>BTPG01000002.1:92022017-92042017 GCA_036245525.1 Semisulcospira habei
GACATGAGAGATGCACGGCTGTCTTAATTAAGGACACGAGAGATGCACGACTGTCTTAGGGACATGAGAGATGCACGGCTGTCTTAATTAAGGACACGAGAGATGCACGGCTGTCTTAGGGACATGAGAGATGCACGGCTGTCTTAGGGACATGAGAGATGCACGGCTGTCTTAATTAAGGACACGAGAGATGCACGGCTGTCTTAGGGACATGAGAGATGCACGGCTGTCTTAGGGACATGAGAGATGCACGGCTGTCTTAGGGACATGAGAGATGCACGGCTGTCTTAGGGACATGAGAGATGCACGGCTGTCTTAATTAAGGACACGAGAGATGCACGGCTGTCTTAGGGACATGAGAGATGCACGGCTGTCTTAGGGACATGAAAGATGCACGGCTGTCTTAGGGACACGAGAGATGCACGGCTGTATTAGGGACATGAGAGATGCGCTGCTGTCTTAGGGACATGAGAGATGCACGGCTGTATTAGGGACATGAGAGATGCGCGGCTGTCTTAGGGACATGAGAGACCCACGGCTGTCTTAGGGACATGAGAGATGCACGGCTGTCTTAGGGACATGAAAGATGCACGGCTGTCTTAGGGACATGAGAGACCCACGGCTGTCTTAGGGACATGAGAGACCCACGGCTGTCTTAGGGACATGAGAGACCCACGGCTGTGGCTGTCTTAGGGACATGAGAGACCCACGGCTGTCTTAGGGACATGAGAGACCCACGGCTGTCTTAGGGACATGAAAGACCCACGGCTGTCTTAGTGACATGAGAGACCCACGGCTGTCTTAGGGACATGAGAGACCCACGGCTGTCTTAGGGACATGAGAGATGCACGGCTGTCTTAATTAAGGACACGAGAGATGCACGGCTGTCTTAGGGACATGAGAGATGCACGGCTGTCTTAGGGACATGAAAGATGCACGGCTGTCTTAGGGACACGAGAGATGCACGGCTGTATTAGGGACATGAGAGATGCGCGGCTGTCTTAGGGACATGAGAGATGCACGGCTGTATTAGGGACATGAGAGATGCGCGGCTGTCTTAGGGACATGAGAGACCCACGGCTGTCTTAGGGACATGAGAGATGCACGGCTGTCTTAGGGACATGAAAGATGCACGGCTGTCTTAGGGACACGAGAGACCCACGGCTGTCTTAGGGACATGAGAGACCCACGGCTGTCTTAGGGACATGAGAGACCCACGGCTGTCTTAGGGACACGAGAGACCCACGGCTGTCTTAGGGACATGAAAGACCCACGGCTGTCTTAGTGACATGAGAGACCCACGGCTGTCTTAGGGACATGAGAGACCCACGGCTGTCTTAGGGACATGAAAGACCCACGGCTGTCTTAGGGACATGAAAGACCCACGGCTGTCTTAGGGACATGAGAGACCCACGGCTGTCTTAGGGACACGAGAGATGCACGGCTGTCTTAGGGACATGAGAGACCCACGGCTGTATTAGGGACATGAGAGATGCACGGCTGTCTTAGGGACATGAGAGACCCACGGCTGTCTTAGGGACTTTAATGCATTGTTCATTCGACATGAGAGACGCACGGCTGTTTTAGGGACAGTAATGTAAAGTGGTTTCAGCACGAGGTCTAGATCCTCACCAGCCCCGACAACTACGCGGACTGATGCGGATCTCTGCGTCTTGCAGCTGGGTGGTGTTCGCTTTTCCGTCAGTGAAGGGGTTAGGGTTATTCATCGGTGGTACGGCGGAAGAGCGTACTGTACTGAGGTACAGCGTCCAGGGTACTGCGGATGTGCGTACCAGGGCCGGATCCAGGGGGGGGGGTGCTTTGGTACTACAGCACCCCCCCCCCTCTCCTCAGCTTAAAAAAATCACAACATGGTCCGAGAAGTTATTGCAGCACCCCCTACCCCCTCTTTCCACTGTACCGTCACAAATACAACAGTGTACAGTTTTTACATTGTCATTGAGCACCCCCACCCCCTTGAAAACTGACTGATCAGGCGCTGCGTACTGTACTGAGGAGCAAAAGAAATGCAAAGTGCTTCCTACGATTCCAATGATGTCGCATTTCTTTTGCTCCTCAGTGTACCAAATGGATACACATCTGCAACACACACACACAAAAAAATGTTTGGCAACCACCGCATGTGGTGAAGAGATTGGTGCAGGCCGAAGGAGCAGTAATCATATGCTGTACATCTGACGTCAAATAACTGGCTGTTACGAGAGTAAAGGTTTGTGATTTTGGACCTTACGGCTGTAGGTTGTAAGGACCAAAATCAAAGACATGCACGCATTTAAACATGGAACCCGTCTGTAACATTCGTAGATCCTCATAAGCCTTGACTTTGTACATCCACGAATTGTGCAGCCACCGTGTTGTGTACCAGACTTATTGTTGATACAAGATAAAATGTACTATCGCAATAGCACGGGTTTGTGTACTAGACTTATTGTTGATACAGGATATAGGATAATATTGCAATAGCACGGGTTTGTGTACCAGACTTATTGTTGATATAGGATATAGGATAATATTGCAATAGCACGGGTTTGTGTACCAGACTTATTGTTGATACAGGATATAGGATAATATTGCAATAGCACGAGTTTGTGTACCAGACTTATTGTTGATATAGGATATAGGATAATATTGCAATAGCACGGGTTTGTGTAACAGACTTATTGTTGATACAGGATATAGGATAATATTGCAATAGCACGGGTTTGTGTACCAGACTTATTGTTGATACAGGATATAGGATAATATTGCAATAGCACGGGTTTGTGTACTAGACTAATTGTTGATACAGGATATAGGATAATATTGCAATAGCACGGGTTTGTGTACTAGACTAATTGTTGATACAAGATAAAATATACCATTGCAAATAGCACGGGTTTGTGTACTAGACTTATTGTTGATACACGATATAGGATAATATTACAATAGCACGGGTTTTTGTGTACCAGACTTATTGTTGATACAGGATCAGGATAATATTGCAATAGCACGGGTTTGTGTACTAGACTTATTGTTGATACAGGATATAGGATAATATTGCAATAGCACGGGTTTGTGTACCAGACGTATTGTTGATACACGATATAGGATAATATTGCAATAGCACGGGTTTGTGTACCAGACTTATTGTTGATACAGGATATAGGATAATATTGCAATAGCACGGGATTGTGTACCAGACTTATTGTTGATACAGGATATAGGATAATATTGCAATAGCACGGGTTTGTGTACCAGACTTATTGTTAATACAGGATATAGGATAATATTGCAATAGCACGGGTTTGTGTACTAGACTAATTGTTGATACAGGATATAGGATAATATTGCAATAGCACGGGTTTGTGTACTAGACTAATTGTTGATACAAGATAAAATATAATATTGCAATAGCACGGGTTTGTGTACTAGACTTATTGTTGATACAGGATATAGGATAATATTGCAATAGCACGGGTTTGTGCACCAGACTTATTGTTGATACAGGATATAGGATAATATTGCAATAGCACGGGTTTGTGCACCAGACTTATTGTTGATACAGGATATAGGATAATATTGCAATAGCACGGGTTTGTGTACCAGACTTATTGTTAATACAGGATATAGGATAATATTGCAATAGCACGGGTTTGTGTACTAGACTAATTGTTGATACAGGATATAGGATAATATTGCAATAGCACGGGTTTGTGTACTAGACTAATTGTTGATACAAGATAAAATATAATATTGCAATAGCACGGGTTTGTGTACTAGACTTATTGTTGATACAGCATATAGGATAATATTGCAATAGCACGGGTTTGTGCACCAGACTTATTGTTGATACAGGATATAGGATAATATTGCAATAGCACGGGTTTGTGCACCAGACTTATTTTTGATACAGGATACAGGGTAATATTCCAATAGCACAGGAATGCTACACCCACCCTTGTAGGCCTGAGGGAGGTCACACAAACCAATGTACTCGTAAAGCCTTTTGGCCTTTGGGGTATAATGGCTATTTTGACCTCCATCAAGCCTGTAAGGGTCCCTGTAGCAAAGCACTGCTACCAACAACGGATTTTTTTTTTTTATTCCTCCGCCTTTTTTTCGCAAAAGAAACCAAGCTGCTGAAAAAATGATTTCCTACCGGTGAGAAGATCTTCTGATATGAATCACACCATATGACGCAATGTAAGATGTTCTATGATATAGTGTAAGACTATATTCTATGACGTTACCGTCTACACGATCTATAGCATTGTCAGAGTAATGCAGTAGTAGAAGCAAGTGACTGTTGGCCTCAAAAGACTTTAGAATTCATCAATACAACAGTCGCTTCGGACACCTATGTGCTCTCGATCCCCTAAAGTTTCCTTTCTTCGCATGGTTGATTAAGCAATAATATTGTTGCAAATGTGTGCTATAAACAACTCCAATAGTATGCCTATTGTTTCGAACAACAGTAAGTAACTTCGTGTTTTAGAACATTTTTTTGTTCTTGTGGAACAAAACTGGCATCCAAGGCGCGTCACGAAGTACAAAAACGTCCGCCATTAGTCGCTGGACGGGTTTTTGGAGCGAGGTCTCGTGCTAGAGTTTGCTCTAAAGGGATTGGTCGTGTGACGTAGGAATGAAAACAACAGCGATTATCCTACATCAGATTTTGAGGGAAAGGTAGAGTCTATGTTTTGTTTGGCTAGTCATGTGCGTGCCTGTGGGGTACATTTTCGACAGTCCCGGTCGTTAACGCCTAAGTACAATGACCTAGTACCATTGAAGCCACGTGTTTAGGACGGTATTGAAAAGTGCGGGACCTAGGACTACCTAGGGTCAAAGACCTTTGACCGATGGTTACTCATTCCTAGTCCAGTCCCGTCTGTTGCTGGAGAGAAATCCGACACGCTAAATGTACCAGGGCGGTTCGTCACGCCTGTACCCAGTGAACAAAAAGTCGTCGAGCCGACCTCGGCCATAGACTGTTCGCACACGCCGGGCGTGTTGGCGGGCAGAGTACGGTGAAGGTCGGCCCGAGGATGTCGGGTCACTGGGTACAGTGTATTGCGGACTTGTGTGGTTTCAGGACAGTTGTACAGGTACAAAGGGGTGGTGTGCAATCTGTCTCATTTTTGTGTCTTGGTCTGTGATTTTTGAAACCGAGGGTTTAGGGCCTTTTGGTCTAAGATCACAGACCAGAATATGCTGTCTTTCAGACAAGAAAAATCATAGACTCGGCCACACCTGTACAAATTCCACACCTGTACACATCCCACACCTGTACACATCCCACCCATGTACACATCCCACACCTGTACACATCCCACACATGTACACATCCCACACCTGTACACATCCCACACATGTACACATCCCACGCCTGTACACATCCCACATGTACACATCCCACACATGTACACATCCCACATCTGTACACATCCCACACCTGTACACATCCCACATGTACACATCCCACACCTGTACACATCCCACACATGTACACATCCCACGCCTGCACACATCCCACATGTACACATCCCATACATGTACGCACCCACACCTGTACACACCCCACACCTGTACACATCCCACACCTGTACACATTCCACATGTACACATCCCACACCTGTACACATCCCACGTCACGAGTGCATCATCTGTGATTTAACTCATTGTACCCCAGACACACCACAGCAAGATATTGATCGACCATGATAGTTCAAGGGTGATGCCAGAATAGCTTGGCGCCTACGGGCACCAAGCTATTCTGGCATCACCCTTGAACTATCGTGGTCGATGTGTCCTACACTGCAATGCAGCCTTCAGAGGACAACGATCACAACATGTGGCGATTTCGGTCTTGGGGTAGGATGAGATAATGCAATACAAAAGATATGTATCGGCTGTCGTCTGCGTACTCGTGCACTGGTCTCGGATTTTGAACCGCAGAGCTTTCTGCCGTAAGGCCAAAATCACAGACCACCGCACAACTACGCGTCCATCTTTTGGGCAAGAAATACATATCTTTATGATAATATGAAAAACATATCATTATGATGATACAAAATACATATCATTATGATAATAATCTACTTTCTGTGATGATAGCCGACGATTTCCATCCGGGGATCCATTGAATATGATCGCCATTGGTGAATAAGGTTCTAAGGAGTGTTTTCCCGGTGAGCTAAGGGCCCCCGGGCCGATGTCGTGCCACAGATGTGCGCGGGTCAACGTTGGCTCGACAGCGGCCCAAGGAGCTTTTGCTGACCGGGACCTATCATTGCTCCCACAGAATTGAACCCACAGACACGCGCAGCTAGAGACTTTTAAAGGGACGCGCTGCCGGTTCATGTGTGTGAGAGACTTAAAGGGACGCGCTGCCGGTTCATGTGTGTGAGAGACTTAAAGGGACGCGCTGCCGGTTCATGTGTGTGTGAGACTTAAAGGGACTCGTTGCCGGTTCAAGTGTGTGTGAGACTTAAAGGGACGCGCTGCCGGTTCATGTGTGTGTGAGACTTAAAGGGACGCGCCGCCGGTTCATGTGTGTGAGAGAATTCTTCAGTGACGGAAACAGCGCACCGTGCGAGGAACACGACGTTGTCAAGTTGTTGTAGCAGCAGATGCATCATCAGTATCGTGAAATGTATCCACTGCACTTCTGAAGGACTTGCACTCGCCAGAAGTAAATGAATCTACACAGGCATTTGATTCAACAGGCTTCTGCAGGCATTTGATTCAATAGGCTTCTGCAGGCATTTCCAGTTGTAAAAAGTGGGCAAGTGAGTGTGCAAAAAACCGCGCTACTTTTCTGTGAAACGCACGCTCTGTGTCACACACGAAAAAACAGTATTTTGTGTGTGAAACGTCCTGTCGGAGAACAATAGCTTTATTTTTGTGTGGGAAACGCCCATACTGAAAAACATACAAAGAAACAATCAACCAATAGTATTTGTGTGTGAGTGTACACACTACACAAACAAACAGCCAATAGTATTTGTGCGTGAGTGTACACACTGCACAAACAAACAGCCAATACTATTTGTGCATGAGTGTACACACTGCACAAACAAACAGCCAATAGTATTTGTGCGTGAGTGTACACACTGCACAAACAAACAGCCAATACTATTTGTGCGTGAGTGTACACACTGCACAAACAAACAGCCAATAGTATTTGTGCGTGAGTGTACACACTGTATACGTGACGGCTTTTCAGTCTCGCTGACCCTCTGCAGTGACCAAAGACACGTACAAGTGAGAGGTCGGCACACACCAACAAACTCTTCAGTGTAAACCATTGGACGGACGGAGCTTTCATAGGGAGCAAGTTGACGTCATATCAGGATGGCGTCCAAGACGTCGGCTGAGTTTCACTGGGCAGACTACATGGTGCTGGCCGCCATGTTGGTGATATCCACAGCCATCGGCTTCTACGCAGCGTGCAGGAAGGGCGTCCAGCGGACCACGGCCGACTACCTCATGGGAGGTAAGCATGCTGAGAAAGTCAAAGAATGTTAACCCCTTCACAATTACTCATGTAGCGGGCACAATCACTCGTGTAGCTGGCACAATCACTCATGTAGCGGGCACAATCACTCGTGTAGCGGGCACAATCACTCGTGTAGCGGGCACTATCACTCGTGTAGCGGGTACTATCACTCGTGTAGCGAGCACGATCACTCGTATAGCGGGCACAATCACTCGCGTAGCGAGCACAATCACCCGTGCAGCGGGCACAATCACTCGTGTAGCGGGCACAATCACTCGTGTAGCGGGCACAATCACTCGTGTAGCGGGCACAATCACTCGTGTAGCGGGCACTATCACTCGTGTAGCGGGTACTATCACTCGTGTAGCGGGCACGATCACTCGTGTATCGGGCACGAACACTCGTGTAGCGGGCACGATCACTCGTGTAGCGGGCACGATCACTCGTGTAGCGGGCACAATCACTCGTGTAGCGGGCACAATCACTCGTGTAGCGGGCACAATCACTCGTGTAGCGGCAACTTGCCTTAACTCAACGCCACAGAGACACAGCCGTCCAAGCAACATGGATACAAATTGCTCTCAGCAAGAGATATAGATCCTCATGAGCAGCCGCAAGTGCGGTAAGTTAGTGCAAGTGCGGGTGCTCATGAGGATCTATATCTCGTGCTGAGACCAATTGACGCAGCTGAGGCTCTATGTCTGTGACATTTGGATCAATGTTCACTTTTTTGTCGCTAGTGACGGGGTTAATAATGTTGTTGATGGTGATGATGATGATGATGATGATGATGATGCGGATGATGACGACGACATTTAATGATGACGATAATGGGGATAATTATGATGCCGAACCTGATTATGACGTCGACGACGTCGAAGAAAATGTCTTTTAGTCTTTCTTTAGCAACACAATCGCGCCAGCGACGTGTCGGTATTGAAGTGTCTGTACAGGAAACCGCTTAAACAAGTCAAAAACCGATTACATTTAAATTGTACGTTTGTATCAATTAAATTGATAACATAAAAAAGGAAAAAATGATGGTGATTGATGATGATGATAATGATAATTATAGATAGATAGATAGATAGATAGATAGATAGATAGATAGATAGATAGATAGATAGATAGATAGATAGATAGATAGATAGATAGATAGATAGATAGATAGATAGATAGATAGATAGATAGATAGATAGATAGATAGATAGATAGATAGATAGATAGATAGATAGATAGATAGATAGATAGATAGATAGATAGATAGATAGATAGATAGATAGGATAGATAGATAGGTAGAGTAGATAGATAGTAGATAGATAGATAGATAGATAGATAGATAGATAGATAGATAGATAGATAGATAGATAGATAGATAGATAGATAGATAGATAGATAGATAGATAGATAGATAGATAGATAGATAGATAGATAGATAGATAGATAAACAGGCAGACAGACAGACAGACAGACAGATAGATGGATAGATAGATAGATAGATGCTGTTTATTGCCATTTGCCTTAAGAAACATGAAGCATAGGAATGTGTGTTGGTGTCGTTACCAGTACAAACATCACAGTCAACAATAAACAATAATTAATACTCTATCACACAAACCCAATGCCCTACACACACTGTTATCACTTTAATACTAGACAACTAATATCACAAACCGATACGTACACACTCACACACCAACGCTTATCTACCAAACACACTCAACACACACGCTCATCTACCAAACACACACACACACACACACACACACGCTCATGTACCAAACACACTCAACACCCACGCTCATCTACCAAACACACTCACACACACGATCATCTACCAAACACACTCACACACACGCTCATCTACCAAACACACTCAACACACACGCTCATCTACCAAACACACTCACACACACGCTCATCTACCAAACACACTCAACACACGCTCATCTACCAAACACACTCACACACACGCTCATCTACCAAACACACTCAACACACGCTCATCTACCAAACACACTCACACACACACGCTCATCTACCAAACACACTCAACACACACGCTCATCTACCATACACACTCACACACACGATCATCTACCATATACACTCTCACACACGCTCATCTACCATACACACTCAACACACACGCTCATCTACCATACACACTCACACACACGATCATCTACCAAACACACTCAACACACGCTCATCTGCCATACAAACTCACACACACGCTCATCTATCGTACACACTCACACACACACGCTCATTTACCATACACACTCACACACACGCTCATCTACCATACACACTCAACACACACGCTCATCTACCATAAACACTCGCACACACGCTCATCTACCATACACACTCAACACACACGCTCATCTACCATACACACTCACACACGCTCATCTACCATACACACTCACACACCAACGCTCATCTGCCATACACACTCAACATGACGCATATAAATCTGGGAAGTCTACGTTAATTAAAGGTATATCATCGCGATACCTTAGAGAAAATACATCACTAATTTAGTGATGACAGTCGAGTGTAAAACTATATATCAGGAGACTAGGTTTAATACTGAAGAACACTATCAGCTCGACCGTTGGGGGCGCGCCCTGCCGGGGGAGGAGACTCGTGGAATCAACTCGACCAAAAGCACCACCAACAGCCAAAAGGATAGCACAAGGGATGGGCGAGGTGATGGGCGAGGTGCTCTGTAGGCCGGCCACACGATAACATACACATACGCACTCTCACTAGTCATTTACGCAATAATAATAATAATAATAATAATAATAATAATAATAATAATAATAATGACGATGATGAAAAGTGCCTATGATGAAAACCGGATCTCAGTTCTTGCCCTGTTAGACCTATCAGCTGCGTTTGACACCATTGACCACTCCATCTTGCTCCAACGTCTAGAAAACTACTTTGGTATTTCTGGTAAAGTTCTCACCTGGTTTCACTCTTATCTGTCTTCCCGTCAGATCAACGTCTCTGTCAAGAAGGTTCTTTCTGAAGCTGCTGCGATAGAGTTTGGGGTCCCCCAGGGCTCTGTCCTGGGCCCCATTCTATTTACGCTGTACACTCAGCCTCTGTCTCAGATTATCGCATCGCATTCAACCGATCATCACATGTATGCAGAGGATACACAACTTTGGAAATCTGCACCTCCAAACAGCTCCAGTCAGGCTATTTCAGATGTTCAGAACTGTATCTCAGATGTTAAGTCCTGGATGTGTGAAAATAAACTTCAGTTAAATGAGGGCAAGACAGAAGCTCTTCTTGTCGGTGCCTCTCGACTGCTGCCCAATTCTCCTGACTCAATGCGCATTTGTGACGCACCTATTCCGTTTTCTGATTCTGTTCGCAATCTTGGCGTTTTTCTTGATAAAGATCTTCAAATGAAGGAGCATATAAATCATGTCTGCAAACTTGCTTTTATGGAATTAAGACGTATCAGTTCTATCCGTCATTACCTCACTACTGAAGCTACCACCAAACTGGTCGTCTCTTTAGTCTTGTCCCACATTGATTACTGCAATGCCCTCTTAGCTGGCCTCCCTCAATTTCTCATTCAGAAATTGCAGCGAGTTCAGAATTGTGCTGCACGTCTCATCGTCCGCGCCTCACAGCATCAGCCCACCACTCCTATTCTGAGACAACTTCATTGGCTGCCAGTCAAACAACGAGTCTCGTACAAAATCGCCTGTCTGTGCTACAAAGCTATTAACTACTCTACCCCTGCCTATCTTGCTGATCTTCTTCAACTATACACTCCCTCCCGCTCCCTCCGTTCAAGTAGTGACACGCGCCTTCTCAGAGTCCCGCTCTTCAAACACAAAACCAGAGGTGACCGTTGTTTTGCGCACGTTGGACCTGTTGTCTGGAACTCACTACCTATAGACATTAGACATTCTTCCTCATTCACTTCCTTTAAATCTGCCCTAAAGATCCACCTGTTCGATACCCCAATGTAGCTCAGTTCTTTGTCATTATGTACCTGTGTGTGTGCGCGCGTGTGTATTGCAGAATCCGTTGTTTCTCTGGTTTTATTACCCTCTCCACTCCCATTCTTTATTTGTAAAGCGCTCAGAGCTTATTTAAGGATAAGCGCTATATAAGTAGCCATTGTTATATTATTATTATTATTATTATTATTATTATTATTATTATTATTATTATTATTATTATTATTATTATTATGACGACGACGACGACGATGATGATGATGATGATGATGATGATCGTGTTGGTGATGTTGATGATAATAATAATAATGAAGATTTCTTTAGTGTTTGTTCTCAAAATAGCTCTAAACGCTGAAACCGGCAAAAGACAGCTTAGAGCTAAAACACACACACACACACACACACACACACACACACACACACACACACACACACACACACACACACACACACACACACACACACACACTAACGCACACACACACAGAGGGAGAGCGACATAGAGAGAGACAGAGTCACACACACTACCACACAGAATCATGACGATGACGGCACATTTTCTATATTTATATTTCCGTGAACAGGAGAAAAACAAGTGTTTATTGTGCGAATGGCTGTTATATAGCCAAGGTTTTCCGTGTTGTCCATCTTGTCATCATGGCTGAGTGGGTCTCTATCGTGATTACTGTTCAACTATCCCAGGTACCCTTGCGTCAGTGTGGAGTCGTTCTATGTCTCACAGTAGGGCCAGTTGCATGAGTAGGCTTAATTCCTACACACGCCAATAAGCAAGCTGATCCTGCAGACAATAGATGATCATTTTGCTTAGTGGTGCGCGCAAGATGTGGCGACCATGATAAACACGACACAATAGCCGTGACAATGAAGCCATTAGTGACGCCGCTAATGACACAACGTCCTGTTATCTCGCAGGAAGGAAACTGCAGCTGTTCCCCGTGTCTATGAGCATTCTGGCCAGTTTCCTGTCGGCTGTGTCTGTGTTGGGAACGCCGTTAGAAGTCTACCTCAATGGAGCCTCCTTCCTGCTCTACAGCTTCTCTTTCGTCATTTCCGTTCCCATCACTGCGCATGTCTTCATCCCATTTTTCTACAAACTCCAGCTGACCAGCGTTTATGAGGTGAGAACTTTCAGCTTGGCACTACCCACAGCCACCATAACACACACACACACACACACACACACACACACACACACACACACACACACACACACACACACACACACACACACACACACACACACACACGGTATTAAAGGATAATTCGGAACCAAATTGTCTTACAGTAATACAAATAGCACACACAGTATTAAATTGAAATTTCGTAACAGATTTATCTTACAACTGACAGTGAAATAAATTTCTCGGTGAATATTATTACTTTATATTTACAGAATCGTTTTTACATAATTAACTGAATGCTGAATAACTTTTATATAATTAATTGAATGCGGAATCAACTTTATTAAGTTGTTAGTACTGTTGGTGCTTTTAGTCGAGGTGATTCATGCAGGAATCATCTCGACACAAATAGGCTACCGACAGCCAAGTCAAAGGGTGAAACAGGTCTCCTCTGTACAGACGTTAAACAAAATCTGGCCGAGACAGGGTAAACGTTGAGTCATACGCACTTGTCAGGGTTATCGCATCCTGTTATTGCAGGCCCACCACTCCTACGTCGACGAAGGAGTGATCGCCCTTTTATGAACAAGATTTCGGGCGATTTCTATTCCAAAATGTGTCGTGTTTTGAGTAACACTGCAGAGGCCGGAACGCTTTTTTCGTTCGAACATCACTGTATGTAGAACTGTCTGTGTGCCTGTCTGTAACGTCACTGTATGTAGAACTGTCAGTGTGTGCCTGTCTGTAACGTTACTGTATGTAGAACTTTCTGTGTGTGCCTGTCTGTAACGTCACTGTATGTAGAACTGTCTGTGTGTGCCTGTCTGTAACGTCACTGAATGTAGAACTGTCTGTGTGTGATGGTCTGTAACGTCACTGTATGTAGAACTGTCTGTGTGCCTGTCTGCAACGTCACAACGTCACTGTATGTAGAACTGTCTGTGTGCCTGTCTGCAACGTCACAACGTCACTGTATGTAAAACTGTGCCTGTCTGTGACGTCACTGTATGTAGAACTGTCAGTGTGTGATGGTCTGTAACGTCACCGTATGTAGAACTGTCTGTGTGCCTGTCTGTAACGTCACTGTATGTAAAACTGTCAGTGTGTGATGGTCTGTAACGTCACTGTATGTAGAACTGTCTGTGTGCCTGTCTGTAAAGTCACTGCATGTAGAACTGTCTGTGTGCCTGTCTGTAACGTCACTGTATGTAGAACTGTCTGTGTGCCTGTCTGTAACGTCACTGTATGTAGAACTGTCAGTGTGTGATGGTCTGTAACGTCACTGTATGTAGAACTGTCTGTGTGCCTGTCTGTGACGTCACTGTATGTAGAACTGTCTATGTGTCTGTTTGTAACGGCACTGTATGTAGAACTGTCAGTGTGTGATGGTCTGTAACGTCACTGTATGTAGAACTGTCAGTGTGCCTGTCTGTAACGTCACTGTATGTAGAACTGTCAGTGTGTGCCTGTCTGTAACGTCACTGTATGTAGAACTGTCTGTGTGCCTGTCTGTAACGTCACTGTATGTAGAACTGTCAGTGTGTGATGGTCTGTAACGTCACTGTATGTAGAACTGTCTGTGTGCCTGTCTGTAACGTCACTGTATGTAGAACTGTCTGCGTGCCTGTCTGTAACGTCACTGTATGTAGAACTGTCTGTCTGTGTGCCTGTCTGTAACGTCACTGTATGTAGAACTGTCAGTGTGCCTAATAAAAATAATAATAATACCGTTATTATATAGGCGCTTTTTCTCAATTTTTGGGGAAATCGACTCAAAGCGCCGCGCCTGAAACCCAACACACACACTCACGAAACAGACACGGATTTACGCCATTTAAGACAAACACAGTACAAGACAAACGAAGGGCCAGTCAGCTACTGAAGTTACAGAGATTTTTGATCGCTTGTATTTGAAATTTGTAAAGTGGCCTGAGACCGGTACCAAAGTGTGGGGGGTGGAAGAACCGGAGTACCCGGAGAAAGAACCCCCGACGGTCCGTCCGAATTAACGGTGACACTTACCAGAGGAGAAAAGTCCAACGCCGGAACCCGGTATCGAACCGCTCACCTTTGGAATTGGTGGCAGGCGCCTTAACCACTGCGCCACGGTCCGCCTGTCTGTAACGTCACTGTATGTAGAACTGTCAGTTTGCGCCGGTTTGTTCTGCGTTGTGATTTGGGACTGTTTGGCTTCAACACTGAATAGTCATGGTTCGACAGCTCACACCAGCACACAAATCAATTCAGTCAAGGCGGGCACCCCGCAATAATGGTTGCGACAGTGTGGTATAGCGTGGCCGGCGGGAAGGCCACACGATATTCCGCAGCTATCGATGCGGGGCGCCTTGAATGAGTTAAACCTTAAGTAAGCTGTGTACGCATGCATTCTGGTGTTATGAATGAATGAACGAATGAATGAATGAATTTTATTTAAGGTCTGTTCACATCTTGTTGATTCAGACCCCCCCCCCCCCCCACCACCACCACCACCACCACCACCCCACCCCCACCCCCAAAAAGTCAAGCAAAAACAACAACAAAAAACCCCCCAAAAAACAAACAAACAAACAAAAAACCAACCAAAAAAAAAAAAACAACCTAAAAAAACCCTAAAAGGAACAAACAAACAAACAACTACCCCCAAAAAAACAACAAGCAAAAACAAACACCCAACCACAACCATCTACAACAAAACAAACAACACACTTATTATTATTATTATTATTATTATTATTATTATTATTATTATTATTATTATTATTATTATTATTAACATTTCGTCTGAAAAAACGGATAAACAGTTATTTCGTTTTTCTCAGAACCAAACAAGTGTGTGTAACGAGGCAGCACTGAGGTGAACACTATAGAAGTACCGAAGTACTCTTTTATTAAAACATCGCAGGGAGACTAATCTTTTTCTGTTCAGAATAACATCCCCATGAAACTAATTTTTGGTTGTTTTGAATAGCCTCCTCCTCGTCTTTTTACCGCACTCCTGGAAGCCATTCAGCTTTTGCACTACCGGCGGGCCTAGCGTGTCTCTAATGAAATAATTGACGCTGAGACGATCTGGTTCTACCAGATGCCCAGTCAGCAGAGTTTCCTCGGGCCCAACATAAGCCCCTCTTGGTTCGTGCACAGCCATACATTGGCCAACTGAGGCCTAAGTGGGGCCCGAGAAGACATTGCTTACCAGGTGGCCCTAGCTTAATGGATTTCTGACGGGTTGATGCTACGGCGAGGTGCCTTATTCGCGTAGTTTGCTCCAGAGCATATCACGCATATCACGCACACACACTTAGCTGGCATAGGTCAGATTACCACAAGGGTGAAGCGAGGGTATCAGGCTGGGGTGTGGGTGTGGGTGGGGGGAGGGAGTGTGGGTGGGCGTGGTGTGCGTGAGGGTGAGGGGGGGGGGGAGAGGATGGGAGCATAGATCATTCCAGTTTTGTAGTGGTTATATCTTATCAATGACAAATCACTAACAACGGTTAACATTTATTGCCGCCTAAGGAAATTTGGAGGAGGGGTGGGGTGGGGGTGGGGGTGGGGGTGGGGTGGCGGTGGGGGTGGGAGGTGGGGTGGGGGGGGGGGCGTTGGAGGGGTGCGTGGGGGCAGGGGGGGGAGCAAATCAGGCACCACCCTGCAGCTACCACGACCGATTCATTTCCCGCGAATTCCATACATATCGACTTAGCGTCCTCGATTCTAAAAAGCGCCCATTTGATGCGATCACCGCTCTGGTTTCAAGGAAACAAAAGGGTGTCGGGCCGACTTCTGCCCGCTTATATTTCACGTGCCGTGCCGTTATTGTCTCCCAGTCAAGGATACGCCTGCCACCTTCGCTGTTTGAAAGCTACTTCATCTAGTTTAGTATGAGAATTGTGGCGCAACAGAGTTACAAATGACAGTGTATGTTCCCCTAAAGAGGCACTGTGCCAAGATAGCCAACAGTTTCAGAACAATTCTGCTGATTATACTTTGGGCATCTGTAATGTTCTAGAAGCATGTGCGCCGGATAATCTATACTGGAGGAACTCAGACCGAAATTACTTTAACAATGTTAGGCCATTTGCAAGAGGCAAAAATCCTCAACAACCCCCGTGGTGTGCGGGGCCTATGAGGATCTGTGTCGTTTGCATGTGGACGGACTTGACTACCAAGTGGTTAATTAATGTGACGCGTTTCCTGATAATAAAATAAACACAGAAATTATTGTGAAACAGATACGTACATATTCTGTTGATTGTTCGGTAGGTTTGCCAGCAATGTTCCTGAAACGCCTGGTTGCTGAACTTTTCAATACACGGACACCAAACAGCCAGCCAACCAGGCAGCCAACCGAGCAACCAGCTAACCCACCAACCAACCATCCAATCAAACTACCAACCAGCTAATTATCCACTCAAACTACCAACCAGCCAACCATGCAATCAACTACCAACCAGACAACCATGCAATCAAACTACCAAGCAACCAACCATTCCGTCGAACTACCAACCAACCAACCATCCAACCAACCACCCATCCAATCAGACTATCAACCAGCCAAACATCCAATCAAACAACAAACCAACCAACCAGCCTATCAAACTAACAACCAGCCAGCCATCCACTCAAACTACCAACCAGCCAACCATGTCATCAACTACCAACCAGCCAACCATGCAATCAAACTACCAAGCAACCAACCATTCAGTCAAACTGCCAAGCAACCAATCATCCAATCAAACTACCAGCCAACCACCCATCCAATCAGACTATCAACCAGCCAACCATTCAATCAAACTACAAACCAACCAACCAGCCAATCAAACTACCAACCAGCCAACTATCCAATCAAACTACCAACCAGACAACCAACAGAGGAAACCCAATGAACATACAAACAAGCATACACAATGAATATTGGCACACCGCGCCACTCTGTGTTTTCACGCATTCAAGGCGTGCCACATCAATAGCTGCGGCAGTGTCGTGTAGCTTTCACGCATTCAAGGCGTGCCACGTCAATAGCTGCGGCAGTGTCGTGTAGCTTTCACGCATTCAAGGCGTGCCACGTCAATAGCTGCGGCAGTGTCGTGTAGCTTTTACGCATTCAAGGCGTGCCACGTCAATAGCTGCGGCAGTGTCGTGTAGCGTTCACGCATTAAAGGCGTGTCACGTCAATAGCTGCGGCAGTGTCGTGTAGCGTTCACGCATTCAAGGCGTCCCATGTCAATAGCTGCGGCAGTGTCGTGTAGCGTTCACGCATTAAAGGCGTCCCACGTCAATAGCTGCGGCAGTGTCGTGTAGCTTTTACGCATTCAAGGCGTGCCACGTCAATAGCTGCGGCAGTGTCGTGTAGCGTTCACGCATTAAAGGCGTGTCACGTCAATAGCTGCGGCAGTGTCGTGTAGCGTTCACGCATTCAAGGCGTCCCATGTCAATAGCTGCGGCAGTGTCGTGTAGCGTTCACGCATTAAAGGCGTCCCACGTCAATAGCTGCGGCAGTGTCGTGTAGCGTTCACGCATTCAAGGCGTGCCACGTCAATAGCTGCGGCAGTGTCGTGTAGCGTTCACGCATTAAAGGCGTGTCACGTCAATAGCTGCGGCAGTGTCGTGTAGCGTTCACGCATTCAAGGCGTCCCATGTCAATAGCTGCGGCAGTGTCGTGTAGCGTTCACGCATTAAAGGCGTGCCACGTCAATAGCTGCGGCAGTGTCGTGTAGCGTTCACGCATTCAAGGCGTCCCATGTCAATAGCTGCGGCAGTGTCGTGTAGCGTTCACGCATTAAAGGCGTCCCACGTCAATAGCTGCGGCAGTGTCGTGTAGCGTTCACGCATTCAAGGCGTGTCACGTCAATAGCTGCGGCAGTGTCGTGTAGCGTTCACGCATTCAAGGCGTCCCATGTCAATAGCTGCGGCAGTGTCGTGTAGCGTTCACGCATTCAAGGCGTCCCATGTCAATAGCTGCGGCAGTGTCGTGTAGCGTTCACGCATTCAAGGCGTCCCACGTCAATAGCTGCGGCAGTGTCGTGTAGCGTTCACGCATTCAAGGCGTCCCATGTCAATAGCTGCGGCAGTGTCGTGCAGCGTTCACGCATTCAAGGCGTCCCATGTCAATAGCTGCGGCAGTGTCGTGTAGCGTTCACGCATTCAAGGCGTCCCATGTCAATAGCTGCGGCAGTGTCGTGCAGCGTTCACGCATTCAAGGCGTCCCATGTCAATAGCTGCGGCAGTGTCGTGTAGCGTTACCGCATTCAAGGCGTCCCATGTCAATAGCTGCGGCAGTGTCGTGTAGCGTTACCGCTGGCAACGCTGTACGACACTTTGACGGCTGTTGGTGCGGGGCGCTTTGAATGAGTTAATACGATTTATTTCCTTCTGTCTCCAACAATGCATTGTTAACACACAATTGGTAGGGAGAAGACAGTGCAGTGTTAACACACAGTTGGTAGGGAGAAGACAGTGCAGTGTTAACACACAGTTGGTAGGGAGAAGACAGTGCATTGTTAACACACAGTTGGTAGGGAGAAGACAGTGCAGTGTTAACACACAGTTGGTGGGGAGAAGACAGTGCAGTGTTAACACACAGTTGGTAGGGAGAAGACAGTGCAGTGTTAACACACAGTTGGTAGGGAGAAAACAGTGCAGTGTTAACACACAGTTGGTAGGGAGAAGACAGTGCAGTGTTAACACACAGTTGGTAGGGAGAAGACAGTGCAGTGTTAACACACAGTTGGTAGGGAGAAGACAGTGCATTGTTAACACACAGTTGGTAGGGAGAAGACAGTGCAGTGTTAACACACAGTTGGTAGGGAGAAGACAGTGCAGTGTTAACACACAGTTGGTAGGGAGAAGACAGTGCATTGTTAACACACAGTTGGTAGGGAGAAGACAGTGCAGTGTTAACACACAGTTGGTAGGGAGAAGACAGCGCAGTGTTAACACACGGTTGGTAGGGAGAAACAGTGTTAACACACGGTTGGTTAGGAGAAAGTGCATTGTTAACACATGGTTGGTATGGAGAAACAGTGTTAACACACGGTTGGTAGGGAGAAACAGTGTTAACACACGGTTGGTAGGGAGAAACAGTGTTAACACACGGTTGGTAGGGAGAAACAGTGTTAACACACGGTTGGTAGGGAGAAGAAGCAGAAAGTTCGAGAGTCAAAAGGCAGTAAGTCCATGTTCGTGAAAAGCGAGATGTTTATTGTAACAACGCAAATCTGGCTTTGCTCAGAAACGGACTTCTTGTCTTCTGCCTTCACAGGGCTAATATGCTCTGGTCTGTGATCTTAGACCGTTCGGACAGAAACCGTAAAGTCCAAACTCACAGACCAGTACAGGCCAGGCTTGCCCCGCCTCCCGACGAGTTT
>BTPG01000002.1:92047017-92167017 GCA_036245525.1 Semisulcospira habei
TGGTTATGATCTCAAATTGACAGTGTTTGGTTATGATCTCAAATGGACAGTGTTTGGTTATGATCTCAAATGGACAGTGTTCGGTTATGATCTCAAATGGACAGTGTTTGGTTATGATCTCAAATTGACAGTGTTTGTTTATGATCTCAAATTGACAATGTTTGGTTATGATTTGAAATTGACAGTGTTTGATTATGATCTCAAATGGACAGTGTTTGGTTATGATCTGAAATTGACAGTGTTTGGTTATGATCTGAAATTGACAGTGTTTGGTTATGATCTCAAATGGACAGTGTTTGGTTATGATCTCAAATGGACAGTGTTTGGTTATGATCTCAAATTGACAGTGTTCGGTTATGATATCAAATTGACAGTGTTCGGTTATGATCTCAAATTGACAGTGTTCGGTTATTTGCTGTCCGCGTTTGAATGCACAGTTGATTTATTTGTTGAGTAAAACTTTGACATGTGGGAATGCGAAACTGTGTTCAGGAATATTAACAAACAATTTAACTCATTCTACCCCAGACACACCACAGCAAGATAAGGATCGACCATGATAGTTCAAGGGTGACGCCAGAATAGGTTGGCGCCTATGGGCGCCAAGCTATTCTGGCATCACCCTTGAACTATCATGGTCGATCTGTGTCCTGCACTAGAGTGCAGTCTTCAGAGGACAACGGCAACATTTAGGGATTTCGGTCTTGGAGTAGAATGAGTTAACAGGTAACTGTAAAAGCATTCGTTAAAGCTTTGCCATTGAAGAATAATAGATAAAACCATGTTTATTGTCAATATTAATAATAGATAAAACCATGTTTAATGTCAATATTAATAATAGATAAAACCATGTTTAATGTCAATATTAATAATAGATACAACCATGTTTATTGTCAGTATTAATAATAGATAAAACCATGTTTATTGTCAATATTAATAATAGATACAACCATGTTTATTGTCAGTATTAATAATAGATAAAACCACGTTTATTGTCAATATTAATAATAGATAAAACCAAGTTTAATGTCAATATTAATAATAGATAAAACCATGTTTAATGTCAATATTAATAATAGATAAAACCATGTTTAATGTCAATATTAATAATAGATAAAACCATGTTTAATGTCAATATTAATAATAGATAAAACCATGTTTAATGTCAATATTAATAATAGATAAAACCATGTTTAATAATAATAGTAATAATAAGCGCATTAAATAGGCGCTTTATCTCAATTGAAAATCGGCTCAAAGCGCCGCCGCGAACTAAACCCAACAAGCACGCTCACGTGAATCACACGCATTCACTCACACACTGTACATAAACACAGAACATTCACGTGGTGCTAAGGGCAAGCTCAAGCGAGCTACTGTATTTTTTGGAAATTCAAAATCGTTTTGTATTTGAAATTTGATTAAGTGGGCTGAAACTGATACCAAAGTCGTGGGGGAGGAAGAGCCGGAGTACCCGGAGAAAGAACCCCCGACGGTCCGCCCGAATTAACGGTGACACTTACTAGAGGAGAAAAATCCGACGCCGGAACCCGTAATCGAACCTCGCACCCTTAGCATTGGTGGCAGGCGCCTTAACCACTGCGCCACGGACCGCCGCCGTCAATATTAATAATAGATACAACCATGTTTATTGTCAGTATTAATAATAGATAAAACCATGTTTATTGTCAATATTAATAATAGATAAAACCATGTTTAATGTCAATATTAATAATAGATAAAACCATGTTTAATGTCAATATTAATAATAGATAAAACCCATGTTTAATGTCAATATTAATAATAGATACAATCATGTTTATTTTCAATTTTAATAATAGATAAACCATGTTTAATATCAATATTAATAATAGATAAACCATGTTTATTGTCACTATTTGACGTACTGCAATTTGCCACTGGTTGTCCACAGTGACGAGCCTGTCCATGTGGGTGTCCGTGCTGGGCATCGGGATCGTATGTACCATCTACACGTCTATAGTAAGTGACTGGTTATTGCTTATCACCATCTGAGGCGATCTTTCGTCACCAGTCACCACTTCCCCTTAAACTCATCGCCATTATCATCTTCATCATAATCATTATTATCATCACCATCATCATCTTTATCATCATCGTCATCAGAAATACCATCGCCATCACCATCTTCATCATCAGAGACACTGTCACGATCATCTTCATCATCAGAGATACTGTCACGATCATCTTCATCATCAGAAACACCATCATCATCTTCTTAATAACCAGCATCATCATCATCTTCATCTTCATCGGACGAGACGTTATTCTTGTGCGGCCGTTCATGACATTTTATCTCTTTCACTGACACTGGACGGATTTGTCTGAAATGTGTTAATTATTGTGTTAATTCAACACCTAAGAGCTCAAGCGGTCCAATTAACACTCACCAAGCTGTCCAGTTAACACTCACCAAGAGGTCCAGTTAACACTCACCAAGAGGTCCAGTTAACACTCACCAAGAGGTCCAGTTAACACTCACCAAGCTGTCCAGTTAACACTCACCAAGCTGTCCAGTTAACACTCACCAAGCTGTCCAGTTAACACTCACCAAGCTGTCCAGTTAACACTCACCAAGCGGTCCAGTTAACACTCACCAAGCGGTCCAGTTAACACTCACCAAGAGGTCCAGTTAACACTCACCAAGCTGTCCAGTTAACACTCACCAAGCTGTCCAGTTAACACTCACCAAGCGGTCCAGTTAACACTCACCAAGCTGTCCAGTTAACACTCACCAAGAGGTCCAGTTAACACTCACCAAGCTGTCCAGTTAACACTCACCAAGAGGTCCAGTTAACACTCACCAAGAGGTCCAGTTAACACTCACCAAGCTGTCCAGTTAACACTCACCAAGCTGTCCAGTTAACACTCACCAAGCTGTCCAGTTAACACTCACCAAGCGGTCCAGTTAACACTCACCAAGCGGTCCAGTTAACACTCACCAAGAGGTGCCAGCATCCACGTCTCTTGCATTTGGATCTGTTCTTTTTTTCTCGGCAGTTAAGCGTTAACTGACATCCAACCATCAAGAGCTGCGGGGGGCATGAAGATGTAAACAACTTGCTGGCTCCATGTACGCAGAGATGTTACGTTGTGGTCGTAGTATGATGCAATCACTCAGACGCACGCACGTAGGGTTCTTATAAAGAAACTTCACTCAGCGGCAACTCCACACGTGACACAAGGATGTAGACCACACTGGAGTAACAGTTCCAACAATATTTTATTGCAGCGATGCGATCTCAGCACAGTGCATCCACACGTTGGTACACTGTCTCGTACAATGCATCCACAATTCTGATACACTGCGTCTCTCATACAATGCACACACATATTTCCTAACACGCTCTTTTATACTATTACAGATTTCCAGACCAATCCAGCAAATTACACAACTTAACCAATCAGAAAAGATAACGTAACCAAAACAATAATATTCATTTAAAAACACTCTAGATCTAACTACAGCGTTCCATTGACATCTAGGCGCATTCCGTAACTGTTGCGAATTGTATCCAACTTGTTTACTACAAAACCTTGACGTCATACCTGAGGCCACTAGAATGATAGTGACCCTGCCCGAACCTTCCAGTCTAATGTAGGTTAAACTTTACAACATTGTAGCGAAAATATGCGTCATTCTAGCTAGACAACGGAGATTGATCGCAATTCTCCAAGCAAAAGAAAACGAATACTAATAAAAGGCACGCAATTCCCATCCAAAACAACTCGCATGAACATCGGATCCTTCCCACGACCAACACAACACATGCTCTCAAAAGAACAACACAACCACAAACGTAACATTACCCCCCTTTTCTCAAAACACGGTTGTGGCTGTGTCAGACTTTACAGAATAATAAACACTAACAATCTCACATCAAAACTTAAATAAACTTCTCTGTAATAATTGTCTCACAGTGCCTTTAAACTGTCCTGAACAAAGAAAAAAATGTTCTTTTAAACTGCTCTGCTCAGGTAATCCGATCCAAAGTTCTGTGAACCCTTGGTGGACTGTAACTTAATGTTAAAGTTCTGTAAGAACATTGCCAAATCATGAGACGGGCAGGGTTTGGATAGTTCAAGGGTTGATGGTCCAGGGTCGAATACTGTCCGCTTACTGAGTGTACGATAGTCCGCACACACCCAATCCATCTGGATTCTTCACGATGATCACTGGCGATTTGTACTCCCTGATGACCCTAGGTCAAGCATCTACTTCATGTCCTTCTTCAGTTCTTCCCTTGTGTTGTGAGGTAGACGATACTCCCAGATCATCTCCTTGATGTCTTTCTTCAGTTCTTCCCTCCTGTTGTAAGGTAGACGATACTCCCAGGTCTAGCATCTACTTCATGTCCTTCTTCAGTTCTTCCCTCGTGTTGTGAGGTAGACGATACGGCTTGCTGCCAACCGGCTCGTTTCACGTCAGATTAACTTCATGCTGGGTGTTTGTAGTCCCAGGCGTAAACCGATGCTTGAACTCCGTAGTTAAGGTTCTCAGCTTTTCTTGTTATGCCTGGGTCAATTTTTGACCGAACTGGATGTCTTCTACACCCTCCTTGCGGCGGAGTTCATTTAGGTCAAACAGGTTCTCGTCGTCTAGTCTCTCGTCAGTACCTGACGCACCGATGCTTGTTGTGGTTTGTCCTGACGACCTCTCTCGACGTACTTCTTCAGCAGATTTGCGTGGTAAGTCTTCATCTTATGTTGACCTTGACTCTGTAGTCGTTGATGCCAACCACTGTGTCAGCTACGTACGGTCCCTTCCACTGCATCAGGAGCTTCTTGTTGTCGGTGGGGAGAAGAACCAGCACCTGGTCACCTGGCTGGAGCCGTCGAGGTTTAGCGTTACGGTCATAGTAGTGCTTCCCCTTGTTCTGCGCCTTCCGAAGTTCTTCTTGAGCCATCCTGAGGGTATCTTCCAGCTTCTCTCTCACCTCAGGCGCGTCGATATCCTTGGTCCACAGCTCCTTCAGGATGTGCATGGGCCCTGCCGTACAGTAATTCAAAGGAGAAGAACCCTGTCGAATCGTGGGGAACTTCACGGTATGTGAAGAGCAAGGCATTGATGTACCTATGCCACAACCTTGGCTGCTCAGCACACAGTTTCTTCAGCATAGCCTTCAATGTTCCGTTAAACTTTTCAACCAACCCGTTACACATGGGGTGGGAAGGGGTCGTAGTGGGGTGTCGGATGCTCAATAGCCAACTGATCTCCTCCATGCAGTCAGAGACGAAATGGGTCCCTAGATCACACAGGATCTCCTCAGGAATCCGCAGACGGCTGAACATGTCCAGTCCACGAGCGCCTCTGCAACTGTTGTAGTGTCGATCGTCTTTAGAGGTAGAGCCTCAGGATAGCTTGTAGCGTAATCCACCAGTGTCAGAATGCAGCGATGGCCATCTACACTTGGTTGAGATATTGGCCCCACCAGATCCACAGCTACCCGCTTGAAAGGCATATCGATGAGTGGCATCTTCTCGAGGGGAACCTTGGGCTCCTTTCTCTTGGAGATTGTCTTCTGGAATATGTCGCACGACCTGCAGAATCGGGTGACGTCGTCCCCCATATCAGGCCAGTAGAAGACGGTTCGGATCCCGGCGAGGGACTTACTGAATCTCAGGTGTCCTCCCAAGATGGAATCATGGGCCAGTTTCATCACCTGCATTCTCAGGGGTTCAGGAACAACCACTTGACGGACAGGCTTGTCTCCATGGCTGGTATATACCCGGTACAGGATTTCCTTTCTGGTCTCGAAGGTTACCTCTTTCTCTCTTCGTGTCACGGGCTCGGTCTGACCACGGAACTTGTCAAGCGTGGGGTCGGCTCTCTGTAGCTCCACCAGCTTGTCTCTATTTACCACGACTGCGTCTATGTTGTCAGCCACGTTTAGAGGGATGGTCTGGTGACTCTATTTTTGCTTGACCTCTCGTGATAACGGGAGGGGTTTCACATTACCACTCCGGACCTGGATTATCTGCGTTTCTGGCACCGTCAACGTTTCCGATGATAAGGTCGTAGACTGGGGTCCTCACGCATAACACCTTCACCTCTCCTGTCAGGTACGGAGTGTTGACACTGACCTTGGCAAGGGGGATAATTCTCACAGTTCCAACTGCCAGAATCAGGGATGTCCACTCCTGTAACTTCTGGTCTTCAGCTAATAGGTCCTCTCGATGACGCCGCTACAACCCGTGTCTCTCAGAACTCGTACTGATATGTTTCCGACGAATCCTGACACCACCGGCATATTGGGCACTTCACTCTCAGGCAGCGCGATGTTGAAAACTGGTAAGAATGTTCGTAGCCCCATCGCCAACGGGAATGCGTCCTATCTATCTATCTATCTATATCCCGTAGTCTTGCCCACCGTTGGGGCACCACTGATGACTTGGCAACCAGCTCCCTCCAATCCTCTCTGTTCTCTGCCATTCTCAGCGTATCGCCCAGCTTCAGTCCTGTCCACTCTGAGATATTGTCCTCCCATCTTTTCCTCTGTCTTCCTCTCCTTCGTCCTCCTTGCACAGTGCCTTGCAGGATTGTTTTGGTAAGCCCTGCTGAACGCGTGACATGCCCATACCACTTCAGTTTGCGTTTTCTCACAATGGCTAATAAGTCTTCATAGGGCCCGATGGCTTGCCTGATTCTGCTTCCCACTTCCTCGTTTGTGATGTGATCTCTGTATGAGATGCCAAGCAGCCTTCGAAAACATCTCATTTCAGTGGCTTGTATCCTCCTTTCAAGGTCTGCTGTGAGGGTCCATGACTCGCAGGCATACAAGAACACTGAGATGACTAAGGAGCGCATCAGTCTGATCTTGGTGTGATGTTTCTGTCCTTCCATATGGTCTTCAATCTTGTCAGTGCTGTTGTTGTCTGCGCAATCCTGGACAGTATTTCTGGTTTTGAGCCCTCATCTGTCACAATGGCTCCTAAGTATTTGAATTTCTTAACGGTTTCCAGTTTTTGGCCTCCAACCATGATTTCAGTGCCAATGCCACTGGCGTTATTGGTCATCAGTTTGGTTTTCTCTGCACTGATTTCCATCCCATATGCAATGGCTGTACTATCCAGCTTTTCCACCAGCTGAGCTAGCTCCTTCTCTGTTCCTGCAAGGCCATCAATGTCGTCCGCAAAGCGCAAGTTCGTGATTGTTCTGCCTCCAATACTGACAGTTCCTTCATGATCTTTCAGAGCGTCCGTCATGATTCTTTCCAGGAAGATGTTGAAAAGAGTAGGTGAGAGCAAGCAGCCTTGTCTGACTCCAACTGTAGTCCTAAACCAGTTTCCTATTTTGTCGTTAAAGCAGACTGCGCTAGTGGCCTTGTTGTAAAGGTTTGCTATGACTTTGATCAGGTTGGCATTGATGTTGTATAGCTTCATGGTGGACCAAAGGGCTGCATGCCATACCCTGTCAAACGCTTTCTTAAAATCCACAAAGACATGATAGAGGTCCTGCTGGTGCTGGAGGTATCTCTCACATAGAACACTCAGGTTGAAGATCTGCTCAGTTGTGCTGCGCCCTGGTCTGAAGCCTGCCTGTTCCTCAGCTATGATTTCCTCTGCCTGTGGCTTCAGCCTGTTCAGTAGGATCTTTAACATGACTTTGCTTGGGTGGGATATAAGACTGATCGTGCGATAGTTCTGGCATTGATGTAAATTGCCTTTTGGGGGGAGAGTTATTATAAGTGATTGGGTCCATGGTGTGGGCCAATCCCCTGACTGCCAGATCTTATTGCAGATTGTTAGTAAGGTGCTTATCTTGTCTTCTCCCCCTTCTTGGACTAGCTCTGCAGGGATGTTGTCTGCTCCTGCTGCCTTCTCTTTTTTCAGCGACTTCACTGCAGCCTCTACTTCTTCTCGGAGGATGGGATAGTTGCCATTGTTGGTCACGGGTGAGTTGACAAGTATGCCTGGGTCCCCTGCAGCTCGGTGGTTGTACAAATCTGAGCAGTACTCTGTCCATCTCTTCAGTATGTCTTGGTCTTCCGTAAGACAGTTCCCTTCGCTATCTTGAATGATCGAGGAGCGTCCTTGTTTTACACTGGTCAGGTCTTTCACCAGCTGGTATGCTTTTTTGCTATTATTTTTGTTCAGATTTTCTTCTACGTGTTTACACTGATCTTCAATCCACTTATTCTTTGCCTTTTTCATGCTTTTCTTGATATCCTGGTTAATTTCCCTATATTGTTTAGGTCCTTCTACCTCTAATTATTTTCTTTAATTCTCGACGCTTGTCACATAGAACAAAGATGTCAGCTGTAACCCAAGGTTTCTTTGCTTGTCGGTGTTTGCCAAGGATCTCACTGGCTGTTTGGGTTACAACAGTGTTAAATGTGTCAACCAGTGTGTCCACGTCCGTGTCTTCTACACCCAGAAGTAGCAGTGGTGCGAATTTTCCTCCTATCTTTGTCTGAAAGGCTTCCGCTACCTCTGGGTCTTTCAGCTTCTCGAGGTCAAACTTGATTCTGGTGGGACCCTGCTTGTTGACCTTCTTTAGGCGGAGTCGGAAGGTCATCATCACTAAGTCATGGTCGCTTCCAATGTCTGCTCCTGGAAAACTTCTTGTCTTGGCAATATTCACACTGGTTTGGAAGCGTCTCTTCACCATGATGTAGTCAATTTGGTTATGGTGCTCTCCGTTTGGGCTGTGCCATGTCCACCTTCTGGATGCTTTGTGCGGGCCAAACGATCATTTGAACTGGCAAATTCCAGGAGCCTTAAGCCTCTGTCGTTGGTCTCTGCATTGCAGTAGCGACCGCATGTGCCTTTCCAGTTCCTAGCAGCATCCTCTCCTATTTTGGCATTCCAGTCTCCCTGCACCACAAGAATGTCTTTCTTGGGGGTCTGGTCCAGAACGTCTTGCAGTTGGTAATAGAAGTCTTCTATTTCCTCATCGCCATAGTCTGTTGTTGGGGCATAAACTTGTACAATGGTGATATTAAATGGGGTTGCCCTCAAGCGTATGGTAATAAGCCTACTGGAGACTGGCCGACAACTCATGACGGTGTTCACGATGTCTTTGTGGACGAGAAATCCGACATCCTGTTCGTGTTTGTCCTCTCTGCCACTGTAGTACAGTTTGTGGTTTTCCTGGGTTGATGTTTCCCCAAGGTTCTTCCATCGTACTTCGCAAAGTCCTAGGATGGTCCAATGGTATCTGTTCATTTCATGTGTCCGTTCCTCTACCTTTCCAGGCGTTCTTAATGTTCTGACGTTCCAAGTGCCAATGCTGATGTTGTTTCTGGCACGGAGTTTTGATGGTGATGGTGCACCAGTAACACACTTAACACCTCTGCCTTGGCGCAAGACAGAAGGCGCGGTCCTTGTTCCGGGCGACGACCGATCCGGTATGGATTGAGGTAAGGTTGTCATTGCATGTGGTGTGTCTTGGGCAAAAGAACCTGGCGGGGCCCATCCCTCTACCACAACCGAAACTCCACATAACTTGTGGCTCGCCTTGATCCTGTACACGTGGCCGATGAGACCCTCATGGGACTCTTTCGCCCTGAGTGGTGACTTCATCAAGGAAGTTCATACACCCAATCAGGTACCGTGTCAGCACCATAGCCTTTGGTTATCCGAAACCTAACCTGCAAGGCAGCAGGGGACTCGTGGAGGGCGGGGTCGTCTATGTCCCGTGCAGATGTGAACATCTGCCCACTGCCCAATGCGTCCACTCCTTCTGAAAGACTCGATTAGCTCCGGTGTCGCCCGCCTTTCTCCAGACTCGAAGTCACTAGATGACGTCACATCGTTGGCTAGTACAGCGGCGGCTCTGTGTTGAGACGTGGTATCACTTCTGATTGCTATCCCGCTATCTTGGTTGGGTCTTCTGGTATTGTCACCTTGCGGAACACCCTTGGAAGGACAACGTATCGCCTTGTGTCCCTTCATTCCACAGGAAAAACACGTCAGGCTGTTCAACGACATCTGTTTCGGGGTATCTCTGACGTCCCGTTTTTCTTCTGCTGGTGTAGACACACGCTGCGCCTTGCCGGGCCCGAACTTCATGTTGTGGGCGTCCAGGTATCTTTGAGCGAAGTCTGCAAGGACCTTCAGGGACTGGTCCTTTTGCTCCCTGAGGTGGGCGGCCAGGTCCTTAGAACATGCGCTGAGGACTTGTTCTTTGAATGATGAGGTCACACAGGTCCTGGTACTCCTTCTTTAATCCAGCCAGCTCTATCCATTTCTCCAGGCAGGTCCTGATTCTCTCAATGAATAGGCCTGGTGTTTCTCATTTCTCAGGCTTGCAATTCCGGTATCGTCGGCTGTAATCCTCTTCACTGAAGTCGTACTGTCTTATCAGGGCGGCTCTCAACTGTGCATAATCCTCGGCTTCTTCTCTTTGGCAGGCGGGTGTAGAACGCAAGCGCTTTGCAAGTCAGAAGTGCACTCAGTTTGATGGCCCAAGTCTCTTGATTCCAGTTGTTGCTGCTTGCGAATCGCTCGAATCGCTCCAGGTAAGCGTCCATTTTCTCCTACCTTCTGCATAAGGAGGTAGTTTTGGCGCACGGGCTGTTTGCTCTCTGCTGGCTAAGGCTGCTGCTTCAGCTGTCCTCTGGTCCTATGCCTCTAACTACTTCCTCTTGAGATGAATTTCAAGTTGTCGCTGCCTCTCTGCCTCTTATCGCTCCTCTTGTCGCTGTTTCTCTGCGACTTGTCGCTGTTTCTCTGCGACTTGTCGCTGTTTCTCTGCGACTTGTCGCTGTTTCTCTGCCACTTGTCGCTGTTTCTCTGCCACTTGTCGCTGTTTCTCTGCCACTTGTCGCTGTTTCTCTGCCTCTTCTCCATTGTCTCTTGATCTCACACTCTTTGGCTCTTTCGTCTCTCTCCAATCTTGTTTCTTCATTCTCCTTTTTCTCTCTCCAGTCTCATTTGTTCTCTTTCCAGTCTCTCCTTTTCTTCTCTCTCCCGTCTCTTTTCTTCTCTCTCATGTCCTTCCTTTATAAACTCCAGGAGTTGAGTTCTCTCCAGCCCGGAATTCTCAGGAATGTCTCCATTTCCGATGTCGCCATCTCTGCGTTTCATTGCTGAAACGAATCTTACTAAAAAGGCACGCAATTGCCATCCAAAACAACTCGCATGAACATCGGATCCTTCACACGACCAACACACACAAGCAAGAAAAACACAACCACAAACGTAACACGAGAGACCAACTGGGTGCAATTTGCGACAACGTTACAATCAATGAAGTCCGTGGATAGCAGTCCGTCCGGCGATCTGGGAATGGCTGGCTTGTTTGTTTTGGCAATCTGAAATGGCAAGCGTGTTCGTTCTGGCGATCTGGCGTGGCATGCGTGTTTGTTCCGCGATGTGGCATGGCTGGCGTCCGTTTTCAGCTGGCAAAGCCAAACATATAAGATATGCAAGGTGATCTAAAAAAAATGTTTACTCTTTATACTATAAGGTATTGGTCGCAGAGGTTTGCTACACTGACCCTTGTAGGCCTGAGGGAGGTCAAATGAACCATTGTACCTTGAAGGCCGAAGGCCTGAGGGGTACAATTCTTTTTTTGACCTTCCGACGGCCTACAAGGGTGCGTGCAGCAAGCCACTGCTGCCAATAACGTATTTGTTTTCATTCCCCCACTATTTTCGTAAAATAAATCGAGAAGAAATACTCCGACCTGGATCACGCCAGACTGACGTCAAAGGACTATACATTTTTAGATAATAGACTTATGACGTAATTTAAAATCTTTCATGCCGTTGCCATCTGCACGAATGTGCCTGTTGTTTCAAACAAGAGTAAGTATTTTGTACTTTGGAACGTTTTGGTGATCTTTTATAAAACAAAACGGCATCCGGGACGCGTCAAAAATATTATTGAGGACAAATGTAAAAGGCCCGCGTGCCTACTGTCTTTATCCTTACAAAATAAAGTTTCAGTCCAGTTCAGTTCAGTTCTGGCCATATGACATGGCTGGTTTGTTTGGTCTGGCGATGTGGGAAAGGCTGGCCTGTCTGTTTTGGCGATGTGGGAAAGGCTGGCCTGTCTGTTCTGGCGATGTGGGAAAGGCTGGCCTGTCTGTTCTGGCGATGTGGGAAAGGCTGGCCTGTCTGTTCTGGCGATGTGGGAAAGGCAGGCCTGTCTGTTCTGGCGATGTGGGAAAGGCTGGCCTGTCTGTTCTGGCGATGTGGGAAAGGCTGGCCTGTCTGTTCTGGCGATGTGGGAAAGGCTGGCCTGTCTGTTCTGGCGATGTGGGAAAATGGCCTGTCTGTTCTGGCGATGTGGGAAAGCTGGCCTGTCTGTTCTGGCGATGTGGGAAAGGCTGGCCTGTCTGTTCTGGCGATGTGGGAAAGGCTGGCCTGTCTGTTCTGGCGATGTGGGAAAGGCTGGCCTGTCTGTTCTGGCAATGTGGGAAAGGCTGGCCTGTCTGTTCTGGCGATGTGGAATGGCTGGCCTGTTCGTTCCGGCGTTGTTGTATAACTGGCCTCTTCGTTCTGGCAATCTGGGAAAGGCTGGCTTGTTCGTGCTGGTAATCTGGGAAAGCCAGTTTGTTATGATAATCTGGGAAAGGCTGGTTTGTCCGTGCTGGTAATCTGAGAAAGGCTGGCTTTTTCGTGCAGGTAATCTGGGAAAGGCTGGCTTGTTTGTTCTGGTAATCTGGGAAAGGCTGGCTTTTTTGTGTGCAGGTAATCTGGTAAGGGAAAGGCTGGCTTTTTCGTGCAGGTAATCTGGGAAAGGCTGGCTTTTTCGTGCAGGTAATCTGGGAAAGGCTGGCTTGTCCGTGTAGGTAATCTGGGAAAGGCTGGCTTTTTCGTGCAGGTAATCTGGGAAAGGCTGGCTTGTCCGTGTAGGTAATCTGGGAAAGGCTGGCTTGTCCGTGCTGGTAATATGGAAAAGGCTGGCTTGTCCGTGCTGGTAATCTGAGAAAGGCTGGCTTTTTCGTGCAGGTAATCTGGGAAAGGCTGGCTTGTCCGTGTATGTAATCTGGGAATGGCTGGCTTGTCCGTGCTGGTAATCTGAGAAAGGCTGGCTTTTTCGTGCAGGTAATCTGGGAAAGGCTGGCTTGTTTGTTCTGGTAATCTGGGAAAGGCTGGCTTGTTTGTTCTGGTAATCTGGCAAAGGCTGGCTTGTTCGTTCCGGCCAAAGGAAAGAAGCACAGCTCTCACATCTTCAGAAACGGAATGTGAGAAAGCTATGCTCCGTTCTTTTGGCCTCTTTATCTCCTTCTTCCGAGGCTGCAGGTAGTTAAGATGTATGCTGTAGGTAGGTAGGGTGTATGCTGTAGGTAGGTAGGGTGTATGCTGTGCATTGTTCGACGACCCAACAGCGACAAGATATTATGAGGACGTGCTAGCGTTGTTTTTGGAGACCCCCAGAACATTGAATGTATGTCGCCAGCCGGAACAATATGCCAAACAAAGCAAAGACATGCCAGGCACGCTGTACCTTCATGATAATGTATTGTATCCTACTTGACCATAAAGAGTCTAAATCATTACCATTACAAAAGCTGTGCAGGGAAATGATATATAAATGCGTTAACCAAAACACATAACTGATCATGTCTGAGGTGCAGCAGACCTCTAGCAATACACGACCAGTAGGTACAGACAGTAGCCAGCAACACACGTCCAGTAGCTACAGACCTCTAGCAACACACGTCCAGTAGCTACAGATAGTAGCCAGCAACACACGACCAGTAGCTACAGACCTCTAGCCACACACGTCCAGTAGCTACAGACCTCTAGCAACACACGTCTTGTAGCTACAGACCTCTAGCAACACACGACCAGTAGGTACAGACAGTAGCCAGCAACACACGTCCAGTAGTCAACAACACACGTCCAGTGGTCAACCACACACGTCCAGTAGCTACAGACCTCTAGCAACACACGTCCAGTAGCTACAGACCTCTAGCAACACACGTCCAGTAGCTACAGACAGTAGCCAGCAACACACGTCCAGTAGCTACAGACAGTAGCTAGCAACACACGTCCAGTAGCTACAGACCTCTAGCAACACACGTCCTGTAGCTACATACAGTAGCTAGCAACACACGTCCAGTAGCTACAGACAGTAGCTAGCAACACACGTCCAGTAGCTACAGACAGTAGCTAACAACACACGTCCAGTAGCTACAGACAGTAGCTAGCAACACACGTCCAGTAGCTACAGACCTCTAGCAACACACGTCCAGTAGCTACAGACCTCTAGCAACACACGTCCAGTAGCTACAGACCTCTAGCAACACACGTCCAGTAGCTACAGACAGTAGCCAGCAACACACGTCCAATAGCTACAGACAGTAGCTAGCAACACACGTCCAGTAGCTACAGACAGTAGCTAGCAACACACGTCCAGTAGCTACAGACCTCTAGCAACACACGTCCTGTAGCTACAGACAGTAGCTAGCAACACACGTCCAGTAGCTATAGACAGTAGCTAGCAACACACGTCCAGTAGCTACAGACCTCTAGCAACACACGTCCTGTAGCTACAGACAGTAGCCAGCAACACACGTCCAGTAGCTACAGACCTCTAGCAACACACGTCTTGTAGCTACAGACCTCTAGCAACACACGACCAGTAGGTACAGACAGTAGCCAGCAACACACGTCCAGTAGTTACAGACCTCTAGCAACACACGACCAGTAGGTACAGACAGTAGCCAGCAACACACGTCCAGTAGTCAACAACGCACTCCAGTGGTCAACCACACACGTCCAGTAGCTACAGACCTCTAGCAACACACGTCCAGTAGCTACAGACCTCTAGCAACACACGTCCAGTAGCTACAGACCTCTAGCAACACACGTCCAGTAGCTACAGACAGTAGCTAGCAACACACGTCCAGTAGCTACAGACAGTAGCTAGCAACACACGTCCAGTAGCTACAGACCTCTAGCAACACACGTCCTGTAGCTACAGACAGTAGTTAGCAACACACGTCCAGTAGCTACAGACAGTAGCTAGCAACACACGTCCAGTAGCTACAGACAGTAGCTAGCAACACACGTCCAGTAGCTACAGACAGTAGCTAGCAACACACGTCCAGTAGCTACAGACCTCTAGCAACACACGTCCAGTAGCTACAGACCTCTAGCAACACACTTCCAGTAGCTACAGACCTCTAGCAACACACGTCCAGTAGCTACAGACCTCTAGCAACACACGTCCAGTAGCTACAGACCTCTAGCAACACACGTCCAGTAGCTACAGACAGTAGCTAGCAACACACGTCCAGTAGCTACAGACAGTAGCTAGCAACACACGTCCAGTAGCCACAGACCTCTAGCAACACACGTCCTGTAGCTACAGACAATAGCTAGCAACACACGTCCAGTAGCTACAGACAGTAGCTAGCAACACACGTCCAGTAGCTACAGACAGTAGCTAACAACACACGTCCTGTAGCTACAGACAGTAGCTAGCAACACACGTCCAGTAGCTACAGACAGTAGCTAGCAACACACGTCCAGTAGCTACAGACCTCTAGCAACACACGTTCTGTAGCTACAGACAGTAGCCAGCAACACACGTCCAGTAGCTACAGACAGTAGCTAGCAACACACGTCCAGTAGCTACAGACCTCTAGCAACACACGTCTTGTAGCTACAGACCTCTAGCAACACACGTCCAGTAGCTACAGACAGTAGCCAGCAACACACGTCCAGTAGCTACAGACCTCTAGCAACACACGACCAATAGCTACAGACAGAAGCTAGCAACACACGTCCAGTAGCTACAGTCAGTAGCCAACAACACACGTCCAGTAGCTACAGACAGTAGCTAGCAACACACGTCCAGTAGTCAGCAACACACGACCAGTAGCTACAGACCTCTAGCAACACACGTCTTGTAGCTACAGACCTCTAGCAACACACGACCAGTAGGTACAGACAGTAGCCAGCAACACACGTCCAGTAGTTACAGACCTCTAGCAACACACGACCAGTAGGTACAGACAGTAGCCAGCAACACACGTCCAGTAGTCAACAACACACTCCAGTGGTCAACCACACACGTCCAGTAGCTACAGACCTCTAGCAACACACGTCCAGTAGCTACAGACCTCTAGCAACACACGTCCAGTAGCTACAGACCTCTAGCAACACACGTCCAGTAGCTACAGACAGTAGCTAGCAACACACGTCCAGTAGCTACAGACAGTAGCTAGCAACACACGTCCAGTAGCTACAGACCTCTAGCAACAAACGTCCTGTAGCTACAGACAGTAGTTAGCAACACACGTCCAGTAGCTACAGACAGTAGCTAGCAACACACGTCCAGTAGCTACAGACAGTAGCTAGCAACACACGTCCAGTGGCTACAGACAGTAGCTAGCAACACACGTCCAGTAGCTACAGACCTCTAGCAACACACGTCCAGTAGCTACAGACCTCTAGCAACACACTTCCAGTAGCTACAGACCTCTAGCAACACACGTCCAGTAGCTACAGACCTCTAGCAACACACGTCCAGTAGCTACAGACAGTAGCCAGCAACACACGTCCAGTAGCTACAGACAGTAGCTAGCAACACACGTCCAGTAGCTACAGACAGTAGCTAGCAACACACGTCCAGTAGCTACAGACCTCTAGCAACACACGTCCTGTAGCTACAGACAATAGCTAGCAACACACGTCCAGTAGCTACAGACAGTAGCTAGCAACACACGTCCAGTAGCTACAGACAGTAGCTAACAACACACGTCCAGTAGATACAGACAGTAGCTAGCAACACACGTCCAGTAGCTACAGACAGTAGCTAGCAACACACGTCCAGTAGCTACAGACCTCTAGCAACACACGTTCTGTAGCTACAGACAGTAGCCAGCAACACACGTCCAGTAGCTACAGACAGTAGCTAGCAACACACGTCCAGTAGCTACAGACCTCTAGCAACACACGTCCAGTAGCTACAGACAGTAGCCAGCAACACACGTCCAGTAGCTACAGACCTCTAGCAACACACGACCAATAGCTACAGACAGAAGCTAGCAACACACGTCCAGTAGCTACAGTCAGTAGCCAACAACACACGTCCAGTAGCTACAGACAGTAGCTAGCAACACACGTCCAGTAGTCAGCAACACACGACCAGTAGCTACAGACCTCTAGCAACACACGTCCAGTAGCTACAGACCTCTAGGAACACACGCCCAGTAGCTACAGACAGTAGCTAGCAACACACGTTCAGTAGTCAGCAACACACGTCCAGTAACTACAGACAGTAGCCAGCAACACACGTCCAGTAGCTACAGACCTCTAGCAACACACGTCCAGTAGCTACAGAGAGTAGGGAGAATTTGAAAAAGGAAAATACAGGTGAACGCACCAAGGGTAGAAAGAAACATATGTCCCAGAAAAAGAGAAAACCCAGTCTGTGAGTCAGACCATGGTGACCTTGGGAACGAAAAGTAGTTAACCCCACCCAAGTCTCACAGGGCAGACCAGGGTGGGCCCCAGGCTGCAGTGGCTTCCCACTCCACACAGCCATTTTGCCGCTTATTGTCAATCTCTGCCTCAGATGGCCATTCCTAGTGCCTCCCTTCCTCTCAATCTCTGCCTCAGTTGGCAGGCCATTTCTAGTGCCTCCCTTCCTCTCAATCCCTGCCTCAGTTGGCCATTCCTAGTGCCTCCCTTCCTCTTTCACTGCTGGTAAATGGTGGAAACAGTGAGCGCAGTTGTGTAGACGTGCTAGTTCAAAACAAAATGGCCGCCATCGATTAAAAAGTTGTCGACGGTTATGACCGTAATTTGCGCCAAAAGCCTAGACGTGTTCCACAGTCCGCTATCGACTGAAAACGACGCCATCGTCAGTCTGCCGACCGACCACGGTACCCAAGTAGCCAGGCCCTCTCACAGAGGTCGCCATTAAAAAACCAAATCACTACCAGAAGATTAAACGTTTAGGGCTGAACGTCTTTTGTCCACCACGAAGGCGAATTCAAAGACGGGGCACCGAAAACACGCCTGCACAAATATTAACGCCATCTGGGTTCGAACCTAGGACCTTTCGAACGAGAGTCTACCACCGAGCCAAATCACTGCCTTGAACGCAGACAAAGTCATATTTGTGAACACAGAGATTTTCATTGCACTACAGGACTCTCGCTTTTTACCAAGATAGACGTGAGTATCTTGTGCCTTCCCAAGGCACCAAGCCTCTTACTGCTAGTCCCACACGTTTTCACTTTTCGGTTTTCATTTGGTGTTGACCCCTCATTTGGTGTTTGCAGGGCGGTCTGCGAGCCGTGGTGTACACCGACACCTTCCAAGTGGCCGTCATTCTCCTGGGCATCGCCTGCCTCATCATCAAAGGCGTCATCGATGTCGGGGGGCCGGCGGAAGTCTGGCGCAGAGCACAGGAGGGGGGACGGCTGGATAACACGGTCAGGTGAGGCGCCAGCAGTCAACACCGCCCACGGAACAGATACAAAGTCAACTAGCAGTCAGTGACTGGCGTCTTACGTTGTGGTAACTCATTCGGCCCGCGACACTCCACAGCAAGATATGGCTCGACCATGATGGTTCAAGGGTGGTGGCAGAATAGCTTGGCGCCTATAGGCGCCAAGCTATTCTGCCACCACTCTTGAACTGTCTTGATCGATCTGTCTCCTGAATTGCAACGCTGTCCTTTGAGGACATCTCCAAACTGTGGGTATTTCGTACCTCGGGCACAATGAGTTATTAATGTCAGTCCACAACAGATCCAGCAAAGTAACTTGCGCCCTAAAAAAACAACATCCTTTTATTTTCAGTTTCTCCGCAGACCCTAGGATGCGACACACGTTTTGGAGCCTGTCGATAGGTGGCTCTGTGACCACGCTGAGTCTGTACGCCATTAACCAGGCAATGGTGCAGCGCTACCTGGCGGTCAGCAAACTTTCTCACGCTCAGGGGTAAGCACATTCTTAATCACTCACCCGTGAAGCTACACAAGACAAGAGAGGTAAGAAAAGAAAACAGGCAGCTCCCGTTGATACGCAAAGGGCGTAGACTATCATTTGCCTCTGCATGCGCAAGGACTCAGGACAATCTATGTCTCTAGCCGCGGGACTCACGGGAATCTATGTCTCTAGCCGCGGGACTCAGGAGAATCTATGTCTCTAGCCGCGGGACTCACGGGAATCTATGTCTCTAGCCGCGGGACTCAGTACAATCTATGTCTCTAGCCGCGGGACTCAGTACAATCTATGTCTCTAGCCGCGGGACTCAGTACAATCTATGTCTCTAGCCGCGGGACTCAGTACAATCTATGTCTCTAGACACGGGACTCACGGTAATCTATGTCTCTAGCCGCGGGACTCACGGGAATCTATGTCTCTAGCCGTGGGACTCACGGGAATCTATGTCTCTAGCCGCGGGACTCAAGGGAATCTATGTCTCTAGCCGCGGGACTCAGGAGAATCTATGTCTCTAGCCGCGGGACTCAGGAGAATCTATGTCTCTAGCCGCGGGACTCACGGGAATCTATGTCTCTAGCCGCGGGACTCAAGGGAATCTATGTCTCTAGCCGCGGGACTCACGGGAATCTATGTCTCTAGCCGCGGGACTCACGGGAATCTATGTCTCTAGCCGCGGGACTCAAGGGAATCTATGTCTCTAGCCGCGGGACTCACGGGAATCTATGTCTCTAGCCGCGGGACTCACGGGAATCTATGTCTCTAGCCGCGGGACTCACGGGAATCTATGTCTCTAGCCGCGGGACTCACGGGAATCTATCTCAGGACAATCTATGTCTCTAGCCACGGGACTCAAGACAATCTATGTCTCTAGCCGCAGGACTCACGGGAATCTATGTCTCTAGCCGCGGGACTCAGGACAATCTATGTCTCTAGCCGCGGGATTCAGGACAATCTATGTCTCTAGCCGCGGGACACAGGACAATCTATGTCTGTAGCCGCGGGACTCAGGAGAATCTATGTCTCTAGCCGCGGGATTCAGGACAATCTATGTCTCTAGCCGCGGGACTCACGGGAATCTATGTCTCTAGCCGCGGAACTCAGGAAATCTATGTCTCTAGCCTCGGGATTCAGGACAATCTATATCTCTAGCCGCGGGACTCAGGAAATCTATGTCTCTAGCCTCGGGATTCAGGACAATCTATATCTCTAGCCGCGGGACTCAGGGAATCTATGTCTCTAGCCGCGGGACTCAGGAAATCTATGTCTCTAGCCTCGGGATTCAGGACAATCTATGTCTCTAGCCGCGGGAATCACGGGAATCTATGTCTCTAGCCGCGGGATTCAGGACAATCTATGTCTCTAGCCGCGGGAATCACGGGAATCTATGTCTCTAGCCGCGGGACTCAGGACAATCTATGTCTCTAGCCGCGGGAATCACGGGAATCTATGTCTCTAGCCTCGGGATTCAGGACAATCTATGTCTCTAGCCGCGGGACTCAGGAAATCTATGTCTCTAGCCGCGGGACTCAGGACAATCTATGTCTCTAGCCGCGGGACTCAGGACAATCTATGTCTCTAGCCGCGGGACTCAGGACAATCTATGTCTCTAGCCGCGGGATTCAGGACAATCTATGTCTCTAGCCGCGGGACTCAGGGGAATCTATGTCTCTAGCCGCGGGACTCACGAGAATCTATGTCTCTAGCCGCGGGACTCACGAGAATCTATGTCTCTAGCCGCGGGATTCAGGAGAATCTATGTCTCTAGCCGCGGGATTCATGACAATCTATGTCTCTAGCCGCGGGATTCAGGACAATCTATGTCTCTAGCCGCGGGACTCACGGGAATCTATGTCTCTAGCCGCGGGACTCAGGACAATCTATGTCTCTAGCCGCGGGACTCAGGAAATCTATGTCTCTAGCCGCGGGACTCAGGAAATCTATGTCTCTAGCCGCGGGATTCAGGACAATCTATGTCTCTAGCCGCGGGACTCAGGGGAATCTATGTCTCTAGCCGCGGGACTCACGAGAATCTATGTCTCTAGCCGCGGGACTCACGAGAATCTATGTCTCTAGCCGCGGGATTCAGGAGAATCTATGTCTCTAGCCGCGGGACTCAGGACAATCTATGTCTCTAGCCGCGGGACTCAGGAAATCTATGTCTCTAGCCGCGGGACTCAGGAAATCTATGTCTCTAGCCGCGGGATTCAGGACAATCTATGTCTCTAGCCGCGGGATTCAGGACAATCTATGTCTCTAGCCGCGGGACTCACGGGAATCTATGTCTCTAGCCGCGGGACTCAGGACAATCTATGTCTCTAGCCGCGGGACTCAGGAAATCTATGTCTCTAGCCGCGGGACTCAGGAAATCTATGTCTCTAGCCGCGGGACTCAGGACAATCTATGTCTCTAGCCGCGGGATTCAGGACAATCTATGTCTCTAGCCGCGGGACTCAGGACAATCTATGTCTCTAGCCGCGGGACTCAGGAAATCTATGTCTCTAGCCGCGGGATTCAGGACAATCTATGTCTCTAGCCGCGGGATTCAGGACAATCTATGTCTCTAGCCGCGGGACTCAGGACAATCTATGTCTCTAGCCGCGGGACTCAGGAAATCTATGTCTCTTGCCGCGGGACTCAGGAAATCTATGTCTCTAGCCGCGGGACTCAGGAGAATCTATGTCTCTAGCCGCGGGACTCAGGACAATCTATGTCTCTAGCCGCGGGACTCAGGAAATTTATGTATGTAGCCGCGGGACTCAGGACAATCTATGTCTCTAGCCGCGGGACTCAGGACAATCTATGTCTCTAGCCGCGGGACTCAGGAAATCTATGTCTCTAGCCGCGGGACTCAGGAAATCTATGTCTCTAGCCGCGGGACTCAGGAGAATCTATGTCTCTAGCCGCGGGAGTCAGGACAATCTATGTCTCTAGCCGCGGGACTCACGGGAATCTATGTCTCTAGCCGCGGGAGTCAGGACAATCTATGTCTCTAGCCGCGGGATTCAGGAAATCTATGTCTCTAGCCGCGGGACTCAGGACAATCTATGTCTCTAGCCGCGGGACTCAGGAGAATCTATGTCTCTAGCCGCGGGACTCACGGGAATCTATGTCTCTAGCCGCGGGATTCAGGAAATCTATGTCTCTAGCCGCGGGACTCAGGAAATCTATGTCTCTAGCCGCGGGACTCAGGAGAATCTATGTCTCTAGCCGCGGGACTCAGTACAATCTATGTCTCTAGCCGCGGGACTCACGGGAATCTATGTCTCTAGCCGCGGGACTCACGGGAATCTATGTCTCTAGCCGCTGGCCTACGTTCTTGTTCCCAGAAATTACTAGTCAACCTAGAATTAACTTGAAGACTGCGAGTGCTCATTCTTTTCAGTACCACGTCCCTCATGTGTGGAACTCGCTACCTTCCCACGTCCCTCATGTGTGGAACTCCCTACCTCCCCACGTCCCTCATGTGTGGAACTCCCTACCTCCCCACGTCCCTCATGTGTGGAACTCCCTACCTTCCCACGTCCCTCATGTGTGGAACTCTCTACCTCCCCACGTCCCTCATGTATGGAGTTCCCTACTCCCCACGTCCCTCATGTGTGGAACTTGCTACCTCCCCACGTCTTTCATGTGTGGAACTCTCTACCTCCCCACGTCCCTCATGTGTGGAACTCTCTACCTCCCCACGTCTCTCATGTGTGGAACTCTCTACCTCCCCACGTCTCTCATGTGTGGAACTCTCTTCCTCCCCATGTCCCTCATGTGTGGAACTCCCTACTTCCCCACGTCCCTCATGTGTGGAACTCTCTACCTCCCCACGTCCCTCATGTGTGGAACTCCCTACCTTCCCACGTCCCTCATGTGTGGAACTCCCTACCTCCCCACGTCCCTCATGTGTGGAACTCTTTACCTCCCTACGTCCCTCATGTGTGGAACTCGCTACCTCCTCACGTCTTTCATGTGTGGAACTCTCTACCTCCCCACGTCCCTCATGTGTGGAACTCTCTACCTCCCCACGTCCCTCATGTGTGGAACTCTCTACCTCCCCACGTCCCTCATGTGTGGAACTCTCTACCTCCCCATGTCCCTCATGTGTGGAACACCCTACCACCCCTTGCCCGTCAGTCCTCGACACTCTCAGTCTTCAAAACCAACCTGATAACGTATCTTTTTAATTTGGCATCGGTGTTCATTTTCCTTTGCTTTCCATCATGTGATTTTTGGATGGTGTGACCGTAAACAGAATGTGTTCGTTGTATAAAAGACTGTGGTTAGTATGTTTTTGTTGTTGTTGTGATTTGTAGTTTATTGTGCGTGTTTATAATCATTTGTAAAGCGTTCCGAGTGGGGAAGAACTCTATAGAAAAGCGCTGTATTATTATTATTATTATTATTATTATTATTATTATTATTATTATTATTATTATTATTATTATTATTATTATTAAAAACAAAACAGAACGATCTACATCAACCTGCCGGCCAACGTCTTCATGACCAGCGTGCTCGGCTTACTGGGACTTGTGGCCTATGCGCGCTACATGCATTGCGACCCCTACGTCACGCGCCGCATCAAGGCCTTTGACCAGGTGAGTCCGACACCAGGAATACCTTATTTTCAGTCGTCACTCCTGAGCGGTGATTTTTTGATGACGATAGAGATGCAGACACCGACCACCGGAAGCCAAGAACTAAGTCTCAGTTCTTCAGAAAAACTTCTGCCCTGTGGAAATACAATGAACACTTTTCTTTTCACAAACAACATGAAAATTACCGACTCTAATCTGGGTCAACTGACTTTCTATAAACGGTCTTTTATGTCCTCAATGAGACATCCAGTTACAACATGCTCTGAGACTCTCTTAGCGACCCCTCTTGTGTGTACATAAATATCGGACATTGTCTTGTTTACATACATTCACACACACACACACACACACACACACACACACACACACACACACACACACACACACACACACACACACACACACACACACACACACACCAAATGTACGTTCAGCATTGAGGTTAGCGTAACCAGACATGACGTAATTTTTATCTTGTTACTTCAGGTGTCGGAGGTTTAGGCCTGCCCGCCTATGACATGGACATGCTATTAAATTCACCCCACCGCGACCCGTCCTAAAAATGGACTTACTGCGTGTCTTCTGCCTTCACAAGCACCATGATAATTCAAGGGTTAGCTTGGCGCCTTCAGCCTTACGTTGTTTTTAAGTGACGACGATAATGGCAGTAAGAAGGCCTCAGTTCTAGAAGACATTTTCCATTTGTCAGCTGGAGAATTGCTTACTTTCTTCCTTATCAACAATATTTGACGACGGCGATCATAACGATGAAGATAATACGGAAAAAAGGGGGAAGACTGAATGCACATTGCATAGTTGGTGAGGTCGGTCATATCTGGTGAGGTCGGTCATGGCTGGTGAGGTCGGTCATGGCTGGTGAGGTCGGTCATAGCTGGTGAGGTCGGTCATGGCTGGTCGATCATAGCTGGTGAGGTCGGTCATAGCTGGTCGGTCATAGCTGGTGAGGTCGGTCATAGCTGGTAAAGTCGGTCATAGCTGGTCTGTCATAGCTAGTGAGGTCGGTCATAGCTGTGTGGTCAGTCATAGCTGGTGAGGTCGGTCATAGCTGGTCTGTCATAGCTGTGAGGTCGGTCATAGCTGGTCGGTCATAGCTGGTGAGGTCGGTCATTGCTGGTGAGGTCGGTCATAGCTGGTGAGGTCGGTCATTGCTGGTGAGGTCGGTCATAGCTGGTGAGGTCGGTCATTGCTGGTGAGGTCGGTCATAGCTGGTGAGGTCGGTCATAGCTGGTGAGGTCGGTCGCTTGTGTTCTGAAATAAATCAAATGAACAAGAAATAAAAATCGGAAAAAAATTATCGGTTGCCTAAATAAATCTATTTATAACCCCTTCACTGGTGAGAAAAGTCAACACAAACCAATTACAAGCATCATAGATCCTCATAAGCCCCCGCGACTGCGGGGGCTCATGAGGATCTATGCCTCTTGCTGAGACAGCTTTGCGTCCATGCCCCCTGGACGCTTGTGACTTTGGGTCGTTGAATGAACACACATTAATTTTCACCAACACAATATGCGCTCAGTTTACACATTTCACACGTTTCACCAACACAATATGCGCTCAGTTTACACATTTCACACGTTTCACCAACACAATATGCGCTCAGTTTACACATTTCACACGTTTCACCAACACAATATGCGCTCAGTTTACACATTTCACACGTTTCACACATTTCACCAACACAATATGCGCTCAGGTCACACATTTCACACATTTCACACGTTTCACACATTTTACACATTTCACACATTTCACACATTTCACACGATTCAAACGTTTCACACATTTCACACGTTTCACACATTTCACACATTTCACACGTTTCACACATTTCACACGTTTCACACAATTAAACACATTTCACACATTTCACACGTTTCACACAATTAAACCACATTTCACACATTTCACACGTTTCACACAATTAAACCACATTTCACACATTTCACACGTTTCACACATTTCACACGTTTCACACATTTCACACATTTCACACGTTTCACACATTTCACACGTTTCACACATTTCACACATTTCACACGTTTCACGCGTTTCACACGTTTCACACATTTGACACATTTGACACATTTCACACACAATTTGCGCTCATTTCCATGGATGGGGTTAAAGTGTTTCTTGTCAAGACGTTGGAGACGAGCTGCATGCGGACACAAGAGATTATGCCGCGTATCCCGGTGTGAATGAGTGAAGATTTGTGCATGTGCACTGCGCGCCGTGCGAAAGTGGACCCGTTCTGACCCTGACGCTGACCCTGACCCTGACGCTGACCCTGACGCTGACCCTGACCCTGACGCTGACCCTGACCCTGACCCTGTCACGCTTTGTGCAGCTGATCCCCCTGATGGTGATGGACGTGCTGGGGGACTACCCGGGACTCCCGGGACTCTTCGTCGCCTGTGTCTTCAGTGCTGCACTCAGGTAGGGTGCTGATGATGACAACATTAACAACACCAGCAGCAGCAGCAACAACAACAACAATAATAATAGTAATAACTATAATAATAACACGAGTGATAATAATGATAATGACAATCGATTGATCGTTCAGTCAGTCAGTCAGTCAGTCACTCAGTCAGCCAGTCAATCATAACAACTCTTCGTCGCCCGTGACTTTAGCGATGCGCTCACGCACGTGACCTTTAAACAATAATAAAAAAAACCTACTTTATTGTACCACCAGCAGAATTTGGGCTGCTTTCCCTTGGGTCACGGAGCATTTTCACCTGACCCATTTTGTCAGGGACCAATTTCCTGCGACGTGCAGCTGTCTTGCTACCGATACAAAACGGTGAATTTCAATATGTGCGTGCCGGGCACCCGTTTAACCCATTCAAGACATTCTCGGATATTTCCAGTTGCCTGTCCTGACTATTTCCAGTAGTCTGTCCTGACTATTTCCAGTTGTCTGTCCTGACTATTTCCAGTTGTATGTCCTGACTATTTCCAGTTGCCTGTCCTGACTATTTCCAGCTGTCTGTCCTGACTATTTCCAGTTGTCTGTCCTGACTATTTCCAGCTGTCTGTCCTGACTATTTCCAGTTGTCTGTCCTGACTATTTCCAGTTGTCTGTCCTGACTATTTCCAGTTGCCTGTCCTGACTATTTCCAGTAGTCTGTCCTGACTATTTCCAGTAGTCTGTCCTGACTATTTCCAGTTGTCTGTCCTGACTATTTCCAGTTGCCTGTCCTGACTATTTTCAGCTGTCTGTCCTGACTATTTCCAGTTGTCTGTCCTGACTATTTCCAGCTGTCTGTCCTGACTATTTCCAGTTGTCTGTCCTGACTATTTCCAGTTGTCTGTCCTGACTATTTCCAGTTGCCTGTCCTATTTCCAGTTGCCTGTCCTGACTATTTCCAGTTGTCTGTCCTGACTATTTCCAGTTGTCTGTCCTGACTATTTCCAGTTGTCTGTCCTGACTATTTCCAGTTGCCTGTCCTGACTATTTCCAGTAGTCTGTCCTGACAATTTCCAGTTGTCTGTCCTGACTATTTCCAGTTGTCTGTCCTGGCTATTTCCAGCTGTCTGTCTCCAGCTGTCCGTCCTGTCTATTTCCAGGTGTCTGCCCTGACTATTTCTAGTTGCCTGTCCTGACAATTTCCAGTTGTCTGTCCTGACTATTTCCAGTTGTCTGTCCTGTCTATTTCCAGTTGTCTGTCCTGTCTATTTCCAGTTTTCTGTCCTGGCTATTTCCAGCTGTCTGTCCTGACTATTTCCAGTTGTCTATCCTGACAATTTCCAGTTCTCTGTCCTGACTATTTCCAGTTGTCTGTCCTGACTATTTCCAGTTGCCTGTCCTGACTATTTCCAGTAGTCTGTCCTGACAATTTCCAGTTGTCTGTCCTGACTATTTCCAGTTGTTTGTCCTGGCTATTTCCAGCTGTCTGTCTACAGCTGTCCGTCCTGTCTATTTCCAGGTGTCTGCCCTATTTCTAGTTGCCTGTCCTGACAATTTCCAGTTTTCTGTCCTGACTATTTCCAGTTGTCTGTCCTGTCTATTTCCAGTTGTCTGTCCTGTCTATTTCCAGTTGTCTGTCCTGGCTATTTCCAGCTGTCTGTCCTGACTATTTCCAGTTGTCTGTCCTGACAATTTCCAGTTCTCTGTCTTGACTATTTCCAGTTGTCTGTCCTGACTATTTCCAGCTGTCTGTCCTGACAATTTCCAGTTGTCTGTCCTGACTATTTCCAGTTGTCTGTCCTGTTTATTTCCAGTTGTCTGTCTTGTCTATTTCCAGTTGTCTGTCCTGGCTATTTCCAGCTGTCTGTCCTGACAATTTCCAGTTGTCTGTTCTGTCTATTTCCAGTTGTCTGTCCTGTCTATTTCCAGTTGTCTGTCCTGACTATTTCCAGTTGTCTGTCCTGACTATTTCCAGTTGTCTGTCCTGACAATTTCCAGTTGTCTGTCCTGACTATTTCCACCTGTCTGTCCTACTTATTTCCAGTTGTCTGTCTTGTCTATTTCCAGTTGTCTGTCCTGGCTATTTCCAGCTGTCTGTCCTGACAATTTCCAGTTGTATGTCCTGTCTGTTTCCAGCTGTATGTCCTGACAATTTCCAGTTGTCTGTCCTGGCTATTTCCAGCAGTATGTCCTGACTATTTCCAGCTGTATGTCCTGACAATTTCCAGTTGTATGTCCTGACTATTTCCAGCTGTATGTCCTGACAATTTCCAGTTGTCTGTCCTGACAATTTCCAGTTGTCTGTCCTGACTATTTCCACCTGTCTGTCCTGTCTATTTCCACCTGTCTGTCCTGACTATTTCCACCTGTCTGTCCTGTCTATTTCCAGTTGTCTGTCCTGTCTATTTCCAGTTGTCTGTCCTGGCTATTTCCAGCTGTCTGTCCTGACTATTTCCAGCTGTCTGTCCTGACTATTTCCACCTGTCTGTACTGTCTATTTCCAGCTGTCTGTTCTGTCTATTTCCAGATGTCTGTCGACTTGTCAGTTTTCAAGCGAACGTGCTGTTGTATTTACATGTAGTTGGTTTTACGTGCGCTTAGCTCACAACAGTCAACAGTCCGCACACAGTGACATGGCACATCACATAAACTGAACTGACATGGTGTGTGTGTGTGTGTGTGTGTGTGTGTGTGTGTGTGTATGTGTGTGTGTGTGTGTGTCTGTGTGTGTGTGTGTGTGTGTGTGTGTGTCTGTGTGTCTGTGTGTGTCTGTGTGTGTGTGTGTGTGTGTCTGTGTGTGTCTGTGTGTGTGTGTGTCTGTGTGTGTGTGTGTGTGTGTCTGTGTGTGTGTGTCTGTGTGTGTGTGCGTGTGTGTGTGTGTGTGTGTGTGCGTGTCTGTGTGCATATGTGTGTGTGTGAGTGTGAGTGAATGTGTGTGTGTGCATGTGCGTGAGTCTGTGTGTGCGTGCGTTCGTGCGTCTGTGTGAGTTTGCGTGCGTGTGTGTGTGAGTCTGTGTGCGTGCGTGTGTGTGTGTGTGTTTGTGTGTGTGTGTGTGCATGCGTGCGTGTGTGTGTGTTTGTGTGTGTGTGTCCGTGCGTGCGTGCGTGCGTGTGTGTGTGTGCGTGTGTGTGTGTGTGCGTGTGTGTGAGTCTGTGTGTGTGCGTGCGTGTGTTTGTGTGTGTGTATGTGTGTGTGTGTGTGTGTATGTGTGTTTGTGTGTGTGACAGCACGGTGTCGTCTGGTGTGAACGCGCTTGCCCTCGTTTACCTGGAAGACGTCGCCAAGCCAACTTACCTGGCCATCAAACACACAGCAATGCCCGACAGTCTGGCCACTATCGTCTCCAAATGTCTCGGTATGATTAACAGAGGCATGTCATTAATTAGATTAATCCATTAATGATAATAATAATATTGATAATAATAATGATATCATCACCATCATATCAATCATCATCATCATAATAGTGTTTATTTTTTTTCGACTTGGTCATTTTGTATATTGTTTCAAAGGAAATACACTGTGTAATGATAATATAATAATAATAATAATAATAATAATAATAATAATAATAATAATAATAGTAATAATTTAAATTGTATTTCCCATTTAGAGTGTTAGTTTTCATATGGCAAATTTACATCTTTTATGAAAACAACAACAAAGTCATATACACACACACACACACACACACACACACACACACACACACACACACACACACACACACACACACACACACACACACACACACACACACACACACACACACACACACACACACACACACACACACACACACACACACACACACACACACACACACACACACACACACACACACACACACACACACACACACACACACACACACACACACACACACACACACACACACACACACACACACACACACACACACACACACACACACACACACACACACACACACACACACACACACACACACACACACACACACACACACACACACACACACACACACACACACACACACACACACACACACACACACACACACACACACACACACACACACACACACACACACACACACACACACACACACACACACACACACACACACACACACACACACACACACACACACACACACACACACACACACACACACACACACACACACACACACACACACACACACACACACACACACACACACACACACACACACACACACACACACACACACACACACACACACACACACACACACACACACACACACACACACACACACACACACACACACACACACACACACACACACACACACACACACACACACACACACACACACACACACACACACACACACACACACACACACACACACACACACACACACACATATATATATATATATATATATATATATATATATATATATATATATATATATATATATATATATATATATCTTGGCTTGACTTCGCGAACGAAGATTCTATAGGGCTTGCCCACGTCGTCTGCAGGCATTTTCGTGGCTGCGGAGGCCAATCCGGGACAGGCAGGTTCGACCGCAGTGGCTGCAGGGGAAGGTCTGGTCAGGGTTCTGAGTTACGACAGCTCTGTTTTTTCTTCTGAGCCGCATGTCTTTAAGGTTAGCTCTGCGAGAGTCCTCAAAGGAGACGGCTGCCTTGTGAATGGTGGAGCGCCAGGTGTCACGGTCCGCAGCAAGCAAAGACCATTGGCGGTGGTCGATTTGGCAGGCACTAAGTGACTTCTTGAGACCGTCTTTGTATCTCTTCTTTGGTGCCCCTCTGTCTCGGTGTCCAGTGGCGAGCTCGCCGAACAGAGTGATCTTGGGTAGGCGATGATCCTCCATCCTGGAGACGTGCCCCGCCCAGCGAAGCTGTGTCCTCAGCAGCAAAGCCTCGATGCTCACAGTTTCCGCCTGTTCAAGGACCTCGACGTTGGTGACATAGTCACTCCAGTTAATGCCCAGGATGGTACGCAGGCAGCGCTGGTGAAAGCGTTCGAGGAGTCGTAGTTGGCTGCGGTAGAGGGCCCAGGACTCGGAACCGTACAGCAGGGTGGTGAGGACGACAGCTCTGTACACGCTGATCTTGGTGCCTTTTTTCAGCTGTTGATTGTGCCACACCGCTTGAATAGTCGCCCGAAAGCACTGTTCGCTTTTGCCAGCCTCTTGTCCAGCTCCTTGTCCAGCTTGGCGTCTGACGTGATGATGCAGCCAAGGTAGGTAAACTGGTGTACAGACTTCAGTTCGGACTCGCCGATGGTGATGTGGGGAGGGCGATGCTCTTCCTTGGGTGCCGGCTGATGAAGGACCTCTGTCTTTTTCAGACTGACCTCAAGTCCAAAGAGCTGGGCGGCATCTGCGAAGCAGGACGTAATGCGCTGCAAGGCTCTCTCTGTGTGTGCAACGAGGGCAGCGTCATCAGCAAAGAGCAGCTCACGAATCAGTTGGTCTAGGGTTTTCGTGTGGGCCTGCAGTCGTCTGAGGTTGAACAGGCTGCCATCGAGACGATACCTGATGTACACTGCGTCGTCATCGTCGAGGTCCACTGTGGCCTGCTTCAACATCATGCTGAAGAAGATGGTGAAGAGGGTCGGTGCCAGCACGCAGCCTTGCTTCACGCCGTTGCGAATGGGGAATGGTTCTGAGAGGTCACTGTTTAGTCTGACCTAGCCTTGCTGGTCCTCGTGGAGCTGGACGATCATGTTGAGGAACTTTGGGGGACAGCCTAGTCGCTCCAGGATCTGCCACATACCTTGCCTGCTCACAGTGTCAAACGCTTTTGTTAGGTCGACAAACGTTACGTACAGCCCTTTGTTCTGCTCGCGGCACTTCTCCTGAAGCTGTCTCAGCACAAAGACCATGTCGGTGGTACTCCTGTTGGCTCTGAAGCCACACTGGCCCTCTGGGAGGTGGTCCTCAGCGATGGCAGGTACCAGCCGATTCAGGAGCAACCTTGCGAGAATTTTCCCGGCAATGGACAGCAGGGTAATTCCACGATAATTAGAGCAGGCAGACTTCTCTCCTTTGTTCTTGTACAGGGTGATGATGACTGCATCACGGAGATCCTTTGGTAGTGTTCCTTTTTCCCAGCAGCAGAGAAAGAGGTCGTGGAGCTTGTTGTGCAGTGCTGGGCCTCCATGTTTCCAGATCTCTGGCGGGATTCCGTCAATGCCTGCTGCTTTGCCACTCTTGAGCTGGTGGATGGCTGTGAGGGTCTCTTCGGCGGTGGGCGGTTCGTCCAATTCAACCTTTAGTGGAAGGTGTGGGATTTGGAGGATGACTGTTTCTTGAACAGTGCGCTCAGCGCCGAAGAGGTCCTGAAAGTATTCCGACCAGCGGTTCAAGATGGAGGTATTATCTGTGAGGAGTGCCTGTCCATCAGCGCTTCGCAGGGGACTTTGTACCAGGTGCCTAGGGCCATACACTGCTTTCAGTGCTTCGTAGAAGCCCCTGTAGTCACCGTTGTCAGCGCAGAGCTGGGTCCTCTGTGCGAGTCTGGACCACCACTCGTTCTGGAGCTCTCTAAGCTTGAGCTGGAGACTGCTGCAGATGAGGCGGAAGGCAGACTTCTTCACAGGGCAGGAAGGCTGGGCTAGGTGGGCCTGGTGGGTGGCTCTTTTTTTTTGCTAGAAGTTCCTGGATCTCTACGTCGTTTTCGTCAAACCAGTCTTTGTTCCTCTTTCTAGCAAAGCCCAAGACTTCCACAGAAGATTTTACAATAGCAGTTTTCAGTTGTTCCCAGAGTGTTTCAGGGGAGGAGTCTGCTGGATCAACTGTGTCTTTGAGCATGCGCTGTAAATCGGCCTGAAGGGCAGCTTTCTTGTCGTCACGCTGAAGGCTGGCAACATCAAGCTTTTTCTTGGGGGGGGGGGGGGGGCCCATTTCTTGGGTTTCAGCTTGAGGCGGAGCCTTAGTTTGCAGCGAACAAGGCGGTGGTCAGTGTGGCACTCTGCGCTGGGCATCACTCTGGTGAGGAGGACGTCACTGCGGTCCCTCTGACGCACTAGGACATAGTCGATAAGGTGCCAGTACTTGGAGCGAGGATGCATCCAGGTGGTCTTTCGACTGTCCTTTTGCTGGAAAGTAGTGTTGGTGATGACAAGTTGCTGCTCTGCACAGAGCTCCAACAGTAGGCGACCATTGTCATTGCAGTTCCCAACGCCATGCTTGCCGAGGACTCCTTTTCAGGCTTCTGAGTCTTGGCCCACTCTGGCGTTGAAGTCGCCAAGGATGATGACTTTGTCGTCTGCAGGGGTGCTCTGCAGGAGGCTGCGCAGGTCAGAGTAGAACTTGTCTTTTTCTGCAGGCTCTGCCAGGAGGGTTGGGGAGTACACACTGAGAAGGGTGACGTATTGCTGGTGTCTCAGTGGGAGGCGCATGGACATGATGCGGTCGGAGTGACCCGTTGGTAGGTTTTCCAACTTAGTCGCAATGTGGGTCTTCACCATGAAGCCCACGCCTGAGAGCCGTCTTTCTGATGCAGGCCTGCCTGACCAGTAGAGGGTGTAGCCAGCGCCAAGTTCTTGGAGGCTGCCTTCCTCCGGGAGGCGTACTTCGCTGAGCGCGGCGATGTCGATGTTTAACCTCCGCAATTCATGGGCAATGAGGGCGGAGCGACGTTCAGGGCGTCCGCTGTCTGCTGTGTCGAGCATGGTTCGGATGTTCCAGCATGCTACGTTGAGTCCGGTCGTGGTCGTCATGAGAGTAGATCCATTGTTTTTTCTTGTTTTCTGACCGCATGAGAAGATGCCCGTTGACCGCGGCTAGCCAACTGGGTTACGAGGGGATAAGCTTTGGTTAGGCCACCTTTTCTAGGCCCCTTTCCGTGTGGAGCAAGCAGTGCTGTCCCTAGAGAAGGCTGCTTGGTCGTTCAGGGTGTGCCGAGTGACGTTGTCATCCCCAGGTCAACATCAGGCGACCAATATCCTGAACCGCCTGCATGCAGGTTTGAGACTGCGGCTTCCAGTGACATCTTTCACCTGCCGTTTTGCCCCTTGCCCATCGCTACAGGACTTGGAAAGTTCAGTGTCATAGTCCGTGGGCGTTTCCTAAAGCCTGCGCGGTGGAGCTTTTTGGTGGAGTGCAGTGTGCGCAGTACTGGCCCCACCCTTTAAACCCTTGGTTCGTTTGCCATGGCCTAGCAAGCTGGGACGGTGGCATCGAGGTCCTCGGGTCGTAGGTTTTATATCAGACTGTCCTTGTCTTAGTCTCTGGCTCAAAAGCCTTCCCCGGAGACACGGGGGCTTTGATTTCAGGGGTTTCCTCCCTTAGCCTTTCCGCAGCCAAGCGGCCAAGCCTGCAAGGCAGCAGGGGACTCGTGGGGGCCGGGGTCGTCTATGTCCCGTGCAGATGTGAACATCTGCCCACTGCCCAGACGGTGACACCAGAGGAGAAAAATCCAACGCCGGAACCCGGTATCGAACCTCGCACCTTTGGCATTGGAGGCAGACGCCTTAACCACTGCGCCACTTCCCCGTCTATATATATATATAAATATATATATATATATATATATATATATATATATATATATATATATATATATATATATATATATATATATATATATATATATATATATATATATATATATATATATATATATATATATATATATATATATATATATATATATATATCTTGGCTTGACTTCGCGAACGAAGATACTATAGGAAAAGTCTATGGGGGTTGCCCACGACGTCTGCAGGCATGCTCGTGACTCCGGAGGCCAATCCGGGACAGGCAGGTTCGACCGCAGTGGCTGCAGAGGGAGGTCTGACCAGGGTTCTGAGTTGCGGCATCTCTGTTTTTTCTCCTGAGCCGCTTGTCTTTAAGGCTAGCTCTGCGCGAGTCCTCAAAGGAGACAGCTGCTTTGTAAATGGAGGAGCGCCAGGTGTCACGGTCCGCAGCGAGTGAAGACCACTGACGGTGGTCGATTTGGCAGGCACTAAGTGACTTCTTGAGACAGTCTTTGTATCTTTTCTTTGGTGTCCCTCTGTCTGTGTCCAGTGGCGAGCTCGCCGAACAGGGTGATCTTGGGTAGGCGATGATCCTCCATCCTGGAGACGTGCCCCGCCCAGCGGAGCTGTGTCCGCAGCAGCAAACCCTCGATGCTCACAGTTTCTGCCTGTTCAAGGACCTCGACGTTGGTGACATAGTCACTCCAGTGAATGCCCAGGATTGTACGCAGGCAGCGCTGGTGGAAGCGTTCGAGGAGTCGTAGTTGGCTGCGGCAGAGGGCCCAGGACTCGGAACCATACAGCAGGGGGGTGAGGACGACAGCTCTGTACACGCTGATCTTGGTGCCTGTTTTCAGCTGTTGATTGTGCCACACCCGCTTATATAGACGCCCGAAAGCACTGTTCGCTTTTGCCAGCCTGCTGTCCAGCTCCTTGTCCAGTTTGGCGTCTGATGTGATGATGCAGCCAAGGTAGGTAAACTGGTGCACTGAATCGCCGATGGTGATGTGGGGAGGGCGATGCTCTACCTTGGGTGCCGGCTGATGGAGGACCTCTGTCTTTTTCAGACTGACCTCGAGTCCAAAGAGCTGGGCAGCGTCTGCGAAGCAGGATGTGATACACTAGCTCTCTGTGTGTGCAACTAGGGCAGCGTCGTCAGCAAAGAGCAGCTCACGAATCAGTTGGTCTAGGATTTTCGTGTGGGCCTGCAGTCGTCTGAGGTTGAACAGACTGCCATCGAGACGATACCTGATGTACACTGCATCGTCATCGTCGAGGTCCACTGTGGCCTGCTTCAACATCATGCTAAAAAAGATGGTGAAGAGGGTCGGTGCCAGCACACAGCCCTGCTTCACACCGTTGTGAATGGGGAATGGTTCTGAGAGGTCATTGTTGAGTCTGACCTGGCCTTGCTGGTCCTCGTGCAGCTGGACGATCATGCTGAGGAACTTTGGGGGACAGCCAAGTCGCTCCAGGATCTGCCACATGCCTTGCCTGCTCACAGTGTCGAACGCTTTTGTTAGGTCGACAAACGTTACATACAACCCTTTGTTCTGCTCGAGGCACTTCTCCTGAAGCTGTCTCAGCACAAAGACCATGTCGGTGGTACTCCTGTTGGCTCTGAAGCCACACTGGCCCTCTGGGAGGTGGTCTTCTGCGATGGCAGGTACCAGCCGATTCAGGAGCAGCCTTGCAAGAATTTTCCCAGCAATGGACAGCAGGGTAATTCCACGATAGTTGGAGCAGGCGGACTTCTTTCCTTTGTTTTTGTACAGGGTGATGATGACTGCATCGCGGAGATCCTTTGGTAGTGTTCCTTCCTCCCAGCAGCAGAGAAAGAGGTCATGGAGCTTGTTGTGCAGTGCTGGGCCTCCATGTTTCCAGATCTCTGGTGGGATTCCGTCAATGCCTGCTGCTTTGCCACTCTTGAGCTGGTGAATGGCTGTGAGGGTCTCTTCAGCAGTGGGCGGTTCATCCAATTCAACATGTACTGGGAGGTGTGGGATTTGGAGGATGACTGCTTCTTGAACAGTGCGCTCAGCACTGAAGAGGTCCTGAAAGTATTCCGACCTGCAGTTTAAGATGGAGTTATCATCTGTGAGGAGTGCCTGTCCATCAGCGCTTCGCAGGGGACTTTGCATCAGGTGTCTAGGGCCACACACTGCTTTCAGTGCTTCGTAGAAGCCCCTGTAGTCACCGTTATCAGCGCAAAGCTGGGTCCTCTATGCGAGTCTGGTCCACCACTCGTTCTGGAGATCTCTGAGCTTGCGCTGGAGACTGCTGCAGACGAGGCGGAAGGCAGACTTCTTTACATGGCAGGAAGGCTGGGCTAGGTGGGCCTGATGGGCGGCTCTTTTTTTGCTAGGAGTTCCTGGATCTCTACGTCATTTTCGTCAAACCAGTCTTTGTTCCTCTTTCTAGCGAAACCCAAGACTTCTGCAGAGGATTTTGCGATAGCCGTTTTCAGTTGTTCCCAGAGTGTTTCAGGGGAGGAGTCTGCTGGGTCAGCTGTGTCTGTGAGCCTGCGCTGTAAATCTGTCTGAAAGGCAGCTTTTACGTCGTCACGCTGGAGGCTGGCAACATCAAGCTTTTTCGTGGGGGGGGGGGGGGGGGGCCTTTCTTGGGTTTTGGCTTGACGTGGAGCCTGAGTTTGCAGCGGACAAGGCGGTGGTCAGTGTGGCACTCTGCGCTGGGCATCACTCTGGTGAGGAGGACGTCACTGCGGTCCCTCTGACGCACTAGGACATAGTCGATAAGGTGCCAGTGTTTGGAGCGAGGATGCATCCAGGTGGTCTTTCGACTGTCCTTTTGCTGGAAAGTAGTGTTGGTGATGACAAGCTGCTGCTCTGCACAGAACTCCAACAGTAGGCGGCCATTGTCATTGCAGTTCCCGACGCCATGCTTGCCGAGGACTCCTTTCCAGGCTTCAGAGTCCTGGCCCACTCTGGCGTTGAAGTCGCCAAGGATGATGACTTTGTCGTCTGCAGGGGTGCTCTGTAGGAGGCTGCGCAGGTCAGTGTAGAACTTGTCCTTTTCTGCAGGCTCTGCCAGGAAGGTTGGGGAGTACACACTGAGAAGGGTGACGTGTTGCTGATGTCTCAGTGGGAGCCGCATGGACATTATGCGGTCTGAGTGACCGGTTGGTAGATTTTCCAGCTTAGTCGCAATGGAGGTCTTGACCATGAAGCCCACGCCTGAGAGCCGTCTTTCTGATGCAGACTTGCCTGACCAGTAGAGGGTATAGCCAGCGCCAAGTTCTTGGAGACTGCCTTCGTCCGGGAGGCGTACTTTGCTGAGCGCGGCGATGTCGATGTTTAACCTCCGCAATTCATGGGCAATGAGGGCGGAGCGACGTTCGGGGCGTCCGCTGTCTGCTGTGTCGAGCATGGTTCGGATGTTCCAGCATGCTACGTTGAGTCCGGTCCTGGTCGTCATTAGAGTGGGTCCGGTTTTTTTTACTTGTTTTCTGACCGCAGGAGTAGATGCCCGTTGACCGCGGCTAGCCAACTGGGGTTGTGAGGGGATGAGCTTTGTTTAGGCCACCTTTTTAGGTCCCTCTCCGTGTGGAGCAAGCAGTGCTGTCCCTGGAGAAGGCTGCTTGGTCGTTCAGGGGGTGCCGAGTGACGTTGTCATCCCCAGGTCAACATCAGGCGACCAATATCCTGAACCGCCTGCATGCAGGTTTGAGACTGCAGCTTCCAGTGACATCTTTCACCTGCCGTTTCGCCCCTCGTCCGTATATATATATATACACATATATACATTATGTGTGTGTGTGTATGTATATACTAACGGTCACCAAAGGAATGACAGTCAAAGAGGAACAGTAGTGTCCACATTGTATTGACGTCACGTGAAGCACCGGACTGCTACTGATGATACCACTCGGCGGAAAAAACGCGTAACTACGTCACTACCTAACTACGTCACTACCTAACTACGTCACTACCTAACTACGTCACTACCTAATACGTCACTACCTTCGTCACTACCAAACTACGACACTACGCGTCTTTTCCGCTGAGCGGTATCGTCATCTGCAGCCAGAAGGTTAAGGTAGCTCCACCACTTGTAACAACCGGTACAATGTGCAGCACTGGCGGCTTCACGCGCGCGGGGGTTAACCCCTTCACTGACGATGGAGGCAGGATTGTGTTTACTCAACAACAGTCAATTCAAAGTCAAAAGAAGCGTGAAAGGAGCACTGATACAAAGTGATGTCAGCAAGAGTCAATGCGGGGCTCATGAAGATTTATGATACAGAGTGATGTCAGCAAGAGTCAATGCGAGGCTCATGATATACAGAGTGATGGCAGCAAGAGTCAATGCGGGGCTCATGACATACAGAGTGATGGCAGCAAGAGTCAATGCGAGGCTCATGATATACAGAGTGATGGCAGCAAGAGTCAATGCGGGGCTCATGATATACAGAGTGATGTCAGCAAGAGTCAATGCGGGGCTCATGAGGATTTATGCCTCTGGAAGTTGGGTGGGTGGATGGGAGTGGGGGGAATTCTTTTCCGGGCATTGAACGGTGTTAAATGACCATTATTTACCTCCAGCTGTGGCCTTTGGCTTGGTAACGATCGGCATGGCCTACCTGACCGGCATGATGGATCAGACGCTGGTGAACATCACACTCAAGTCCTTCGGCATGACGGGCGGGCCGCTGCTGGGGCTCTTCCTGCTGGCCATGTTCTTCCCGTGCGTCAACTCGTGGGTACGTAGCACTGTGCACTGTACAACTCGTGGGTACGTAGCACTGTGCACTGTACAACTCGTGGGTACGTAGCACTGTGCACTGTACAACTCGTGGGTACGTAGCACTGTGCACTGTAGGGGAGGAGCCCTTATTATGAAACAGTGTGTCTATTATCAAACACCTTGCTCCCGGCGAAACGGAATAACTTTTCCAAACTCTGTCTGTGCAGTAATATAGAGCTACTTTAGTGAGCCTTATTTCCGGTCCAAGAATGTCAGGCGTGATGAAAACAAAAATACGCCGAGAAAATGTTATTTTTGACCCTTCTGCTTCTTATTTTTTTGCCATTTTGAAACACCTACATCAGCATTCAGTTTTGCGATTTTTAAACATAGCAACTCTTGTCATGAAGAGCAATCTTCGGACATCAGATAACCAGCGGCATTCGTTTGGTTCTCTTTTTGTCGTTTTGGAGGCACGCATTTTCCTGGAGGGGTATCTTGTTCCTATTATGAAACACAAAGAGCACCTAATATGAAACGTGTTTCATATTTAGAACAGTGTTTCACATAAGGAGCAGTGTTTGTCTAGCGTATATATCGGAAACCATCCAGCCAGTTTGTTCCAAATTTCAGATGTTGATACTTTTTCTCAATACAGAGTATCCCACACCAGGATCATGTCACTTCTTGAAGGTCAAGATCACAACGGCTACATTTACTATGTATGCCATTGTCCAGGCAATATTACTGTAAACACCGAAATGATGTGATCCAAATGGCAAATTGTGATATTTTGTGACAACACAGAGTGTTGCACCCCAGAATCTCTGCACTGCCTTAAAGGCCAAGGTCACAACGGCCATATTTGTTTTGTGCAGAATTGTGTGCTAGGCAATATCTCAATAACCATTGGGCCTATTCAATCCACACTTTAGATAATAGTATTTGCCCATATCACACATTGCCATCAATCTTAACTGCTCCTCTACCTCAAGGCCAAGGTCATAGTTGCCATATTTGTCTTGCAGATTACTGAGTAGAGAATAGATCAGAGGCCATATTTGTGTGAGCCTTTGTGCAGGCAATATCTCTGAAACCACAGGCCCGACTTTTTCCAAATTTTGTTTGATGATATTTTCACTTAACCCCTTCACAGCCTAGAAACTCTCAATAGGATCCATCTGCAAGACACATAGATCCTCATGAGCCTCGCGCGATCACTGGTGCGGTGGCTGATGGTGATTTTGGCTCTTGCTGACGCAATTGACATATTTATTTGACGGTTGGGGTTCCTTGGAACTGAATTAAGAAAGATTTCAGAGCAATATTTGCGTCCAGTGGTAGTGAAGAGAATAAACAAATATGTCAAAAACCAGGTTTATGACACTACATCACTTCAAGATGACGCGCACAGTTGTTGGGAATGCTTTCAGACAGACGAAATGGCGCATTACTGTCTGCGGGAGGGGGTGGGGCTAAATAGTAGTTCCAAGAGCACATTTTGTTGGCTTAGGTGTGACAGCAAATTACGTGAAACAGTATAAATGTAGTCACCAATCGTCCATGCATCCGCTCTTCAGCCGTCGTGTGTGTATGCGTGTGGTTTGTATAAGGCAATTTCTTAGGGACTATAACATTCACAGACTTTAACCTCGACACAATGGTATTTTACAAGAACAACTTTACCTACATATTTCACCTATAGATTGATTGTACGTTACTTAACGTCCCGACAGCAACAAGGCTTTCTTAGGACGTGCCTGCACTGCTTGTGAAAAACAAAATAAACAGAACATTGAATGTGATGTCGCCAGCCGGTCAAATACATTAAATAAACCTATCACATGGGGCTAAATAAAGCTAAGACCATTTAGCAACACACATCCAATATCAAGAGCTACAGGCAGTGCAGACAGTAGGGAGAATTTTAAAAAGGCAAATACAGGTGAATGGACAAAGGGTAGACAGAAACACATGCCCCAGAATAGAGAGAAAAACCCACCCTGTGGGGCTGACCAGGGTGACCCTGGGAACTAAAAAATACCTAACCCCACCCAAGTCTCCCAGGGCAGACCCGGGTGGGGTTTCACCTATAGAAAAGGTGAAGGTCATCAAAGGTAGATGTGTTTGTAAACATTAGTCATTTTTTGCACACAAAGGTTTTCAAAGTTACAAACCATTTAGATGAGACTAGAAGTTAACTTTGGGAGCAAAAGTTTGAAAGTACCTAAGTATGCATTTTACACCACGAATACTATTGCGAATGACCTCTCTTTAAGGTAGCTGGCATTTTAAAAAAGAACGTGCGGGAGATTCCGTAGACCTTTTCATGGGAACTCTTCCTGTCGGCGGAGTCACAGTTGCTGAGAATGTAAAGAGGGTGAGGACCTACACATGCTCCACTTGTTGACTATCAAACGAGGGGCGGGTGGTGCTGGTGTTAGTGCGGGTGGGGGGTCGCGGGAAGGGGGAGAGAGGTCTGGAGACCTTATCAACAATGACCGAAAAATCACACGACGGACTGTTTACAATTTCCAAGAAGAGGCGCGGGAGGGTGTGTGTGTGTGTGTGTGTGTGTGTGTGGGGGGGGGGGGGTGTCCAAACTCCCCAAAATAAAAAATTACACATTAAAAACTATCCTGGGAGCCGTGCACCTTAGAACACCTCTCTCCCCCTGAATTTGCTTCTGAATATGTACATAAACCTGTGTCGATAATGCTAGCCTTTAACAAGTTGAAAAACTAAATACAGTAGCTATACTCCCCCATACAAAGAACATTTTCAACACACTTGCTGACCATGCCTGCCCTTTGACCTTTGGAAGAAGCCAAAGCAAATTTATATGCATATACAGCGTAATCCCTAGTAACATTGCTGTAAGGCTGTCTCAATGTACGTGTGTTGCAAGACTGTCCCAGTGTACGTGTGACGATACGGGTTGTGCGATCTCAGCCGCACTGTTGACTGTTTGGCTGCAATGCTACACAACGAACAGCCAATGAGGCGGGGTGGAATAATGCTACATAATGATCAGCCATCACAGGCGGGGTGGAGTAATGCTACATAGCTATCAGCCATCACAGGCGGGATGGAGTAATGCTACATAGCCATCACAGGGGGGGGGGGGGGGGTGGAGTAATGCCACATAACGATCAGCCACTGAGGCGGGGTGGAATAATGCTACATAGCCATCACAGTCAGGGTGGATTAATGCTACATAGCCATCACAGGCGGGGTGGAGTAATGCTACATAGCCAACACAGGCGGGGTGGAGTAATGCTACATAACGATCACAGGCGGGGTGGAGTAATGCTACATAATGATCACAGGCGGGTTGAGTAATACTACAGAGTCAACACAGGCGGTGTGGAGTAATGCTACATGACGATCACAGGCGGGGTGGAGTAATGCTACATAACCAACACAGGCGGGGTGGAGTAATGCTACATAGCCAACACAGGCGGGGTGGAGTAATGTTAAAAAACGATCAAAGGCGGGGTGGAGTAATGCTACAGAACGATCACAGGCCGGGTGGAGTAATGCTACAGAACGATCACAGGCGGGGTGGAGTAATGCTACATAATGATCACAGGCGGGGTGGAGTAATGCTACATAGCCAACACAGGCGGGTTGGAGTAATGCTACATAACGATCACAGGCGGGGTGGAGTAATGCTACATATCGATCACAGGCGGGGTGGAGTAATGCTACATAGCCAACACAGGCGGGGTGGAGTAATGCTACAAAACGATCACAGGCGGGGTGGAGTAATGCTACAGAACGATCACAGGCGGGGTGGAGTAATGCTACATAGCCAACACAGGCGGGGTGGAGTAATGCTACATAATGATCACAGACGGGGTGGAGTAATGCTACATAGCCAACACAGGCGGGGTGGAGTAATGCTACATATCGATCACAGGCGGGGTGGAGTAATGCTACATAATGATCACAGGCGGGGTGGTGTAATGCTACATAACGATCACAGGCGGGGTGGAGTAATGATACATAATGATCACAGGCGGGGTGGAGTAATGCTACATAACAATCACAGGCGGGGTGGAGTAATGCTACATAACGATCACAGGCGGGGTGGAGTAATGCTACATAACGATCACAGGCGGGGTGGAGTAATGCTACATAATGATCATAGGCGGGGTGGAGTAATGCTACATAGCCAACACAGGCGGGGTGGAGTAATGCTACATAATGATCACAGGCGGGGTGGAGTAATGCTACATAGCCAACACAGGCGGGGTGAAGTAATGCTACATAACTATCAGCTACTGTCTGAGGCGAGTGAAGTGAGAGTGACCCAGCTGTGGCAACGCACACTTGGAAGGGAAGGGAAGGGAATGATGTCGATTGTGACGCTAAAACTGTTTCCAAGCGTCGTAGTATAAGTAAATTAACATCTAACCTTCTGTTACGCAAAATAAAACCGCTGGCGTGACGCCCCGCGTGCCATGACTGAAAGCATTTGCAGGCAGTACTCACCATTGGCGTGACGCCCCGTGTGCCCTGACTGAAAGCATTAGCAGGCAGTACTAACCACTGGCGTGACGCCCCGTGTGCCACGACTGAAAGCATTAGCAGGCAGTACCAACCACTGGCGTGACGCCCCGTGTGCCATGACTGAAAGCATTAGCAGGCAGTACTAACCGCTGGCGTGACGCCCCGCGTGCCATGACTGAAAGCATTTGCAGGCAGTACTCACCATTGGCGTGACGCCCCGTGTGCCCTGACTGAAAGCATTAGCAGGCAGTACTAACCACCGGCGTGACGCCCCGTGTGCCATGACTGAAAGCATTAGCAGGCAGTACTAACCACTGGCGTGATGCCCCATGTGCCCCTCCCCACCCGGGTCTGCCCTGGGGGACTTGGGTGGGGTTAGGTATTTTTTAGTTCCCAGGGTCACCCTGGTCAGCCCCACAGGGTGGGTTTTTCTCTCTATTCTGGGGCATGTGTTTCTGTCTACCCTTTGTCCATTCACCTGTATTTGCCTTTTTAAAACTCTCCCTACTGTCTGCACTGCCTGTAGCTCTTGATATTGGATGTGTGTTGCTAAATGGTCTTAGCTTTATTTAGGCCCCATGTGTTAGGTTTATTTAATGTATTTGACCGGCTGGTGACATACATTCAATGTTCTGTTTATTTTTTTCACAAGCAGTGCAGGCACGTCCTGAGAAAGCCTTGTTGCTGTCGGGACGTTAAGCAATGTACAATCAATCAATCAAAACCCATGTGCCCTGACTGAAAGCATTAGCAGGCAGTATGTGTATTTTGTGAAAAGCGAGATTTCCACTGTAATATTACTTTGAAATACGATGCAAAAACATCACTGGCATCCTGTGGTCTGCCTGCCTATGTCGGGTACTAGCCTTAAATAGACTTTATCGGCACTACCATTAAAGTAGAGCGTATCGCGCTGACTTGTCCGTTGCAGGGAGCGGGTGTGGGGCTGCTGTGCGGTCTGTCCTTCAGTTTCTGGCTGGGGATCGGCACCATCGTGGACGGCCCCACCTACGGCATCCTATCTCTCACCCCCATCAACTGTACCGGGTCTATTGGCTCGATGGTGACGTCGGCAGTGGCCAGCAACGTCACTAGCATGACTCCATTGACGACGACGACAATGATGTCGATGTGGACGTCCGGGATGATGACGACAACGGTAGCCCCTCCTCCGCCGAAATCAAGGTAAGACACCAAGCGTGCCCTTTGATTCAAACTATTGTTTTAGACGTACTGTTATATTCAACTATTATATTCAACTATTATATTCAACTATTATATTCAACTACTATATTCAAACTATTATCTTTAACTATTATCTTTACCTTTACTGTACCTACCTGTTTCAAAACTGCAATTGTTAAGCTGCTCTTAAACAAACCTTCACTTGATCCCAACAGTTTGAACAACTACAGACCCGTATCCAACCTACCTTTTCTTTCAAAGCTTCTGGAAAAGATAGTGCTCACGCAGCTGCTAGACCATATCAAGAATAATGGTCTGTGGCATGTGTTCCAGTCAGCATGTAGGTCTGGTCATAGCACGGAGACAGCATTGCTGCGTGTTCTGAATGACCTACTTGGTGCTAGCGATGAAGATCTAATCTCTGTTCTGACTCTGCTCGATCTGAGCGCAGCGTTTGATACCATTGACCATGACGTTCTACTTGCCCGCCTTCGTGATGTGTTTCACATTCAAAGCACTGCACTGAAATTTTTCCAATCCTACTTTGTTGGTCGCTTGCAGATGGTTTCAGTGGCAGGATTTGAGTCCCACCCTGTTGAGCTGCTTTGTGGCGTTCCACAGGGGTCGGTCTTGGGGGCTGTTCTTTTTACTTTGTATACACAGCCCCTGTCGCATGTCACTGAGCGTCACTTTGTTTCTTATCATTTATATGCAGATGATACGGAATTGTACAAACACTCCCTTCGTGAACATGTTGATCAGATGGTGCAGTCTTTGGAGGCTTGTATTTGTGATGTTCAGAAGTGGACCACACAGAACAAGCTCCAGCTGAACAGTGACAAAACTGAGTCCCTCCGAATGACGTGCTCCTCTACGTGCAGTGCTGATCTTCCTGAGTCAATCATGGTGGGCGAGAGTGCCATCTCCTTTTCTAGCTCGGCCCGTAACTTGGGTGTCATTTTGACAACAGGCTGACAATGAAGGAACAAGTGAAGAAAGTTTGCCAGCTTGCCTTCATTGAACTCAGAAGGATCAGCACTGTTCAACATCTGCTGCCCACTGGGCATCGGCCTCCAAGTGGCGTGGGTGGGTAGTCCCCTGACTGAGTGGGCTAGCAGAGGGGTGCCATCTTTGTCCAGGATTAGGACTTGATGTCAGCAGATATGTTGTTCAGTCTTTTTCACTGGTCCGGTTTTTAAGGAGCTGTGCTAACCCAGGTCCTACCATGTTGGATTGGTCCTTAAAAATACTCGTGAGCTTTTGGTCCTTTGGATCCCAAGTGTTTGCCGTGCTTGGAGACCCGTGTCGGGGGAGAAGAGGATCCTGGTGGCTGAAACACTCCACTTTGGCCTTGACTTCTGCCTAAACGGGAGGCTAGTCGTACCGGTCTAGTCAATCGGCTCTTGTCACGTTGAGCCCTATCCCACTGTTGACATGCGAGTTGCTATACGGAGCACCATGCTATAGCCTCTGCTGCTGATTATGTGCCTTACACCAGTATTCCCCTGCATTCAACAGTGTGATAGAAGGCGGTGGCTTAAAAGGTTCAATCGGGCTTACCCCCTTGAGTATATCTTTCGGTCAGTCTCCATTGTGCGTCGGCTGGAGACCCGCCGACAGTTGCACTTTCCCTTGTTGGGCTCGGTGGCGGGCGGGGACCCCCGGGGGATGAATATCTCTACTATAATAATATGGAAAAAAATTAAAAAAACCAAAACTGGCACCAAAGCGGCACATAGCCGCCGACATTGTCATTGAGAACGATAGTGACTCTGACTGTGAGGAAGCGACGCCTCAGGCGTCGGCCGCCTGGCCTCCCTTTCTCATTATCCACAGCAAAGTTAAAGAGAAGCCTGTTTTTAAGCTGCACCCTTTTCTGGTAGGGGAGACCCTCAGGAGCCGTGTTGGCAGGCCTGAGGCCCAGCGCCTCAGGTCTGGTGACTTGCTGGTAGAGTGCCGTACCCGGGCACACTCCAATGGGCTACTGAGGCTCTCCTCCATCGGAGACACTCCAGTGGAGGTCACTCCCCACAAAACGATGAATTCTTCTGGAGGAGTGATTAAAGATCAAGCATTGGCCGAACTATCTGAAGATGAACTTGTACGGAACCTTAAGTCACAGGGAGTGACCTACGTCAGGCGCTTCATTTCCAAACGAGGTGGTAGGGAGATCCGTCTCCCTACCATCATCCTTACGTTTGGCACCCCCACAGCTCCTACTACCATCTGGGGAGGTTACTACTCCCTAAAAGTGAAAAAGTACGTCCCTCTCCCCCTCCGGTGCTTTAAGTGCCAAAAGTATGGCCGTGGGCAGAAGACATGCCGCCAGGCAGAGGCTCTATGCGCCCGCTGCACTAAGCCCGGACACTCTGCTGAGTCCTGCACAGCCATCCCCCTGTGTGTGAATTGCCAGGGGGCGCTTATGGCTTCGGACAAGAAGTGCCCTCGTTGGATCTCCGAGTGCAGGATATAGCAGGTGCGTGTGGAGAAGGGGCTGTCCTTTGCGGACGCCCAAAAACTGGTTGATGGCCCTGGTGCAGCTGAGGCTTCGCCAAACTCAAATAACAACTTTGTGTATACTTTCAGTGCTGCGGTGGCAGGCAAGCGCCCCACCAAAGACTTCTCTTGTCAAACCCCAACTTCTTGGTTGGGGGCGGAGCCTCGGATCCTCTCGCCCCTGGAGAGTAACCCTCCTCCGGTGGTAACGAGGAGCCAGGGAACGCAGAAGGCGGATGCTGCCGGTCCGGTGGCACCGCCTTTTGCTGCCCCTAAGCCTCAGCCCCCACCAAAACCTGTCAATCTTACTACAAAGGCTTCTGGCTCTGGTCAGCCTTCTAAGCCGCCAACTCTGGCGGCAGGAACGCTGGCACGGCCCAGAAGTCTAAGAAAGTTACAGGACCGCTGTGCGTACGGGCCCAGAAGGGGGACACTGATGTCCCCCTTCAAAACAAATATGCTGCATTGGAGGAGCAGATGGAGGGGGTGGAGGTTGTCGTAGCTGGTGCTGCGGCAGCTTTCCCCCCCCCCCCCCCCCTCATCTCCGAGAAACCAGAGGAGGCCCGGGAGTCGACCCCCCTCTGTTTCTTCGACTCCTTCCAAAGCACAGGAAAAGGGGGAAGGAACTCTTCTCCTACACATAAAACCTAACCATGTACTCTCTGCTTCAGTGGAATTGTCGTGGTTTTCACACCAACTTGGAAGAATTACGCCTTCTAGTCAAGTCCTATAACCCCTCGGTAATATCTCTTCAGGAGACTTAACTGAAGACTTCTGACCCTGTCTCCTTTAATGGTTTTAATGCTATCCATAAAGGTTCTGGTTCGGAGAGACGCTCGGGTGGAGTGGCTCTTCTCATTAGCAACCAGTTTTTATGTAGCCCCGTTAGTGTTGACACCTGTCTTCAGGCTGTCGCAGCTCGGGTTACCTTAAAGAAGACTATAACAATATGCAGTATTTATCTGCCACCATCCCTGCGGGTCTGTTGTAATGATTTTTTTTATTTAGTAGATCAACTGTCCCCTCCCTTTATTCTCATGGGGGATTTTAACGGTCACGCTCACCTTTGGGTAGTGACCACTATGATGGCAGAGGTCAGATGTTAGAAGATGTTAGAAGATGTTTTTTCTCAACTTAACCTATGTGTCTTTAACGATGGTTCACCTACATACTCTAACCCAGGTTCAGGATCTAGTTCTGTTCTAGACCTCACTGTGTGTGATCCTTCTCTCATGCTGGACTTTGACTGGAAGGTTCACGACGACCTGTGTGGTTGTGACCACTTCCCAGTAGTCCTGTCATCGGTCAGCTGTGGGGAGGATCCGCCGGTGGGGCGCTGGAATCTCAAGAAAGCTAACTGGCCTCTGTTCGCCTCCCTCTTCAGTCTCGTATTACAGAGGAGGTGGTCATGTCAGCTGAATAACCTGTTTCTTCTTTTACTACTATTTTGTTGGACGTAACGGGTGAAACCATCCCTAAAACTTCCGCATCAGTCCCTCGGAAGCCGAGAGTACCATGGTTCAATGAGGAGTGCCGCAAGGCCCAAAAAGCACGCAAATCTGCTCAGCGACGTGCTTTCCGTAATCCGTCGCAAGTGAATATTTTAACCTTTAAAAGACAGAGGGCGAAAGCCCGTTACATTTTTAAACGTGAACGCCGTACTTCCTGGAGACGCTTCGTCTCATCTTTAACTTCTCGGACTCCGTCCCAGAAAGTCTGGAGGGCTGTTCGAAGAATTGAGGGTGGCTCGGCTTCTGTCGGCCATCTTAGAGATGGTGCCAGCTTGGTCACAGATAAAAAAAAGCTGTGGCCAATTTGCTTGCCTCCACCATTGCCCATAATTCTTCAACAGAGCAGTATTCACCCTTCTTCCAGAGAGAGAAGGAGAAGCGAGAGTCTCGTATTTGTGATTTAAGTCCGATAACTCAGAAGACTATAATGCCCCTTTTACATTATCCGAATTGCAGCAAGCCTTGCAAAAATGTAATGACTCTGCTGCTGGCCTAGATACCATCCACTATCAATTCCTAACGCATCTGCATGAGAGGTCACTCCTTGTACTTCTCAAGGCCTTTAACCATATCTGGAGAACTGGTCATTTTCCGCCGTCTTGGCTGTGGTTGTACCGATCCTTCCGACACGGGCAACTACCGGCCTATCGCTTTGACATCATGTTTATGTAAAACTATGGAGCGCCTGGTCAACGCCCGCCTGGTGTGGCATCTTGAGTCACAGGGTCTCCTCACAGACCTCCAGTGCGGTTAGCACAATGTCCTCGCTTTCACATATCAACACCTCCCTTCCACCACGTGTGTCAACCACTCCCTTTCTGATACACTTGTTACGTCTGGTGTCACGCAACTGTGTCAACTTTGGTCTGTCTGTCAATGAACCCACGTAAGTCTTCAATTCTTCTGCATCGTAACCTAGCTCTGTTGCCAAACGCTCTAGGTACAGTTCCTCTCTCTCGTCATCACTGTTTTCACGTGACTGCATTGTGTCTGTACACAACACACTGCGGCCTAGTTGCATCTGCCCGCACGCATCACTGGACACAGTAGTACAGGTATCAATACAAGACATGCGTGCGGCACTTGCTGAACACAGTGTGTCGTCTGTCAGTGCATTCCGTCCTGACTCAAACGGTGTGTCGTAATTAGCACAGTCGGGGCTTGGCATAAACAGATCCGGAGGAAAATTTAAAAATTGACTTGCCTGTAACGCCAAATGTCCCTGACGTCTTTTTCTGTCCCTGTCATTAGTTTTGTCACAGAACCTGGGTGTCATGGTGATATTGTTATTGGCGATATTGTTGTCACTCACGTTGTTGACGACTGTGGCGTTGTCACTCATTGTTGTATCGTGGTTATTTTCGCTGTCAGTGACCGTGGTTACGGTATCAGTCTTAATGACAGCTGACTGCTGTGGTCGTTGCTGTAGCTGGGCACGTCGTTGAGCTGCACGCTGCTGGTCTCGACGTACTTGGGCTGGGGCTTTCCTTCGCCAGTGGCTGGTCGGTAATGGCGCAGTCCCGTCTTGTTGACAGCTAGTGAGGCGGAGAACAACCACGGAATGTTCTCCCTCTCCGGTCACCTTCCAGGAGACAACACGGTGGTCCGTCATCAGAGTGGCCAGTAATTTCTCTACAGCAGCTGGTAGACCAGTAGCTGGCATCTTGACTTGGTTACAGGCGTTCAAAGTCGTAATTTCGACAGGAGACCTGGAATTTCGTGTTCATACCGAGAGAGAGAGAGAGAGAGAGAGAGAGAGAGAGAGAGAGAGAGAGAGAGAGAGAGAGAGAGAGAGAGAGAGAGAGAGAGAGAGAGAGAGAGAGAGAGAGAGAGAGAGAGAGAGAGAGAGAGAGAGAGAGAGAGAGAGAGAGAGAGAGAGAGAGAGAGAGGAGAGAGAGAGAGAGAGAGAGAGAGAGAGAGAGAGAGAGAGAGAGAGAGAGAGAGAGAGAGAGAGAGAGAGAGAGAGAGAGAGAGAGAGAGAGAGAGAGAGAGAGAGAGAGAGAGAGAGAGAGAGAGAGAGAGAGAGAGAGAGAGAGAGAGAGAGAGAGAGAGAGAGAGAGAGAGAGAGAGAGAGAGGCGTGCTGCATGGGCAACAGCTTGTCCCCCTTATCACACCGCCCAGGCTTGCATCCGAAAAGCGTTCACCCACAACTACAACTTGGAGAGGACACCCCAGCTTCGTCTTTGGCGTAGATACAACACGGGGAGCAGCAGATACCGGTTATAAGCCACCGCGCAATTGGCGTAGAGAGCGTCGTCAGGGGTTGCTCCCGACGGTGGGAAAGATTCTCGGATGTTACTGGACAGCTACCGCCCGCCTCAAGCCCCCAGCCAGTAAGGTGCTGTACCGCCACGGTCTGTTTTCTTCATTGGGTGCATGGAAATTAGGAACCATCCGAACAGCAGATCGCAACCTCGCACCAGGCAACTACAGTACAGAAAGAAAGAGGCCAGCTCTAAAACTGGGAAGTTGGATTGTCCGGACAATTTTGACTGGACTTTCCGAAAACCTTGACCACATCAGCGATGCCAGGAAAACCGCTGTCGTCAACGACGAGCTGAAGAGACTCAGTGTAGACATAGCCGCCCTTCAGGAAACTCGGCTAGCGGATGCTGGCACACTAGACTAGACGTCCTATTGGCAGGGGAAGAGTTCTGACGAGCGGTGAGAGTACGCAGTAGGCAGTGAGGAAATACATGCTGAGTATGGTTGAACCAGGCAGCAAGGGCTCAGAGCGATTCCTCACTCTTCTCCTCAACACCACCGAGGGCCCCGTTACCCCTGTCAGCGCGTACGCACCGGCACTGCTCGCCACGCCAGACGCCAAAGATGAGTTCTACGAGAACATCGCAATTATCATCAGGAGTGTCCCAAGCAAGGAACAGATTGTTATCCTTGGCGACTTCATTGCCAGAGTTTGTGCAGACCACGACTCCTGACCTTCCTGCCTCGGCCAGTTTGGTGTGGGCAAGATGAACAAAAAGGGGCAGCGGCTGCTTGAGATGTGCACCTACCACGGCCTGTGCATCACCAACTCCTACTTCAAACCAAGACTCAGCACAAGGTCTCCTGGAGACATCCGCGCTCCAAGCACTGGCACCAACTGGATCTGATCCTGGTCAGGCGCGCCAACTTGAAGAACGTTCTCCACACACGCTCCTACCATAGCGCGGACTGCAATACAGACCATTCTTTGGTGTGTTGCAAGATCAGGCTGCAACCGAAGAAGTTCCATCGCACCAAGCAGCTAAGGAAACCCCGCATCGATGTCAGCAAAATGTCCCATCCCGACCTCGTAGAACAGTTTGCAGAGACCTTCCAGAATGAACGTGAAACCTCACAGCCCAGTGACTCTGACTCTGCCACAGAGAAGTGGGAAACCCTGCAGGACACCATGCACCGCACAGCCTTGGCCACCTTTGGGAAGAGGACCTCGAAGACACAAGACTGGTACGAGGCCAAGTCGACCGAGATGTCCCCCATCATCGTAGCCAAGCGAACTGCCCTTCCTGAGTACAAACGGTCGCCCAGCAAAAAGAACATGCAGGTTCTCAGGGCTGCCAGGAGCAAGGTCAAACAGACTGCCAGGAGTTGCGCCAACGAATACTGGACGGAACTCAGTGAAAACATCCAGATTGCAGCCGTTACAGGTAACATCAAAGGAATGTACGACGGCATTAAGAAGGCATTAGGACCAACCCAAAACAAGACGGCCCCTTTCAAATCCTCCACGGGGGAAGTTATTACGGACAAAGGGCAGCAGCTGGAGAGATGGATGGAATACTATTCTGACCTCTACTCCAGACAGAACGTCGTGACCCCAGCGGCTCTTGACGCCATCGAGTGCCGCCTGTCTGTAATAGATGAGCTAGATGCAGTGCCAACAATAGAGGAGCTCAGCAAACTCATTGACAGCTTGGCCTCAGGCAAAGCCCCAGGCAACGATGATGGGATGAAGAACTGCAAGACCACCCTCCTTCTCCCCCTGCATGAGGTACTACTCCAGTGCTGGCAGGGAGGAGACGTACCACAAGACACGAGGGATGCCGAGATCATCACCCTTTACAAGAACAAGGGCGAGAGAAGTGACCGTAACAATTACAGAGGCATCTCCCTTCTCAGCATTGTTGGCATTGTCTTTGCCCGGGTCATCTTGATCCGTTTGCAGAAGCTGGCAGAACGTGTCTATCCAGAGTCGCAGTGTGGCTTCCGAGCTGAGCGGTCAACGGTAGACATGGTCTCCTCCCTCCGTCAACTCCAGGAGAAGTGCAGGGAACAACACATGCCTCTGTATGTCGCTTTTATTGACCTCACCAAAGACTTCGACCTGTTCAAGATCCTCTCAAAGATTGGATGCCCACCCAAACTGCAGAGTATGATGGAATCCTTCCACACTAACATGAAATGGACAGTGCAGTTCAACGGCAGCACATCCGAACCCTTTGACGTATGCAGCGGAGTCAAACAAGGCTGTATCCTCGCCCCTACTCTCTTTGGGATCCTCTTCGCTGTCCTGCTCAAGCATGCTTTTGGTAACGCAACAGAAGGAATCTACCTGCGAACCAGATCAGATGGCAGGCTTTTCAACCTTGCCCGCCTCAAAGCCAAGACAAGGATACGCGAAGCCCTCATCAGGGACATGCTGTTCGCTGACGATGCGGCAGTTTCGACCCATACCCAGCAGGAACTGCAGTCACTGATGGACCGATTCTCCCAGGCTTGCAAGGACTTCGGACTGACTATCAGTCTAAAGGGCTGCCTTAACTGGGCGAGACAAACCCGAACCTCGTCTCGGCGAGACACCCGAGACAGTCTCGGCGAGACACCCGAACTACTCCTTGCGCTTAATTAGGTTCGGCGAACCCTCCAAGACAAGATCGGCGAGACCCCCGAGACGTGTCTCGGCGTGTCTCGGACCGGCCTTTTGTCTCGCCGATCATGCGCAGCAAACCTGCCCGAGACACTCTGAATAAGTGAACGCTCTTTACTGCCGGAGGAAAGATTTTCAGTCGACATGAGAATCCGTAGTCGGCATTGGTTTATCTGAAGAAGATTGCGTAGTCTTTGTTGAAATTTGGGAGACTTTTCCCATGTTGTGGGATCCAAGGAACCCCCAGTTCAAGAACAAATGAGCCAAGGCCAGGGCACTGTGTAAAGAGGTGTTTGACATCGCACACTATATGATGCAATGGCCTGTTTACCGGCCGGCCGTGAGTGTGTAAAGATGTGTTTGACATCGCACACTATATGGTGCAATGACCTGTTTACCGGCCGGCCGTGAGTGTGTAAAGATGTGTTTGACATCACACACTATATGATGCAATGGCCTGTTTACCGGCGGCCGTACACACTTGAGCGACACAAGTCAGTCTGAATTTTTATGTCTAGTTCATGTGTGTTTCGAGGACGTCTTCCTTTGAATTGCCGGTACTCCTCACCGTCAGCGGACCAAACCGTAGAGATGAAAATTTAGTGTAACGCCAAAATCTTCTGCGTCTTCTTCTAATACACGAGTGGACGCCATTGTTGCTGATCAACTTCCGTCCGGTTCGGCGCGGCTAAAAATAGACCCGATTAAGGAACGAAAAAGTTCGCCGTGACCGCCCGATCTTTTGTCTCGTCTCGGTTGGTCTCGGGGAGACCCAATTCAGAAAGAAACCGCATTTTGACCGAACGACGAACCTTGGTTCGCCGAGACATCGTCTCGCTCAATTAATGCAGCCCTTAAAGAAGACAAACGTCCCGGGACAGGACACAGAGACACCGCCATGCATCACCATTGACAACTACGAGCTCGACGTCGTCCACCAGTTCACGTACCTTGGGTCCACCCTCACCGATAACCTCTCTGCACATCAAGATCGACAAGAGGGTCGGGAAGGCTGCTGCAACTCTTGCACGCCTCACAACTCGAGTGTGGACAAGTCCCAAGTTGACTGAAAAGAAAGATGACTGTGGACAACGCCTGCGTCATCAGCACACTGCTGTACGGCAGTGAGACATAGACCACATATGCCAGACAAGAGAGAAGACTCCACACCTTCCATCTGAGAAAGATCCGCCGTATCCTTGGCAAGATAGAGTGACGAACACCAAAGTCCTGTCCCGCGCTGGCCTTTCCAGTATGTACATGTTGCTCAGACAACGCAGACTGCGCTGGCTCGGCCACGTTCACTGCATGGAAGATGGCCGTATCACAAAGGACATCCTATACGGAGAACTAGCAGCTGGGAGAAGAAAGACTGCCCCCCCCCCCCCCAAGCTACGATTTGTAGATGCCTTTAAGAGGGACATGAGAGCACTGGACATTGACACTGGGTCCTGGGAACGCCTTGCGGATGACCGTGCAAAGTGGAGAAGTACCCTCCACCAATACCTCAAGTCAGGGGAAGAGAAGATGTCGAAAGCAGCAGCAGACAAGCGGGCACGCAGAAAGGAGTGCAACAACTCCATCAGACCAGCGACCCCGTACATTTGTGATCTTTGCAGCAGGGACTGCCACTCCCGCATTGGCCTCTACAGTCACAAAAGATGCTGCTTCAAATCTAGCTGAGCAGGCAATTGGATCAGAACAACTAGGATGCATTATCTACGGTCGATTCAGACTGACAGAGGCCCACGGTGATATTCAAATATTATACTCAACAATTATATTCAAACTATTATATTCAACTATTATATTCAACTATTATATTCAACTATTATATTCAACTATTATATTCAAATATTATACTAAACTAATATATTCAGCTATTATAATTATTCAGATTATTATATTCAGACTATTATATTTATACTATTATATTCAGCGGATTTGTTTTTGAAACAGCAGCATCGCACCCCTTAACTTTAGCAATCTCTTTTTTAACCTTTTGGCTCATCGTGACAAAATCCGCTAGCGACAACCAAAGGGTTAACCCATCCTCACCCTGTTGTTAACCCCCTGGCTGCCGAGAAAATGTAACACGCTCCATATGCACGAGACATGAGAAAATGTAACACGCTCCATATGCACGAGACATGAGAAGATGTAACACGCTCCATATGCACGAGACATAGTTCTGAACTACATCATATATGCCAGTTCTAAAATACATCATATCTGACATTAACACACAGCCAAGTTTATATCTGCCTTGTAACAGCATTAACACACAGCCAAGTTTATTTTCTTAGTCCGTTTATGTAGCAATTTACAAAGGTAATTTAAAAGGCAAAACTAAGAGTTTAAACCTGAGGCATTCATGTATTTGCCAAACGTAACTGAAAGGGAAGCAACACAACGTTAATCTCGCCAGAAGTCGAACTGACGCTAACCTCTCCTGAAGTCGAACTGACGCTAACCTCGCCAGAAGTCGAACTGACGCTAACCTCGCCAGAAGTCGAACTGACGCTAGCCTCTCCTGAAGTCGAGCTGACGCTAACCTCTCCTGAAGTCGAACTGGCGCTCTTGGGAACGCGATAATGTTTGCGGTGTTACAAGTCCTACAGAAAGCAGACTGATTTAAAGTCAGCGTTTAAATGGTCCCATCATTAGCGTTCCAAAATTTAGAATTCTCCTGTCAAGACTACATGAAAGTTCAGCAGACAGACGGTTCAAGGGTGGTGCCAGATTAGCTTGGCGCCTAGGCGCCAAGCTATTCCGGCACCACCCTTTAAACTATCTCAGTTCGGTTTCTATATTGTTCGTAGTATCAGCTGACGTCTAATGCATGGTGCCGAAGTGTCGTACTCGGCACTCACCGGTCCGTTTTGCCATCTTGATCGTAGTGTCAGAGCCGAAGGAGCTATTCCGAAGTCATGGTGCCGGAGTGTCGTACTTGGCGCTCACTGGCCAGTTTCGCCATGAGCTGTCGCAACATCCGGCTCTCCGCCGCTTTGCGCCGCTTCTCCATGATGAGGTTGAGGGTGTAGAGGAAGGGGTTGATGGCGGAGTTGAGCGGCAGTACAAAGATGGCCATCGCCACGTTGACCTCGCCTGGGATCGGTGTCCCTGAAAGTGGATTTCATTTCTTTGCTGGCTTGTGATTTTGTATCTTACGGTTTCCAGCCATAAGGTCCAAACTCACAGACCCGCATTCAGTTATGCTCGTGGGTCATTTGGCTATAACATCCAGTTGTGTGTGTGGTCATTTGGCTATAACATCCAGTTGTGTATTTGGTTGTAACGAGCATGACCACGACAGTAAGTGAAATGCTAAATGATGGCGGATTGCTGGAGATGGGTGAGCCACGGTAATTCAAGGTAGAACCAGATTAGTTTGTCGCCTTGGAGGATCGTAATAGTTCAAGTGTAGAACTAGATTAGCTTGGCGCCTTGAAGGACTATGATATTTGAAGGGTAACACCAAATTTGCTCGGCTCCTGGTGGCTACCCTTGAACCACCATAGTCAGTCCATCTCTCTCGCCCTACGTCGTCAGCTATGTTAACATGGGTGAGTATCGACAGCCCTACGTCGTCAGCTATGAACGGCTTAACATGGGTGAGTATCGACAGTCCTACGTGTCGCTATTGCTATGACATACAGTCCTATTGAGCCCAAACCCCCCACCCCCCTTTCAACATGGACAGCAGGCAAGCACTACTGGATTATCCGAGGCGTCAAGCTAATCTGCACTGTCATGAACGACCCAACGCTGCTTGTCACCTCCATTCGCGAAACGGCTTAGGGGCGGCGAGTAGAGCAAGACACCCAGTGTGAGTCAGCCCGTCTTCCGGTTGTAGTTGGTCCGTCGTGAGCTGCACTCACCCCGTACCGCACGTCGGCCTCAGTATTACTTACTCCAGCCAAGGCTGACGTCAGCCTCAGTATTACTTGCTCCAGCCAAGGCTGACGTCAGCCTCAGTATTACTTGCTCCAGCCAAGGCTGACGTCAGCCTCAGTATTACTTGCTCCAGACAAGGCTGTCGTCGGGCCGAGTACCCTGTACACACCACGCGGCCTTTGTCTTCCATTCAGTACTACAATAACGCGATCGCGAGTCAGTAACGCGGGCTGACTGTTTGGCTCACGGGTAGTGCGTTACACTGAGGCATCCCTACCTGTCGAGGCGAGAAGGCCCAAGACACCGACAGGAAACCAACACAGAAAGTCCGACAGCACCACAGTGGAGAGGCGCCTGGCGATGGTGGCGTCCTTGGCCTTGTTATCACTGGACAGGAAAGAGTTGTCCTTGACCGACCTGTAGATGAGGACCTGACCCACGGCGATGACGAGGAAGATGCTGAGGTTGAGCACCACCATCAAGGCGAACGAGTACCGGTGACCTTTGAAGGTTTTCCTGGCGATCAAAAGTAACTCCACTCAGCGTCTAGTCAGCAGTATACAATCATCAACATACAGTTAGCAACAGTCAGCAGTATACAATCATCAACATACAGTTAGCAACAGTCAGCAGTATACAATCATCAACATACAGTTAGCAACAGTCAGCAGTATACAATCATCAACATACAGTTAGCAACAGTCAGCAGTATACAATCATCAACATACAGTTAGCAACAGTCAGCAGTATACAATCATCAACATACAGTTAGCAACAGTCAGCAGTATACAATCATCAACATACAGTTAGCAACAGTCAGCAGTATACAATCAGCAACATACAGTTAGCAACAGTCAGCAGTATACAATCATCAACATACAGTTAGCAACAGTCAGCAGTATACAATCAGCAACATACAGTTAGCAACAGTCAGCAATGTACAGTCAGCAACATACAGTTAGCAACGGTCAGCAATATACAATCAGCAACATACAGTTAGCAACAGTCAGCAGTATACAATCAGCAACATACAGTTAGCAACAGTCAGCAATGTACAGTCAGCAACATACAGTTAGCAACAGTCAGCAGTATACAATCAGAAACACACAGTTAGCACAGTCAGCAGTGTAAAATCAGCAACATACAGTTAGCAACAGTCAGCAATGTACAGTCAGAAATGTACAGTCAGCAACATACAGTTAGCAACAGTCAGCAGTATACAATCAGCAACATACAGTTAGCAACAGTCAACAGCATATAATCAGCAACATACAGTTAGCAACAGTCAGCAGTGTACTTTCAGCAACACACAGTTAGCAACAGTCAGCGTGATACTCACAATACTGAACTGTTCCCGCGTCATGGATGTGTCATGGATGTGTCATGGATGTGTCATGGGTGTGTCATGGATATGGATGTGTCATGGATGTGTCATGGATGTGTCATGGATGTGTCATAAATGTGTTATATTTGTGGGGACGTTCTGCGGAGCTTTCCACGGTATTCGAAAAATAAGTCCTAAGTGACTCGAGTCCACGGTATTGGAAAGTTGTAGCTGACTCGATTCCACGGTATTGGAAAGTTCTAGCCGACTCGATTCCACGGTATTGAAAAGTCCTTGCTGACTTGATTCCGCGGTATTGGAAAGTTCTAGCCAACTCGATTCCACGGTATTGGTAAGTACTAGTTGACTCGATTCCACGGTATTGGAAAGTCCTTGCTGACTCGATTCCGCGGTATTGGAAAGTTCTAGCTGACTCGATTCCACGGTATTAGAAAGTTCTTGCTGACTTGATGACGTCAATACGCAGTAAACTGCTGACATCACCAGGGGACCTACATTTTCTTGTTGTTATCCCCGAAGTTTGTTATACGCGAGTTACTTGAGACACAAAGAGTGTGGTGGGAACCTGTGACAATGTGTTGTTGTATCCGACTTTAGTTATACCCGACCTCGTTTTCAGTCAACACGACGTACAACCTCACTGAGCATGCCAGTTTACAGTCGTCCCTTCACGCAGTCAAACACAGAGGCACGCAGACACGCATACAGAAACAAGCAAACAGACACACAGACAGACAAAGGGACAGAAACACAGAGAGACAAACGGACAGACACACACAAAAGAAACTCCAGCACACAGTGCAAACACACCGGGTGATGGGCAGCGGGATACAGATGCCGTTCTGGCTGTAGAACTCCCAGTGTGACGTCACAGGAAGCAGAGGGATGACTGCCAAAATGGCGGCGATGGTCCACGCCACTCCGCTCAGCACGGCCGCGGATCGCGCAGTGAAGCGAAAACCTCGCAGCACGAACCTCAGCGCCAGGAACCGATCGAGCGTGATGAGGCAGATGAAATAGGCGGACACCTGGGTGGTTAGTAGAGACAGGAAGCCGGCCGCCTTGCACACGCTGCTCCTTTTCCAGGTGCTCTCCTTCCACAGGTAGCTGCCTCTGTACACCTGGGGTCAGTTACACAATTCAGCTGAAATCCTGCGCATTTCGTTACGCATAGCGCTCCGCTATAGCGCCACAGCACTAATCACTAACCCCGCTATAGCGCCACAACACTAATCACTAATCCCGCTATAGCGCCACTACACTAATCACTAACCCCGCTATAGCGCCACTACACTAATCACTAACCCCGCTATAGCGCCACAACACTAATCACTAACCCGCTATAGCGCCACAACACTAACCACTAACCCCGCTATAGCGCCACTACACTAATCACTAACCCCGCTATAGCGATACACCACTAACCACTAACCCCGCTATAGCGCCACAACACTAATCACTAACCCGCTATAGCGCCACAACACTAACCACTAACCCCGCTATAGCGCCACTACACTAATCACTAACCCCGCTATAGCGATACACCACTAACCACTAACCCCGCTATAGCGCCACAACACTAATCACTAACCCGCCATAGCGCCACAACACTAATCATTAACTCACCATAGCGCCACAACACTAATCCCTAACCCCGCTATAGCGATACACCACTAACCACTAACCCCGCTATAGCGCCACAACACTAATCACTAACCCGCCATAGCGCCACAACACTAATCACTAACCCGCCATAGGACCACAACACTAATTACTAACCCCGGTATAGCGCCACTACACTAATCACTAACCCCGCTATAGCGATACACCACTAACCACTAACCCCGCTATAGCGCCACAACACTAACCACTAACTCGCTATAGCGCCACGACACTACCCACTAACCCGAAATAGCGCCATTATACTGCTATAGCGCCACTACACTATCCACTAGCCCGCTATAGCGCCAAAACATTATCCACTAACCCGCTATAGCGCCACTACACTATCCACTAACCCCGCTATAGCGCCACAACACTAACCACTAACTCGCTATAGCGCCACTACACTAACCTCAAACCCGCTATAGCGGAGCACCTTCCGTAGCGGTTTGTGCAGGATGTAAGCTCACTTGTCAACTGAGACTGCACGAGACAAGCGTAAACGTTGCACAAAGAAGTACCCAACGGAGAAAGAAACACGCTTAGAAAAGACGGGTACAACACAATTTATTAATATTTCGGGTAAATACCCTTTGTCAAAATAGACAAACAAACAAACATAGAGATTAGCCGCTACTTATCTTCAATGGCACAAGCCAGTAAGCAAGACGCTACGCTACTTAATGGTTTGCGCATGATATAAGCTCACTCATGCAACTGATACCTGGTCTGCCGAGCCCACTATGGACAAGTAGACCCCCATCACAAAGTCGGCAATGTTGAGGTTGCTGACAAACAGGGAGAAGCTGGACTTTCGCGACCGTTGCTGGAAATAAAGCAGTGATACCAGACTGCCAGTGTTGCCTACCAGAGACAGCACTGTCATCCCCCACAAACTTCCTCGGTAGAAGACAGAGCGCAGGAGGTCGTCACAGGACGAGATCTCGTCCGTGGGGGCGTGGCAGTTCTTGGTGTTGAACGACTCTGGAAGGGCTGCTGGGCAGCACAGCTTGTAATTACTTGTCAACAGAATCTTCAGCTGGGTCAGAGGTCGCAGTAAGTCCCTGGGAAACTCCTCCAGCGGGGATCCCGTCACATCGATCACCTCCAAAAGCGGCGTGGTGGAGAACCCCGTGCTGGCGATTGAGCTGAGACCAGCGAAAGATATGTTCAGATTTCTAAGACTGGGAAAGGTCTCTAACATCTGGCTGTCATAAGTCTCCAGGTGGGTGTGGGACAAGTCAACACTATACACGTGCATGAGTACTGGCCCAGATCGACCACTTTTCAGCGATACCAGAGGGTTGTCTGAAAGGCGAATCACTCTCAGGTTTAGTAAACCAAAGAAAGAGGACAGCCTGAGGAAAATGAGCTGGTTACCACTAAGGTCGATTATCTGCAAGTTTGGGAGCGTGATGCTTGCTAGCGCTTGGAGGTTGCACGCGGCTAGGTTGACGTTGACTAGATACACGTTAGAAACCAACGCCTGCAGCTCCATCCCAGATGCACGGGCGTCCAAGTAGCGAAGCTGGGAGTAGTCACTGACTAGAAAACGCTGACCACAGACGAAGGCCAGGCCGTGACAGCGGCACCCTTCCGGGCATCGCTGACCACACAACAACTCGTCGTCCTGTTGCGGGCACTGGAACACGCCGTCACACACGTGACTCACGTGCAGACACACGCTGGAGCCTCGGCACCTGTAGAATCCCGGGCAGTGAGGGGTCTCGCAGGACGCCTCGTCCTCGCGGCCCAAGCAATCCAACACGCCGTTACACCGCAAATACACGGGCAGGCAGTTACCGTCCATACAACGAAAATGTGTCCTGGGGCAATGATCTCCCTTTTTCATGGCCACCTGCACGCAATCCAGACCGGAAGGAGACGGCGCTGTGATTAGGAATGACATCTTTAAGTTTCCTATTGTCCCAGCCCTTGACTAGATACAGTGCCTACCCTGCCCTTGACTAGATACAGTGCCTACCCTGCCCTTGACTAGATACAGTGCCTACCCAGCCCTTGACTAGATACAGTGCCTACCCTGCCCTTGACTAGATACAGTGCCTACCCTGCCCTTGACTAGATACAGTGCCTACCCAGCCCTTGACTAGATACAGTGCCTACCCTGCCCTTGACTAGATAAAGTCTCCGCCACGGCCCAGGCATGTTATTTCAATCTCCGCCGCATCAGTCAGATCAGAAAATATCTCACTACCGAAGCTACCACCAAACTCGCTGTCTCTCTCATCTTATCTCGCATCGACTACTGCAACTCTCTCCTTTCCGGCCTTCCTCACTCTACCACTCTCACTCTCCAGCGCGTCCAGAACAATGCTGCCCGCCTCGTCCTCAGAAAGAAAAAAATCCGACCACATCACTCCCCTACTCAAGCTCCTTTACTGGCTCCCCATCCCCCAACGCATCCAATACAAGATTCTGTCTCTCTGCTACAAATCCCTGAACAACTACGCTCCAACCTATCTCTCCAACTTACTTCACCCCTACACTCCTTCCCGCTCCCTCCGCTCCGCCTCCGACCCTTTCCGCCTCCTCATCCCCCGCACCAAACTCAGCACTTTCGACCCCCGCTCCTTCTCCGTCTACGGTCCATCCACCTGGAACACTCTCCCACTCTCTCTCCGTCAGAAACACTCTCTCTTCTCCTTCCATTTCGCCCTCAAAACTCACCTCTTTCAACAGTTCTAACACTATATCACCACACTCCCCACCCCAAGCTGACCGTCGTAATGTATTTTCACTATTTGTGGTACGTGAGTCATTGTCTAAAGCGTGCGCATGCGTGTGCGAGTTGTGAGTGCGCGCTTAGAGTTATAATTATTATAAGATAAGCGCATTATAAATACCGTAATTATTATTATTATTATTATGAAGTGCCTACCCAGCCCTTGACTAGATACAGTGCCTACCCAGCCCTTGACTAGATTCAGTGCCTACCCAGCCCTTGACTAGATACAGTGCCTACCCAGCCCTTGACTACAGTGCCTACCCAGTCCTTGACTAGATACAGTGCCTACCCTGCCCTTGACTAGATACAGTGCCTACCCAGCCCTTGACTAGATACAGTGCCTACCCAGCCCTTGACTAGATACAGTGCCTACCCAGCCCTTGACTAGATACAGTGCCTACCCTGTCCTTGACTAGATACAGGCCTACCCAGCCCTTGACTAGATACAGTGCCTACCCAGGCCCTTGACTAGATACAGTGCCTACCCTGCCCTTGACTAGATGCAGTGCCTACCCTGCCCTTGACTAGATACAGTGCCTACCCTGCCCTTGACTAGATACAGTGCCTACCCTGCCCTTGACTAGATACAGTGCCTACCCTGCCCTTGACTAGATACAGTGCCTACCCTGCCCTTGACTAGATACAGTGCCTACCCTGCCCTTGACTAGATACAGTGCCTACCCTGCCCTTGACTAGATACAGTGCCTACCCTGCCCAAGCTCTCGTAACACTCGTCATTACCGCTCAAAGAGCATAAGTATAGATTAGTATTTGTGTGTTTTGGCAAAATAGTCTCTCTTGTCTGCGTCCTTAAAACCAAGTGCGTGTTTGAAGCGTTAAAACCATGTGCGTGTTTGAAGCGTTAAAACCAAGTGCGTGTTTGAAGCGTTAAAACCATGTGCGTGTTTGAAGCGTTAAAACCAAGTGCGTGTTTGAAGCGTTAAAACCAAGTGCGTGTTTGAAGCGTTAAAACCAAGTGCGTGTTTGAAGCGTTAAAACCAGGTGCGTGTTTGAAGCGTTAGAATTACACACAGCCACTGATTTGGAAAGACCAACCATTTCTGCACCGAACAGACAAACTGACCTGCGCTCGCCGTCACACTAAATGTTGCCTCAAGCCATAACATGTGTTCTTCAAAATGTTCTACGGTCATTAGCACTGAGAACACCCCCCCCCCCCCAAAAAAAAAAAAAAAAAAATAAATAAATAAATAAATAAATAAATAAATAATAAAAAAAATATAAAAAAAAATTAAAAAATGAAAATAAAAATAAATAAATAAATAAATAAATAAATTAAAAAAATAAAAAATAAAAATAAATAAATACATTTTTAAAAATTAAAAAAATAAATAAAATAAATAAATAAAAATAAAAAAATAAATAAATAAAATAAATAAATAAAAAATTAAATAAAACACCTTTCTAAACGTATGCAAGGGATCAAAGAACTTAAAAAAAGTATTGTCATCATTCTGGAAACGGTTTCCGCACCCATAATCAAACAGCCAGGCTCTGCGTTTTCAGCTAGCCGTTTGTAAAACGTCATTTGTTATGCCATAATTTAAGATGTTATGTAATTTTATATTTTACCTGATACGAGTTTCACTTTGCCTTCTAGACTTGAGAGAACTGACAAACTAGAATTTCAAGGTACAATTTCAGTCATTGTGTGAAGTGCGGTTGACTTTACTTTCATACGTCATATTCTTCTGTACATGCGCATACGTCGGTGTGTGTGTGTGTGTGTGTGTGTGTGTGTGTGTGTGTGTGTGTGTGTGTACGTGCGTGCGTGCGTGCGTGCATGCGTGCGTGCGTGCGTGCGTGAGAGAGAGAGAGAGAGAGAGAGAGAGAGAGAGAGAGAGAGAGAGAGAGAGAGAGAGAGAGAGAGAGAGAGAGAGAGAGAGAGAGAGAACGAACGAAACTTTATTTTCCAAGGATTGAGATATTAGGCGCGCAGGCCTTTCTTACAGTCTGTCCTTGCTAAGCTACTTAAGGAACACCAACCAAACAACAAAAACTAACTAATAATAAACGTCACACACACGCATACACACACGCACATATACATGTACTCGTGCACATGCGCACTTTTGTACATACACATACACACGTACGTGCGCACATAATTATCTAACATATAAGTAGGTATGATATTTTTTGTACTATCAAAAACAAGTTAGAAAACTGAACAAACAATTTGGAGGCTAGATGAAAAAAAAAACAAAAAAAAAAACATGAAGCGTATTATGTCGAAAAACAAAGAAGAAGAAAGGATCAGCATAACGATGTCTTAGAAAGGTAATCATGTACTCTACTTTTAAACAGAGAGAGGAACGTGATTTGTTGAATAGTGGGAGGAAGGGAATTCCATAAAAGAGCACCTGAATAAGACAGGCTAGATTTGAACAGGTCTATACGGGGTCTTTTTATAGAGAGACTGTTCCTGGAGGTGCTGTATTTTTTTCAGTTTGCGAAAAAAGCCTAGATAAGTAAGGTGGAGCTTTCCCGTTAAGAATTTTTTGCATCAGTACACATTTGTTTAGTGCGAGGTGCTTAACCAAAGGGAGAAGTCCGATGGCCTGCAGCTTGGCATCAGTGGATAAAGACGGATCAGGGAGGATAAGCTTAGCAGCGCGCTTGTATAATGAGTTTATCTTCTTGAAGTGATTTTCACTGCAGCCATCCCATATTGTTGAGGCATAATCAATGTGTGGTTTAATGTAGGCATTAAAAAATAGTTTGCGTGTCTTAAGGTCAATGATCGTTTTAAGTTTGGAAAGTAGAAACAACTTTTTGGACAAATGTTTTCTCATATAATATAGGTGGTTATGCCAGCTTAGATCATCATCTATTATTACTCCAAGCAGGCGGTGTTGACTGACCTGCTCAACTGAGATGGAGTCCAAAGAAAGGTTGAGTGATGGAGGTTTGAGCTGATGTTTCTGGCGGGTTGTGATAAGCATGCTTTTTGTTTTTGTGGGATTTACAAGCATGCGATTTTCATTACACCACCGAGAGACTTCATGAAGACTCTCTTGAAGATTATTTGCAATTTCAGGCACAGTTTTACCAGCGGAATGTAATGTTGAGTCGTCGGCAAAGATGTCACACTCAGTCTCACTACACGTTACATGTAACGGTAGATCGTTAACGAAGATACAAAACAGTAGTGGGCCTAAAATAGACCCCTGGGGCACTCCATACTCCACAAATTGTTCAGAAGAACATTCTCCATTGACATAGACTGTTTGTGTTCTTTTTGTAAGATAGGAGTTCAGAAACGAAAGAGCTGAGGGGCTCTTTTTGTTTAAGTAGGTGGCAAGCTTTTTCAGTAAGATGGTATGATCGATAAGATCAAACGCTTTTCTTAGATCCAAGAAGACAGCACCAGCCATTTTATTATCATTTATGCTGTTGACCCACGAATTCACTATTCGTGCGAGTGCAGTGTGGCATGAATGCTTGGGACGAAAACCTGAATGGTGATGATATAATAGGGACCTTTTTTCAAGAAATTCCAGAAGATGTTTGTGAACATGCTTTTCCAGAGGCTTCGAGAGAACTGATAGAAGGGAAATGGGGCGAAAGTGATTAATTTCAGAAGAATCGTTTGCTTTAGGAACAGGCACTATTTTTGATTTTTTGAAAGCTGCTGGGAAGACATTTTTTTGTATACATAGGTTATAAATGTACGTAAGAGGTTCCACTATGTATGGTTGCGACAGGTCAAGGATATATCCATTATACCATCACTGCCAGAAGACGTTTTCTTTTTTAGGATAGAAATGTATTTGCCTACCTCGTGTAAGCAATATCAGGGATGACGAAAATATCATCTGAGGACAATCTTTGCTTACAGAACTTAGTTAGCTTTTCTGGTGTGAAATATATCGACTGATTGCGATTGTGAGAACTGAGTAAGTCTTTGGGGGCTGATAGAAAGTGGTTATTAAACTCCTTAGTGGAGAGGTTTTCTGGAATGGTATTGCACTGTTTACGCTTGTTGTTGGTAAGCGTATTAAGTGCTGTCCAGATAGAGGAAGGGTTTCTGTCTTCTTCGACTGTTTTGGTTACAAACGATCTCTGCGCCTCTCTAATTAAGTACTTAACTTTATTTCGCAATCTTTTAAATTCATGAAAGTTCTTTTCTTTCTTAGCCTTATTTCTATCATCCATTGCTTGTTTGATTTCGTCGGTTATCCATGAGGGAGGCTGGCGGGATCGGACTCGCTTTCTTCTTACTGGCGCATGTTTGTTTAGCACCCCTAGGAACAGATCAAGTAAGAGAGAAACAGCCTTATCTGGGTTGGTACAATTGTACACATCATGAAACGGTTTAAGGCTAAGATCGTGTAAAAAAGCATCTTTGTTTAGTTTTTTAAAAGACCTATAGGTAATGTACACATGCTGATCCCTCTTTTGTTTGGGCATCTTGCACGACCATGTACAGGTGATGGGAAAATGATCACTGACAGCTAGTGGGGGGACGCTGGTCTCTAGTACTGACTTACAGTTGTTGGTATAGATGTGATCAATGACGGTAGCGGATGATTGGGTTATTCTAGTAGGAGATTGGATTAGTTCCTTCAATCCAAAAAGAGTTGTTGTCGATTGCCACGTGGGATTTGTTTTCAGTAAGTCAATGTTAAAATCACCTAACAGCAGTACATCTTTGTCAGTATCATTCACTTTATCCATCATCTGCACAAAGTCATCATACCACTCGACAGTGGACGATGGATTTCTATATACATAACCCATTATAATTGGCGATGAGTTATTAATTTTTACTTCTAGCCATACACACTCAATCTCAGTTGACTCCAGATCATCACGTCTGCGTACCATATGTGCAATCGAGTTATGAACATAAACAGCAATCCCTGTGTGTTTGAGCGTGTTTGGGTCACGACGAATTAAGGAAAAGTTTGGGATGCACAGATTTTCGTCGCTAATTCTTGAGTCCAGACGTGATTCCGTTAGCCCAAAGAGATGGAAGTGTGAAGGCTGGTTTAAAAATATTGAAATGTCAGGAACCTTATCGTAAAGGTGAAATACATTAAGGTGCCCGACCTTCAGCCCGTGGGCATGCATGTAATTGTTCGATGGTGTACACATTTTGATGACAAAAAATGTAAATATAAAGTTTTCAATATCCGAAACTCAGTGAAACAGTCCAGTCGCTGAAAGGAGTGATCTTGTGCGAAAATATGGAATAAACCAAATCCACTTATAATCACCACGACTGTCAAAAATAACTTTCCTGATAGTTTGTAGAACTGTCTACTCGCATTCAGCACAACACGTTTGGCTATGTACTATAAGCACTAATCTTTACATTTAGTCCGGCTTACAAAAATGGTGTGTATGCCGGCCAGACACAAGTCAAACGCGGAACTGTACTGTACACAGGTCAACCACAGTACAAATAGTCCAACGAGTTCCCTAAACTGTCAGACTGCAACACACGTTGCTGTGATACGGCCGCATCGCATATAAACCAAAAGCATCGCAAATGTTAATGTCAAATCTATGAGGTGAAAACTAAAACAACTGCCCGCCTTTGACATCATGGACATGATATTAAATGCACCACGACCCGTCCTAAAAAGTTCCTTCTATATGTAAAACAACAGCACAGTAAACCGTTTAGTATAGAAATGTCACCGTTTGATCAAAGGATTGTCAGATTGTCAGAGAGAGAGAGAGAGAGAGAGAGAGAGAGAGAGAGAGAGAGAGAGAGAGAGAGAGAGAGAGAGAAGGAGAATTACGTCATATTTAGAGTATTGCGTCACCGAAAAGAAATAATTTTTATTGAAGAGGTTGAAATGGTACAAAATTGGCTAACGAACTCATCCAATGTTTTTCTCCAAACTAAATATATCCAAAATATCAAGTAAATACGACAAACATTACGGGCTCTAATCTCGGTCAACCGACTTTCTATGAAAGGTCTTTCATGTCTTCAATGAGACATCTAATTGCAGTATGCTCAGAGGCTCTCTTAGTCATCCCTTAAATAAAGTATTTCGCCAAGTTTCAAGCTTGTGCGTTCAGAAATATCGGAGATTCTCTTGTTACACACACACACACACACACACACACACACACACACACACACACACACACACACACACACACACACACACACACACACACACACACACATACACACATGCACATACAGCGGGTTAGCAGCGAGGTTAGCGTAGATATGACGTAACTTTTATCTTGTTACTTCAGTTGTCAGAGGTTTAGGCCTGCCCGCCTTTGACATCATGGACATGATATTAAATGCACCACGACCCGTCCTAAAAAGTTCCTTCTATATGTAAAACGGACTTTAAAATATGAACATGGTCTTACTAGCGCGTATCCGCCACGTCCGTCCAACGTGACCACAACGGGGGGAGGGAGGGGGGGAGGGACGTGCGACACGTATTGCGGACACTCTTCGTCTGTGCCGTCCGTACAGTGCCGGACACCGTCACACCACTGGGCAGTCGTCACGCACTGCTGGTTGTTACACTGCTTCTCAGGGCACGAGGCGTGCACGCAGAAGCTTTCGTCCGTGTCGTCAGCACAGTCACGCCTATGGTCACAGACCAACGTGTAGGGGGTGGTGGCCACGCCCGTGTGGCAGGTAAACATGGGTACGTCGCTTGCGGAACTCGTGTGACACACCTCAGCGTCATGCCTCCCGCCGCAGTGGCTTACAACATCGCATGACAGGAAGTCATGGACGACGTGACCATCAGGGCATTTCACCAGATTCGCTCCGGTCGCTGTAACGTTTTGGTCATTCTCCGTCAAATGTCTCACTTCCGGAAGTACCGTCGGGGTAGGTAGTGAATTCTGGGTTTTCTCGCATATGACGTGAGAAATCGTTAATTCCGATGAGCCGCAACTGTGTGGGTACAGTGTATCCATCTTGATAGCCACCGTCGTGGCGCACATGGGTTTGTCCAGCTGATGTTCGGCTGCAATCGGCGCGTAGTACGCCATGGTACGGTCCGCCCACTGCCACACCTCCCGGTACATGTGACCAGCAGACGTGTCGGACGTGCGCAGACCCACGAAAGTGACGGAGGTGTTGCTGCGGAGTTGTAGCAGCTCCCTAAACCTGGCCCACTGTGCGCGCGTCCTGGGGCTGACCAGGATCAGCCCGCGGTTCTTGCAGTGCGTGAAGGCGTCGTACCACGTCACGGTCTGACCCATGTCAAAGAACTTGTAACACGTGCCGCTTGTTTTGGCGTCGATCCAGCCAGGTCCACAGGTGTCCGTAGTGTAGGGGCAGTGGTTTTCGTCATCGCTCCCCAGGCACTCCATGTCCAAATTGCATTGGAGATGCTCCTGGAAAGTGGGGAAGAACGGCACTGAGCAGTTAAACAAGCCGCTCTGTAACTGCTGTGGTGCTTGGGAAGATTTGTGCACAGAGTAGTACATTTTGAAGCCCGTGCCCTCCTCCTGTCCCAAGACATTGACGTTAATTCCGAGTGTTCTGTTTTGAATCCTAGTTTTCAGGTAGCTTTGTCCACAGTGATCAGCAATGCGCCTAAACCTTGCATCACGCCCAAGATCCGAGAAGAGAGTGACGTCCCAGTCTTTGTCAGACAACACGTCACGGTCTTTGCCGTCAGAGCGCGGTACAAGTTCGTAATAGTCCATGAAGCCCACACACTTGATGTCGAAGTGAGTTACTGTCCACAGTAGAACCACGCGGGCCGACAGCGTGAAGAGGAAGTGGGCGTCTGTGGCTTTGGACATGTAGGTGGTGCCGTCAAAAAGGTAGCTGGTGATGTAGCCGGCGTGTGACGACGTGGGGAACTGGTTTACCAGCACGTGACCCGAGGTCAAAGTCACGTGAAAACGGATCCTCCACATGACGGTGATGTTGTGTGGACGCGCGAGTTGCTTCTCGTTGATGACGAGGTTGATTTGTACGTATTTCCACTGCAGACTCTTGTCCCCCATGGGCGGAGTCATCGAGGTCACGATGGGCACCCTGCACGGCGACAGCACGATGTTCATGGCGGTGAAATCCGACGTTTGAAACCACGCTAGTGTGTCGTCACACTCCCCGGCATCGTCCACAGTCTCAAACTGCTCCACAGCCAGCGTCACGAACTCATCATCCAACATCCAGGGGAACAACTCACAGGCGTAGGTGCGGGTAGATCCTTGCTCCAGTACCTGATGATATGTAACGAGCTTTGTCACGAAACTGTTGTCAGAAGGCAAACAGACACCTGCTGGTTTATAAACGTGCTTTGTCAAATGAAAACACTTGTCAAAACTGGTGTGCACACGCTCTGGTGTATGGAAACGTGCTTTGTCAAATGAAAACACGTCACAAAACGCGTGGACACGTCCAGGTATATAGAAAACGTGCTTTGTAATGTAACAAAGCCTTTGGACACTAACCTCAGTACACAAAAGGCTATCGGGCCGGAGTCGTCCGCAATGAGTCTGCGCACAGTCGTGTTAGTGCTGTCCACAGTCGGCCCGATGGCCTGTGCGTACCGTCTGGTGTCTGAACGAGTTTTGTAAACTGTAACTAAAGGCCGTGCACTCTCCCTGGTGTCCAAACCTGCTTCCTTTTACAAAGCACGATTAGACGTCAGGCAGTGACCACGGACTTTCCACAACTGGCTGGCGCCTTGAGCCAGTAGTCAGGCAGTGACCACGGACTTTGCACAACTGGCTGGCGCCTTGAGCCAGAAGTCAGGCAGTGACCACGGACTTTCCACAACTGGCTGGCGCCTTGAGCCAGTAGTCAGGCAGTGACCACGGACTTTGTACAACTGGCTTTCGCCTTGAGCCAGTAGTCAGGCAGTGACCACGGACTTTCCACAACTGGCTGGCGCCTTGAGCCAGTAGTCAGGCAGTGACCACGGACTTTGCACAACTGGCTGGCGCCTTGAGCCAGTAGTCAGGCAGTGACCACGGACTTTGCACAACTGGCTGGCGCCTTGAGCCAGTAGTCAGGCAGTGACCACGGACTTTGCACAACTGGCTGGCGCCTTGAGCCAGTAGTCAGGCAGCGACCACGGACTTTCCACAACTGGCTGGCGCCTTGAGCCAGTAGTCAGGCAGTGACGACGGACTTTGCACAACTGGCTGGCGCCTTGAGCCAGTAGTCAGGCAGTGACCACGGACTTTGCACAACTGGCTGGCGCCTTGAGCCAGTAGTCAGGCAGTGACCACGGACTTTCCACAACTGGCTGGCGCCTTGAGCCAGTAGTCAGGCAGCGACCACGGACTTTCCACAACTGGCTGGCGCCTTGAGCCAGTAGAGAGGTTACGTTTACGCCGGACGACTTCTAACAACGAACGAAAGCGAAGTCACCGTGGACAACCAGCTTCTAACATAAGCATAGACAACACTTCTAACATAAGCATAGACAACACTCCTAACATAAGCATAGAAAACACTTCTAACATAAGCATAGACAACACTCCTAATATAAGCATAGACAACGCTTCTAACATAAGCATAGACAACACTCCTAACATAAGCATAGACAACGCTTCTAACATAAGCATGGACAACACTCCTAACATAAGCATAGACAACACTTCTAACACAAGCATCGACAACACTCCTAACATAAGCATAGACAACGCTTCTAACATACGCATATAATGGGTAGACCATCGAAACCGATGATGTCGTCATTGTGCATGACTTCTATTTGTGGGTGCGGGTGTGGCTGGCCAAGCCAATCCTGGAGCCACATCTGCGAGGGCAATGGAGGCACTGGAACGTAGCTGTGGGGAGTTAGTTATTTGGGTTTAACGCCGAGCAGGCGTAGCTGTGGGGAGAGTCGACGCTGTCTTTCTGCGAGCTCTGGCACTTGTGATCCGTTCGCGCCGATTGTGTTCAAAGAGCGTGCAGGCTTTCCTGGTGGCGGCACGCCAGCCGGATCTGTCTTGTGCTTGTGCTTCAAGTTCCTTTACCGGGAAGACGCAGTACTTGAGGCTGTCTCTTATGCAGTCTTTGAAGTTTTTCTTTGGCCGTCATTGCTTCCTGTGGCCTTTTGAGAGTGCACCATACAGGAGTTGGCGTCGCATGCGAGAATCATCCATGCGTATGACATGACCTGTCCAGCGGAGTTGTGACTTTAAGATCAAGGCTTCAACACTCACTACGCCAGCATTGTCCAGGACTTCCAGGTTTGTCACCTTGTCTTGCCATTTGATGCCCATGAGTGAGCGCAAAGATCTCATGTGGAAATGTTCAAGCTGCTTCAGGTACAGCGTCCATGACTCACAGCCGTAGAGGAGGCTGGGGAGAACTACTGCCTTGTAGACTTTGATCTTGGTGGAAAGCTTGACGTTGTTGTTATTCAACACACGAGTGCGCAGGCGACCCAGGGCTTGGCTGGCTTTGCTGATGCGAGCTGCGATTTCCTTGTCGATAGTACCGTCAGAAGAGATGATGCTCCCAAGGTACCTGAACTGGTCGACAGTCTTCAGCTCGGTGCCTTCGATGTACACTTTGGGGGTGGGGTGGGGAGGTGGGGGGGGGGGGCTCTTGTGCCTGGGGCCGATTGGTGCAGGACCTCGGTCTTGCTGAGACTGATGGTGAGGCCAAACAGTCGAGAGGCTTCCGAGAACCTGTCGACGATAGTCTGGAGGTCAGACTCCGTGTGTGCCATCAGCGCACAGTCATCGGCAAACAGCTCATCAAGGATCAGTCTCTCGATGGTCTTGGTCCTGGCGTTTAGTCGACGGAAGTCGAAGAGAGAGCCGTCTAGTCTGTACTTACATACGCATATACAACACTTCTAACATACGCATATACAACACTTCTAACATACGCATAGACAACACTTCTAACATTAGCATAGACAACAATTCTAACATACGCATATACAACACTTCTAACATAAGCATAGACACTACTTCTAACATTAGCATAGACAACACTTCTAACATCTCCAAGAGGCAGAACGCCCGAGACTCATGGATATTCATGCCTACTGGAGATGTGTGGAGTGTTGTCTATGTTTATACAACAAGCTGGTTATCCGCCCTGATTTCAAGATTCAACAATTGAAACTTCATTGTGTTATTTGGGGGGGTGGGGGGGTGGGATTATTATGCTATAATAATAATAATAATAATAATAATAATAATAATAATAATAATAATAATAATAATAATAATAATAATAATAATAATAATAACAATAACAATATAATAATAATAATAATAATAATAACAATAACAATATAATAATAGTAATAATAATAATAATAATAATAATAATAATAATAATGTTTGCTCAAAGATCTTACACATGACATAGTGGGGACCTTAACAGATACACCCTGCACTAAATGTTAGAGACAAACTAACCGCCACATAGAGCTGTAAACATATAATACATGTTTGTAAGTGTGGGAAACACGTTCACAGCGTCTTAATTAAGCCACAAAAATTAATTAAACTAATGAAAACACAATGTTCGCACTAAAGCGGGCTTCCATACGTTGCGCTTGCGAATGAAAGTTCCCGCCACCTTTGTTTTAGTATGGTGGTAATATATGGTAAACAGAAGATGTTAGAATAGCTCGAATTTTCATTATTGTAAATGTGTTACAGTTTTGCAGGAGGCCAAAAACACTACGTCAAGCTGTGCGGTCGTTGATTGTGTGTTCCGTGCGTAGTATCCGTTTTAGTACTGTGTATTATCAGAGCAAAGATAAGTACCTTTGTTAATTTACCACTCTCCATCATGGCCGGCTTAACACATATATACATTACACAGGTGGTCACCTTGGAGTACATGTACATCAAGCAGGCTGTTGTAGATTCGTACTCTATGTAAATCACGTGTCCAAATAACTACTCTTTTCCAAAACTGTTTACCTTCTTGCAAAATCTTACAAAATGAATACGACATCACACGAGCAAAATGTAATCACCACCACTCAAATCATGTGACCGCCTGGCCAGGTTTTATGTGACCGCCTGGCCAGGTTTTATGTGACCGCCTGGCCAGGTTTTATGCGACCGCCTGGCCAGGTTTTATGTGACCGCCTGGCCAGGTTTTACGTGACCGCCTGGCCAGGTTTTATGTGACCGCCTGGCCAGGTTTTATGTGACCGCCTGGCCAGGTTATATGTGACCGCCTGGCCAGGTTATATGTGATCGCCTGGCCAGGTTTTATGTGACCGCCTGGCCAGGTTTTATGTGACCGCCTGGCCAGGTTTTACGTGACCGCCTGGCCAGGTTTTACGTGACCGCCTGGCCAGGTTTTCACACGTCTTCTTTGCGGTGGTGTACATACGATGAATTAGACACTAATCTGTTGCACGTAAATATCTGTGTCCAGAAAACTTTCACGAGGGTTATGACAAAACCGGCAGACACCAGTGACGTCGTTTTTGTTGTAGCCAGTAATAGTCTTGCTATTTCCGCAACAAAAATCTGGGTTGCATTTATGTTGGAAAGCAGTTCAAGTACGTCCGCATCAACGACATTATCCGGCGTTTAGGCCCAAAAAGTACACGCTCTTGTGTTTTCTCGTGTAGTCACTAGCCGTGACACTGTCTCGTTCTTTCCAAGTACACGCTCTTGTGTTTTCTCGTGTAGTCACTAGCTGTGACACTGTCTCGTTCTTTCCAAGTACACGCTCTTGTGTTTCTCGTGTAGTCACTAGCTGTGACACTGTTTCGTTCTTTCCAAGTACACACTCTTGTGTTTTCTCATGTAGTCACTAGCTTTGACACTTGTCTCGTTTTTTGTAAAGTACACACTCTTGTGTTTTCTCGTGTAGTCACTAGCTGTGACACTGTCTCGTTCTTTCCAAGTACACACTCTTGTGTTTTCTCGTGTAGTCACTAGCTGTGACACTGTCTCGTTCTTGCCTGGGAAACATCGCTTGTGTCTGGATAGGGTAGGAAGACAGACGTTTTCATTGCTTTGATAGGGACGTGGATGGAGTTTGAAGGTTTTGTCGTCTTTTTTGCGGCAAAACAAACCAACTTGTAATTTAAGTCAACGCAGCAAGGCATGTTTTATTTGACAGACAGTATCTCCAAGTGTCACATGGCTGTATATGCGTGGTACTGTGGTTTATTTGAGCGCCCTGTGCAGCCCAGTACCTCCGTCTTCAGCACTCGGGGTTTCTGTCGGGGTTACCTCACCCTTAACTCCTGGTCAAAAGGCCTTTCCTGGGAGCACAGGATGGTTTGGCTTTGGATTGTCCTTCTCCTAGATGCGTTGCCGACCAAGGCTTACGAGTCCCATCTACTCAGGTTTTACTACAGTGACATCTACTTCCCTGTGCCCTTGTGGGGAAGCAGAGCAGACCACAGAGCACATCCTCCAGGACTGTGGGAACCACCAGCTGCTGAGGAAGGAGATATGGCAGAAGCCCGCCACTCTACAAGAGAAACTGTACGGGCCTGTGGAGGTGCTACAGAAGACCACAGATTTTATTTTGAGAGCCAAACTCCAAGTGTGACGGTTTTCGAGAAGAAGAAGAAGAAGAAGACAGACAGTATGGCTATATCTGGAGGCCATATCACCAACTGTGGGTGCACTGATTCCACACGTTGTCCACGCAGTGTATCAAGAGGGACACGCATGGAGACATTGCTCGCACAAAACGCTGCACCTGCCGAGTCCTGCTGCACCTGCCAAGTCCTGCTGCACCTGCCAAGTTCTGCTGCACCTGCCAAGTCCTGCTGCACCTGCCACGTCCTGCTGCACCTGCCATGTCCTGCTGCACCTGCCACGTCCTGCTGCACCTGCCAAGTCCTGCTGCACCTGCCAAGTCCTGCTGAATGGGGGCGACACACGAATGTCCAAGAGAAACACTTCAAACAAACTGCAGTTGCAAAAAGGACAGCGCTACGGAACTTGTATGATGGATGTCTGTAAAGACGCCATTTCCACACGCAGAACAGTGCTAATTTGAACTGAACAGTTGTTCTCGGAAACAAAGATGAGATCATTTATCGTGGAAGATGTAAATGTAGAAAAGCTAGCCTAGCGTTAAGCATTGTGCAGTTCCGGAAGAGATTTTTGAAACATGCGATACGACACCGAGCTATATACCAATAAATTCCTGAATTTACAGTTAGCACCGTACCGCCAAATCTCACACTGGATCCGCATCTGTTCTTTGACCTCATGCTTTTTGTCTTCGTAAAGACCATCAAGACAATCATGTACACATGTATAATGTATTTAAATGAGTCTTTTGAGAACAACAGTGCACTTATGATCTGGATCCGGTGCTTATTATTATAAGATAATATATGATAGGAAAAGATAAGATAACATAGAACTTTATTGCCATATGTAATAATACATTAGGAATCGTTATTATTATTATTATTATTATTATTATTATTACTATTATTGTCATCACTATCAACATTAGTAGTGGTAGTAGTAGTGGTGGCAGTAGTATTTTTCAAATAATTTGATTAGAGTATAAACAAATGCAAGAGAAGTGTCACAAAACTGTGAAATATATAGCCAGATTTTCTTGGGCACGTGTTGTACATATTGTGACTGGAAGGTCACGTGACCCCTTCCACATAATTATATTTTAATGTTCTTAATCTTGGAGTGTATGTTGTGATTTGTATCATTTAATATGATACAGTAAACTCTGTTACGTGGTAGTCATAGTATGATACAATCACACCAGACTCTGTCCCCGATATCTTCAAGTCCGCCATCGTCCGTCCTCTCCTCAAAAAGCACAACCTCGACCCAAACGAACTCAAGAACTATCGCCCAGTCTCCAATCTCTCTTTCCTGTCCAAGCTTCTTGAAAAGGTTGTTCTCAACCAGCTCAACCTCCACCTCGCCGACAACAATCTCCTCAGTCCCTTCCAGTCTGCCAATCGCAAACATCGCAGCACTGAAACAGCCCTACATATACGCTACTCGATCTCTCTGCCGCCTTCGACACTATAGATCACTCTATCCTCCTCCACCGCCTTCACCACTCCTTTGGCATCACTGACTCTGCTCACTCCTGGTTTCTCTCCTACCTCTCAGACAGACAGCAGTCCGTCACTATCGACGGCGTCTCCTCTAACGCAGTCAGGCTCTCCTGCGGAGTTCCACAGGGGTCCGTCCTGGGCCTTGTCCTTTTCACACTCTACACCTCTCCTTTGCCCAACATCATCCAGTCTCATCACATACACCACCACCTCTACGCTGACGACTCACAACTGCTAAACAAAGACAAACTCGACAACACTCAGTCACTACTGACTCGCACTGATGACTGCTACGAAGATGTGAAAAACTGGATGATAGCAAACAAACTCAAACTGAATGACGACAAAACGGAAGCCACGCTGGTAAGCACTCGCCAGAAACTCTCCCTGCTCCCTCCCTCTCTCCATCTTCAACTCGACAGCACCTCCATGCGTCCCTCCGACTCGACCAAGAACCTCGGCGTTATCCTCGATTCCTCTCTTTCCATGACCAGCTTTGTGTCTTTCACGGCCCGGGCATGCTATTTCCACCTCCGTCGCATCAGTCAGATCAGAAAATATCTCACCATCGAAGCTGCCACCAAACTTGCTGTCTCTCTCTCATCTTATCTCGCATCGACTATTGCAACTCTCTCCTTTCCGGCCTTCCTCACTCTACCACTCTCACTCTCCAGCGCGTCCAGAACAATGCTGCCCGCCTCGTCCTCAGAAAGAAGAAATCCGACCACATCACTCCCCTGCTCAAACTCCTTCACTGGCTCCCCATCCCCCAACGCATCCAATACAAGAGTCTGTATCTCTGCTACAAATCCCTGAACAACTACGCTCATGCCTATCTCTCCAACTTACTTCACCCCTACACTCCTTTCCGCTCCCTCCGTTGTGCCTCCGACCATCTCCGCCTCCACATCCCCCGCACCAAACTCAGCACTTTCGGCCCCCGCTCCTTCTCCGTCTACGGTCCATCCACCTGGAACACTCTCCCACTCTCTCTCCGTCAGAAACACTCTCTCTCTCCTCCTTCCAGTCCGCCCTCAAAACTCACCTTTTAAACAGTTCTAGCACTATAATGCCACCACACTCCCCTCCCCAAGCTGACCGTCGTAATGTATTTGTGGTACGTGAGTCATTGTCAAAAGCGCGCGCATGCTTGCGCGTGTTGTGAGTGCGCTCTTAGAGTTATAATTATTATAAGATAAGCACATTATAAATACCGTAATTATTATTATTATTATTATTATTATTATTATTATTATTATTATTATTATTATTATTATTTTACCGGACGCACGCACGTAGGGTTCTTGTAAAGAAATTCCCTCAGCTGCAACTCGCCACACGTGGCACAAGGTTGTAGACCACACTGGAGTAACAGTTCCAACAATATTTTATTCTCACTATGCACTCTCAGCACAATGCATCCACAAATGCATCCACACTGATACGCTGTCTCCTCTACAATGCATCAACACTTTTGACACACTGCGTCTCTCATACAATGTACAAAATGTAGCTGACACTTTGACGTCATATCTGAGGTCACTAGTAAGATCGTGGGCAGTGGGCAGATGTTCACATCTGCACGGGACATAGACGACCCCGCCCTCCACGAGTCCCCTGCTGCCTTGCAGGCCTGGCCGCTTGGCTGCGGAAAGGCTAATGGAGGAAACCCCTGACATCAAAGCCCCCGTGTCTCCGGGGAAGGCTTTTGAGCCAGAGACTAGGACAAGGACAGTCTGATATAAAACCTACGACCCGAGGACCTCGATGCCATCGTCCCAGCTTGCTAGGCCATGGCAGATGAACCAAGGGTTTAAAGGGTGGGGCCAGTACTGCGCACACTGCACTCCACCAAAAAGCTCCACCGCGCAGGCTTTAGGAAACGTCCACGGACCATGACACTGACCATTCCAAGTCCTGTAGCGACGGGCGAGGGGCGAAACGGCAGGTGAAAGATGTCACTGGAAGCCGCAGTCTCAAACCTGCATGCAGGCGGTTCGGGATATTGGTCGCCTGATGTTGACCTGGGGATGACAACATCACTCGGCACACCCTGAACGACCAAGCAGCCTTCTCTAGGGACAGCACTGCTTGCTCCACACGGAGAGGGGCCTAGAAAAGGTGGCCTAACCAAAGCTCGTCCCCTCGCAACCCCAGTTGGCTAGCCGCGGTCAACGGGCATCTTCTCCTGCGGTCAAAAAACAAGAAAGAATAACGGATCCACTCTCATGACGACCACGACCGGACTCAACGTAGCATGCTGGAACGTCCGAACCATGCTCGACAAAGCAGACAGCGGACGCCCTGAACGTCGCTCCGCCCTCATTGCCCATGAATTGCGGAGGTTAAACATCGACATCGCCGCGCTCAGCGAAGTACGCCTTCCGGACGAAGGCAGCCTCCAAGAACTTGGTGCTGGGTACACCCTCTACTGGTCAGGCAGGCCTGCATCAGAAAGACGGCTCTCAGGCGTGGGTTTCATGGTCAAGACATCCATTGCGACTAAGCTGGAAAACCTACCAACGGGCCACTCAGACCGCATCATGTCCATGCGCCTCCCACTGAGACACCAGCAACACGTCACCCTTCTCAGTGTGTACTCCCCAACCCTCCTGGCAGAGCCTGCTGAAAAGGACAAATTTTACACTGACCTGCGCAGCCTCCTACAGAGTACCCCTGCAGACGACAAAGTCATCATCCTTGGCGACTTCAACGCCAGAGTGGGCCAGGACTCTGAAGCCTGGAAAGGAGTCCTCGGCAAGCATGGCGTGGGGAACTGCAATGACAATGGCCGCCTACTGTTGGAGTTCTGTGCGGAGCAGCAACTGGTCATCACCAACACTACTTTTCAGCAAAAGGACAGTCGAAAGACCACCTGGATGCATCCTCGCTCCAAACACTGGCACCTTATCGACTATGTCCTAGTGCGTCAGAGGGACCGCAGTGACGTCCTCCTCACCAGAGTGATGCCCAGCGCAGAGTGCCACACTGAACACCGCCTTGTCCGCTGCAAACTCAGGCTCCACTTCAGGCCAAAACCCAAGAAATGGGGGCCCCCCAAGAAAAAGCTTGATGTTGCCAGCCTTCAGCGTGACGATGTGAAAGCCGCCTTTCAGACAGATTTACAGCGCAGGCTCAAAGACACAGCGGACCCAGTAGACTCCTCCCCTGAAACACTTTGGGAACAACTGAAAACTGCTATTACAAAATCCTCTGCAGAAGTCTTGGGTTTCGCCAGAAAGAAGAACAAAGACTGGTTTGACGAAAACGATGTAGAGATCCAGGAACACCTAGCAAAAAAAAAAAGAGCCGCCCATCAGGCCCACCTAGCCCAGCCTTCCTGCCCTGTGAAGAAGTCTGCCTTCCGCCTCGTCTGCAGCAGTCTCCAGCGCAAGCTCAGAGATCTCCAGAATGAGTGGTGGACCAGACTTGCACAGAGGACCCAGCTTTGTGCTGACAATGGTGACTACAGGGGCTTCTACGAAGCACTGAAAGCAGTGTATGGCCCCAGGCACCTGGTACAAAGTCTCCTGCGAAGCGCGAATGGCCAGGCACTCCTCACAGATAATACCTCCATCTTGAACCGCTGGTCGGAATACTTTCAGAGCCTCTTCAGCGCTGAGCGCACTGTTCAAGAAGCAGTCGTCCTACAAATCCCACACCTCCCAGTAAAGGTTGAATTGGACGAACCGCCCACCGCTGAAGAGACCCTCACAGCCATCCACCAGCTCAAGAGTGGCAAAGCAGCAGGCATTGATGGAATACCGCCAGAGATCTGGAAACATGGAGGCACAGCACTGCACAACAAGCTCCATGACCTCTTTCTCTGCTGCTGGGAGGAAGGAACACTACCAAAAGATCTCCGTGATGCAGTCGTTATCACCCTGTACAAGAACAAAGGCGAGAAGTCTGACTGTTCCAACTATCGGGGAATTACCCTGCTGTCCATTGCTGGGAAAATCCTTGCAAGGCTGCTCCTGAATCGGCTGGTACCTGCCATTGCTGAAGACCAACTCCCAGAGGGCCAGTGTGGCTTCAGAGCAAACAGGAGCACCACCGATATGGTCTTTGTGCTGAGACAGCTACAGGAGAAGTGCCGCGAGCAGAACAAAGGGCTGTACGTAACATTTGTCGACCTAACAAAAGCGTTCGACACTGTGAGCAGGCAAGGCATGTGGCAGATCCTGGAGCGACTTGGCTGTCCCCCAAAGTTCCTCAACATGATTGTCCAGCTACACCAGGACCAGCAAGGCCAGGTCAGACTCAACAATGACCTCTCAGAACCATTCCCTATTCTCAACGGCGTAAAGCAGGGCTGCGTGCTGGCACCGACCCTCTTCACCATCATTTTTAGCATGATGTTAAAGCAGGCCACAGTGGACCTTGATGATGACGATGCAGTGTACATCAGGTATCGTCTCGATGGCAGCCTGTTCAACCTCAGACGACTGCAGGCCCACACGAAAACCCTAGACCAACTGATTCGTGAGCTGCTTTTTGCTGATGATGCTGCCCTCGTTGCACACACAGAGAGAGCCCTGCAGCGCATCACGTCTTGCTTCGCAGATGCTGCCCAGCTCTTTGGACTCGAGGTCAGTCTGAAAAAGACAGAGGTCCTCCATCAGCCGGCACCCAAGACAGTGTATCGCCCTCCTCACATCACCATTGGCGAGTCTGATCTAAAGTCAGTGCACCAGTTTACTTACCTTGGCTGCATTATCACGTCGGACCCCAAGCTGGACAAGGAGCTTGACAGCAGGCTGGCAAAAGCGAACAGCGCTTTCGGGCGACTTTTCAAGCGGGTGTGGCACAATCAACAGCTGAAAACAGGCACCAAGATCAGCGTGTACAGAGCTGTGGTCCTCACCACCCTGCTGTATGGTTCCGAGTCCTGGGCCCTCTACCGCAGCGAACTACGACTCCTCGAACGCTTCCACCAGCGCTGCCTGCGTACCATCCTGGGCATTCACTGGAGTGACTATGTCACCAACGTCGAGGTCCTTGAACAGGCTGAAACTGTGAGCATCGAGGCTTTGTTGCTGCGGACACAGCTCCGCTGGGCGGGGCATGTCTCCAGGATGGAGGATCATCGCCTACCAAAGATCACCCTGTTCGGCGAGCTTGCTACTGGACACCGTGACAGAGGGGCACCAAAGAAGAGATACAAAGACTGTCTCAAGAAGTCACTTAGTGCCTGCCAAATCGACCACCACCAGTGGTCTTCGCTTGCTGCGGACCGTGACACCTGGCGCTCCACCATTTACAAGGCAGCTGTCTCCTTTGAGGACTCTCACAGAGCTAGCCTTAAGGACAAGCGGCTCAGGAGAAAAAACAGAGATGCCGCAGCTCAGAACCCCGGCCATACCTTCCCCTGCAGCCACTGCGGTCGAACCTGCCTGTCTCGGATTGGCCTCCGCAGCCACGAACAAGCCTGCAGACGTCGTGGGCAACTCCTATAAAATCTTCGTTCGCGAAGTCAAGCCAAGAGAGTAAGATCGCGACCCTGCTCGAACCTTCCAGTCCAATGTAAGCGAAACTACGCGTCACAACAAAAATCGATCGCAATTCTCCGTGCAAAAGAAAATAAATCCTACTAAAAAGGGACGTAATTCTTATCCAAAATAACTCAAATGAATATGGGATCTTTCCTATGATTAACACACATGCTCTCAAAGAATAACATAACCACAAATGTAACAAACTCGTATTGCAGTTTAATTAGAAGCCATCAAGCGCAGTTCTGTCAGCAGCTTAATATTACAGTAGTTGTTCACCTCAAGAGAAAACCAATCAGGTCAAGATGACCTCATTAGTAAATGACCTAGATTTTAAATTATTTATTGATTGTTATTTTCTCATAACAAAATCTAATATTTGGAACAATAATATGACAAGTACATTGCTTTAGTTTCAAACCTTTATATAAATGTTAAAATCTGTCTCATGGAAATGATGGCAGAAATTGATGAAGCTGACTGTACCCCATGTGCATCCGCTTCTGTCGTGACTTGAGCTTCATTCAGTGAATGTTCATGACACCAATAAATCCATAGCCTGTATACAACACACAGACACATTACACCAATAAACCCATAGCCTGTGTACAACACACAGACACATGACACCAATAAACCCATAGCCTGTATACAACAAACAGACACATCACACCAATAAATCCATAGCCTGTATACAACGCACAGACACATTAAACCAATAAACCCATAGCCTATATACAACACACAGACACATTACACCAATAAACCCAAAGCCTGTATACAACACACAGACACATGACACCAATAAACCCATAGCCTGTATACAACAAACAGACACATTTCAAGACATAGTGTGGGTATGAAATCGTTTAGACGACAATGTCTATAAAAAGTAGGACACGGTGACCTAATTAGTTAATCTGTACCAATCTACTTTTGCTATCAGGTACTGATTACATGGTTAGTAATGTCAGGTAGGTAAGAATCAAACAAACTTTAGTTGACGTCATTTGCTTTTGTTTTCATTGTTAAAAACCAGTAATATTCGAAGACCCAGAAAATTATTAAAATATTGCCGTAACCTACTTTCGGAGCCAACCACACCCACATCCGGTTGAGTGACACCACACAACACACACACAACCACACTCACACAACCACACACAACCAAACTCACTGTCAGACACTCGCCCACACCGGCGCAATGAGATCCACACCAATTGAAAAGATGGAAGAGACAACAGGCATCCCACCCCTGCGCATGAGAAGAGATTGCAAAGCCTTGATACAGTCCACAAAGATCAAGTCTTCCAAAGACCACCCTATGAACGCTAGGATGAAACAACCAACCTCAGGGAGACTGAAAAGATCAAGCTTTGTGAAGGAGACGAGAGCACTGCAGAGAAAACACCAGGCAAAGCTGCCTGCGCAGGTAGAGGCTCTGAATCCTGCTAGCGACCTTCCACCTTGGGAAAGTAAGCCAGAAAACATCACCATCTCTTCCACGGTACCCTACATCACCACCAGAGATGAGCACAGCACTGTGAGCAAGAAAGCCCTGACACTGGCCATGCTCGAAGAAAAGTATCCCCAGGAAGCATGGATACGGGCATACACCGATGGATCAGCCACAGATGCAGTTCAGGATGGAGGGGCTGGGGTGTACATTCAGTACCCAAACGGAAAATGGCAGGCAGAGGCAGTACCAACAGGCCTTCACTGCACAAATTACAGAGCTGAGGTGGAAGCCCTGGTCCACGCAGCTAACACCCTTAGTGGCACTGCAGACCCTGATGCCCAGATTGTCTTCCTTACTGATGCCATGTCTGTCCTTGAGGCAGCAACAGCAAGCAAACTGCCACGTCTACAAGAGGCACTGCAAAACATCAAGTGCACCAGACTGGTGCTGCAGTGGATCCCTTCACACTGTGGCATCTACGGCAATGAAGAAGCTGACAGAATGGCAAAAGCGGGCGCAGAGAAAGAACAAGATGAAAATGGAGTCAGCTTCACAGAGATGAAGACCATCATTAAGTCTGTGTACAGACCACCACAACGGCCCATAGACAGTTACCATCAGCTGTCCAGACAAGAGCAGGTGACCATCTTTCATCTGAGGACCGGGCACAACCGACTCAATTTCCACCTGCACAGACGCTTCCACCTTGTGCCATCTCCCCTGTGCCCTTGTGGAGAAGCAGAGCAGACCACAGAGCACATCCTCCAGGACTGTGGGAACCACCAGCCGCTGAGGGAGGAGATATGGCCGAAGCCCGCCACTCTACAAGAGAAACTGTACGGGCCTGTGGAGGCACTACAGAAGACCACAGATTTCATTTTGAGAGCCAAACTCAAAGTGTGACGGCGTTCGAGAAGAAGAAGAAGAAGACACTCGCCCACACAACACACACACAACCACACTCACACAACCACACACAACCAAACTCCCTGTCAGACACTCGCCCACACAACACACACACAACCACACTCACACAGCCACACACAACCAAACTCACTGTCAGACACTCGCCCACACAACACACACACAACCACACTCACATAGGCTTTTGCGCACAGCGCGCAAAGACACGTATGCTCACACACGCACAACCGCATCGTCCAATATTCAAGAATATGTTCTCTCGTTCGTTGTTGGGAGATGCTCGTTGTTGGGAGGTGTTCGTTGTTGGGAGGTGTTCGTTGTTGGGAGATGTACGTTGTTGGGAGGTGTTGGTTGTTGGGAGGTGTTCGTTGCACACAAACCTGACTAATACCTGGTGGACTTGCAGTGTTTCTCCGTCCAGAAACAGGTGGTAGAACAACGCCATGTCCGCACGATGCTGCATGCAGGCCGTCATGTTCAGCAGCCACCGTCCCGGTTCCAGCTCCTTCAGTCCGCGCTCGGTGTAAGCAGCCACGTCCTTGTCCAGATCCCTGTCCCCAGCAGCAAACACCGCCCTTGTAGTTGTGGAGCCAGCCTCCGCCCTTGCTTTTGGTTGTCGTGCAGGGACTGTGTTTCTAAATGCGCCTGTCGTTCCTCTTGCAGGAGTTGTTCTTCTTGCTGCAGGAGTTGTCGTTCTTATTCCAGCAGGAGTTGTCGTTCTTCTTGCTGCTAGAGTTGTCGTTTCTGTTGCTGCAGGAGCTGTCGTTCTTCCTGCCGTAGGAGTTGTCGATCTGCTTTCTGCAGGAGTTGTCGTTCTTGTTGCAGGGGTTGCCGTTCTGAGTGGGTTCTCTGTTGTACTGGGCTGGGTGTTAGATGTGCGTGACTGATTTTTGATTGAAGCACAAAGGGAGACAAGCGCTGATCGATACAGTTCACATACCAAGGGAAAACACTCAGCGCTGGACAGACATACATCTCTTGACCCGTCCTTTCATAGGGAAGGGGTCAAGGAAGATAACTGTTTGTTTTGTCCAGCGCTGAGTGATTTACCTTGGTATGTGTACTGCCACAGAGCTGCGCTTAGTGTCTGCAGGTTGTTTCCGTTTCTCAAAGAAACGTTGGTAAAATAAATAAATAAATAAATATATCAGCGCATTAAATAGGCGCTTTATCCCAATTGAAAATCGGCTCAAAGCGCCGCCGCGAACTGAACCGAACAAGCACGCTCACGTGAATCACGCGCATTAACTCACACACTGTACATAAACACAGAACATTCACGTGGTGCTAAGGGCAAGCTCAAGCGAGCTACTGAAATTTTGGAAATTCAAATCGTTTATATTTCAAATTTGATCAAGTGGGCTGAAATTAATACCAAAGTCGTGGGGGAGGAAGAGCCGGGGTACCCGAAGAAAGAACCCCCGACGGTCCCCCCCCCCCCCCCCCCCGAATTAACGGTGACACTTACTAGAGGAGAAAAGTCCGACGCCGGAACCGGGTATCGAACCTCGCACCTCTGGCATTGGTGGCAGGCGCTTTTACCGCTGCGCCACGGACCGTGCCATGTATGTGCGCAAAGAGGAGTGTAACCCTTTTAGCCACAAGGTCCCCCTCCTCAAAGTTTGGAGGTGTTGCCTAATGACTATGCATCAGTTGCAGGAGATAGATTGACCATTATCATTCAAGGGTAATGCCAGATTAGCTTGGCGCCTTCAGGCGCCAAGCTAATCTGGCACTACCCTTGAATTATCATGGTCGATCCATCTCCTGCTGTAGGGACTCGGGGCTAAATAGGTTAATCTTTTCCATCTTGATACACTATTGCATGAAAAAGATTTGATTATGATGGCTTAAGGTTAGTGCCAGAACAGCTTGGGCCCTGAGGTGTTAAGCTGTTCTGGCAACACCCTTAAACTAAAATGGTTGGTGTATTTTCTAATCTGTAATGTAGTCTTCATCTGACAATACACAAATTTGAAAACAAAAAGGGTTTCGTGAATTTATCAGTTAAGTATTTTTTGAGAGCCAGTTAATGAGCTAATGAGAGCCAGTTAATGAGCTAATGAGAGCCAGTTAATGAGCTAATGAGAGCCAGTTAATGAGCTGATGAGAGCCAGTGGTTTATGTGTCGCCGTTGTGCACGGCCCGGTGCTGTTTGTAGCGGTTGAAAGGTTAAACGTTGAGGGTTTAACGCCTTTTGTTCACCACGAGGGTGATTTAATAGTTTGCAGTACAGGTGGCGGCTTGCACAAAGGGTTTACTTTTATTAAACGACAAAAAAAATAAATCGTATTCGTTCGAGTACATCCAAACAGCCATCACTCCGTCGTCATTTTACGAAGGAGTGACGGCCCTTTTCTTTAAAAACCAAAAACAAGATGGTTCTAGCAACGTTCTGTCGCTTGTTTGTCGCCTCATTTAGTCTGAGCAGACGCAGCGTTTCCACAGGAGAGTTTGAAGGATTCAAGAATGTTCTGCCCGTTATGCCGCATGTGTCTTACTTTCTGTGTTTCTTGATGTGAAATGTCCCAGAATGCACTAGTCCCGCGGGCCGCGCTTCTTGCCACTACACACGCAGTGATCCACAGGCAGGTTAGCGTTGCAGCCTTCATTGCTGTGACCAAATCTGCCCATACAGCTTCCGCAATATCCTCACTTTGCCACCACGAAAGTGATGTCTTCGTCCGGAGCGCTGGCTATACTTCACAGTTCAAAATGTGTAACACCCTTTGGCTGCCGGTAGCGGTTTTGTTTTGATGATTCCTGCAGAAATTCAAACAAACAAACAAACAAACAAACACTTCATAATGGTTTTGTGAGGTCCACACACATTTCCAGAAGAAATTTAGCCACGCGATAGGTCAAAGATGATCCTGCTTAGTTTGCAGCCTTGGCCACGCCTTGACACAGCTAGTGTAGCGCCCCGGCCACGCCTTGACACAGCTAGTGTAGCGCCCCGGCCACGCCTTGACACAGCTAGTGTAGCGCCCCGGCCACGCCTTGACACAGCTAGTGTAGCGCCCCGGCCACGCCTTGACACAGCTAGTGTAGCGCCCCGGCCACGCCTTGACACAGCTAGTGTAGCGCCCCGGACACGCCTTGACACAGCTAGTGTAGCGCCCCGGCCACGCCTTGACACAGCTAGTGTAGCGCCCCGGCCACGCCTTGACACATCTAGTTTAGCACCCCGGCCATGCCTTGACACAGCTAGTGTAGCGCCCCGGCCACGCCTTGGCACAGCTAGTTCAGCGCCCCGGCCACGCCTTGGCACAGCTAGTTTAGCACCCCGGCCGCCACACCTTGGCACTGCTAGTTTAGCACCCCGGCCACACCTTGGCACAGCTAGTTTAGCACCCCGGCCACGCCTTAGCACGGCTAGTTTAGCACCCCGGCCACTCCTTGGCACTGCTAGTTTAGCACCCCGGCCACTCCTTGGCACAGCTAGTTTAGCACCCCGGCCAGGCCTTAGCACGGCTAGTTTAGCACCCCGGCCACTCCTTTGCACTTCTAGTTTAGCACCCCGGCCATGCCTTGGCACTGCTAGTTTAGCAGCTCGGCCACTCCTTGGCACTGCTAGTTTAGCCCCCCGGCCATGCCTTGGCACTGCTAGTTTAGCACCCCGGCCACTCCTTGGCACTGCTAGTTTAGCACCCCGGCCACGCCTTGGCACAGCTAGTTTAGCACCCCGGCCACTCCTTGGCACAGCTAGTTTAGCACCCTGGCCACTCCTTGGCACAGCTAGTTTAGCACCCCGGTCACTCCTTGGCACAGCTAGTTTAGCACCCCGGCCACTCCTTTGCACTGCTAGTTTAGCACCCGGGCCACTCCTTGGCACAGCTAGTTTAGCACCTCGGCCACTCCTTGGCACTGCTAGTTTAGCACCCCGGCCACTCCTTGGCACAGCTAGTTTAGCGCCTCGGCCACTCCTTGGCGCAGCGTTTGAGCTTCCGGCAGTCTTTGACTTCGTCCCACTTCTTACTCCCCCCCTCCTCCACCCCTACCCCACCCGCCTTCCCTCCCCCATCCGCCTTCCCTCCCCCACCCCTTTTGTTTTGGTTTTTGAGCCACTGTAAAGCATGGTCTAGCGTACGGAGGCCTTGTGTGTCAGGTTGAAGGTCTCGAGCAAAAGGATGGAACACCCAACACAGCCAACACACTGACTGCTGCTTCACCGTTTGAACAGTGTCTGAGTACATCACAGCCAAAACATTGATTGTTCAGTGCGCCTCTGCACTATGCTGTTATATAGTTTGTCAACATCATTACAGTGGCGCGCGCACGCGCGGTTGTGTTGGTGTGTACGCGTGTGTTTATACGTACGTGTGTGTGTGTGTGTGTGTGTGTGTGTGTGTGTGTGTGTGTGTGTGTGTGTGTGTGTGTGTGTGTGTGTGTGTGCCTGCGTGTGTGTGTGTGTGTGTGTGTATTAGTATGCGTGTATGTGCGAGTGTTTGTACGTTGTTGTTGTTTTTTTTTGTGTGTGTGTGTGTGTGTGTGTGTGTGTGTGTGTGTGTGTGTGTGCGCAGAAATAATATTTTCAGGTACCATCGAATATACCTGTTCATAAATTTTGCTTTCTTATTTATTTATTTACTTATCAATGGTTTATTTAAGTAAAGTAGATGTATATTTTTGCCAGTAAATAGGTTTCTTTTTTTCAAAAGCGTTTTTGTACTGGTATTGTCAGTTGGTCCCGTTCAGACTTTCATTTCTATTTCAGGTTTGTTGAACTGAACACGTCGATTGAAAACTGAGCCGTCTTCCACCCCCACCCCCTCCCCCTATATTCAACTACTTCCTGCTACGATAGTTGGTTTTATGTATTCTATTCAGTTTAAAATCCAGATCTGTGCAGGAAATATTTATTTTCTCTTTGGAATACCGCGTTGTGTCTGCTTTGTTAAGAATGTTGCAATATTTGTTTTGTTAAGAATGTTGCAATATTTGTTTTGTTAAGAATGTTGCAATATTTGTTTTGTTAAGAATGTTGCAATATTTGTTTTTAAGAATGTTGCAATATTTGTTTTCTTAAGAATGTTGCAATATTTGTTTTGTTAAAAATGTTGCAATATTTGTTTTGTTAAAAATGTTGCAATATTTGTTTTGTTAAGAATGTTGCAATATTTGTTTTGTTAAGAATGTTGCAATATTTGTTTTGTTAAGAATGTTGCAATATTTGTTTTGTTAAGAATGTTGCAATATTTGTTTTGTTAAAAATGTTGCAATATTTGTTTTGTTAAGAATGTTGCAATATTTGTTTTGTTAAGAATGTTGCAATATTTGTTTTGTTAAGAATGTTGCAATATTTGTTTTAACCTTTCTGTCGGCGGCAATGCGTTTTGTTTTGTCGCCATGTTTCCTGACAGGAATGATTTCGACAAACAAGCCCTGCCGACAGTCAGAGAGATAAGAAAATGCATTTGTCATGCGCGTGTCTTTTCAAATTTTTATTTTCGAGCGCTAGAATTAGTTTTTTTTAGACTGATATAAATATTTCTTGTGTTATTTTCTCTGCAAATTGTAGCCGTTGTTGTAAAGGTCTTTGTCTCAAGTCTCATCCACGTTTTTTTCTTTCTTACCGATTGAGTTTAAACATTCAGTTTAGTTGATACATTCTATTACATGCTAAGGAGCATCGCACACATGGCTTCTGTTGATATATTCTATTACATGCTAAGGAACACCGCACACATGGCTACTGTTTATCATCTCCAGCAAACGGTTTTGACTATCAATAAACTCTCTCTTTGACTATAAATAAACTCTATCAATAAACTCTTTCAATAAACTCTATCAATAACTCTATCAATAAACTCTATCAATAAACTCTCTCTTTGATCTGCTCTAGTGCTCTGTGTGCATGTCATTACTGCAGGAATCACTTCGACACAAGCGCTATCGACGGCGGAAGGACTAATTTAAAGAAAGAAAGGAAAATCAGGCTGTTGCCTTGGAGACGTGAGGAAATATCTACAATCCAAATGTACAAGACACACGCTGGTAGGCACAGTGCATCTACCAAGGGGAGTTACTCATCTACCAAGGGGAGTTACTCAGCGCTAGGCAGACAATCGTCAGCCCTCGTAGAAATACACATGATAAAGTACACAACAAGCATAATTATGATATACGTTATCTGTGTAATATATATTGATTTACAAAAGAAACGCGAAATTCGAGTGTATGTTGAATTTGTATGATAAATCCACAAAAATACAAATTACACTATTTTTGATAACCAGTGTACGAGCAACAACACTGTAAGCATGCAGGCACCGTACTGTAGTAACCGTGTTACCCTCCCTGTGCACGAGGCACCCGTATTGGTTAGGACGCACGGCGTATGCTTTCCACGCACGTGCATACAGTGCAGAGTGATGTTGGGTCATGACCTGTGTTCAGCAATGCAAGGCAATAACAAATCAGCAGTGTTACGCCTTCTGTCACGTTTGCCGTTGCCACATCAACCATGCCAAGACTGAGTGCTCCCCAACGAGAACGAGCTCTTGGGCGTTTGGAAGCCGGAGAAGATCCACAAGCTGTGGCAGTGGCCTTTAGATGTCACATTTCGACCATTTACAGGCTGCAGCAACGCTGTCAAGCTAACGGGTCTTCTGCTGACGCTCCCCGAAGCGGATGACCACGTTTGATAACTCCACGAGACCGACACATTTTCCGGGCTCACGTGCGAAATCGCTTTCAGCCGGCCGAGGAAACAGCAAGAGAAGTTATCGGCAACCACCAGGCACCCATCAGTGGCCAGACAGTGCGACCACGGCTAGAGGAGCATAATCTGCACAACCGCCGTCCAGCCCGTGGACCTGTTCTTACTGACCCTCATCGCCGTGCACGCCTACAGTGGTCACAGACTCATGTCGACTGGACCTGGCGACAGTGGCAGAACGTCCTGTTCACGGATGAGAGCCGCTACTGCATCAGCCATGCAGATGGGCGCATAAGAGTGTGGCGGAGAAGGGGTGAATGCTATGCTGATGGCTGTGTGCTGGAGAACAATGCCTGGGACGGGTCAAACGTGATGACTTGGGGTGGGATTACCCTGAACCACACAGTAGGACCTGTGTTCTTCCGTGGACTCGCACCAGGTCGCGGAAATGGCATCACAGATCAGCGCTACATTGACCAAGTACTACACCCATATGTCCTGCCATTTTCTCAGGGACGCAGAAACTTCATCTTGCAGCAAGATAATGCGCGTACACACACTGCACGTATCACCCAGCACTTCTTGCAGCAGCACAACATCCCAGTCATGCCCTGGCCTGCCCTCAGCCCTCACCTCAATCCCATCGAACATCTCTGGGACCAACTGCAAAGGGAGGTCAACTCTGTACGCCCCAAACCAACGACAGCCGCAGAACTGGAGAATACCATTGTCCATTCCAGGAACAACATCCCCAGGGCAGCTGTCAACCGCCTGATGCACTCTATGCGCCGACGCTGCCAAGCCGTCATCAACGCCAATGGGGGTCACACGCCATATTGACATTGTGCCGTGCCATGCTTGCTCCAAATACAGAATAAACTTCCACACTGATTACGCTGGTGTCCATGATTTCATTCCTCAAATGTCGATAACATCCTTTGTATGGTTTGTCAGAAATCGACTTTCAAATGTTGGATTAAATGTGATTTGAAGGGCTACTTCGCGTTTCTTTTGTTGATCAGTATATTATGACGATCATTTTGTACTTTATTTGTGTATTATACTATATAAAAGTAGATCATACACATATTCTTTACCACTTATTCTCACAGAACTAAATGACTTCTGTTCTATGGGATGGAAGTCATTTAGTTCTGGGAGTGTAAGAGTTTATGATGTACATGTCTGATTGTCTTGTACTTTGTGTATTCAGTTTCCCGTGGTCTGGCGAATAGGGTCTGACAGTAATGGGTAAGGGATCTAACCGTGTGTCTGTCCAACGCTGACTAATTCGCCTTGGTACATGTACTTGATGTGCCAAACCACAGAGCAGATCAGAGCAGCGCATGCGCTGTGTTTGCGGCAGTCCTTGTCAGTGATGTCGTGTCATTGCGCTGTGTTTGCGGCAGTCATTGTCAGTGATGTCGTGTCATTGCGCTGTGTTTGCGGCAGTCCTTGTCAGTCATGACGTGTCATTGCTCCGTGTTTGCGGCAGTCCTTGTCAGTCATGTGTCACTGTTCTGTGTTTGCGGCAGTCCTTGTCAGTCATGACGTGTCATTGCTCCGTGTTTGCGGCAGTCCTTGTCAGTCATGTCGTGTCACTGCTCTGTGTTTGCGGCAGTCATGACGTGTGTTGCTCTGTTCCAGTTATGACGGGCTGGGTCTCTACGAGCTGTCCTACTTGTGGTACAGTGTGACGTCAGCGCTGCTCGTTATTGCTCTCGGCCTCTTTGTCAGCGTGCTCACCGGTGAGTCACCACGCGTGATTGTCACCATGTGTCACCACAGGGGGCGAGGGAGCCTACAGGATTATGTGCCCCTGACAGCGCTTCTAAACGTCATTTGCCGGAACGTTGTCGCCCGGGGACATTGTCAAGGGCACATAATCGGTAGTTTCCCACGCCCCTGTGACATCTCTTTATTTGTTGATGACGTCCAGACGAGAACCCTACATTACAATACACGGCAGGTACACTAACACGCCTCGATATGAACGTGTCAATGTTAACCCCTTCATTGTAATTGACACACATCTCGGCCATTAAACAATTAACCCTTTCAGTGCCAGCTGACGGTTTGTCTATAATCCTGGTTGATTCAACACCAACACGCGCTAGCCGGCCCAGGACCAGGGATTTAATAGGTAAAGATCCTCATCAGCCCGCGCAACTGGGTGGGTGGGTGGGTGGAGGGCTCCTGAGGATCTATACCTCTTGCAGCTGGGCGGTGTTCAACTGTTATCGGAACTGAACGGGTTAACATATGGAGTCTAGAGACGTGTGCGACAAATGGCTGTTGCAGTGTACATATGCAAACATGTGCCACGATATGCCTACATTAAACTAATTATAACCTGCACATAGGCAAACATGTGCCACGATATGCGTACATTAAACTAATTATAACTTGCACATAGGCAAACATGTGCCACGATATGCTTACATTAAACTAATTATAACTTGCACATAGGCAAACATGTGCCACGATACGCGTGTACATTAAACTAATTATAACTTGCACATTGGCAAACATGTGCCACAATATGCGTACATTAAACTAATTATAACTTCAATTACAAAAAAAAAAAAAAAGTCTTCTTGTCAGACAACAGCTTCCTGAACTCCTTGTAGCCCAAGACCCAAATCCCCAAATGTTGCCGTTGTTCTCTGAAGACTGCATTGCAGTGCAGGACACAGCTCGACCATGATAGTTCAAGAGTGATGCCAGAATAGCTTGGCGCCCATAGGCGGTCAGTCAGTCAGTCAGCCCATAGGCGCCAAGCTATTCTGGCATCACCCTTGAACTATCATGGTCGATCCTTATCTTGCTGTAGTGTGTATGGGAAAGAATGAGTTAAGAAAACTGCTATCCAGCAAGCGGACATATTTAAACACAATATTTGATATTAAACTAACGAGGCCTCTGAGGTGACTGTGCAAACCTGTCACGTAGTTATGAACGAAACAACAGTCGTAGCCATTCGTTAGGAGGCATTATAACACATTGTATATTATAAGTTATTGGTCGGAAAGGTTCGCTACGCGGACCTTCGGGGTACAATGATTCCTTTGACCCCCCCTCAGGCCTACAAAGGTCCGTGTAGCAAACCCCTCCGACCAATAACGTATTTGTTTTCCTTCCTCCGTTTATTGTTTACAAAAAAATCCGGTTTATGAAGACGGCCGCTTCTGTGGCGGATAGGTGACACCATTGAATATACATGTTCTGCCGGGGATTTGCAGTCTTTACGAGACATAGTGTGACGTAGCATGATTCCTTGTGAAGCGCAAGTTTCGCGAGTAAAAAGTTAATCTTGGCTTGTGTACAAAATGAATCAAGCTGCAATGTCTACAAAAGGTCGTTAAAGTATGACAGTGACAGTGCTTCTTGACTGCTGTGTGATTCCGAAAAATTAAGAACTTTTTGATGAAGCGATCGGCATTTGACCACTGATGTGACAGCTTGTGCAAGTTAGCATGGTGCCTCGTGCCTTTAGATTAAGATGACTGAAGGGGATGATGCTTCGAGTGTGCAGCAGATTGTCGTTGTTATATTCTAAAGTGTCATTTTTAGTTCTTGAATTTATTGCTCTGTGCTTTGGTGAAATTGTGGCATGTTGGTGGCTGAGCAGACGACAGTGTGTTGTTCGCAAGGATTGCTGTCTCTGATTGGTTAAAAAACAACTCGGAAGCTATTTTTGTTACCTGGTTTCCCGAACTTTGAAAATGCTCGGTGCATGGCGATGAGATGGATTTGGCGAAGGCTTTTGCTGTTTGCACTGTGTAATTAGTGGTGAAATATTGTTTAAGTTGGCTCCTCATGTCGTAAAAAATAAGTCAGATGATGTCTATTACGTCAAATAGGACTACTTTAGTGCGTTTTTTTCTGCTATTTTTTGTCGAACCGAGTTGCTATCAAGACTCGAAAACGAGGTCCTAACGCGTCATCGAGAGGGCTATAAAACGTCCGCCATTTTTCGCTACAGGGTTTTTTATATCACGGTCACATGGTACAGTTTGCGCTAAAGTGACTGGTCGTGTGACGTAGGGAGGAAAACAAATATATATATCAGGTGTTGTCAAACAGTTTTATGCAATGTGGAGAATGCTCCCGAGTTGTTGCTTGAGGCCTTTAATATCAAAATGTTCACAAAAGCTGATCTGATCTGACATCACCGGTATTGATTTTTCTGTGACCGTGTGATCTGACATTACCGGTGTTGTTTCTGTGACCGCGTTGTGTGTGCAGGTCGAGGTGATGACAAGCAAGTGGATCCGAACCACGTGATCCCAGTGTGGCAGACCCTTAAGGGCTGCGTGGTCCATCACAAGAAACGCTACGATGTCTGGAAATCGCAAAAGGTGGGGCCCGCTTCTCCCTCCTTCAGTTGCTCCCTCCCATTCTCCTTATTCATGTTCAGTTTCACCTAAACATCTCAATATACACTGCGCACAATAAAAAACAAAACAAGACAAAGATTTGCCGATCGATATTTTGTAAACGGCATAACATTTTAAAAATCTGTTTTCGTCACAGTGAAGTATTTGTCATCTTCTTTACGACACTTTGAACTGCAGTTTTGTCTCTTGTATAGTCTTTACGACTCTTTGAACTGCAGTTTTGTCCCTTGTATAGTCTTTACGACTCTTTGAACTGCAGTTTTGTCCCTTGTGTAGTCTTTACGACACTTTGACCTGCAGTTTTGTCCCTTGTATAGTCTTTACGACTCTTTGAACTGCAGTTTTGTCCCTTGTGTAGTCTTTACGACACTTTGACCTGCAGTTTTGTCCCTTGTGTAATCTTTACGACACTTTGACCTGCAGTTTGTCCCTTGTGTAATCTTTACGACACTTTGACCTGCAGTTTTGTCCCTTGTGTAATCTTTACGACACTTTGACCTGCAGTTTTGTCCTTTGTATAGTCTTTACATTATGACCCGCTAACGCTACCTACCCACTGTATAGTCTTTATACTATGACCCGCTAACGCTACCTACCCACTGTATAGTCTTTATACTATGACCCGCTAACGCTACCTACCCACTGTATAGTCTTTACACTATGGCCCGCTAACGTTACCCACCCCTAAAATAAATAAAAAATCGCGATGACATTTCTCTGTGTGCTGCGGTGTTTTAGCACACATCTCATGTTTGGCCAGACATTCTAAAAGGTGGATAACACCCTTTTTAAATGCCTTCATTTAGTTTTGAAAACCTGAAGGTGGGGAGTCATTTCATAAAAAAGGTTTTGGCTGTGGCCTTTTCCACACGTTGACTGGAAAACATGGGTCATGTAAGATACAGCCGCGAATACCTCGCCATTGAGGGCACTCGGGCTAATTTTGTCTGCACTTGTAGGCAGAAGAATCATTTTAATTCAGCTGCAACAAGAAAGTAGGATTTTGAGTGAAAAATGGGGATGTCGTTGTAGCAGGTACTCGCAAACCCTCCACACGTGCTTGCATGCGTACGTGTTGATGTGTCTTCTGTTTTTTGTTTCTTTATCTGTACTCTAATGTGACAACGTAAATGTGTGTGTGTGTGTGTGTGTGTGTGTGTGTGTGTGTGTGTGTGTGTGTGTGTGTGTTTGTCTGTGCGTGTGTGTTTGTCTGTGTGTGTGTGTGTTTGTCTCTGTGTGTGTATTGGTCGCAGGGGTTTGCTACACGGACCCTTTTAGGCCTGAGGGAGGTCAAAGGAACCATTGCACCCCGAAGGCCTGAGGTATGGTTCCTTTAACTTCCCGAAGACCTACAAAGGTCCGTGAAGCGAACCCCTCCGACCAATAACGTATTTGTTTTCATTCCTCCACTATTTTCGTAAAAGAAATCAAGAAGACATCTTGCGACCTGGATCACGCCAGACATGACTGACGTCAAAGGAATATACATTTATACATAACAGACTTATGACGTAATTTCAAATATGTCATGACGTTGACGTCTTTCATCCCTATGTCACACGACCAATCTCTTTAGCGCAAACTGTGCCACATGACCGAGCTACAAAACCCTTTGTAGCGACAAATGGCGGACTTTTTGTAGCCCTCTTCCTGACGCGTCTTGGACGTCATTTTTGTTTTATAATAGATCACCATAACATTCTAAAGTACAAAGCTACTTAGAGTTGTTCGAAACAACAGACACACTACTTGAGACGGCAACGCCATGAATATATATAACCTTTCAAGACTACTTTTACATGGGAAACACCCCCCACACCATATGTCCTAGTCTTACCGCGCTAAGCTTTCTGGGATGGCATGGTGAACCTTGTAGCAGTTGGCACGCTAGAGTGTGTGTCTTTGCGCAACCCCCCCCCCCCCATCCCCCCCCCCCCTTCGCCACATATTCTAAGTTTGAATGACTAGAGCTCACTTCCTACACCTAGAAAGGCCACGCACAATCCGAAGGTATACTCATGTTCCCAGTATACTCATGTTCCCAGTATACTCATGTTCCCAGTATACTCATGTTCCCAGTATACTCATATTCCCAGTATACTCATGTTCCCAGTATTTAGTTCGAAATAAGAAGTCACACCTTAGACCGCGCAGAGATCTACATACCGAAATAGCACAAGAAGCAACCTCACATTTGCATTGTAATGTTAATTTTGGTTTAAAGATGCGCAGTTCAAAGTACTGTGTCGTTTCATATTTTGCAAGTTAAAGTACACAGATCCTCATGAGACCCCGCAGCTGTGGAGACTGATGAGGATCTTTGGCGCTGACTTGATGTTTTCTGACGCAGCCTATTTTTCTTGACTGTATTCCAGAAATCGGACGAGAAGAAAAAAGATTACAAGATATCGCCGGAGGATTGTTAAAGAAAAGCGTGCCACTGCGTTCTGGAGCCGAGGAGGGCAGTGTATATAAATAGAAACTCAGCAGAACGGGACCTACCGGCACTCAGTTTCCAAATAAACCCGCTCAGTGGCCAGAAAATTGAAAACCACACCCATGCAAGAGACATAGATCCTCATGAGCCCCGCAGTTGCGGGGGCTCATGAGGATCTATGCCTCTTGCTGACACTTGTTTGAATCCGTGTTGCTGGGACAGGGAGGGTTTATTTGGGTGTTGAATGAAGGAAAATGCAGAAACACAGTCTGTTTGAATCGCTGTTCCTGGGAATCTGCGTTGGTTTTGGTGTTGAATGAACGAAGGTTGCAGAAACGCAGTGTGCGTCACCTGGCACTGGGCGAATCCAAGGACTGTAGACCTATTTACCTACAACATGGCAGGTAGCGCGCCACCCATAGATACCGTGTGCTCCCACGTGCTGCTTGTTCATAGTCAACACGGGATTTAGTTCACTGTTTATTCGGGGCAGCCAGGGCTGATCATACATACACATGCGTGCTGGTCTGTGAATTTAAACCTTGCGGTTCGAAGTCGGGAGGTCCAAAATCACAGAACGGCACACAAGTCAAGTCTGAATGATCGAAAATCGGCCTAAAGACCTGGCGACATGGTGAAGGGTTCTGCGTGTGTAGACGGCAATAAGCTACTGTATATTATCATTCTTCATATTCTCCTTTGTGTGTACTGTAATTGTCATTATTATTATTGTTATTATATTATTATTATTATTATTATTATTATTATTATTATTATTATTATTATTATTATTATTATTATTATTGCTGTTGTTGTTCTCAAGTTGATCAAACGTGCTTTCAGTCTGGTTCTGATGTTGATGACACGTAATGAGTTGATGATGATGATGATGATGATATCACTATTATCGTTCTCAGATTGGTCTGTGTGTAAATTACAATCAGTTTCTGATATCGATATAAAGTTCTGATCCATACTTTATCTGTAGTACATGTGCAGACTTACACGACTCTTTCAGGCATTGCAGGGTTAACTGTTGGCTATAGGTTAATAGTTGGCAATAACTGTTGGTTATAGGTTAATAGTTGGCTATATCTGTTGGCTATAGGTTAATAGTTGGCTATATCTGTGGCTATAGGTTAATAGTTGGCTATATCTGTTGGCTATAGGTTAATAGTTGGCTATATCTGTTGGCTATAGGTTAATAGTTGGCTATATCTCCTTTATAACTTGTTCTTAGTATGTCTGCTCGAAAGAATCAACTTATCTTGGTTTAGGTATGACCTTTGCTTGTCGTAAAAGAAAGACTTTTCTGATCATCTTCTCCTTTGCCACATAGGAGAGTTAGTCTAAGGGACAGTAACAACACCTCTGTAACGTGTGCTAGTCAAAAGGCTTGCCGAAAGAAACGAGAGGGAAAGTCTTTCTCAAGGCACGACAAACACCGAGGACCCGTTTTCAGAGTGTGTTTACACAAATTCGCCGATAAAAAACGGCATTTCAGTGTCAATATTCGTTGCTGTCATGGGTAAAGTGGATTGAAATGCATCTAGCCGGAAGTGTTTTTGACAAAGCAGCACATTGTAACCTGTACCCAGACTGTATTTATCAACAGGTGTGTGGTTATTGCATTGTTGATATGCACATTGTAACCTGTACCCAGACTGTATTTATAAACAGGTGTGTGGTTATTGCATTGTTCATATGCAGCATGCGGCATAGCTTGCCCACCACGGCAGTATGATTTGCTTGTCAATACTGGCCAATTACAAACATGTACATATGCAAACTCTGATATGTGTGCTGACCTGTGATTTTGGACATTGTGGCTTCAGCCGCAGTGTCCAAAATCACAAGTCAGCACACATAAATTAAATTAACTTTGATATTTATGCATACGTTTAGAGACGTTTTAGTAATTGTGACATAAAATACTTTCTTCTTGTTGTCTGTTAAAAAATAAATGAGATTGAGATCGTTTGTTTGTCTCATTATTTTGTAACCAGGCAGTGGCGTAGGAACACGAGGGGACAGGTAGGACACGGCCAAACCTCCTCATGAGACGGCCCTTATGGCCATAGTATTCTTTGGGTTATACTTCTTTTATTTGACTTGGGACATACCTCCTCTCGGATCTCCCTATATAAACTGAATTGAATTGAATGCATGTTAAAAGATATGAAGTTATGCTTGGACCACACCTCCTTTACAGGCCAAAGTGTGAAGTCCACAACGACGTCGATTTGCATGTAGAAACATAAATCGGTAATCACACAACGTTTCCTCTGATTTCCATCGCATAGTAGATACAACTAGTTCACGTGTCAGATGAGTACTGCTGTCAGACATTATCGCGGACACTGAATACACAAGACTACATACACAAGGCTACATACACAAGGCTACATACACAAGGCTACATACACAACTTCAATCCGCGTACTGCGGACAAAGAGCAAATGTTATTCGGTCTCCAGTCTTAACAAAATTGACAGTTGCGAGTAACGCTATCGTCACTGTAACGCAGTTTGTGGCACAGAAGACTGGTCACACCAAGTCTGAAACTAATCAGTGAGTTACGTGTACCAATATGGTTCAAGTTCGACAGAAAGGCACCTTGTGTCAGGTCAGGATTAAACAGCTTACAGGTTGAAAAGCGCTCACTGTTGTGTAATTTTTAATGCCAATCCTGGTGGAAACAATCGACCAGTTTTGCTTAAAAGTTCTCAAAACAGCCCCACATGGCCAAGGCCTTGACTTTCCCAAACAGCCCCACATGGCCAAGGCCTTGACTTTTCCAAACAGCCCCACATGGCCAAGGCTTGACTTTTCCAAACAGCCCCACATGGCCAAGGCCTTGACTTTTCCAAACAGCCCCACATGGCCAAGGCCTTGACTTTTCCAAACAGCCCCACATGGCCAAGGCCTTGACTTTTCCAAACAGCCCCACATGGCCAAGGCCTTGACTTTTCCAAACAGCCCCACATGGCCAAGGCCTTGACTTTCCAAACAGCTCCACATGGCCAAGGCCTTGACTTTTCCAAACAGCCCCACATGGCCAAGGCCTTGACTTTTCCAAACAGCCCCACATGGCCAAGGCCTTGACTTTTCCAAACAGCCCCACATGGCCAAGGCCTTGACTTTTCCAAACAGCCCCACATGGCCAAGGCCTTGACTTTCCAAACAGCCCCACATGGCCAAGGCCTTGACTTTCCAAACAGCCCCACATGGCCAAGGCCTTGACTTTCCAAACAGCCCCACATGGCCAAGGCCTTGACTTTCCAAACAGCCCCACATGGCCAAGGCCTTGACTTTCCAAACAAACCAAAGCAGTATCACTACATGATTAACCCATGTAATCTTGTTCTGTTCGTGAAGCGCTAACAACCGTTTATATGCTTTCTTCGGGATGCGATCTTCGGGATGCGATCTTCGGGATGCGATATTCGGGATGCGATCTTCGCAGGTAAACGCAGCAGGCAGCCAATAACTAACACAACGTACAAAATGCAAATATACATTATACAGTGGGTGGCGACCACATTATTCAGTGGGTGACGACCACACTATACAGTGGGTGACGACCACATTATACAGTGGGTGACGACCACACTATACAGTGGGTGACGACCACATTATACAGTGGGTGACGACCACATTATACAGTGGGTGACGACCACACTATACAGTGGGTGACGACCACATTATACAGTGGGTGGTGACCACATTATACAGTGGGTGACGTCCACAGTATACAGTGGGTGACGACCACATTATACAGTGGGTGACGACCACACTATACAGTGGGTGACGACCACATTATACAGTGGGTGACGACCACACTATACAGTGGGTGACGTCCACATTATACAGTGGGTGACGACCACATTATACAGTGGGTGGTGACCACATTATACAGTGGGTGACGTCCACAGTATACAGTGGGTGACGACCACATTATACAGTGGGTGGCGACCACATTATACAGTGGGTGACGTCCACATTATACAGTGGGTGGCGACCACATTATACAGTGGGTGACGTCCACATTATACAGTGGGTGGAGTCCACATTATACAGTGGGTGGCGTCCACATTATACAGTGGGTGGCGTCCACACTAAACAGTGGGTGACGTCCACATTATACTTTGGGTGGCGTCCACATTATACAGTGGGTGGCGACCACATTATACAGTGGGTGGCGACCACATTATACGGTGGGTGACGTCCACATTATACAGTGGGTGGCGACCACATTATACGGTGGGTGACGTCCACATTATACAGTGGGTGGCGACCACATTATACGGTGGGTGGCGTCCACATTATACGGTGGGTGGCGACCACATTATACGGTGGGTGGCGACCACATTATACGGTGGGTGACGTCCACATTATACAGTGGGTGGCGACCACATTATACGGTGGGTGACGTCCACATTATACAGTGGGTGGCGACCACATTATACGGTGGGTGGCGTCCACATTATACAGTGGGTGGCGACCACATTATACGGTGGGTGACGTCCACATTATACAGTGGGTGGCGACCACATTATACGGTGGGTGACGTCCACATTATACAGTGGGTGGCGACCACATTATACGGTGGGTGACGTCCACATTATACAGTGGGTGGCGACCACATTATACGGTGGGTGGCGTCCACATTATACAGTGGGTGGCGACCACATTATACGGTGGGTGACGTCCACATTATACAGTGGGTGGCGACCACATTATACGGTGGGTGGCGTTCACATTATACAGTGGGTGACGTTCACACTATACAGTGGGTGGCGACCACATTATACAGTGGGTGGCGTTCACACTATACAGTGGGTGGCGTCCACATTATACAGTGGGTGAAGTCCACACTATACAGTGGGTGGCGTCCACATTATACAGTGGGTGGCGTCCACATTATACAGTGGGTGGCGACCACATTATACAGTGGGTGGCGACCACATTATACAGTGGGTGGCGTTCACACTATACAGTGGGTGGCGACCACATTTTACAGTGGGTGGCGTTCACATTATACAGTGGGTGGCGTCCACATTATACAGTGGGTGGCGTCCACATTATACAGTGGGTGGCGTCCACACTATACAGTGGTTGGCGACCACATTATACAGTGGGTGGCGTCCACACTATACAGTGGGTGGCGACCACATTATACAGTGGGTGGCGTCCACATTATACAGTGGGTGGCGACCACATTATACAGTGGGTGGCGTTCACATTATACAGTGGGTGGCGTCAACATTATACAGTGGGTGGCGTCAACATTATACAGTGGGTGGCGTCAACATTGGCCGTATACCATAGTATTTGGAAATCCAACACCAAGAAACTTCTTCAATTCAAATAAGTGAAGATTACTGTCCCCACTGCGTTGCGACTCGTGCAACACACGAGACCAAAGGGTTGGCTGTCCGTGCTTGCTTCCAGTCAGTTACATAGCGCACCCCTTGTTCTTATCCTTTCGTACCAAAGTGAGTCTAAGATCACTGGTCAATAATACACAATTCTCTCCCCTGACAGTGCGTTTTCCGTTTTACATGGTAGCTTCTTCTTGCCCCATACAACAGAATTGTTTGAATCTGTTCATCTAATAATAATAATAAAACAAAGAAACAAAAGTATTCCGATGTCCAAAGTACCACAGAATGCTAAGAATACAGACTACACCCCTACGTGCTTTGGCAGCAAGGTCCTCTGTAGCGACTGAATACACAGCTGGACACGGGCACTTGTAGCCATGATCTACCTGTACAACATTACTAGCATGCCACCACTTGTAGCCATGAACTACCTGTACAGCATTTAGCATGTCACCACTTGTAGCCATGAACTACCTGTACAACATTACTAGCATGCCATCACTTGTAGCCATGAACTACCTGTACAACATTACTAGCATGCCACCACTTGTAGCCATGAACTACCTGTACAACAGTACTAGCATGCCACCACTTCTCACGCTTTGTAATACAGCCGCCATTTCCAAAAACAACAATATTGGATTTGTCCATGTTTACGACAATGTCTAAACGCTGGGCAGTATCATACAAAACATTCAACAGATTTTGAAGGCCGACAACTGTGTCAGGAAATAAAGCAAAATATCATCGGCGTAATATCATCGGTGCAATATCATCGGCGCAATATCATCGGCGCAATATCAGCGCAATATCATCGGCGCAATATCAGCGCAGTATCATCGGCGCAATATCATTGGCGCAATATCATCGGCGCAATATGAGCGCAATATCATCGGCGCAATATCATCAGCGCAATATCATCGGCGCAATATCAGCGCAATATCATCGGCGCAATATCATCGGCACAATATCATCGCGCAATATCATCGGAGCAATATCATCGGCGCAATATCAGCGCAATATCATCAGCGCAATATCATCGGCGCAATATCAACGCAATATCATCGGCGCAATATCATCGGCGCAATATCATCGGCGTAATATCATCGGCGCAATATCATCGGCGCAATATCATCGGCGCAATATCATCAGCGCAATATCAGCGCAATATCATCGGCGCAATATCATCGGTGCAATATCATCGGCGCAATATCATCGGCGCAACATCATCGGCGCAATATCATCGGCGCAATATCAGCGCAATATTATCGGCGCAATATCATCGGCGCAATATCATCGGCGCAATATCATCGGCGCAGTATCATCGGCGCAATATCATCGGCGCAATATCATCGGCGCAATATCAGAGCAATATCATCGGCGCAATATCATCGGCGCAATATCATCGGCACAATATCATCGGCGCAATATCATCGGCGCAATACCAGCGCAATATCATCGGCGCAATATCAGCGCAATATCATCGGCGCAATATCATCGGCGCAATATCATCGGCGCAATATCAGAGCAATATCATCGGCGCAATATCAGACCAATATCATCGGCGCAATATCATCGGCGCAATATCATCGGCGCAATATCATCGGCGCAATATCAGAGCAATATCATCGGCGCAATATCATCGGTGCAATATCATCGGCGCAATATCAGCGCAATATCATCGGCGCAATATCAGAGCAATATCATCGGCGCAATATCATCGGCGCAATATCAGCGCAATATCATCGGCGCAATATCATCGGCGCAATATCAGCGCAATATCATCGGCGCAATATCATCGGCGCAATATCAGCGCAATATCATCGGCGCAATATCATCGGCGCAATATCAGAGCAATATCATCGGCGAAGAAAAGGGTAAATAACTGTAACAGATCATGAGCAGTCCGATTGCCATGGTGACCATTATTCCTTATCTCATTAGTGAGTTCGTTAATAGATCACGAGAAAGGTACAGGACTCTAAATTTCCCTTTGTCTCAAACCACGCGGGCATTCAAAGCACTCCGTTAGAGCTGCTCCAGCCTGTACGACGTTCTTTTACAACAACATACATACTCTCTATAGCCTTCATGAGTGTACCCTCAATACCATATATTTAGCCTCAATACCGTATATTTACCCTCAATACCTTTGTTATGTACCACAGTTTTCCCCTATCAACATCATGGTAAACTTTACGGATATGAATGAAGGCAACATACATCATGGTAAACTTTACGGATATGAATGAAGGCAACATACAATTTTCATGTCTAAAACGTTGCTTCTATATTAGTGTCATTAAGGTAAATATATCATCCACTCTACTGTGATCTTTTCTCAACCTTGCCTGTTCTTCAATAACAATGTTATATCCTCAGCCCATTGTGATATCCTACAATTTACAATATAACTGTTCAGTTTACCACACATAGTCAATAGATATATGCCCCTATGGTTTACTACACATAGTCAATAGTGATATGCCCCTATAGTTTACTACACATAGTCAATAGTGATATGCCCCTATAGTTTACCACACATAGTCAATAGTGATATGCCCCTATAGTTTACCACACATAGACAATAGTGATATGCCCCTATAGTTTACCACACATAGTCAATAGTGATATGCCCCTATAGTTTACCACACATAGTCAATAGTGATATGCCCCTATAGTTTACCACACATAGTCAATAGTGATATACCCCTATAGTTTACCACACATAGTCAATAGTGATATGCCCCTATAGTTTACCACACATAGTCAATAGTGATATGCCCCTATAGTTTACCACACATAGTCAATAGTGACATGCCCCTATAGTTTACCACACATAGTCAATAGTGATATGCCCCTATAGTTTACCACACATAGTCAATAGTGATATGCCTCTATAGTTTACTACACATAGTCAATAGTGATATGCCCCTATAGTTTACTAATAGTGACATGCCCCTATGGTTTACCACACATAGTCAATAGTGATATCCCCCTATAGACTGGTGCCATTTCCCAGAAAAGGGCTTACTTAAAAAGTGTGAGTCGTTTCTCTTTAGCAATGTTCCAATGACTGTTCCTAAAGGATTTGGGTATGCAGAATCCAATATTGGAATATGCCGGACGATGTTTTTGTGTTGTTTGTGAGTTATAATGAAATATTCAAAATGGCGGCTGTGCAAACGGTAAGACTTTATTACCACGATAATGATCCAAGGACCACCCATTAAGTCAACAATTTTGAGTAAATTTATTCATTTCCAAACAAACGGAAAAAAAAGGAGCACATTTCCCGGCCTTGAAATAGCTGTGGGTCCATACTTTGATTGAAAGCTCAAACACAATTGTAAATATTGATATGCACATTTGAAGAAAGGACGTTCATTACAGTTTGTCTTGAACAGTTACTTCACCTAAACATGAAAAATCCTCCCATGCACAAATGTTCATCATCAGCAATAGTTTTATCAGTCTCTGTCTACAAAGGGGAATCTTAGGAAGTGGATGGGGGTGCCTGCGTTGGGTGTGTGTGAGGTTTCGGAAGTAATATTACACTGCCGTACTTAGTGTTGTTTACGAAGTCCGACACTGCAGTGCACGTTTTGTTTCCTTGAAATTAAATGTTCATGCATTCATTTTTACTCGATTTACATGCATCAGTACATAAAATGTTTGAGGTCTTGCATTTGCACTTGGTCCGTTTGCATTGTGTTGTGCAGCTGCAGCAAATGAGTGCTATGCAGGACTCAGGAACTGACGGCAGTGACTTCAGGACTGGACCCAAGGCACCACACTCAATCTTCCATCTATTGGTCTCTGGTGGAAATAGAGCAGGGTGCTGCATGTCAGCTTGTTGCCACACTGATGCCTGGTGATGTGCTCGCTTGATGTGAAAAGAAAGGGCATCCTGTGTTGGAGGCAGGGTTTCCAGAGGGCGGGCTTGTGCAAAGAGTACAGATCTTAAATCGTCCACCGAAGCATGGGTGTCTGCTCTGTATATTTTGCGGATGAAGGCCTCTGCATCAGCAAAAGTTTGTTCCGTGAGATCACCTTTGCCCAGAGCTGACAGGAGTGCATGGTATTCTTTGAACGTGTTCCAGCATGATTTCTTTGTATGGCCAGCCAGGAAAGAGGTAGTGTCACATCCTGTCAGTGAATGAAAAGCTGGCAAGCTTTCAAGCAGGATGTTGTCAAAATGAACTGCAACTGTGTGTATAGAATGTACTTGCGTATCTTGGAAGTGCCTGTCTTCATCCACACTCTGGGAGATCATATCTTTGAAAAGTGTGCCAGAAGAAGCACAAAGACATATGTCTCCCTAGCGTGAATGACGATGCTTGAAGCGTGACTCTTCACGCAGTGCAAGATGATGCGCGTATCGGCATCCTCATGACGGGCCTCATGGTCTTCCGTACTGACTTCGGGAGTAGACGATTCCACTTGCTCTTCATTGCTGAATCCGCCTGAGACAAGAATGGTCTTGTTTTGTGGAGCTTTCAGAATGAGTTGCTGGGACAGGAATCTTGCGAGATCTGCTTTGTTTTCCTAGTGTGATGAAACTGCTTCAGTTTTGAGGAAGAGGGACGTCCCTGTATTGTATCTCCTTCCTTACAGGAGCAGCTTTGCCTCTTTTCTTCCGTGTGAAGCCTTTGATAGACATTTCGCGGTATCTGTTAAACAAAATGACAATGCGGCGGAACGCGGCTCCACTTTGAAGTCGGCATCCTGTCTCGGAAGACAATGGAATATGCGCTTGCTGGGTCAGTCACTGGAGTGACCTCTCCAGTGCGCAAGCCTGGGCGAAGTGTGTGGAGATCCTGGGATGCCCAGTCGTCAAGATCCCCCTCTCGGCCTCGCTGATGTATCCAAAGGAATGCAAAGCAGTACGTTTGGCATCAGTTTGGCTGCAGGAGCTGCCAGAACAGTGCGTGAATACAGGCAGCTGTCTGCCTTCGGGGCTCCACTCCTGATTTGAAGGGTTTACTCCCCCACATTTGGCCGTTGGATCCAACCTGATCTCCTCCGTCCTCTAGCCGTTGGCTGTCAGAAACAGCTCATCCGCCTCGTGGTGCAATGTGAACACCACCCCCTCACGTGGTTTAGCCCACCAGCTGAGGTGGTTTGCCAGGGTGTGGCGCTTGGAGCCAGCACGTGAGAGATTAAGGAGATGGATGAGGACCAGTGATGCCCGTCCGTCCTATGTAGGACGCAGCTGCCGAACAGCAAAGCCCCCTATCCAGAGCCCCCTACACCCTACTTTGAAGTACAGACGCAACAAACGTGCCAGCAAGGTCACCAAATGATTTGGCTTTCGGTGGTTTTCTATTGGCGATCACATGAGCTTGGCCATCAACGATGAGCGTTGCCTCTTCGCCAAGGTCAGCAGCCTACAGTTTTTGGGGGCAAGGTGTGTCGCCAATCATTACTTCTAGCAGAATTGACTTTGATCCTGATCGAAGCTCGCCATTCATTTCTGCAATAGCTGGAGGAGCCGGCATAAGCTCATGTTCAGTATTTCTACAAAGTCCACATTTCTCCCAGCTGTGTAGGCTGTTATTATACTCTGTATGAACTTTCTATCAGCCTTGCTGACTTTATTGGCACTTGTTTGAGCTTCTTTGCGTTCCACTTCATAGAGTGAGGAAAATGTGCGGTACTTGTTTCTGGGCAAAGAGTCCCAAAACGCCACTTTGTCGTCCGGCAACAGTCTTTCCTCTACAAAGCTGTTCAGCTATGCCTGGCCTTTTTCACGTGTGTTACGTGTTGAGTCGTAGTCGTAGTATGATATCACACCAGACGCACACACGTAAGGTTCTTTTTAAATAAACTTCATTCAGCTGCAACCCGTCACACGTGGCTCAAGGTTGTAGACAATACTGGAGTAACAGTTCCAACAATATTTTATTTCAGCGATGCGATCTCCACACAATGCACGCGACTCCCAAATGCACCAACACTGATACAATGTCTCTTCTGCAAATGTCAACACTGGCGACACAATATTTTTCATACAACGTACACCACCGTTACGCTGCGTCTCTCACAATGTACACCCTATACGGGCCACGTACCTGCGATAAACTGTGTGTCCCTACAACTGACAATGCATGACAATGTACAAACGTGCTTCCTGGCACCATCTTTTATAGTCAAACAACTTTCCAGAATAATCTAATGAAATCACACAACTCAACCAATCAAAACGGAACACGTAACTGAAACTCAAAGAAAGAACTTTCTAGAATAACTACAATAGTCTACCAAAATTCGACTGCTAATTTCAGCCCCAAATCCCAATATAAAATGATGTCACACAAAAGTATGGCAGACCGTTCACGACTTTTCATAACGCGCAATGACCGGCTGCTAAATTCACGCGCAAAACAACTTTGACTAAAAATAGATCGGCTTTGATTTGACGTCACATTCGAACGTTTAGTCTATTCTCAGCGAAACTACGCATTCCAAAAATCAACCGCTCTTCTCCTTGCGACTTCGCTAGAAACTTCCGGACTAATCTTAGCGTATCATAACAAAATCAATTCCGCTATCATGCACGAACGGTAGAGAATCTCAATAAAAAGGTACGTGATACGTAACCATGATAGCTCAAATAAATATCGGATCGTTTCCTACGATTAACACATGCATGCTCTCACAGAACAACACAACCACAATCGTAACAACGTGCTTTCAGCAGATCATCTTCGATGTCTTTTGTGACGATGTCCTTTGTTGCAATGTTTTGCAGGTGTTGAGATGCGTTGTCACAGAAGACATTGAAGGCCTCCAGAGTCCTGACAAGGCTAAGAAGTACCCAACGGAGAAGAAACACGCTTAGAAAAGACGGGTACAACACAATTTATTAATATTTCGGGTAAATACCCTTTGTCAAAATAGACAAACAAACAAACAGAGAGATTAGCCGCTACTTATCTTCATTGGCAGAAGGCTGTCTTCGTCTTTCAGGTCAAGCTTCTGTCTTGCTTTGTTGCACTCATTATGCGTGAACGAATCGTCTCTGCCAATTCCATTTTGGTCTCACTGGCAATGTGTGATCTGAGGTTGTAGGAGAGCGCCCAGCGGCTCAGTGCTGACTTTGTTTTGGTGATCCCAACAACGCCGCCATTCTTCTTCCCGACGTTGTTCAGCCACTCCTGGCTCTGATCAGGATCTACTTGGTTAAGCTGTTGGTTTGATCTTTTAACAACGAAGTTGCCATCTTCAAACTATTTTTTCACTGGATCCGGTAGCTGTTGCTTCTCGCAACAAAAGTAGACCGTTCCCCACCTTGCGTAGTCGGTGTAGTTGTAGCGCATGAACTAAGGAAGCATCAAGCCAAAGGCATGGAGGTGCAACTGCCACAGATCCTCTCTCTGCGCTCTGGTAAATAGCAGTAGGATGTGCACTATCATCATGTAGGTCCACCAGAATTTCCAGTTTGGGTTACAGTCTACGAGGGCTTCAACTCTCTCACTGACGTCTTCCTCCGCAAACAAGGAGATCAGACCAGGAGTGTCACCTTTGGATGTCTTGTCCTGAATCTGTTGTGCAAAATCGTGATTTCTTTCTCTGATGAACTTAAGCAGCTTTGGCAGCAGAATTCTCCACAATGCTTGGACAGTGACCTTGTGTGCTCTCATCCCTTTGGCGTACGATTTGCCAGACATGGCTTACTGTGCAGTGTTTGGTCCGAACAGGTTGCCTTCGATCCACGCTTCCAAAAGATGACTGTACATGCTTCCTGATGACTTCAAGAAATTTCATGGCTGTGTGGAGACCCCCTAATCTAACGACCAAAAAGTCTTGATACTCTGCCTTGGCCCATTGAGGCCCGTGAGTTCTGGAGACACGCCAGTAGCACATATTTTTAAATGATAATTTTACATTTTAGACTATACAAAAATGATGATGTATGTCGTAATACCGTTGGGCGCTAAAGTTGCATTTGATCCGTCAGCCAAATTGTTTTCGTCCGTTGTCAAGGGCAACTTAGGCAAATTTTAGCTCGGCATATTCATGAAATCAATTAAGCATACCATACACGTAAAAAATGCTATATGCCATAAGCTCAAGAGAAATGCCTTGGGATGTCTGCTTTCTAGAAAATGGCACCAGTTTATTATAGTTTACTACATATAGTCAATAGTGATATGCCCCTATAGTTTGCTACACATAGCCAATAGTGATATGCCCCTATAGTTTACTACACATAGTCAATAGTGATATGCCCCTATAGTTCACTACACATAGTCAATAGTGCTATGTCCCTATAGTTTACTACACATAGCAGTCACAATTTATTTTAATCATTATGCAGTATTTTTGTTTTGGATAGATGTTCGTTCTACGTGTTGTGTCTAGATGATGGTATGTTCTTTTTTTGATGACGTCAAGAACATGTGACGTAAGATGTTTGTCGAGATGATGGTATGTTCTTTTTTGATGACGTCAAGAACATGTGACGTAAGATGTTTGTCGAGATGATGGTATGTTCTTTTCTGATGACGTCAAGAACATGTGACGTAGGAGGTTCTGTTTGAAGGGACGGTATGTGTCACTGTGGATTTTGAAGACAGTCAGTCAAGTCATGAGAGGTTGCTCTCAGCTAGAGTTTGAGTTTTGTGAGGAGTATCTCAGCTAGAGTTTGAGTTTTGTTAGGAGTATCTCAGCTAGAGTTTGAGTTTTGTGAGGAGTATCTCAGCGCTAGAGTTTGAGTTTTGTGAGGAGTATAGTATGCGAGAGATGCCGTATGATAAATCTATTGTAGAATAGACGTTTGAGCGCAGAATGCTCAAGACGGAAGTGTGTAAAACAAAGTATGTAGTTGTAGAACTACGAGAGTAACCGGTTGACTATAACCTTGACCTTGTCAACGGCCATAAGAGGCGCCGACAGACAGGCCTAAAACAGTCTACAAGTAAACCTTTCACGCATCTTTGGGTAGGTATTTGTTTGTTAAACAGTAGATTCGAGAAGTGTGTCAGTTGATTGGCTCTGGATCGGAACTGTATGACATTCGGGCGCGCATCGGCGAGTTTGCGGTATCGTCTGGCGATCGGGCGCGGGCATGAAGTCGGGTGGTCTGAGGCGTTTCTTTGTGAGCCTGTTTGATTTTGAAATGATTCGGGTCGAGTGGAGAGGTTATGTGTTGAGCGGAAATATGTCGTATTCGTGTGTGTGCATGGAATTTCGAATTGATTGTTAATATGATATTTTATTCGATGTCGGAAACGATCAGGAATCGTCGACAACATCCGGAAACCGTTGGCGGTCGTCATCGCTACCAAGTGTCGTCATTCGGACGGCAGTAACGATTAAGCAATAGCGGATTTCTAAAAGGAAGATATAATTTTTATATGTTGAATAGATGCTCTCCAGCTGGGACGCTGGATGCATGTACCTCAGGCGGGAATGTAGTCAACGTGGTGTACAAGAGAGTCAAGTGGGAATGTAGTCAACGTGATGTACAAGAGAGTCAAGTGGGAATGTAGTCAACGTGGTGTACAAGAGAGTCAAGTGGGAATGTAGTCAACGTGGTGTACAAGAGAGTCAAGTGGGATGTAGTCAACGTGGTGTACAAGAGAGTCAAGTGGGAATGTAGTCAACGTGGTGTACAAGAGAGTCAAGTGGGAATGTAGTCAACGTGGTGTACAAGAGAGTCAAGTGTGAATGTAGTCAACGTGGTGTACGAGAGAGTCAAGTGTGAATGTAGTCAACGTGGTGTACAAGAGAGTCAAGTGGGAATGTAGTCAACGTGGTGTACAAGAGAGTCAAGTGGGAATGTAGTCAACGTGGTGTACAAGAGAGTCAAGTGGGAATGTAGTCAACGTGGTGTACAAGAGAGTCAAGTGGGAATGTAGTCAACGTGGTGTACAAGAGAGTCAAGTGGGAATGTAGTCAACGTGGTGTACAAGAGAGTCAAGTGGGAATGTAGTCAACGTGGTGTACAAGAGAGTCAAGTGGGAATGTAGTCAACGTGGTGTACAAGAGAGTCAAGTGGGAATGTAGTCAACGTGGTGTACAAGAAAGTCAAGTGGGAATGTAGTCAACGTGGTGTACAAGAGAGTCAAGTGGGAATGTAGTCAACATGGTGTACAAGAGAGTCAAGTGGGAATGTAGTCAACGTGGTGTACAAGAGAGTCAAGTGGGAATGTAGTCAACGTGGTGTACGAGAGAGTCAAGTGTGAATGTAGTCAACGTGGTGTACGAGAGAGTCAAGTGGGAATGTAGTCAACGTGGTGTACAAGAGAGTCAAATGGGAATGTAGTCAACGTGGTGTACAAGAGAGTCAAGTGGGAATGTAGTCAACGTGGTGTACAAGAGAGTCAAGTGGGAATGTAGGCAACGTGGTGTACAAGAGAGTCAAGTGGGAATGTAGTCAACGTGGTGTACGAGAGAGTCAAGTGGGAATGTAGTCAACGTGGTGTACAAGAGAGTCAAGTGGGAATGTAGTCAACGTGGTGTACGAGAGAGTCAAGTGGGAATGTAGTCAACGTGATGTACGAGAGAGTCAAGTGTGAATGTAGTCAACGTGGTGTACGAGAGAGTCAAGTGTGAATGTAGTCAACGTGGTGTACGAGAGAGTCAAGTGGGAATGTAGTCAATGTGGTGTACAAGAGAGTCAAGTGGGAATGTAGTCAACGTGGTGTACAAGAGAGTCAAGTGGGAATGTAGTCAACGTGGTGTACGAGAGAGTCAAGTGGGAATGTAGTCAACGTGGTGTACGAGAGAGTCAAGTGGGAATGTAGTCAACGTGGTGTACGAGAGACTCAAGTGGGAATGTAGTCAACGTGGTGTACAAGAGAGTCAAGTGGGAATGTAGTCAACGTGGTGTACAAGAGAGTCAAGTGGGAATGTAGTCAACGTGGTGTACAAGAGAGTCAAGTGGGAATGTAGTCAACGTGGTGTACAAGAGTCAAGTGGGGATGTAGTCAACGTGGTGTACAAGAGAGTCAAGTGGGAATGTAGTCAACGTGGTGTACAAGAGAGTCAAGTGGGAATGTAGTCAACGTGGTGTACGAGAGAGTCAAGTGGGAATGTAGTCAACGTGGTGTACAAGAGAATCAAGTGGGAATGTAGTCAACGTGGTGTACGAGAGAGTCAAGTGGGAATGTAGTCAACGTGGTGTACGAGAGAGTCAAGTGGGAATGTAGTCAACGTGGTGTACGAGAGAGTCAAGTGGGAATGTAGTCAACGTGGTGTACAAGAGAGTCAAGTGGGAATGTAGTCAACGTGGTGTACAAGAGAGTCAAGTGGGAATGTAGTCAACGTGGTGTACAAGAGAGTCAAGTGGGAATGTAGTCAACGTGGTGTACAAGAGAGTCAAGTGGGAATGTAGTCAACGTGGTGTACAAGAGAGTCAAGTGGGAATGTAGTCAACGTGGTGTACAAGAGAGTCAAGTGGGAATGTAGTCAACGTGGTGTACGAGAGAGTCAAGTTGATCCAGGCGGTGTGCAGCGGAGCTTAGACGGGCCATCGCGAGAGATAGTCTGATTATTCGACTAGTGGCGAGACTGAATCAACGAGCAGCGACGCTATATTCATCTTCATTCACGGTCGGATAATTAAACTGTTAAATCGTTCGAGGATCTAAGCATCAACAGTTATTTTCAACAGACAATGAGAAGTGACATCGTAGTGGAACAATGAGTGTGTGAGATGTGATTAGTACTCTGAACATTGTGCGAATGGTTAAGTGTGTGCGTGTATTACAGGTGCATGTATGAATTCAGTGAATAGTGCGTAGGTTTGCATACGTCTTGTCTATTGTTTGTCGTGCGAATGAGAAAAATCGAATCATTAAAATCGAACTAAAAATCCAACAATTCCGTGTGGTATATATTCTTCCTCCCTGGTGTGAAAATAGCCAATAGTGATATGCCCCTAATGTTTACTACACATAGTCAATAGTGATATGCCCCTATAGTTTACTACACAAAGTCAATAGTGATATGCCCCTAATGTTTACTACACATAGTCAATAGTGATATGCCCCTATAGTTTACTACACAAAGTCAATAGTGATATGCCCCTATAGTTTACTACACAAAGTCAATAGTGATATGCCCCTAATGTTTACTACACATAGTCAATAGTGATATGCCCCTATAGTTTACTACACAAAGTCAATAGTGATATGCCCCTTTAGTTTACTACACATAGTCAATAGTGATATGCCCCTATAGTTATCGGGCTGGTTAAAATCAACCTTTTTATGCGGCGGCTGAATAATGACTACGGTCCAAGCATGAGAAAATACATCATTGTCAAACAACCAATTGAACTAGGCAACCAAGAAATGTGTAGTGTAATGAGCAGAATGCTTGCAAAGCTCACCAATAATACCATCCGGACCTGCAGCGGTATTGGTCTTCACTCATTCTGCCCGCGACACACCACAGCAAGATATGGCTCGACCATGATAGTTCAAGGGTGATGGCAGAATAGCTTCGCGCCTATAGGCGCCAAGCTATTCTGCCACCACCCATGAACTATAATGGTCGATCTGTCTGCTGAATTGTAATGCAGTCCTCAGAGGAACTCCAAACTGTGGGTATTTCGTGGGTACTGAGTTACGTTTTGTAGACCTTCATTAACTTCCTCTACTGTAATTTCACTGTTTAACAATCCACGCTTGGACTCCGCAACACTTTTTCACTGACAATACTGGCGTCAGGGACATCAGTATCCAGGTGAGGTACCCGTCATCAGTATCAAGGTGAGGTACCCGTCATCAGTATCCAGGTGAGTTACCCGTCATCAGTATCAAGGTGAGGTACCCGTCATCAGTATCCAGGTGAGTTACCCGTCATCAGTATATAGGTGAGTTACCCGTCATCAGTATACAGATGAGGTACCAGTCATCAGTATCCAGGTGAGGTACCCGCCATCAGTATCAAGTGAGGTACCCGTCATCAGTATCCAGGTGAGTTACCCGTCATCAGTATCCAGGTGAGTTACCCGTCATCAGTATCCAGGTGAGTTACCCGTCATCAGTATCCATGTGAGTTACCCGTCATCAGTATCCAGGTGAGTTACCCGTCATCAGTATGCAGGTGAGGTACCCGTCATCAGTATATAGGTGAGTTACCCGTCATCAGTATCCAGGTGAGGTACCCGTCATCAGTATATAGGTGAGTCACCCGTCATCAGTATCCAGGTGAGGTACCCGTCATCAGTATCCAGGTGAGTTACCCGTCATCAGTATCCAGGTGATGTACCCGTCATCAGTATATAGGTGAGTTACCCGTCATCAGTATCCAGGTGAGGTACCAGTCATCAGTATCCAGGTGAGGTACCCGTCATCAGTATATAGGTGAGGTACCCGTCATCAGTATATAGGTGAGTCACCCGTCATCAGTATATAGGTGAGTCACCCGTCATCAGTATCCAGGTGAGGTACCCGTCATCAGTATCCAGGTGAGGTACCCGTCATCAGTATCCAGGTTAGGTACCAGTCATCAGTATCCAGGTGAGGTACCCGTCATCAGTATCCAAGTGAGGTACCCGTCATCCTGCACGTCCTACAAGGACATCAGTATCCAGGTGAGGTACCCGTCATCATTATCCAGGTTAGTTACCCGTCATCAGTATCCAGGTGAGGTACCCGTCATCAGTATCCAGATGAGGTACCAGTCACCAGTATCCAGGTGAGGTACCCGTCATCAGTATCCAGGTCATTTACCCGTCATCAGTATCTAGGTGAGTACCCGTCATCAGTATCCAGGTGAGGTACCCGTCATCAGTGTCCTGGTGAGGTACCCGTCATCAGTATCAAGGTGAGTTACCCGTCATCAGTATCCAGGTGAGGTACCCGTCATCAGTATCCAGGTGAGGTACCCGTCATCCTGCACGTCCGACAAGGACATAAGTATCCAGGTGAGGTACCCGACATCAGTATCCAGGTGTGGTACCCGTCATCATTATCCAGGTGAGTTACCCGTCATCAGTATCCAGGTGAGGTACCCGTCATCAGTATCCAGATGAGGTACTCGTCACCAGTATCCAGGTGAGGTACCCGTCATCAGTATCCAGGTGATTTACCCGTCATCAGTATCCAGGTGAGTACCCGTCATCAGTATCCAGGTGAGGTACCCGTCATCAGTGTCCTGGTGAGGTACCCGTCATCAGTATCAAGGTGAGTTACCCGTCATCAGTATCCAGGTGAGGTACCCGTCATCAGTATCCAGGTGAGGTACCCGTCATCCTGCACGTCCGACAAGGACATAAGTATCCAGGTGAGGTACCCGACATCAGTATCTAGGTGGGGTACCCGTCATCAGTATCCAGGTGAGTTACCTGTCATTAGTATCCAGGTGAGGTACCCGTCATCATTATCCAGGTGAGGTACCCGTCATCAGTATCCAGGTGAGTTACCCGTCATCAGTATCCAGATGAGGTACCCGTCATCAGTATCCATGTGAGGTACCCGTCATCAGTATCCAAGTGAGGTACCCGTCATCAGTATCCAGGTGAGTTACCCGTAATCGGTATCCAGGTGAGGTACCCGTCATCCTGCACGTCCGACAAGAAATTAAACAGATCATAAAAATGTTTAAACCATTTTCTATGGAAATGCTGTGACACACCAGGACCTTTCCTTTGTTTGGCTTTACCTGTATTCCAGAACTGTTTCTGTTAGGATGAACTATCTAATAGAGTATCTACCAAATGTTCAGTTAGGATGAACTATCTAATAGTGTATCTACCAAATGTTCAGTTAGGATGAACTATCTAATAGTGTATCTACCAAATGTTCAGTTAGGATGAACTATCTAATAGTGTATCTACCAAATGTTCAGTTAGGATGAACTATCTGATAGAGTATCTACCAAATGTTCAGTTAGGATGAACTATCTAATAGTGTATCTACCAAATGTTCAGTTAGGATGAACTATCTAATAGTGTA
>BTPG01000002.1:92169517-92174517 GCA_036245525.1 Semisulcospira habei
CGTGAGTGATACAGCTTTTCCCTTCACACACGTGAGTGATACAGCTTTTCCCTTCACACACGTGAGTGATACAGCTTTTCCCTTCACACACATGATTGATACAGCTTTTCCCTTCACACACGTGAGTGATACAGCTTTCCCCTTCACACACGTGAGTGATACAGCTTTTCCCTTCACACACGTGAGTGATACAGCTTTTCCCTTCACACACGTGAGTGATACAGCTTTTCCATTCACGCACATGAGTGATACAGCTTTTCCCTTCACACACGTGAGTGATACAGCTTTTCCCTTTACACACGTGAGTGATACAGCTTTTTCAATGACACACGTGAGTGACACAGCTTTTCCCTTCACACACGTGAGTGATACAGCTTTTCCCTTCATACACGTGAGCGAAACAGCTTTTCCCTTCACACACGTGAGTGATACAGCTTTTCCCTTCACACACGTGAGTGAAACAGCTTTTCCCTTCTCACATGTGAGTGACACAGCTTTTCAATTCACACACGTGAGTGATACAGCTTTTCCCTTGACACACGTGAGTGATACAGCTTTTCCCTTCACACACGTGCGTGATACAGCTTTTCCCTTCACACACGTGAGTGATACAGCTTTTCCCTTCACTCACGTGAGTGATACAGCTTTTCCCTTCACACACGTGATTGATACAGCTTTTCCCTTCACACACGTGAGTGATACAGCTTTCCCCTTCACACACGTGATTGATACAGCTTTTTCCTTCACACACGTGAGTGATACAGCTTTCCCGTTCACGCACGTGAGTGATACAGCTTTTCCTTTCACACACGTGAGTGATACAGCTTTTCCCTTCACACACGTGAGTGATACAGCTTTTCCATTCACGCACGTGAGTGATACAGCTTTTCCCTTCTCACACGTGAGTGATACAGCTTTTCCCTTCACACACGTGAGTGATACAGCTTTCCCGTTCACACACGTGAGTGATACAGCTTTTCCCTTCACACACGTGAGTGATACAGCTTTTCCATTCACGCACGTGAGTGATACAGCTTTTCCCTTCACACACGTGAGTGAAACAGCTTTTCCCTGTACACACGTGAGTGATACAGCTTTTCCCTTCACACACGTGAGTGATACAGCTTTTCCCTTCACACATGTGAGTGATACAGCTTTTCCTTTCACACACGTGAGTGAAACAGCTTTTCCCTTCTCACACGTGAGTGATACAGCTTTTCCCTTCACACACGTGAGTGATACAGCTTTTCCCTTCTCACACATGAGTGATACAGCTTTTCCCTTCACACACGTGAGTGATACAGCTTTTCCCTTCACACACGTGAGTGATACAGCTTTTCCCTGTACACACGTGAGTGAAACAGCTTTTTCTTTCACACACTTGAGAGATACAGCTTTTCCCTTCACACACGTGAGTGATACAGCTTTTCCCTTCTCACACGTGAGTGATACAGCTTTTCCCTTCACACACGTGAGTGAAACAGCTTTTCCCTTCACACACGTGAGTGATACAGCTTTTCCCTTCACACACGTGAGTGATACAGCTTTTCCCTTCTCACACGTGAGTGATACACTTTTTCCCTTCACACGTGAGTGATACAGCTTTTCCCTTCACACACGTGAGTGATACAGCTTTCCCCTTCACAGGCAGCAAAGAAGGAGGTGTGTAAGAGTTATCTCCCTTTCTGATTTGATTTAGGAAGACAGGCTCTCTAAGTTTGTTACAATGTCTGCGAACGTCTTGTGGGAAAAGTGGAAAATGCATGCAAGCTCATATAGAAGAGTCTTTGTGGGCGTGGGTCATCTCATCTTGTCCATCTTCAGAATGCCTGTGGCTACGCCAGCCCACCGAACGTATAACTGGAACGAAGCGCCGTGTGTCCGCCAATGTTTGTGTCCGGCAATGTTTGTGTCCGCATTGTGTCCGCCAATGTTTGTGTCCGTCAATGTTTGTGTCCGTCAGTGTTTGTGTCCGTCAGTGCTTGTGTCAGTCAGTGTTTGTGTCCGTCAGTGTTTGTGTCCGTCAATGTTTGTGTCCGTCAGTGTTTGTGTCCGTCAATGTTTGTGTCCGTCAATGTTTGTGTCCGTCAATGTTTGTGTCCGTCAGTGTTTGTGTCCGTCAGTGTTTGTGTCCGTCAATGTTTGTGTCCGTCAATGTTTGTGTCCGTCAATGTTTGTGTCCGTTAGTGTTTGTGTCTGTCAATGTATGTGTGTGTCATTCTGTGGATCGGGGGGTAGAGGGAGTTCAGGTGGAGAGAGGTGAATCAGGATGAAGCTTAAAAATGGAACAACTCCGAATGTTTTTAAAACAAAAATGTATGTGAGCTCAAACAATACGGTTGACTATGGGACGAAATCCTCTTCCTGTTTATGTCTCTTCATTTTATAGACGAGACTTTTTTAGGATGTTTTGCAGTGGAGCGAGTTCAAATGCGTTCCCATGACGACATAGGCGCGCAGATCTAAACATCTGACATCTAAAGTAATCAGATACAAATGAAGTCATGTCTAGTTACGGTAACCTCGCTGCTGATCGTACTTTTGGCGGGTAGCGCCGTAAGCGTGCGTGTGGTGCGTGTGTATGTGTGTGTGTGTGTGTGTGTGTGTGTGTGTGTGTGTGTGTGTGTATTTGTGTGTGTGTGTGTGGGTGTGTGTGTGTGCGTGTGTGCGTATATATGTAAACACGAGAATCTCCGACATTTGTGTCTAGGAGAGCCTCCGAGCATATTAAAATTGGGTGTCTCATTGAAGGATTAAAAGACCGTTTATAGGAAGTGACACATTATGGTAGAATTAGGACAAATTGCGACCTGTAAGCCATAGGTGTAAAAATTAGCTAGAAAACTGCAAAGTTTGATACGTAAAATGTTAGTTCTACGATGAGTGACGTATTACATCAAGTCGTCACTTTGAACACGGCGTCGTGGAACTAACGATGTCATGTCGGGAAGCATATATTGACGTATTTCGCTGTTCGTGCTATTATTCTCCTTCAGAATAGATTCTGTCGCTACGCCAGCCCATAAAGTGTACACATGGCGCAAAGTGCCGCGTATCCTTCTTCTGCGCATTGAGTTATATTATAAATATGAGAAATGAGCCGTATAAATACTAATTATTATTATTATTATTATTATTATTATTATTATTATTATTATTATTATTGGGTGCCGTGTGTGGGTCAGAGGGTGTGTTAGTGTAGAGGGAGATGGATCAGCATGAGAGGCTTAAAAATAGGAACAACTTTGGAATTGTTTTCTTGTTTTCAATTTGTCACCATTTTTCTCAAGACTAGAAGGCAAAGTGAAACTCTTATCACGTATAATATAAAATTATGTAAAAAAATAAAATTACGTCATGACAATTGACGTTTTTCAAAAACAATGACGCTTTTGCACTGTGCCCCTTATTGAGCTCATTGACGTATTGATAGATCTGTTAGGCGTTTTCAATAGGAGATATTTCAACATCAGAATCAGGTCAAAGACATCAGGTTATAGAGACCCTTGGCAGTAAGGACAGCTCGTATATAGAAGGGACTTGGTGGGTTATGGCTCACACATAGACGGAAATTTGTGGGTTATGGCTCTCATATAGACGGAACTTTGTGGATTATGGCTGTGATATAGACGGAACATTGTGTGTTATGGCTATGTATAGAAGGGACTTTGTGGGTTATGCCTATGTATAGAAGGGACTTTGTGGGTTATGGCTCTCACATAAACGAAACTGTGTGCGTTATGGCTCTCATACAGACGGAACTTTGTGGGTTATGGCTGTGTATAGAAGGGACTTGGTGGGTTATGGCTCACACATAGACGGAAATTTGTGGGTTATGGCTATGTATAGAAGGGACTTTGTGGGTTATGGCTCTCATATAAACGAAACTTTGTGGGTTATGGCTCTCATATAGACGGAACTTTGTAGGTTATGGCTCTCATATCGAAGGAACATTGTGGATTATGGCTGTCATATAGACGGAACATTGTGGGTTATGTCTGTCATATAGATGGAACTTTGTGGGTTATGGCTGTCATATAGTCGGAACTTTATGGGTTATGGCTGAGTATAGAAGGGACTGTGTGGTTTATGGCTATATATAGAAGGGACTGTGTGGTTTATGGCTATATATAGATGGGACTGTGTGGTTTATGGCTATATATAGAAGGGACTGTGTGGTTTATGGCTACATATAGAAGGGACTGTGTGGTTTATGGCTATATATAGAAGGGATTGTGTGGGTTATGGCTATATATAGAAGGGGCTGTGTGGATAATGGCTATATATAGAAGGGGCTGTGTGGTTTATGGCTATATATAGAAGGGACTGTGTGGTTTATGGCTATATATAGAAGGGACTGTGTGGTTTATGGCTATATATAGAAGGGACTGTGTGGTTTATGGCTATATATAGAAGGGGCTGTGAGGGTTATGGCTATATATAGAAGGGACTGTGTGGTTTATGGCTATATATAGAAGGGACTGTGTGGGTTATGGCTATATATAGAAGGGGCTGTGTGGATAATGGCTATATATAGAAGTGGCTGTGTGGTTTATGGCTATATATAGAAGGGACTGTGTGGTTTATGGCTATATATAGAAGGGACTGTGTGGTTTATGGCTATATATAGAAGGGACTGTGTGGTTTATGGCTATATATAGGGGCTGTGAGGGTTATGGCTATATATAGAAGGGACTGTGTGGTTTATGGCTATATATAGAAGGGACTGTGTGTTTTATGGCTATATATAGAAGGGACTGTGAGGGTTATGTCTATATATAGAAGGGGCTGTGTGGGTTATGGCTATATATAAAAGGGACTGTGTGGTTTATGGCTATATATAGAAGGGACTGTGTGGTTTATGGCTATATATAGAAGGGACTGTGTGGTTTATGGCTATATATAGAAGGGACTGTGTGGTTTATGGCTATATATAGAAGGGACTGTGAGGGTTATGTCTATATATAGAAGGGGCTGTGTGGGTTATGGCTATATATAAA
>BTPG01000002.1:92179517-92184517 GCA_036245525.1 Semisulcospira habei
GACGAGGCTACAGTCATATTCAAACCTTGTGTTCATGCATGACGAGGCTACATTCATATTCAAACCTTGTGTTCATGCATGACGAGGCTACAGTCATATTCAAACCTTGTGTTCATGCATGACGAGGCTACAGTCATATTCAAACCTTGTGTTCATGCATGACGAGGCTACAGTCATATTCAAACCTTGTGTTCATGCATGACGTGGCTACAGTCATATTCGAACCTTGTGTTCATGCATGACGTGGCTACAGTCATATTCAAACCTTGTGTTCATGCATGACGAGGCTACAGTCATATTCAAACCTTGTGTTCATGCATGACGTGGCTACAGTCATATTCAAACCTTGTGTTCATGCATGACGTGGCTACAGTCATATTCAAACCTTGTGTTCATGCATGACGTGGCTACAGTCATATTCAAACCTTGTGTTCATGCATGACGTGGCTACAGTCATATTCAAACCTTGTGTTCATGCATGACGTGGCTACAGTCATATTCAAACCTTGTGTTCATGCATGACGTGGCTACAGTCATATTCAAACCTTGTGTTCATGCATGACGTGGCTACAGTCATATTCAAACCTTGTGTTCATGCATGACGTGGCTACAGTCATATTCAAACCTTGTGTTCATGCATGACGTGGCTACAGTCATATTCAAACCTTGTGTTCATGCATGACGTGGCTACAGTCATATTCAAACCTTGTGTTCATGCATGACGTGGCTACAGTCATATTCAAACCTTGTGTTCATGCATGACGTGGCTACAGTCATATTCAAACCTTGTGTTCATGCATGACGTGGCTACAGTCATATTCAAACCTTGTGTTCATGCATGACGTGGCTACAGTCATATTCAAACCTTGTGTTCATGCATGACGTGGCTACAGTCATATTCAAACCTTGTGTTCATGCATGACGTGGCTACAGTCATATTCAAACCTTGTGTTCATGCATGACGAGGCTACAGTCATATTCAAACCTTGTGTTCATGCATGACGTGGCTACAGTCATATTTAATCTTTCGCCGCCATGTGATCACGAATTTTGAGTCGGGCACCACGTCACACTGACCGACATTTGTACAACAACAAACAAACAACAACAACAACAATAAACAACAACAACAAACAACAACAACAAACAAACAACAACAACAAGAAACAACAACAACAATAAAAAACAACAAACAAACAACGCGCTACATGGGACCAGAACACGACTTACAGAACACACGAATAAGGAGAAACATAAAACCTCATCAGCCCTCGCGACTGAGACTTTCTGTCTCTTGCAGCGGGTAGCGTTCACCTGGCCCAGGCAGTTAAGGGGTTAAACCATTTCCAACAGAATGAATTGGAGAGGGAAGCCCTAGCACGGCGTGTTGGGCACGCTGTGACGTCAACAAACAACAACGGCGAGTTGGATACGCTGAGAAGCCCACAAACTGGTCAGTTTCAAGAGAGAATCAACATTTCCTGTTCATTTGCGTGGAAAGGTGTGTGTGTGTGTGTGTGTGTGTGTGTGTGTGTGTGTGTGTGTGTGTGTGTGTGTGTGTCTGTGTGTGTGTGTCTGTGTGTGTGTGTGTGTGTGTGTGTGTGTGTGTGTGTGTGTGTGTGTGTGTGTTTGTCCGTGTCTGTGTGTGTAGCTGTGCACGGCTATGTTGTTCGTGTCTGTGTGTGTGGCTGTGCACGACTGTGTGTGTATGGCTGTGCAGGGCGGTGTGTGTGTGTGTGTGTATGTTTGTGTGCTTGTGAGTGTGTGTATATGTATGCGTTTGAGTGTGCGTGCGTGTGTGAGTGTGCGTGTGAGGGTTTGCGTGCGCGTGCGTGCGTGTGCGCGTGTGTGTGCGCGTACGCTTTGTGTGCGTGTGTGTGTGCGTTTGTGGGTGCGTGTGTTTGTGCGTGTGTGCTTTGTGTGTGTGTGTGTGTGTGTGTGTATGTGTGTGTGTGCGTGTGTGTGCGTGTGTGCGTGTGAACGGATATGCGCGGACCGTGTGCATGTGACACGGGACCGTTGATGCCCTGCACTCCCGGATGTTGAGGATGTGTTGGATTCACTAGGATTCTTGACTTTCTCCAAATGTTTTACTGACGTTGTCGACTTGTTATCGCGATGGTGATGACGACGATCACGACTGCTACAACAACGACGACACTGATAACGCTGGTCCCGATGACGTTGTAACGTGGTCCTGAATAACCGACGATAGCGCTCGGGTCAGCCTGTGCCTGATAAGAGCTGGTGCAATTACCGTTATTCGGAGAGTCCTCTACGTCAGTCACGTTGTTCTGCGATACCTGGAAATAGGAAATTCACACGGGATCAGAGTTTTATACAGGCGTATGAAATGGGACAATAGTCACTTGACGACTGCCAACAACCAACGAGAGCGAAATCACTGCGGATAACCAATGTGTGTAGATAACACTCCGAACATCAATAAGGGGCATAGATCCTCATGCTCCCGCTAGTTTTATGCGGATCTACGCCTCTTAGAGATGTTTAAAATGTTATCTACATTTTACGGTGGAAAGGTGACTTGGCTCTCGTTGGCTGTTGGCAGTCGTTGGTTGTAAAGGAAACCCCACTAACAGGCTCCAGAGACAACTCTTCTCAAAACAAACAAACAAGATGAGGATTTCATCCCAAAGTCTACCGTATTGTTTGGAGCTCATTTCTTTCAGGAATATTCAGTGTTGTTCAACAAAATAAAAATTACGTCATGTCTAGTTACGCTAACCTCGCTGCTGAATGTACATTTGGCGCGAAGCGCCGTATGTGCGTATGTATGCATGTATGTATGTGCGTATGTATGTATGTATATATGTATGTGTGTGCGTATGTATGTAAACAAGAGAATATCCGATATTAAATTTTTCTGTACACACAAGCTTGAAACTTGGCGAAATACTTTCTTAAGTGGGTGGCTATGAGAGCTTCCGAGCATATTGTAATTGAATGTCTCATTGAAGACATAAACAACCGTTTATAGGAAGTCGGTGACCCAGATTACAGTCCGTAATTTTTGTCATATTTACTTGAACTTTTGCATATAGCTAGTTTGCAGAAAGACATTGGATGAGTTCGTAAGCCAGCTTTGTATCCTTTGAACTTCATTAGTAAAAATTAATTTTTTTCAGAAAAAAAATTAAAACACTAAAAAAACCTTTACTTCTAGAGAAAGTCAGACAGTGGCGGAGACGTAAAAGAGGCAACTCCGTCACCACGCAGACACTGACATAGTACTCTAAATATGACGTCGTTCTCTCTCGCGCGCGGCTCTCTCTCTCTCTCTCTCTCTCTCTCTCTCTCTCTCTCTCTCTCTCTCTCTCTCTCTCTCTCTCTCTCTCTCTCTCTCTGTGTCTCTGTGTCTCTGTCTCTGTCTCTCTCACAAAGCACTGAACGGGAAAGCCCCCCTCTACCTGGCTAAGCTTTTCACTGAGAGCGAAAGGGTTTCCAGCACTTTGAGGAACAGTCTCGTCATTGAACGGCCCCGAATTGACGTTTAAATCCAGCCTTTCTTACGCGGGTGCCTATTTATGGAACTCCACATATACAGCGAAGGAAACATCTTCTATTGTTTAGGACGAAAGCTTTTAAATACATCTCTGAGCAAACTTGAAAGAAACGTAGATAATATGTCCAAAAGAGTCATGACAATGATTTCCTGTGGTCCTCCGTTTTGCACTTGTTAGCTTTTACATAATATTTCTCTTTATCGTGGTGTTCTGCCTGCTCACTAAATTCCTACACATGAGTAGCTGTATCATAAGTGTGCAGTCGCTTTCTATAAACACACTTTACATCGCACCCCCCCCCCCCCCCCCAAGACCCTGCCATTTTGCTGTGTGTGTGTGTAATCTTCAGCAACTTTGGAACTTGTATCGGAATGTAACACAAGTGACCTGTGGGTGTAGCCGCTTGTTTTGTGCTGTTAACGGCATATTGTTTTAATGTTGCTTTTAATGTTGTAGTTTAGCAAGGACAAACATGAAAAGAGGCATGTGCGCCTATTGTTTCCATCCTTGAGAAATAAAGTATCATTCATTCATTCATTCTCTCTCTCTCTCTCTCTCTCTCTCTCTCTCTCTCTCTCTCTCTCTCTCTCTCTCTCTCTCTCTCTCTCTCTCTCTCTCTCTGTGTCTCTCTCTCTGTCTGTCTCTGTCTGTCTGTCTCAGTGTCTGTCTGTCTGTCTGTCTGTCTGTCTGTCTGTCTGTCTCTCTCTCTCTCTCTCTCTCTCTCTCTCTCTCTCTCTCTCTAAGACACACACACACACACACACACACACACACACACACACACACACACACACACACAAACATGAGCGCATCTCCAGAAGGAATAGATCCTCATGCGCCCTCCTGGCGCACGAGGATCTATGCCTCTTGGAGATGTTTGGAGCGCGGCGCAAGCACTAACAGGCACACACACATCGATGCGCTTTGAGAAGAGCATGCAGGTGACCCGTGTACTTAGTATATCATGTAGCTAGGTGAAGTCAACCTACTTTCACACAAAGTATAGCAAGACATAGATCATGCAGGAAACCCTCCACGACCACCATACTTCAATCTCTATTGGTGGCAGATCCCTGTGCAATCTTCGATTCGCAGACGATATTGACCTCATGGCAGGCAGCAATAGTGAGCTCCAAAACCTGACAGACAAACTTTCAAGTAGCGCAGGGTCTTATGGCATGGAGATCAGTACGGATAAAAGCAAAGTGATGATCAACACCACAAGCGACAGCAGCAGCAACATTCACATGAACGGCCAGAAGCTAGAAGAGGTCAATAGCTTCAAGTACTTGGGAGCCACCCTGTCCAAAGACGGTAGTTGCGTAGCAGAGATCCGTATCAGGATAGGTACAGCAACATCCGCAATTGCTAGGCTGGACAGGATATGGCGAAGTAACTCCATCAGCTTCACCATCAAGTACAGGCTTTACAAGTCCCTCGTAGTGTCTATTCTACTCTACGGCTGTGAGACTTGGA
>BTPG01000002.1:92189517-92262017 GCA_036245525.1 Semisulcospira habei
AAGTTACAAATTGGACTCTGGTGGTACGCGAGCCTCATTAAAATATGTGGGAAAAAAAGCATCCAAAAGGTGATACAAGCAGTTGAAAGAAATAGGTACCCCATACAAACAAACAAACAAACAAACAAACAAACATAACGTTCGTTACGCATGGTGTTACACACTCACAAACTGCAAGATTTACAACAAGAAGATGATAAAAAGACCGTTACATTTTTTTTTCTGCTGAAGACAGTAAAGCCTCACACATGATAAATATACGAGTTTCTCTCTCAATTTTTTATTCGGGAAAAAAACAATTTTGTCAAAATATGGCTATTTCACATATTTCCTGGTCCCCGATGACATTGGCCACGCGATTAAAAAACACGTCGACACTCACTGTCTTTAACACAGCGGTGTTAATGACCTAGTGCACTAAGAACACAACTAATGACATCTCTTCCACACAGCGGTGTTAATGACTTTGTGCACTAAGAACAAAACTAATGACATCTCTTCCACGCAGTGGTGTTAATGACCTAGTGCACTAACAACCATACTAATGACATCTCTTCCACACAGCGGTATTAATGACTTAGTGCACTAAGAACAAAACTAATGACATCTCTTCCACACAGCGGTGTTAATGACCTAGTGCACTAAGAACAAAACTAATGACATATCTTCCACACAGCGGTGTTAATGACTTTGTGCACTAACAACAAAACTAATGACATCTCTTCCACGCAGTGGTGTTAATGACCTAGTGCACTACGAACCGTACTAATGACATCTCTTCCACACAGCGGTATTAATGACTTAGTGCACTAAGAACAAAACTAATGACATCTCTTCCACACAGCGGTGTTAATGACCTAGTGCACTGAGCTTGGCTTGACTTCGCGAACGAAGATTTTATAGGAGTTGCCCACGACGTCTGCAGGCTTGTTCGTGGCTGCGGAGGCCAATCCGAGACAGGCAGGTTCGACCGCAGTGGCTGCAGGGGAAGGTATGGCCAGGGTTCTGAGCTGCGGCATCTCTGTTTTTTCTCCTGAGCCGCTTGTCCTTAAGGCTAGCTCTGTGAGAGTCCTCAAAGGAGACAGCTGCCTTGTAAATGGTGGAGCGCCAGGTGTCACGGTCCGCAGCAAGCGAAGACCACTGGTGGTGATCGATTTGGCAGGCACTAAGTGACTTCTTGAGACAGTCTTTGTATCTCTTCTTTGGTGCCCCTCTGTCACGGTGTCCAGTAGCAAGCTCGCCGAACAGGGTGATCTTTGGTAGGCGATGATCCTCCATCCTGGAGACAAGCCCCGCCCAGCGGAGCTGTGTCCGCAGCAGCAACGCCTCGATGCTCACAGTTTCAGCCTGTTCAAGGACCTCGACGTTGGTGAAATAGTCACTCCAGTGAATGCCCGGGATGGTACGCAGGCAGCGCTGGTGGAAGCGTTCGAGGAGTCGTAGTTCGCTGCGGTAGAGGGCCCAGGACTCGGAACCATACAGCAGGGTGGTGATCTTGGTGCCTGTTTTCAGCTGTTGATTGTGCCACACCCGCTTGAAAAGTCGCCCGAAAGCGCTGTTCGCTTTTGCCAGCCTGCTGTCAAGCTCCTTGTCCAGCTTGGCGTCCGACGTGATAATGCAGCCAAGGTAAGTAAACTGGTGCACTGACTTTAGTTCAGACTCGCCAATGGTGATGTGAGGAGGGCGATACACTGTCTTGGGTGCCGGCTGATGGAGGACCTCTGTCTTTTTCAGACTGACCTCGAGTCCAAAGAGCTGGGCAGCATCTGCGAAGCAAGACGTGATGCGCTGCAGGGCACTGTCTGTGTGTGCAACGAGGGCAGCATCATCAGCATAAAGCAGCTCACGAATCAGTTGGTCTAGGGTTTTCGTGTGGGCCTGCAGTCGTCTGAGGTTGAACAGGCTGCCATCGAGACGATACCTGATGTACACTGCATCGTCATCATCGAGGTCCACTGTGGCCTGCTTCAACATCATGCTAAAAAAGATGGTGAAGAGGGTCGGTGCCAGCACGCAGCCCTGCTTTACGCCGTTGAGAATAGGGAATGGTTCTGAGAGGTCATTGTTGAGTCTGACCTGGCCTTGCTGGTCCTCGTGTAGCTGGACAATCATGTTGAGGAACTTTGGGGGACAGCCAAGTCTCTCCAGGATCTGCCACATGCCTTGCCTGCTCACAGTGTCGAACGCTTTTGTTAGGTCGACAAATGTTACGTACAGCCCTTTGTTCTGCTCGCGGCACTTCTCCTGTAGCTGTCTCAGCACAAAGACCATATCGGTGGTGCTCCTGTTTGCTCTGAAGCCACACTGGCCCTCTGGGAGTTGGTCTTCAGCGATGGCAGGTACCAGCCGATTCAGGAGCAGCCTTGCAAGAATTTTCCCAGCAATGGACAGCAGGGTAATTCCCCGATAGTTGGAACAGTCAGACTTCTCGCCTTTGTTCTTGTACAGGGTGATAACGACTGCATCACGGAGATCTTTTGGTAGTGTTCCTTCCTCCCAGCAGCAGAGAAATAGGTCATGGAGCTTGTTGTGCAGTGCTGTGCCTCCATGTTTCCAGATCTCTGGCGGTATTCCATCAATGCCTGCTGCTTTGCCACTCTTGAGCTGGTGGATGGCTGTGAGGGTCTCTTCAGCGGTGGGCGGTTCGTCCAATTCAACCTTTACTGGGAGGTGTGGGATTTGTAGGACGACTGCTTCTTGAACAGTGCGCTCAGCGCTGAAGAGGCTCTGAAAGTATTCCGACCAGCGGTTCAAGATGGAGGTATTATCTGTGAGGAGCGCCTGGCCATTCGCGCTTCGCAGGGGACTTTGTACCAGGTGCCTGGGGCCATACACTGCTTTCAGTGCTTCAGGCCTGGCCGCTTGGCTGCGGAAAGGCTAAGGGAGGAAACCCCTGACATCAAAGCCCCCGTGTCTCCGGGGAAGGCTTTTGAGCCAGAGACTAGGACAAGGACAGTCTGATATAAAACCTACGACCCGAGGACCTCGATGCCATCGTCCCAGCTTGCTAGGCCAAGGGTTTAAAGGGTGGGGCCAGTACTGCGCACACTGCACTCCACCAAAAGGCTCCACCGCGCAGGCTTTAGGAAACGTCCACGGACCATGACACTGACCATTCCAAGTCCTGTAGCGACGGGCGAGGGGCGAAACGGCAGGTGAAAGATGTCACTGGAAGCCGCAGTCTCAAACCTGCATGCAGGCGGTTCAGGATATTGGTCGCCTGATGTTGACCTGGGGATGACAACATCACTCGGCACACCCTGAACGACCAAGCAGCCTTCTCTAGGGACAGCACTGCTTGCTCCACACGGAGAGGGGCCTAGAAAAGGTGGCCTAACCAAAGCTCGTCCCCTCGCAACCCCAGTTGGCTAGCCGCGGTCAACGGGCATCTTCTCCTGCGGTCAAAAAACAAGAAAGAATAACGGATCCACTCTCATGACGACCACGACCGGACTCAACGTAGCATGCTGGAACGTCCGAACCATGCTCGACAAAGCAGACAGCGGACGCCCTGAACGTCGCTCCGCCCTCATTGCCCATGAATTGCGGAGGTTAAACATCGACATCGCCGCGCTCAGCGAAGTACGCCTTCCGGACGAAGGCAGCCTCCAAGAACTTGGTGCTGGGTACACCCTCTACTGGTCAGGCAGGCCTGCATCAGAAAGACGGCTTTCAGGCGTGGGTTTCATGGTCAAGACATCCATTGCGACTAAGCTGGAAAACCTACCAACGGGCCACTCAGACCGCATCATGTCCATGCGCCTCCCACTGAGACACCAGCAGCACGTCACCCTTCTCAGTGTGTACTCCCCAACCCTCCTGTCAGAGCCTGCTGAAAAGGACAAGTTTTACACTGACCTGCGCAGCCTCCTACAGAGTACCCCTGCAGACGACAAAGTCATCATCCTTGGCGACTTCAACGCCACAGTGGGCCAGGACTCTGAAGCCTGGAAAGGAGTCCTCGGCAAGCATGACGTGGGGAACTGCAATGACAATGGCCGCCTACTGTTGGAGTTCTGTGCGGAGCAGCAACTGGTCATCACCAACACTACTTTTCAGCAAAAGGACATTCGAAAGACCACCTGGATGCATCCTCGCTCCAAACACTGGCACCTTATCGACTATATCCTAGTGCGTCAGAGGGAGCGCAGTGACGTCCTCCTCACCAGAGTGATGCCCAGCGCAGAGTGCCACACTGACCACCGCCTTGTCCGCTGCAAACTCAGGCTCCACTTCAAGCCAAAACCCAAGAAATGGGGGATTAGTGCACTAAGAACAAAACTAATGACATCTCTTCCAAACAGCGATGTTAATGACCTAGGGCACGAAGAACAAAACTAATGAAATCTCTTCCATATAGCGGTGTCAATGACTTCGTGCACTAAGAACCGTACTAATGACATCTCTTTCACACAGCTATGTTAATGACCTAGTGCACTAAGAACAAAACTAATGACATCTCTTCCACACAGCGGTATTAATGACTTAGTGCACTAAGAACAAAACTAATGATATCTCTTCCACACAGTGGTGTTAATGACTTAGTGCACTAAGAACAAAACTAATGACATGTCTTCCACACAGTGGTGTTAATGACTTAGTGCACTAAGAACCGTACTAATGACATCTCTTCCACACAGCGGTGTTAATGACTTTGTGCACTAAGAACAAAACTAATGACATCTCTTCCACGCAGTGGTGTTAATGACCTAGTGCACTAAGAACCGTACTAATGACATCTCTTCCACACAGTGGTGTTAATGACCTAGTGCACTAAGAACCGTACTAATGACATCTCTTCTACACAGCGGTGTTAATGACCTAGTCCACTAAGAACAAAACTAATGACATCTCTTCCACACAGCGGTGTTAATGACCTAGTGCACTAAGAACAAAACTAATGAAATCTCTTCCATATAGCGGTGTCAATGACTTCGTGCACAAAGAACCGTACTAATGACATCTCTTCCACACAGCGGTGTTAATGACCTAGTGCACTAAGAACAAAACTAATGACATCTCTTCGACACAGTGGTGTTAATGACCTAGTGCACTACGAACCGTACTAATGTCATCTCTTCCACACAGTGGTGTTAATGACCTAGTACACTAAGAACCGTACTAATGACATTTCTTCCACACAGCGGTGTTAATGACTTAGTGCACTAAGAACAAAACTAATGACATCTCTTCCACACAGCGGTGTTAATGACTTAGTGCACTAAGAACAAAACTAATGACATCTCTTCCACACAGCGGTGTTAATGACCTAGTGCACTAAGAACAAAACTAATGACATCTCTTCCACACAGCGGTGTTAATGACTTAGTGCACTAAGAACAAAACTAATGACATCTCTTCCACACAGCGGTGTTAATGACCTAGTGCACTAAGAAAAAAACTAATGACATCTCTTCCACACAGCGGTGTTAATGACCTAGTGCACTAATAACAAAACTAATGACATCTCTTCCACACAGCGGTATTAATTGACTTAGTGCCACAAAGAACCGTACTAATGACATCTCTTCCACACAGCGGTGTTAATGACCTAGTGCACTAATAACAAAACTAATGACATCTCTTCCACACAGCGGTGTTAATGACCTAGTGCACTAATAACAAAACTAATGACATCTCTTCCACACAGCGGTGTTAATGACTTAGTGCCACAAAGAACCGTACTAATGACATCTCTTCCACACAGCGGTGTTAATGACCTAGTGCACTAATAACAAAAGTAATGACATCTCTTCCACACAGCGGTGTTAAATGACATTTCTTCCACAACTAATGACATCTCTTCCACACAGCGGTGTTAATGACTTAGTGCACTAAGAACTAATGCACTAATGACATCTTTGGAAAGAGGAGTAGACACACTTTATCACCATGTAAAAAGCTTTCTTTTAAGTCAATTTATTTGCATTCGGAGCGAGTTGAAAAACAGGTAAAAATCGCACCCTCGTTGGACCCGCGCAGAACGACAGGTTGCCGATACCTACTAGTAGTGTATTTCAAGTTTCACTTATTTTAGATGTGCAGTATAGGCGGCAAAGGAAGAAAGCGTATGAGGCAAGAAAAATTTTCACTTTTTAAAATTTGCCGCACACGGAATACGCAACGAAGGGAGTTAAGGGAGTTATCGTTCTGTCATGCCGCGTGTGTGTATGAAGGGAGTTATCGTTCTGTCATGCCGCGTGTGTGTATGGAGGGAGTTATCGTTCTGTCATGCCCCGTGTGTGTATGGAGGGAGTTATCGTTCTGTCATGCCGCGTGTGTGTATGAGGCATGCCTGGAACGCTAACTTCTTTTGCTGCCTATTGGTAAAATGCGTAGCGTACGGAGTCAGCCATTACCTGTAGGACGTGCTGCACAGCCAGGGACTGCGACTCGTTTGCGGCCACACACGCGAATATAGTGCCGTTGTCATGGGCACCCACCCTACCCATCTCCAGCACAGCGTTGCTCGAGTACCCGGGCCACGTGATAGTCAGGCCGCGCAAAGTGCTCTCGCAGTGGCAGGTCACGCATATTCCTTCCTCCACAAACCTAGGACAGGTAGTCCGCAGAAACTGCCCGACTGTCAGTTGTCCTAGATCTTCAAATCCTTCGCCATCTTCGTTAGTGACGTGACATTTGTAATTTCCCGAGTCGCTTTCCTCTGTGTGCGGGATGGTCAGGGCAGGAACGTCTGTTGTTCCGCCTGTGTATCGAGACGAGTTGAGGGCCAGAGGTATACCATCTTTGTACCACGTGACGGAGGTTATGTCCAAGTCTGATGACACGTTGCAGGTGACTGTGATCTGCTGGTTCACGTTGGCCATGCGGACTGTAGGGCTGCGGACCACGTTCAAGACGTAATGGAGAAGTAACGGTTGCGTACTGACCTTTCCAACGGCAATGCAGGTGAAGGAGGTGAAGGCGTCATTTAATGTGACTTCGTGGACGCTCAGAACATTGTTAACACTCTCGTGCATTCCACCACCAGTACCGCTCACAGTACCCGAGGATGCACGCACGAGGGAATGCCCGTACCACGTCACGTTGAGATCCGTTAGGTTTGTCAGACACTCGCAAGTGAAACTTGTCTGTTCCTCCACAAGCGAGGGGCATGTTGTCCACAGAAAGAGTCCGACTGTCAGCTGTCCGCCATCTTCAGATTCATCGCCATCTTTGTAAGTGACGCGGCAAGTGTAGTTCCCGGAATCTTCTTCCTTTGCCTGAAGAATCGTGAGCGGTGTGTTCCAAAGAGTTCCTCCGGAATATCGAAATGGGTTGATGTGAAGGAGGATGCTGTTTTTGTACCATGCGATGGAGAACATGCGAGATTCTGTTGATACCATGCAGTTGATGGTAATCTGCTGATCAAGGTTGGCCACGTAGAAAGTCGCTAGATCAGCGTTTGGCTTGGGGACCACCTGCAGGATGTAGTGAGCAAGTATTGGCTGTCCACTCGCGTTTCCAATAGCGCTGCAGGTGTAGAAAGTCGAGTTGTCCTCTAGCTGCACGTTACTGAGGTTCAGAACTGCATCTTCCGAGTGACCAGGCCAGGTAACGATGACATCTGTCAGAGATGTATGACAACTACAGATGACATCTGATCCCTCCTCCACTGAGGTATTGCACGTCGTCCACAGAAAGTCACGGACATGGACATCGTTGACGCGTCCTCTCCCCTCACCGTCGTCATTGGTGGCCGTGCACGTGTAATTCCCAGAATCCCCCTCTTCTGCGCTTCTGATTGTCAGTGAGGGATCCTCTACTGATCCGCCACTATACCGAGATGGGTCCGGTACAATCGGATCGTCGTCTTTGTACCACGTGACGGAAATGACGTCGGATGTAGATGAGATGTTGCACTGGATGGTGACCAGTTGGTTGGTGTTGACTTTCAGGTGTGAACCTGACTGTAAACGGGGTGGATGCCGGATTATGACGGAGATGCTGGAGGTTTTCACAGTTTGACTCTCGTTGTGAGAGGCCACGCAGAGAAGAGTAAAGGTGTCGTCATCAGATCCGCCAGGCAAAGTCAGCGACAGAGAGATGCAGACGTCGTGGAGTTCCAGCACAGACTCTTGGTTCATGTAATCACCACTCTGGGGATCTCGGTAGGATGTAATCTTTTGCCCGTCGGGTGTGATGAGGGAACCGTCCCTGTGTCGCCAGTACACTCTGGGAACAGCGCCACTGGCACCAGTCACCGCACACTCCCACCTGCCGCCCTGACCACTGACGATGGCGCTGGGACCAGAAATGACGGGGACCTCTGGAGGTAGGACCACGTGCATGCTTTGGCTGGACATGCTGGCGGAGTCCTGCATAAACCTGCAGTAGAACTCGTCAAGGTTCATTGATCTCTCCACCTGGAAACGCAAGTCGCTGGAGTAAAACCGAAACGTGGGTCCAACAGAGCGTGACGTCTCGTTCGTGGCGTTAATCACTCTGCAAATACAGGTCATCCCTAAATCAGAAGCAGGTAAAAAAAAAAAAAGACTGCACGGAATGTATACAATCAGTGGTTGCATCTGCAAGGGGCGTATATTTTTATGAGCCCAAAGGAACAATTTGACAGGAGTCCAATCAACACTGTATTTGACAGGAGTCCAATCAACACTGTATTTGACAGGTGTCCAATCAACACTGTATTTGACAGGTGTCCAATCAACACTGTATTTGACAGGAGTCCAATCAACACTGTATTTGACAGGTGTCCAATCAACACTGTATTTGACAGGAGTCCAATCAACACTGTATTTGACAGGAGTCCAATCAACACTGTATTTGACAGGAGTCCAATCAACACTGTATTTGACAGGTGTCCAATCAACACTGTATTTGACAGGAGTCCAATCAACACTGTATTTGACAGGAGTCCAATCAACACTGTATTTGACAGGAGTCCAATCAACACTGTATTTGATAGGTGTCCAATCAACACTGTATTTGACAGGAGTCCAATCAACACTGTATTTGACAGGAGTCCAATCAACACTGTATTTGACAGGAGTCCAATCAACACTGTATTTGACAGGAGTCCAATCAACACTGTATTTGACAGGTGTCCAATCAACACTGTATTTGACAGGAGTACAATCAACACTGTATTTGACAGGAGTCCAGTCAACACTGTATTTGACAGGAGTCCAATCAACACTGTATTTGACAGGAGTCCAATCAACACTGTATTTGACAGGTGTCCAATCAACACTGTATTTGACAGGAGTCCAATCAACAATGTATTTGACAGGAGTCTAATCAACACTGTATTTGACAGGTGTCCAATCAACACTGTATAACCTTCAGGGGAGAGATCGAATAATAGCCCAATAATAGCTTGGCGCCTCCAGGTGTTAAGCTATTCCGGCACTACCATTTGACTATAATGGTCGATCCACATTTTGTATGGCGTCACGTCTGAATGAGTGTATATAGCAGTACAAGCAAACCCCTAGACTAGACCCGCTAATACCAGCACTGCCCTTCAACTATAATGGTCGACTGATATGTTAAACACACCTGTCACGATCCAGACCAAAGATGGCGACTACCACGCGCGTAAAATGCGAGAACATGTTTTTCCCCAACAAATAACGAAACACGCTTAGAAAGAAACGTTCTTGGGCCAGTTGCATGAGCGAGCTTAGTCCTGCACCAGCCACTAAGTAAGGTGCGCCGCTATAGCGGGGTGAGTGTTGTGGCGCTACAGCGGGGTGAGTGTTGTGGCGCTACAGCGGGGTGAGTGTTGTGGCGCTACAGCGGGGTGAGTGTTATGGCGCTATAGCGGGGCGAGTGTTGTGGCGCTACAGCGGGGTGAGTGTTGTGGCGCTACAGCGGGGTGAGTGTTGTGGCGCTATAGCGGGGTGAGTGTTGTGGCGCTATAGCGGGGTGAGTGTTGTGGCGCTACAGCGGGGTGAGTGTTGTGGCGCTATAGCGGGGTGAGTGTTGTGGCGCTACAGCGGGGTGAGTGTTGTGGCGCTATAGCGGGGTGAGTGTTGTGGCGCTACAGCGGGGTGAGTGTTGTGGCGCTATAGCGGGGTGAGTGTTGTGGCGCTATAGCGGGGTGAGTGTTTTGGCGCTATAGCGGGGTGAGTGTTATGGCGCTATAGCGGGGTGAGTGTTGTGGCGCTACAGCGGGGTGAGTGTTGTGGCGCTATAACGGGGTGAGTGTTGTGGCGCTATAGCGGGGTGAGTGTTGTGGCGCTATAGCGGGGTGAGTGTTATGGCGCTATAGCGGGGTGAGTGTTGTGGCGCTACAGCGGGGTGAGTGTTGTGGCGCTATAGCGGGGTGAGTGTTATGGCGCTATAGCGGGGTGAGTGTTGTGACGCTATAGCGGGGTGAGTGTTGTGGCGCTATAGCGGGGTGAGTGTTGTGACGCTATAGCGGTGCGGGTGTTGTGGCGCTATAGCGGGGTGAGTGTTGTGACGCTATAGCGGTGCGGGTGTTGTGGCGCTATTAGCGGGGCACCTTGCTTAGTGGCTGCTGCAGGACTAAGCTCGCGCATGCAACGGGCCCCTTGTCGTTTCTCTCGTTGTTGGTAATGTCTTAGTAAAGTCTTAGTAATGTCTTAGTAATGTCTTAGTACCTGTCAGGGTCAGAAGCTCTTGTCCATTGGAGCGGGAAAATGTGATCGGGGTTGGCCAGCGAAGTCGTCAACGCACACGTTAACATCGTCTCCTCGCCCACCACGAAGGGCTCCTCGGCGAGGATGTTGGGGTCGTGTCTTGGAGGCAGGACGCGGACCCCCCAGTGGGCTGAATCCACACTGCCGCTAAACCGGGCGGTGCAGATAAACTCGTCTCCGTCAAAGTCAGCTTCAACAGTCAAAAGAAGGCAGCTAACATACTGACGCCAGTCGCCCGCGATCGCCTTGACACTTTCATTAGCGGCAGTCAGGACGGTTTCGTTGGTAGATTTCCTGCTCCAGGTGAGGGGAAAGTGTCCGGCGGCAGAGTTTGCTGTGGATGTCACCTCACACCGCAGATTGACTGTGCTCAGGAGATAGAACTTGTCAGCAATGATGGTCGGAACATGCCCTTGTGCCACAGAGTGCAGGAGGCAAGGCAGCGCCAGAGCCAGAGCCAGCCGGCCCGCCGTCGGACAACTCTCAGTCAAACGCATTGTTCTGGCGGTGGGCCCTTCACTAGTTTGGTACAGACCTTCAACTCAACTATCCTGGTCAATTCACGTCATCAATTCACGTCATCTGATGGTGCGTCAGCACTGACAGGGTTAACGCTCATGCTGCTGAACTGGCGTCGCCTGACTAGTGCAACTGCAACTGCAAATAGTTCAAGGGTAGTGCCAGACTATCTTGGCACCTAAAGGCGCCAAGCTAATCTGGCACTACCCTTGAACTATGGAGGCGCCATTACTGTAGGACGTCAGTCACATCACAACTTTAACAGGTATGAGATGCTGACAAACCAGACAGGTGAGGCAAGCGCTGGCACAACTAGCACACATACCCAGCGCTGAGTAATTCGCCTTGATATGTGTAGGCATGAGATCGTTGCATACCTTATTCAAGGCGCCCCGCATCAATAGGTGCTGATTTGTCCTAAAGCGTTGCCGGTGGCAACGCTATACCACACTTCCGCAGCTATTGATGCGGGTGCCATCATCTCTTTAAGACGGGCAGTAGGAAATAGCACCACGTGATCGTTGCAAAGTCTATCACCTCTGTACACAACTAGGACCATGGTACCCACCGACATATAGAGATGATTCATTTGCTAACGTGCATCCCCTGCCTACGTGTCACATTCTCGTCACATTCTCATCTGTCGACCCCGTTTCTTTTCTGTGACGAGCGTGAGTCAGCTATCAAAAAGATGTGACGTCATAAGATACGTCTTTCGTGGTAACGGCGGTATGCTAGCGAGAAACGCTCGCAGTGTGAGAAGTCAAGAGCACGCAGCGTTGACGTACTTATTTCCACAAGCCTGCACCACCTCGTGCCTTTCCAAAGCCACTCAGACTTTGGAAACTTGTCACCTGGATTTCCAGGGCAGCAGTTTTCGCTGTTGTTCCATGTAGCGCCAGTACAGTCGTCATTTGTAACTTTTTTTCACGTGAAAATAATGCTTTGCATGGAATGCACCGTGATACTGCTGCCATCACTGCTCGCGGCAGCAACAGCAGCATTTGTGCGGCAATACCCCCTGTCTGAAGATGGACCGAACATCTTGGCCAGTGACGACTTTGAAATGGGAACCACTGTTTCCCTGGTTTGTCAGACGACGGTAAAGTACGACCAGCTCAGCGAGGAAATGTTCGTGGACTATCCACTCTCTTGGACGAGGCGATCATCGCCCGGCCGTACCATCGCTCCCAACAACCAGACGTCCAACTCACTGGGCAACACGATCATCTACTACAGCCAACTGCACGTCAAGGTACAGAAAAATCAGTGATATCTATTGGCTGGTAAAACACACAAGTGGAGAGCTGAGGATCTCAGGTGGCACAGTGTTCCACTCTCACCCGAAAGGTGACGGGCTCGAACCCAGCTGGGGTCAAAATGTGTGCAGACCGCTTTTGGTGTCTCCTCTTTGAAAAATCACCTTCGTTGTGGACAAAGACGTTTAGTCTTAATTTGAACGATCTACTTGCAGATTTAACGTTAACTCATTCTACCCCAAGACCGAAATCCCCAAATGTTGCCGTTGTCCTCTCAAGACTGCGTTGCAGCGTAGGACACAGATCGACCATGATAGTTCAAGGGTGATGCCAGAATAGCTTGGCACCCATAGGCGGTGAGTCAGTCAGTCAGCCCATAGGCGCCAAGCTATTCTGGCATCACCCTTGGACTATCATGGTCGATCTTTATCTTGCTGTGGTGTGTCTGGGGTAGATTGAGTTAATGAACTGTTTAGTGTCTTTTATTACTTGCTTCATGTTATACCTTGGCGCTCACATATGATGTGGATGTGGATGTGATGTGGATGTGGATGTGAGTGCAGGTTACGGAAGATCTCGATATGGACGAATTCATCTGCACGTCGGAACTGAGCGATCCCAGCAAGCAGGCTGGATTCGGCGTGCAGGTCTTCCGGCCGTCCAAGCCAATGATCCGCGCTGGACGGAAATTCGTCCTGGGAACCGAGGTGCCGATCACATGCCGCCAGATGACGAGAGCGAATGTTACAGGCTTTCCTCTCACCTGGACGCTCAACTCGGACCCCAACAACCGCATCATGGCGGACGAGTCCACAGTTCCTGTACAGAGGGCGCTGGTCTCCTACTGCAGTATAGTGAAGGTGCGGGCGGAAAAGAGTGTCAACCTGGACGTCTTTACCTGTAAAGCTGCAATCAGCGGCATCGTGCTGTCCAGTTCGTGGACGGTCGTCGTGGTGATTCCTCCCAAGGATCCCGTCATCTCTGGCCCCACACAGGTCCCCGGCGGCAAAGCCAGTCAGTGGACGTGCGAGGTGGACGGTGCCAGCGGGACCCCCCCGCACATTCAGTGGCAACACGACGTGACGGGTGCAGAGAGCCTGGTGCAGGATCTGCCTGTGAAAACCTACCCCGACCCCGACTCCCACACATATAAGGTAAGTTGGCAGTGTACCCCGACCCCGACCCCCACGCCTATAAGGTAAAGTTGGAACTGTATCTCGATCCCGACCCACACGCCTATAAGGTACGTTAGCACTGTACCCCGACCCCGACCCCCATGGCTGTAAGATAAATTGGCACTGTACCCCGACCCCGACCCCCATGGCTGTAAGATAAGTTGGCACTGTACCCCGAACCCGACCCCCATGGCTGTAAGATAAGTTGGCACTGTACCCCGACCCCGACCCCCACGCCTATAAGGTAAGTTGGCACTGTCCACCATCTTGGATAATTGAGCATCGTTTTGTCAATCGACCATCCAGAACATGGAGTTTCGTCAATCGACCATCCAGAACATGGAGTTTCGTCAATCGACCATCCAGAACATGGAGTGTCGTCAATTGACCATCCAGAACATGGAGTTGCGTCAATCGACCATCCAGAACATGGAGTTGCGTCCAGAACATGGAGTTGCGTCCAGAACATGGAGTTGCGTCCAGAACATGGATTCAAGTGGCATCATCAAGAGGTATAGATCCTCATGAGCCCCGCACCTGATGAGACTCACGGTGATCTGAACCTCTTACAGATGGATGGTGTTCACATTTCTCGACAATATAGGAGTTTAAAAAAATGAAGGGACTTGAAACCATCTTTGATAACTAGTCATCGATTCTGGGTCAGTGACTGGCTTAGCGAAGATGGACAAAAAGTGTTATCTGAGTCTTTGTCCCAAGGGACGTGTTATCTGAGTCTTTGTCCCAAGGGACGTCTTATTTGGGTCTTTGTCCAAAGGGACGTGTTATTTGGGTCTTTGTCCCAAGGGACGTGCTATTTGGGTCTTTGTCCCAAGGGACGTGTTATTTGGGTCTTTGTCCCAAGGGACGTGTTATCTGGGTCTTTGTCCCAAGGGACGTGTTATTTGGGTCTTTGTCCCAAGGGACGTGTTATTTGGGTCTTTGTCCCAAGGGACGTGTTATTGGGTCTTTGTCCCAAGGGACGTGTTATCTGAGTCTTTGTCCCAAGGGACGTGTTATCTGAGTCTTTGTCCCAAGGGACGTGTTATTTGGGTCTTTGTCCCAAGGGACGTGTTATCTGAGTCTTTGTCCCAAGGGACGTGTTATCTGAGTCTTTGTCCCAAGGGACGTGTTATCTGGGTCTTTGTCCCAAGGGACGTGTTATTTGGGTCTTTGTCCCAAGGGACGTGTTATCTGAGTCTTTGTCCCAAGGGACGTGTTATCTGAGTCTTTGTCCCAAGGGACGTGTTATCTGGGTCTTTGTCCCCAGGGACGTGTTATTTGGGTCTTTGTCCCCAGGGACGTGTTATCTGTGTCTTTGTCCCAAGGGACGTGTTATTTGGGTCTTTGTCCCAAGGGACGTGTTATCTGTGTCTTTGTCCCAAGGGACGTGTTATTTGGGTCTTTGTCCCAAGGGACGTGTTATCTGGGTCTTTGTCCCAAGGGACGTGTTATCTGGGTCTTCGTCCAAAGGGACGTGTTATCTGGGTCTTTGTCCCAAGGGACGTGTTATTTGGGTCTTTGTCCCAAGGGACGTGTTATTTGGGTCTTTGTCCCAAGGGACGTGTTATTTGGGTCTTTGTCCCAAGGGACGTGTTATTTGGGTCTTTGTCCCAAGGGACGTGTTATCTGGGTCTTTGTCCCAAGGGACGTGTTATCTGGGTCTTTGTCCCAAGGGACGTGTTATCTGGGTCTTTGTCCCAAGGGACGTGATATCTGGGTCTTTGTCCAAAGGGACGCTGTGGTCCAGTTTTGACGAGTAATCGTCTTATAGGCGTCACAGCCCCACCAAGGATGCTTATGTATCAAAGGTGGCGTTTTTGACAATCCCTCGTGTCTGTCACTGATGGCCAGCTATCCAGGAGGTACAAAGTCACCCAATCTCTGTTGTCCCGGACCATTCTGTGTCACTGACTCCATCCAGTTTACAGACATGAACCCCTTTGCTGCCAGTGATCACAGAAACGACTGCGCACTGACCGTGAAAAACACAAATGTTAATGGACAAAAATAAGCAACAAAGCACACGTACATTGACACTAAGGCACACGTACATTGAGATGAGCCCTAACCCTAACCCACGTACATTGACATGAGCCCTAACCCTAATCCACGTACATTGACATGAGCCCTAACACTAACCCTAACCCGAACCCACGTACATTGACATGAGCCCTAACTCTAACCCTAACCGACGTACATTGACATGAGCCCTAAACCTAACCCTAACCCACGTACATTGACATGAGCCCTAACCCTAACCCACGTACATTGACATGAGCCCTAACCCTAACCCACGTACATTGACATGAGCCCTAACCCTAACCCACGTACATTGACATGAGCCCTAACCCTAACCCACGTACATTGACATGAGCCCTAACCCTAACCCACGTACATTGACATGAGCCCTAACCCTAACCCACATAGGTTGACATGAGCCCTAACCCTAACCCACGTACATTGACATGAGCCCTAACCCTAACTCACGTACATTGACATGAGCCCTAACCCTAATCCACGTACATTGACATGAGCCCTAACCCTAAACCACATAGGGTGACATGAGCCCTAACCCTAACCCACGTACATTGACACTAAGGTACACGTACATTGACATGAGCCCTAACCCTAACCCACGTACATTGACATGAGCCCTAACCCTAACCCACGCACATTGACATGAGCCCTAACCCTAACCCTCGTACATTGACATGAGCCCTAACCCTAACCCACGTACATTGACATGAGCCCTAACCCTAACCCACGTACATTGACATGAGCCCTAACCCTAACCCACATAGGTTGACATGAGCCCTAACCTTAACCCACGTACATTGACACTAAGGTACACGTACATTGACATGAGCCCTAACCCTAACCCACGTACATTGACATGAGCCCTAACCCTAACCCACGAACATTGACACTAAGGTACACGTACATTGACATGAGCCCTAACCCTAACCCACGTACATTGACATGAGCCCTAACCCTAAGCCACACGTACATTGACATGAGCCCTAACCCTAAGGCACACGTATATTGACATGAGCCCCGCATTGGGTTAATGTTTCTTGCAGCTGGGTGGCTTTCACCTTGCCCCAGCAGTTAGAGGGTTAAGTGCCAGTTTGTGTCGACAGTGACGTAGCACGATAAGAATTGACTGACAGTGAAGTAACACAATAAGAATTGACTGACAGTTAAGTAACACGATAACAATTGACTGACAGTGAAGTAACACAATAAGAATTGACTGACAGTGAAGTAACATGATAACAATTGACTGACAGTGAAGTAACATGATAACAATTGACTGACAGTGAAGTAACACGATAAGAATTGACTGACAGTGAAGTAACACGATAACAATTGACTGACAGTGACGTAGCACGATAACAATTGACTGACAGCTTGCTTGCAGAAATATATTGGATAAGTTCTTTAACCAGCTTTGTACCTATTTAACGTTTTCGTAAAATAATATACAAGGCAGCTGTCTCCTTTGAGGACTCTCGCAGAGCTAGCCTTAAGGACAAGCGGCTCAGGAGAAAGAACAGAGATGCCGCAACTCAGAACTCTGGCCATACCTTCCCCTGCAGCCACTGTGGTCGAACCTGCCTGTCCCGGATTGGCCTCCGCAGCCACGAACAAGCCTGCAGACGTCGTGGGCAACTCCTATAAAATCTTCGTTCGCGAAGTCCAGCCAAGAGAGAGATATCATTGCAGAAAAAAATGTCAAAATGAAGAATTCTCGACTTCAGACAGTGACGGTGATGTAAAAACACTAGACAATCAGTGTTGGAGAGTCTGACGCGTACAGTGATCATATTGAATACAGACGCGTACAGTGATCTTATTGAATACATACGCGTACAGTGATCATATTGAATACATACGCGTACAGTGATCACATTGAATACAGACGCGTACAGTGATCATATTGAATACAGACGCGTACAGTGATCTTATTGAATACAGACGCGTACAGTGATCATATTGAATACAGACGCGTACAGTGATCATATTGAATACAGACGCGTACAGTGATCTTTTTGAATACAGACGCGTACAGTGATCTTATTGAATACAGACGCGTACAGTGATCTTATTGAATACAGACGCGTACAGTGATCTTATTGAATACAGACGCGTACAGTGATCTTATTGAATACAGACGCGTACAGTGATCATATTGAATACAGACGCGTACAGTGATCTTATTGGATACAGACGCGTACAGTGATCTTATTGAACACAGACGCGTACAGTGATCTTATTGAACAGACGCGTACAGTGATCTTATTGAACACAGACGCGTACAGTGATCTTATTGAATACAGACGCGTACAGTGATCTTATTGAATACAGACGCGTACAGTGATCTTATTGAATACAGACGCGTACAGTGATCTTATTGAATACAGACGCGTACAGTGATCTTATTGAATACAGACGCGTACAGTGATCTTATTGAATACAGACGCGTTTTCAAAAACGCACGGAAGGCAAAGTGTGTAAGATATCGGAAATGTAATTGGAGATGTGTTCTCAAAGTGTGTAAGATATCGGAAATGTAATTGGAGATATGTTCTGAAAGTGTGTAAGATACCGGAAATGTAATTGGAGATGTGTTCTCAAAGTGTGTAAGATATCGGAAATGTAATTGGAGATGTGTCCTATATATGTAGCACTACATTCCTGAAGCAGTTCGGATAATACATGTGGAAATTAACGTGTTCATCAAATAGACAAAATGATGATTTGTCGACTTTGGATTTAAACAAGTAATATGGTCACGAAAAACTGAAATAATGTATACATACCTCTAGTTATGTTTATATTTTAAATACAGCATCATAAAACACAGAAAACACAATAAAACATACACCGTACGCTTTGTAGGATGCCAGGGGGGGGGGGGGGCAGCACTATTGTTTTGGGTCAATGTATGTGTGTAATGACTGACCGACTTTACTGCAGCATAACCTGGGTATGTATACAGGACTACGGTGTGGAAGGCGGGACTACGTCTTCCAAGACCCACTGGGCTGCAATTTATGCTTGTATCTGACAAAATATAAGTCGAATTTGTTCATTTCAAACATCTGCTAGCTGCAAATAGATTGGCACGCCTGCAGCTCTTTGAGAATGGCACACCTGCAGCTCTTTGAGATTGGCACACATGCAGCTCTTTGAGGTTGGCACACCTGCAGCTCTTTGAGATTGGCACACCTGCAGCTCTTTGAGATTGGCACACATGCAGCTCTTTGAGGTTGGCACACCTGCAGCTCTTTGCAGAATTTCGAAAGCTGGTGAGAAATTGTCATAATTTGAAGTTGAAATCGGTGACCTTTTGGTGTGCAAAATTTGATCGATAACGTGTCCGATTCGTTGGGACAGATTCTGCTGCAAAACAGCGTCCACACTACACTAAATGCACTTGTCAGCATTTTTGCGGGATGTACAAGTGGTATTCTGTATTTAAATTAGGGAAGTTTTAGTCTCTTTCGAGCTGAAAAGAGCCTGATGTTGAGACAACAATGTGAAGGACTGGTCGCGGTTGCGCCGAGATGGCCTACGGTGTGCAGAAGGTGGGACTACACTGTGCAAAAATCGCTGCCCCCCCCCCCCCCCAGCCTACGTTGAATTGTTACACTTTTTTTTTATTATGCAGCAGTCTGATTTTAATATATAGTAAAATACAGTTAATAAACTAGTTGAAATTCCATTAAAAGGTTAAATAAAGATACATGCCGGAAAAAAGTATGATAGTGGCAAAGGCAAAGTGTCTGTTATGACAGAATGTGCTTTGCTTTGCTAAAATACCCCGGCTGGAATGTTGACTATTTTATATATGGCTGATCAACACGAACATTTGTGGGAACAACGAACACAACACACATTACACCCAAGTCATGTCAGCTGCATGCCTCCCCACCCCCCCCCCCCCCCCTTTCAACTGTATGACTGTTTTTCAAATTTGCACGAAATTTCAGACGAAGACCACCTTATTCAAAATTTGTTGGAAACATTTTGATATGAACCCACAATCCTATTGACATGCCTATTTCTTGATCTCTTTTACCTTGACCTTTCCGATGGGTCATCCAAATAAGTATGCATAGGAAGGTCTTAACATCAGGTATCTTTGTACTAAGTATGCATAGGAAGGTCTTAAAATCAGGTATCCTTGGGCTTCGGGTTGTGAATAGTATTTGAGGAAAACAAAAAGATCTTTTGTCAAAATATTGCTAGTTTTGACGTATTTCCTGATCCCCTGTGACCCTGACCTTGAGAGAGGTCACTAAAATTGGTACGTTTAGAAATGTCTGGCCTTAGCCAAGTTTGAAGTCTGTGGCTTGAATGGAAAATACCATCGTTAAAGTTTACGACGGACAGACGACCACTGGCCCATTTCATAGTTTTACTTTTGCTATGGCACATGAGCCAAGAAGTGCATGGTGGACAGCAGACAGACGACCACTGGCCCATTTCATAGACTTACTTTTGCTATGGCACATGAGCCAAGAAGTGCATGGTGAACAGCAGACAGACGACCACTGGCCCATTAGATAGACTTACTTTAGCTATCGCACATGAGCTAAGAAGTGCATTGTGGACCACTTCAATCCAGGCAGAATATAAAAAAATAATAATAATTACGGTATTTATAATGCGCTTATCTTATAATAATTATAACTCTAAGCGCGCACTCACAACTCGCACACGCATGCGCACGCTTTAGACAATGACTCACGTACCACAAATAGTGAAAATACATTACGACGGTCATCTTGGGGTGGGGAGTGTGGTGATATAGTGCTAGAACTGTTGAAAGAGGTGAGTTTTGAGGGCGGACTGGAAGGAGGAGAGAGAGTGTTTCTGACGGAGAGAGAGTGGGAGGGTGTTCCAGGTGGATGGACCGTAGAGGGAGAAGGAGCGGGGGCCGAAAGTGCTGAGTTTGGTGCAGGGGATGAGGAGGCGGAGAGGGTCGGAGGCGGAGCGGAGGGCGCGGGAAGGAGTGTAGGGGTGAAGTAAGTTGGAGAGATAGGTAGGAGCGTAGCCAGTGAAGGAGCTTGAGCAGGGGAGTGATGTGGTCGGATTTTTTCTTTCTGAGGACGAGGCGGGCAGCATTGTTCTGGACGCGCTAAAGAGTGAGAGTGGTAGAGTGAGGAAGGCCGGAAAGGAGAGAGTTGCAGTAGTCGATGCGAGATAAGATGAGAGAGACAGCGAGTTTGGTGGCAGCTTCGGTAGTGAGGTATTTTCTGACCTGACTGATGCGGCGGAGGTGGAAATAACATGCCTGGGCCGTGGCGGAGACGAAGCTGGTCATGGAAAGAGAGGAATCGGGGATAACGCCGAGGTTCTTGACCGAGTCAGAGAGGGAGATGGGGGTGCTGTTGAGTTGAAGGTGGAGAGAAGGGGGAGCTGGGAAAGTTTCTGGCGAGTGCCTACCAGCATGGCTTCCGTTTTGTCGTCATTCAGTTTGAGCTTTTTTGCTGTCATCCAGTTTTTCACGTCTTCGTAGCAGTCAGCCGTGCGAGTCAGTAGTGACTGAGTGTTGTCGAGTTTGTCTTTGTCTAGTAGTTGTGAGTCGTCAGCGTAGAGGTGGTGGTGTATGTGGTGAGACTGGATGATGTTGGACAGGGGAGAGGTGTAGAGTGTGAAAAGGACCGGACCCAGGACGGAGCCCTGTGGAACGCCGCAGGAGAACCTGACTGGGTTGGAGGAGACGCCGTCGATGGTGACTTATTGCTGTCTGTCGGAGAGGTTGGAGAGAAACCAGGAGTGAGCAGAGTCAGTGATACCAAAGGAGTGGTGAAGGCGATGGAGGAGGATAGAGTGGTCTATGGTGTCGAAGGCGACAGAGAGATCGAGTAGCGTAAGAAGGGAGATGTTGCCCGAGTCGGTGGAGATAAGCAGGTCGTTTAGGATATGTAGAAGGGTTGTTTTAGTGCTGTGATGTTTGCGATAGGCAGACTGGAAGGGACTGAGGAGGTTGTTGTCGGCGAGGTGGAGGTTGAGCTGGCTGACAACCTTCTCAAGTAGCTTGGACAGGAAAGAGTGATTGGAGACTGGGCGGTAGTTCTTGAGATCGTTTGGGTCGAGTTATGTTTTTTGAGGAGAGGACGGACGATGGCGGACTTGAAGATATCGGGGACGGAGCCATTTTCTAGAGATGTGTTGATGATGTCGGTGATGAAGGGCAAACGTTTTGGAAGGCTGTCCCGGTAGAGAGAAGCTGGGAGGGGGTCTAGTTTGCAGGTTTTGAAAGTCATGGACTTTATGGTCTTGAGGACTTCATCCTGAGAGACGGGGCGGAAGGACAAGAGGGGAGTGCCGGAAAAGGGGGGGGGGGGGTCAGGAAGGCAAGGCGGAGAAGGCAGAGTGTCGAGAGTGTTGCGCAGAGTTTGGATTTTGTCGGAGAAATAGGTGGAAAAAGCGGACTGGAGTTCTTCTTTGCTGTGTGTGTTGGGAAGAGAAGAGTCTTTAGAAGTGCCTAGGAGTGTGTTCATGGTAGCGTAGAGGGTTTTGGATGAAGTGGATTCCAGGATTTTGTTTTGAAGATGTTTACGTTTGGAGTCGGAGATCATTCTGCAGACTTTGGATCTGGTGGTTTGGAAGATCTGTCTGTGAACGGTGAGGTCGGATGAGCGCCAGCGGCATTCCGCTTGTCGGCGCTCGCGCTTGGCCTCATCTATGTCGTCAGTGAGCCAGGGGGAGGGGAGTCGGTTGGGTATGGAGCAGGTGGTGACAGGGGCGTGGATGTCTAGAAGTTTTCGAAGGGAGGAATCGAAATGGGATGCAAGATCAAGAGAGGCGGCGGGGTCCAAGAGAAGGTCAACAGCTTCGTCGAATAAGTTCTCTCGGTTGACAGATTTTAGTTTGCGACGAGAGACAAAGAGCTTGGTTTTTTTCGGGGGAGGTAGGTTGAAGGCGACGAGAATAGCGAGGTGGTCAGAGGGAAGCACAGAAGAAGTGTCAGAGTCGAGGAAGAGTTGATTGGAGGTGCGGGTGATGATCCAGTCGAGGGTGTGGCCAAGTCGGTGGGTGGGTTTAGTGATGTGTTGTGTAAGATTGTGGTTTAAAGGTGACGTGCAAAGGCGTTTTGTGTCAGGATGGTCGGGTTTGTCGAAGTGGAAGTTGAAGTCGCCAAGAAGGATGTGTTTTCCGGGTCGTGTGCTGTAGTGGTCGAGGAGGAGGTCGAACTCTGTGAGGAACATGGAGTTTGTGAGTTTGTTTTGAGAGCTTGGAGGGGGGCGATATATACATGAGGGCGGTCCGTGGCGCAGTGGTTAAGGCGCCTGCCACCAATGCCAAAGGTGTGAGGTTCGAAAACGGGTTCCGGCGTCGGACATTTCTCCTCAGGTATGTGTCACCGTTAATTCGGGCGGACCGTCGGGGGTTCTTTCTCCGGGTACACCGGTTCTTCCACCCCCCCCCCCACCCCCCCATCCCCCACACTTTGGTACCGGTTTCAGGCTACTTTACAAATTTAAAATACAAGCGATCAAAAATATCTGCAGCTTCAGTAGCTGAACTGGCCCTTCGTCTGTCTTGTACTGTGTTCGTCTTAAATGGCGTAAATCCGTGTCTGTTACGTGAGTGTGCGTGTTGGGTTTCAGTTCGCGGCGCTTTGAGTCGATTCGCCCAAAAATTGAGAAAAGCGCCTATATAATAACGTATTATTATTATTATTATTATTAGTAGTAGTAGTAGTAGTAGTAGTAGTATTAGAAGATGAGGGACTGGCCAGGGAGTGTTGCTACGGCCTCGACAGATTCAAAGGAGGGATGAGCAAAAGGTAGAGACTGAGAGAAGGAGAAAGACAGTCCCTGTAGATGATGGCAATGCCACCCCCTCTGGAAGCACGCGGGAAGGAGGACAGGCGGTAGCCACTCGGAGTGACGCTGGCGATGATGGGTTCATCGCCAGCTGAGGGGAGCCACGTTTCGGTGATCACGACAACATCTAGATCATTGTCTAGAATGAAATCTGAAATCACGTCGGCTTTGCCATCTTTGCAGACAGACTGTGCATTGAACAGACACAGTTTTAGGTTGGATCAGCCAGAAGAGGAAGAGGGAGAATAAACGGACGAAGAAGAGGACAAAGGAAGAGGAGGGTGGGGAGGGGGGAAAGAGGACGGAGGGGGGAAGGAGGGGGGAGGGGGAGAGTGGGGAGGAGGAAAAGACGGGGAAGAAGAACCGGGCAAGAAAGAGGATGCGAGAGGAGGGTGAGGAGGGGAGGGGGCAGGAGGAGGAAGATGAGTAGGAAAAGCTGAGGTAGAGGGAGGGGGAGGGCGAAGGGGATATTCCCACAAAAAGAAGACGAAGAAATACAGTTGGATTTACAAACCTTGCTTGTTTTGTTTAGCCGTAAGTAACTATGATAATACTACTAACAGCTGATGTTAGTCGTGTTACCAAAGACACGAAGAGCTGTGGGTATGCCCATTCTGTGTTTTCTATTGGTCATGTTGCAAGCTTCACCTAAAAATGATTTATATTAAGCTGAACAGCTTGCAAGATGTGAAACAACAAGATATTCTTAAAACACACATTTTCTCTGTTGCATATACGTAAAGACCATTTTGTCTGCCGGCTCATCATGTGTGTGTGTGTGTGCGTGCGTGCGTGCGTGCGTGCGTGCGTGCGTGTGTGTGTGTGTGTGTGTGTGTGTGTGTGTGTGTGTGTGTGTGTGTGTGTGTGTGTGTGTGTGTGTGTGTGTGTGTGGTGTGAGTTTTCTGCCCTTGTAAAACAATGTATTTTTTGTTGTTGTATTCTGCTTCACTGTTTCGTTACTGTGATTGTAAAGCGCCTAGAGCACCTTGGTGATTAGGCGCTATACAAATTACCTTTATTATTTTAGGAAGGTTACAAAGTAAAGTAGTTATAGCACTGTCAAGGGAGAGAAATGTGCATGATCGACCAGTGATCGTAGATCTACTGTGGCCAAAGCACACACACACACACACACACACACACACACACACACACACACACACACACACACACACACACACACACACACACACACAAAAAAAGATAGGAAAGAGAGGGGGCGCTAAGAAAGTGACTGAAAGCAATGCATATGGAAGCCCCCCCCCCCCCCCGAAGGGGGGCGTATTACTACAATATCGACTGCAACCCCTTCCCCCCTTTTGGTAGGTTCTCTTTTAGGGTGCATGGAAATTTAACTCTAGGTGGTGGCATGGAATGTATGCCCCTGCAGACACCACAGTAAAATGTGGTTGTCATTGCAGGTCGGCAGAATTTCCTGCCTCCTCCAGTATTGCCGATGGTGTGCTCAAGAGGTCGCCAAGACCGAAACATCTGTCCACACCGGCTAAATATCTGGACCCCCTTGGGGGACCTAGATTTAAATTTCCATGCACTGAGTGGCTGGAACAGTGGATATGTGATACGCCCCCCTTCGGGGGGGGGGGGGCTTCTATATGCATTGCTTTCAGTCACTTTCTTAGCGCCCCCTCTCTTTCCTATCTTTTTGTGTGTGTGTGTGTGTGTGTGTGTGTGTGTGTGTGTGTGTGTGTGTGTGTGTGCTTTGGCCACAGTAGATCTACGATCACTGGTCGATCATGCACATTTCTCTCCCCTGACAATGCTATAACCTACTTTACTTTGTAACCTTCCTAAAATATTAGCACTGGCAGTCTCCCCTTTTCTTTTCATTTATTACTACAATATCAACTGCAACCCCTTCCCCCTTTTTGGTATGTTCTCTTTTAGGGTGCATGGAAATTTAACTCTAGGTGGTGGCATGGAGTGTATGCCCCTGCAGACACCACAGTAAAATGTGGTTGTCATTGCAGGTCGGCAAAATTTCCTGCCTCCTCCAGTATTGCCGATGGTGTGCTGAAGAGGTCGCCAAGACCGAAACAGCTGTCCACACCGGCTAAATATCTGGACCCCCTTGGGGGACCTAGATTTAAATTTCCATGCACTGAGTGGCTGGAACAGTGGATATGTGATACGCCCCCTTCGGGAGAGGCTGTGTGAAACGAACAGTCAGCCCTGGAAGAGGCTGCGTGCCTTTCGGATGAGTGACGTGAAACATCAATTTCGTCACTATGCGCACGGCGTCCTGAGACTAGCGATACCATTACGTCAAACTTATAGTGACGTCATTTTGCTGCTCGTGCTATTTTTCTTCAGAATTCCTGTCGCTACTCCAGCCCACAGAGCGTACTAATGGCGGAAAGCGCCGTGTGTCCGTCTTTGTTTGTGTGTGCCGGCGTGTGTGTTGATCAGAGGATGCAAAGAAGTACCCAACGCAGAAAGAAACACGCTTACAAAAAAAAGGTACAACACAATTTATTAATATTTCGGGTAAATACCCTTTGTCAAAATAGACAAACAAACAGAGACATTAGCCGCTACTTATCTTCATATGCAGAAGGAATGTGGCAACTGAAGGTGACGTAAAAAGAAAAAGAAAAGAAAAGGAAGAACAAAAGTAAAAATGACGTCAAAGAAAAAAATCGTAAGAGAAAGACTCCGAGAAAAACTAAACACGAGAGACAAGAGTGTGTGTAAGCGCGCGCAGGAGCGAGCAAAAGTAAATGCGCGTGTGTGAGGCCGGGGAGACAGAGAGAGAGAGAGAGAGAGAGAGAGAGAGAGAGAGAGAGAGAGAGAGAGAGAGAGAGAGAGAGAGAGAGAGAGAGAGAGAGAGAGAGAGAGAGAGAGAGAGAGAGAGGGAACGAAAGGGGAGTACCCTTGGGCACGAAGTAGGCTGAGTGTCTAATACACAAAGCCTGCTAAACGCCAACCCGAAGGCAAACATTATATCACCATCAAGTTGAGGACTACCTCGGGGAAAAACGGGAGAACCCCTGGAAAAAAACCCAGCATTTAGCATGGTACACAACAAGGAATATCAATGAAACAAAGCAAATAATCAAAATCAGTAAGAGAATAATGGTATAAGAGGAGAGTAGGTAGTTGTGAAACCATCTTCAAGGGTAACAAAAAAACAAAACAAAAAAAAACGGGTGTGGGGGGAGAGAAAGACAAAAGGGGCGGGGGAAGGGGAGGAGGAAAGGGAAGAGAGAGAGAGAGAGAGAGGGGGGGGGGGGAGAAAAAAAGGGAAGGGGGGGGGGAGACAGACATTACCCACATACTGTAGTTCAAGGTTCTCTCCAAACAGTACAAAAACTTAGTCGCGCGAGTATACTGCAGACTCAACCTACCGCTGAGAGTGACAGGCCCATCGTAACCATGATTTACCATCCGCACACCAATCCGGTTCGTAAAATACTTCTTTCTAACTGGGGTCTTTTGTCATCCAGTAAAGAGTCCGCTGCTATCTTTTCTGAACCTCCGTTGGTGGCTTTCAAGAGGGATATTAATTTACGAGACATGCTTGTTCGCTCTACTCTTAAGCCTCGTTCTACCACCAGACCCTCCGGCTCCACACCGTGCAATGTTCCAAATTGCAAGACATGTCCTTTTATTTGCCCTTCTACAGTGGTGAATGGTCCTCGTTACAAATTCAACATAGACAGATACTTCACATGTCAAACCACCAACGTGATTTATGTCATCTCCTGTGTGAAATGCGGCCAACTCTATGTTGGAGAGACGGAAAGAACCATCAACGACCGTTTTAAAGAACATCTTCAGTCGGTCAAGTACCATTACAATAGACCGGTCGGGCGACATTTCAACCAGGCCGACCACTCCGTCTCGGACATTCGTGTTAAAGGCCTCTGGCTTATGCAAGCCAGTAATGTCTGGGCCAGGAAAGACCGAGAAAAATTTTTGATTACTAAACTGGGCACTGTGGCGCCACTCGGGATGAATATGAAAGATTAACTTTTTTTACCTTGCCTGTGTCTTTTTTATCTGCTAACTGTCATTTACCTTACTGAGTCGCTTCTGTATGACTACTCACTAACCAGATAGGTGAGGCTGGCGCTGATTGATATGTACTTTGTGACTCCCATGGGGACTTTTTCAGCGCTGGCCGTACGTTAAGTTGGATCCCTTGCCCTTCCCTGGCGGGCGCCTGGTCGCCGGTCCTTGGATTTATGCGCGGGTGTGGGGGGCGATCGTGTGCATTCCCTTGGGGATGTATGTGGTCGTCTTGTTCGCATGCCTGTGCGTTCGTCCGTGGGCTGGTGGGTGCCTGTTGGGTGGGGCTGGTGGCTCTGGTTGTTTGCCTTCCCCCTCCCCCCCCCTCCCTTTTTTTTCTCCCCCCCCCCCTCTCTCTCTCTCTTTCTCTCTCTCTCTCTTCCCTTTCCTCCTCCCCTTCCCCCGCCCCTTTTGTCTTTCTCTCCCCCCACACCCGTTTTTTTTTGTTTTTTTTTTGTTTTGTTACCCTTGAAGATGGTTTCACAACTACCTACTCTCCTCTTATACCATTATTCTCTTACTGATTTTGATTATTTGCTTTGTTTCATTGATATTCCTTGTTGTGTACCATGCTAAATGCTGGGTTTTTTTTCCAGGGGTTCTCCCGTTTTTCCCCGAGGTAGTCCTCAACTTGATGGTGATATAATGTTTGCCTTCGGGTTGGCGTTTAGCAGGCTTTGTGTATTAGACACTCAGCCTACTTCGTGCCCAAGGGTACTCCCCTTTCGTTCTCTCTCTCTCTCTCTCTCTCTCTCTCTCTCTCTCTCTCTCTCTCTCTCTCTCTCTCTCTCTCTCTCTCTCTCTCTCTCTCTCTCTCTCTCTCTCTCTGTCTCCCCGGCCTCACACACGCGCATTTACTTTTGCTCGCTCCTGCGCGCGCTTACACACACTCTTGTCTCTCGTGTTTAGTTTTTCTCGGAGTCTTTCTCTTACGATTTTTTTCTTTGACGTCATTTTTACTTTTGCTCTTCCTTTTCTTTTCTTTTTCTTTTTACGTCACCTTCAGTTGCCACATTCCTTCTGCATATGAAGATAAGTAGCGGCTAATGTCTCTGTTTGTTTGTCTATTTTGACAAAGGGTATTTACCCGAAATATTAATAAATTGTGTTGTACCTTTTTTTGTAAGCGTGTTTCTTTCTGCGTTGGGTACTTCTTTGCATCCTCTGATCAACACACACGCCGGCACACACAAACAAAGACGGACACACGGCGCTTTCCGCCATTAGTACGCTCTGTGGGCTGGAGTAGCGACAGGAATTCTGAAGAAAAATAGCACGAGCAGCAAAATGACGTCACTATAAGTTTGACGTAATGGTATCGCTAGTCTCAGGACGCCGTGCGCACAGTGACGAAATTGATGTTTCACGTCACTCATCCGAAAGGCACGCAGCCTCTTCCAGGGCTGACTGTTCGTTCCACACAGCCTCTTCCAGGGCTGATTGTTTGATGGGAGTGTATAGTGGATCGAAAGCTTACAAAATAAATTAATTATTACTCCATAAGTTTGAAGAGGTACATCTCTGGCTAAAGACCTCGTCCAATGTCTTTCGCCAAACTAGATATAGACAAAATTTAAAGTAAATATGACAAACATTACGGACTTTAATCCTGGGTCAACCGACTTCTATAAACTGTCTTTTATGTCTTCAAGGAGACATCCCGTAACACTATGCTCGAAGGATTTCTTAGCCACCCCTTAAAGAAAGCATTTCGTCAAAGTTTCAAGCTTGTGCGTACAGCAATATCGGAGATTCTCGTGTTTACATACACACGCACACACACACACACACACACACACACACACACACACACACACACACACACACACACACACATACATACATACATACGCACATACGGCGCTTCGCGCGAAATGTAGGTTCAGCAGCAAGGTTGGCTTAACTAGATATGATGTAATTTTTATCTTGTTACTTCAGTTGTCAGAGGATTAGGCCTGCCCGACTTTGACATCATGGACATGCTATTAAATTAGCTCCACCGCGACCCGTCCTAAAAAGTCCCTTCTATAAATAGATAATACTTAAAAATGCCGTTTATATAATGTCGGTTGACCCACATTTGAGTCTGTAATTTTTGTTGTTCGAATTTTGGATATAGCTAGCTTTGAAATACACATTGGATGAGTTCGTAACCCAGCGTTGTACCTCTTCAACTTTTTCAATAATAATTAATTCATGTTCGCAAGTTCTGGATCTACTAAAATATATACGGGCTTCGATCAAAAAGTCAGCCCTGGAAGAGCCTGTGTGGAAGAAGACAGTCAGCCCTGGAAGAGGCTGTGTGGAAGAAGACAGTCAGCCCTGGAAGATCCTGTGTGGAAGAAGACAGTCAGCCCTGGAAGAGGCTGTGTGGAAGAAGACAGTCAGCCCTGCAAGAGGCCTTTTGGATGAGTGACGTGAAACATCAAATTCGTCACTGTATCCACGGCGTCGTGAGATTAGCGATGCCGTGACGTGAAGCCAAATGTGACGTCATTTTGCGGCTCGTGCTATTCTTCTTCTGCAAATTTCCTGTCGCTATACGAGCCCACAGAGAGTACTAATGGTTAGTTAGTTAGTTATACATTGTTTAACGTCCCGACAGCAACAAGACTTTCTCAGGACGTTCCCGCACTGCATGTGAAAAAAACAAAAAACACCTTAGCAGAATATTGAATGTATGTGGCCAGCCGGTATACTATGCTAAATAAAGCTAAGACCATTTAGCTACACACATCCAATATCAAGAGCTACAGGCAGCGCAGACAGTAGGGAGAGTTTAAAAAAGAAAAATATAGGTGAATGGACCAAGGGTAGACAGAAACGCATGCCCCAGTATAGAGGAGAAACCCCAGGCTGACCAGGGTGACCCTGGGAACTAAAATTAATTAACCCCACCCAAGTCCCCCAGGGCAGACCCGGGTGGGGGGCGGGGGAGTACTAATGGAGGGAAGCGCTGTGTTTCCGTCTTTATTTGTGTGCGCCGGCGTGTGTGTTGACCAGAGGTTGGCTTAGAGAGGAGAGAAATGGATCAGAAGGATAAGCTTAAAAATATGAACAACTGTGAGCTCCAAACAATACAGTAGACATTGGGATGAAACCCTCATCTTGTTTATCAACGAGTGGCTTAGGCTTCCGCTCAGTCTTCTGCTTTCCTCGCTCTGGGTCACTGACTCAGTCTTCAGCTTTCCTCCCTTTGGGTCACTGACACAGTCTTCCGCTTTCTTCGCTCTGGGTCGCTGACACAGTCTTCCGCTTTCCTCGCTCTGGGTCACTCACTCAGTCTTCCGCTTTCCTCGCTCTGGGTCACTGACTCAGTCTTCCGCTTTCCTCGCTCTGGGTCACTGACTCGTCTTCCGCTTTCCTCGCTCTGGGTCACTGACTCAGTCTTCCGCTTTCCTCGCTCTGGGTCACTAACTCACTCTTCCCCTTACCTCGCTCTGGGTCACTGACTCAGTCTTCTCCTATCTTCGCTCTGGGTCACTGACTCAATCTCTCTCTATCCTCATTCCATACAAAATGGTGACTGCCAAGCGTGTAAAATGCAGAGAAGAACGCAACGGAGAAAGAAAGACTCTTAGAAATGACAGTTAAAACACAATTTATAAATTGTGTTGTAACTGTCTTTTCTAAACGTGTTTCTTTCGCTGTTGGGTTCTTCTCTTACCCTATCCTCGCTCTGGGTCACTGACCCAATCTCCACCTATTTTCGCTCTGGGTCACTGACTCAGCCTTACCCTATCCTCGCTCTGGGTCACTGACTCAATCTTCCCCTATCCTCGCTCTGGGTCACTGACAGTTTTCGCTCTGGGTCACTAGTGATAGAAAAGGTCCGCCACATAAAGGGGAAAGTCACTGACCCATGACGAGTTACTTGTCTGGCCAAGCTAAAAGTGGCTGCAACCCGGCCATAACTTGTGGGTCAGCTGCCCCTAAAAAGGCGTCAGTTTTCTTTCAAGGCTCGAGTTACTAGCGCACACTAGTCGACTGTTCTTTCTCCTGACTTTTGTTGTTGTTGTTTGGGGTTTTTTGTTTTTTTGTAGGATGAAGAGTCAGTGCTTGATCTGCACAAGGTGCGGACGAATTTCAAGATGACCCCACCCGTACGTCGCGATGAGTACACCATAATTCTGCTTTGTATGGCCCAGCACAACGACAGCAACACCAGTACGGTCGCCAACTATACGGTCACCGTAGGCAAACCACCGATCGTGCTTGGGGGACCTAACCACACCGTCAACGTGGGTCAGAACGTCACCATCGACTGCATCGTGAAGTCCGACTCTGACATCATTTCCGTCACGTGGTACAAAGATGGCACTAATTTGATGCTCGAAGAAAACATGCATCCCATTACGAAAAATGGCGATACTGAAAACTCCAAACATGGCACATTTCCAATTTCGTCCAGTCTGCCTCGGTATATAGGCGGAACGGTGAGAACTCCGTCGCTGACGATAAAACAAGCTGAACAGCACGACAATGGGAACTACATGTGCGTGGTGACCAACACGTACGGCGAGGGACAAGGATCGGCCAGCCTCGTCACCGTGGCTCACTTCCTGACCACTAACTGTCCCCTGGCGGTGGAGGAGGGCACCGACCTGAGCTGCTCGTGCCAGACCACCCTACCCGGGGTGACTGTCACCTGGCCTGACTACTCCGAGAGTGCCGAGCTCAACGTCACAGGCATCAGCATACAGGACGATGGCACGCGCTTCACCTGTCTGGCCTTGGGGAGCTCTCAGAGCGTGGCCATACAATACCTCCTGCAGGTAATGCCATACAACACCTCCTGAATTTAATACTATACAATACCTCCTGCAGGTAATATCGTACAATATCTCCTGCATGTAATGCTACCACGCCACAGTTATTGATCAATTAAGTAATTTTGCTTTCCCCGAGAGCAAGAAGAGCAACACGTAGAAGAAAATGTGTGTGTGTGTGTATTTGTTTGTTTGTGTGTGTGTGTGTGTGTGTGTGTGTGTGTGTGTGCACAGCTGAATGTGTGTGTGTGTACGTGTCTGTACACGGCTGTGTGTGCGTGTGTCTGTGCACGGCTGTGTGTCTGTGTGTGTGCACGGCTGTGTGTATGTGTGTGTGTGTGTGTGTTTGTGTGTGTGTGTGTGTGTGCACGTCTGTGTGTGCGTGTCTGTGCACGGCCGTGTCTGTGTGTGTGTGCGCGGGGCTCGAGGTGGGTCCAGAGGATGTTTCCGTTTTTGATCCGCACACAAACGCGTTACCCTTTCATTTTTTGTCACTTCTTGTTATGCTGGAACATTTCCAATTTGCACGATGCCTTCTGCTCGCCTCTGTCCCGTGTCTGGTCTGGACGGTTCGTGGCGCAGAGGTCAAGCGCCTGCTACGAATACTAAAGGTCAAGCGCCTGCTACGAATACTAAAGGTCAAGCGCCTGCTACGAATACTAAAGGTCAAGCGCCTGCTACGAATACTAAAGGTCAAGCGCCTGCTACGAATACTAAAAGTGCGAGGTGTCATAACCAGCGCAGGAGTTGGACTGACTTTTCTCCTGTAGTGAGTGTCACCGTTAATTCGGGCGGACCGTCGGGAGTTCTTTCTCAGGGTACTCCGGCTCTTCCTCCCCCTCCACTTTGGTACCGCGGGTTTCAGGCCACTTTATCAATGTCAAATACAAGCGATCAACATTTAACCTCAGTGGCTGAGCTGCCCCTTCGCACCACGTGAATGTTTTGTGTTTGTCTTGTACTGTGTTAGTCTTCAGAGTGAATGTTTTGTGTTTGTCTTGTACTGTGTTAGTCTTCAGAGTGAACGTTTTGTGTTTGTCTTGTACTGTGTTAGTCTTCAGAGTGAATGTTTTCTGTTTGTCTTGTACTGTGTTAGTCTTCAGAGTGAATGTTTTGTGTTTGTCTTGTACTGTGTTAGTCTTCAGAGTGAATGTTTTGTGTTTGTCTAGTACTGTGTTAGTCTTCAGAGTGAATGTTTTGTGTTTGTCTTGTACTGTGTTAGTCTTCAGAGTGAATGCTTGGGTTTCTCGTGAGCGTGTGTGTTGGCGTGGCGCTTTGAGCCGGTTCACAGGGCTGGGATCAAGCGTCTGTGTAATGATCGTTAGTATTCAGGGCTGAGATCAAGCGTCTATGTAATGATCGTTAGTATTCAGGGCTGACATCAAGCGTCTATGTAATGATCGTTAGTATTCAGGGCTGAGATCAAGCGTCTATGTAATGATCGTTAGTATTCAGGGCTGAGATCAAGCGTCTGTGTAATGATCGTTAGTATTCAGGGCTGAGATCAAGCGTCTATGTAATGATCGTTAGTATTCAGGGCTGAGATCAAGCGTCTGTGTAATGATCGTTAGTATTCAGGGCTGGGATCAAGCGTCTATGTAATGATCGTTAGTATTCAGGGCTGAGATCAAGCGTCTATGTAATGATCGTTAGTATTCAGGGCTGGGATCAAGCGTCTATGTAATGATCGTTATTATTCAAGGCTGGGATCAAGCGTCTATGTAATGATCGTTAGTATTCAGGGCTGAGATCAAGCGTCTATGTAATGATCGTTAGTATTCAGGGCTGAGATCAAGCGTCTATGTAATGATCGTTAGTATTCAGGGCTGAGATCAAGCGTCTATGTAATGATCGTTAGTATTCAGGGCTGGGATCAAGCGTCTATGTAATGATCGTTAGTATTCAGGGCTGGGATCAAGCGTCTATGTAATGATCGTTAGTATTCAGGGCTGAGATCAAGCGTCTATGTAATGATCGTTAGTATTCAGGGCTGGGATCAAGCGTCTATGTAATGATCGTTAGTATTCAGGGCTGGGATCAAGCGTCTATGTAATGATCGTTAGTATTCAGGGCTGGGATCAAGCGTCTATGTAATGATCGTTAGTATTCAGGGCTGAGATCAAGCGTCTATGTAATGATCGTTAGTATTCAGGGCTGGGATCAAGCGTCTATGTAATGATCGTTAGTATTCAGGGCTGGGATCAAGCGTCTATGTAATGATCGTTAGTATTCAGGGCTGGGATCAAGCGTCTATGTAATGATCGTTAGTATTCAGGGCTGGCATCAAGCGTCTATGTAATGATCGTTAGTATTATTATTTTGTTACACACCTCCTGCTCTGCTGCCTTTGAGCGGAAAAGCTGTATCACAAACGTGCGTGATACGGCCGTGCTGCGTGAACGGCCAAGTGTGCACACCACTGTCCTGTAGAAAGTCTGGTCAACAAAAAGGTTTGGGCACACACGATTTTTAAATTTGCCCTACTTTCAGCTCACGCGCAATGGCATCATTTCACAGTGACGACAGGCACTCTGACGTCATGTACTCCGCTATTAGGAACATTTGTCTGGCATCCAAAATATTGTATAACGCAAACATCATTTTTTTTCTGTGGCCCCGTTTATAGTCCTAACTAACAAAACGTAAACTCCAAAATACTCTTCACAAGATACAGAATTCTCAACACTAGCACATCACCCTCACATCCACACACAATATATACTGATCAACAAAAGAAACGCGAAGTAGCCCCTTCAAATCACATTTAATCCAACATTTGAAAGTCGATTTCGGACAAACCATACAAAGGATGTTATCGACCTTTGAGGAATGAAATCATGGACAACAGCGTAATCAGTGTGGAAGTTTATTCTGTATTTGGAGCAAGCATGGCACGGCACAATGTCAATATGGCGTGTGACCCCCATTGGCGTTGATGACGGCTTGGCAGCGTCGGCGCATAGAGTGCATCAGGCGGTTGACAGCTGCCCTGGGGATGTTGTTCCAGGACTGGACAATGGTATTCTCCAGTTCTGCGGCTGTCGTTGGTCTGAGGCGTACAGCGTTGACCTCCTTTTGCAGTAGGTCCCAGAGATGTTCGATGGGATTGAGGTGAGGGCTGAGGGCAGGCCAGGGCATGACTGGGATGTTGTGCTGCTGCAAGAAGTGCTGGGTGATACATGCAGTGTGTGTACGCGCATTATCTTCCTGCAAGATGAAGTTTCTGCGTGCCTGAGAAAATGGCAGGACATATGGGTGTAGTACTTGGTCAATGTAGCGCTGAGCTGTGATGCCATTTCCGCGACCTGGTACGAGTCCACGGAAGAACACAGGTCCTACTGTCTGGTTCAGGGTAATCCCACCCCAAGTCATCACGTTTGACCCGTCCCAGGCATTGTTCTCCAGCACACAGCCATCAGCATAGCATTCACCCCTTCTCCGCCACACTCTTATGCGCCCATCTGCATGGCTGATGCAGTAGCGGCTCTCATCCGTGAACAGGACGTTCTGCCACTGTCGCCTGGTCCAGTCGACATGAGTCTGTGACCACTGTAGGCGTGCACGGCGATGAGGGTCAGTAAGAACAGGTCCACGGGTTGGACGGCGGTTGTGCAGATTATGCTCCTCTAGCCGTGGTCGCACTGTCTGGCCACTGATGGGTGCCTGGTGGTTGCCGATAACTTCTCTTGCTGTTTCCTCGGCCGGCTGAAAGCGATTTCGAACGTGAGCCCAGAAAATGTGTCGGTCTCGTGGAGTTATCAAACGTGGTCATCCGCTTCGGGGAGCGTCAGCAGAAGACCCGTTAGCTTGACAGCGTTGCTGCAGCCTGTAAATGGTCGAAATGTAACATCTAAAGACCACTGCCACAGCTTGTGGATCTTCTCCGGCTTCCAAACGCCCAAGAGCTCGTTCTCGTTGGGGAGCACTCAGTCTTGGCATGGTTGATGTGGCAACGGCAAACGTGACAGAAGGCGTAACACTGCTGATTTGTTATTGCCTTGCATTGCTGAACACAGGTCATGACCCAACATCACTCTGCACTGTATGCACGTGCGTGGAAAGCATACGCCGTGCGTCCTAACTAATACGGGTGCCTCGTGCACAGGGAGGGTAACACGGTTACTACAGTACGGTGACTGCATGCTTACATGTTGTTGCTCGTACACTGGTTATCAAAAATAGTGTAATTTGTATTTTCGTGGATTTATCATACAAATACAACATACACTTCAGAGTCCTGAAGTGTATGTTGTATTTGTATGATATTTGTAGGACTCTGAAGCCTGGAAAGGAGTCCTCGGCAAGCATGGCGTGGGGAACTGCAATGACAATGGCCGCCTACTGTTGGAGTTCTGTGCGGAGCAGCAACTGGTCATCACCAACACTACTTTTCAGCAAAAGGACAGTCGAAAGACCACCTGGATGCATCCTCGCTCCAAACACTGGCACCTTATCGACTATGTCCTAGTGCGTCAGAGGGACCGCAGTGACGTCCTCCTCACCAGAGTGATGCCCAGCGCAGAGTGCCACACTGACCACCGCCTTGTCCGCTGCAAACTCAGGCTCCACTTCAAGCCAAAACCCAAGAAATGGGGGCCCCCCAAGAAAAAGCTTGACGTTGCCAGCCTTCAGCGTGACGATGTGAAAGCTGCCTTTCAGACAGATTTACAGCGCAGGCTCAAAGACACAGCGGACCCAGTAGACTCCTCCCCTGAAACACTTTTGGAACAACTGAAAACTGCTATTGCAAAATCCTCTGCAGAAGTCTTGGGTTTCGCCAGAAAGAAGAACAAAGACTGGTTTGACGAAAACGATGTAGAGATCCAGGAACACCTAGCAAAAAAAAGAGCCGCCCATCAGGCCCACCTAGCCCAGCCTTCCTGCCCTGTGAAGAAGTCTGCCTTCCGCCTCGTCTGCAGCAGTCTCCAGCGCAAGCTCAGAGATCTCCAGAATGAGTGGTGGACCAGACTTGCACAGAGGACCCAGCTTTGTGCTGACAATGGTGACTACAGGGGCTTCTACGAAGTACTGAAAGCAGTGTATGGTCCCAGGCACCTGGTACAAAGTCCCCTGCGAAGCGCGAATGGCCAGGCACTCCTCACAGATAATACCTCCATCTTGAACCGCTGGTCGGAATACTTTCAGAGCCTCTTCAGCGCTGAGCGCACTGTTCAAGAAGCAGTCGTCCTACAAATCCCACACCTCCCAGTAAAGGTTGAATTGGACGAACCGCCCACCGCTGAAGAGACCCTCACAGCCATCCACCAGCTCAAGAGTGGCAAAGCAGCAGGCATTGATGGAATACCGCTAGAGATCTGGAAACATGGAGGCACAGCACTGCACAACAAGCTCCATGACCTCTTTCTCTGCTGCTGGGAGGAAGGAACACTACCAAAAGATCTCAGCGATGCAGTCGTTATCACCCTGTACAAGAACAAAGGCGAGAAGTCTGACTGTTCCAACTATCGGGGAATTACCCTGCTGTCCATTGCTGGGAAAATCCTTGCAAGGCTGCTCCTGAATCGGCTGGTACCTGCCATCGCTGAAGACCAACTCCCAGAGGGCCAGTGTGGCTTCAGAGCAAACAGGAGCACCACCGATATGGTCTTTGTGCTGAGACAGCTACAGGAGAAGTGCCGCGAGCAGAACAAAGGGCTGTACGTAACATTTGTCGACCTAACAAAAGCGTTCGACACTGTAAGCAGGCAAGGCATGTGGCAGATCCTGGAGCGACTTGGCTGTCCCCCAAAGTTCCTCAACATGATTGTCCAGCTACACGAGGACCAGCAAGGCCAGGTCAGACTCAACAATGACCTCTCAGAACCATTCCCTATTCTCAACGGCGTAAAGCAGGGCTGCGTGCTGGCACCGACCCTCTTCACCATCTTTTTTAGCATGATGTTGAAGCAGGCCACAGTGGACCTCGATGATGACGATGCAGTGTACATCAGGTATCGTCTCGATGGCAGCCTGTTCAACCTCAGACGACTGCAGGCCCACACGAAAACCCTAGACCAACTGATTCGTGAGCTGCTTTTTGCTGATGATGCTGCCCTCGTTGCACACACAGAGAGAGCCCTGCAGCGCATCACGTCTTGCTTCGCAGATGCTGCCCAGCTCTTTGGACTCGAGGTCAGTCTGAAAAAGACAGAGGTCCTCCATCAGCCGGCACCCAAGACAGTGTATCGCCCTCCTCACATCACCATTGGCGAGTCTGAACTAAAGTCAGTGCACCAGTTTACTTACCTTGGCTGCATTATCACGTCGGACGCCAAGCTGGACAAGGAGCTTGACAGCAGGCTGGCAAAAGCGAACAGCGCTTTCGGGCGACTTTTCAAGCGGGTGTGGCACAATCAACAGCTGAAAACAGGCACCAAGATCAGCGTGTACAGAGCTGTGGTCCTCACCACCCTGCTGTATGGTTCCGAGTCCTGGGCCCTCTACCGCAGCGAACTACGACTCCTCGAACGCTTCCACCAGCGCTGCCTGCGTACCATCCTGGGCATTCACTGGAGTGACTATGTCACCAACGTCGAGGTCCTTGAACAGGCTGAAACTGTGAGCATCGAGGCTTTGCTGCTGCGGACACAGCTCCGCTGGGCGGGGCATGTCTCCAGGATGGAGGATCATCGCCTACCAAAGATCACCCTGTTCGGCGAGCTTGCTACTGGACACCGTGACAGAGGGGCACCAAAGAAGAGATACAAAGACTGTCTCAAGAAGTCACTTAGTGCCTGCCAAATCGACCACCACCAGTGGTCTTCGCTTGCTGCGGACCGTGACACCTGGCGCTCCACCATTTACAAGGCAGCTGTCTCCTTTGAGGACTCTCACAGAGCTAGCCTTAAGGACAAGCGGCTCAGGAGAAAAAACAGAGATGCCGCAGCTCAGAACCCTGGCCATACCTTCCCCTGCAGCCACTGCGGTCGAACCTGCCTGTCTCGGATTGGCCTCCGCAGCCACGAACAAGCCTGCAGACGTCGTGGGCAACTCCTATAAAATCTTCGTTCGCGAAGTCAAGCCAAGAGAGAGAGATAACAACATACACTCAAATTTCGCGTTTCGTTTGTTGATCAGTATAGTCACAGCCAGGTTAGAGCTGTTCTTAATTGGACGAACTTTTGATCGGCAAACCTAGATCGGAGAAGATCGGCGATCTTTTGGTTTGTTTCTTAATTGAGGTTGACGAACCTAGGCGAACTTCAGCAAACCAGGTTTGCCATTGTTCTCTTTCTTAACTGAAGTGCTTGATTCGGCGTACTTACTGTCTGCGAAGGTGTTCAAAATGGCTGCCGCTATGCCGCTTCGCGATTTGAATGATGTTTGTTTTTGTAGTCCTTGCAGTAGCGACCCCACAAACAGCGTTGCGCCTCCCACAAATCAATAAAAATAGGTCTTGTTCTTCGCACGAGTGAAATATCGCTGTTCGCCATATTTGTTTGTATCGGTGACTATCTTCTTATCTCCAACGCAGAATAGGGTAAAAGTTTTGACCAATCAGAGAAAAGGTTCGCCTTGGTTTGCTCAACGCGCTGAGCGAACGTTTTCCGACAGCGAACTATGGTTTGCCGAGGTTCGTGAACCACTAAGAACTAGGTTCGCCGTATCTTTATATCGTTCAATTAAGAACCAACCTGGTTCGCCCGAGATCGTGAACTCTAGATCGTCAGAGTTCGCGAACTAAAGTTCGTTTAATTAAGAACATGCTTTAGGTAAACTCTTCAGTATCCAACCTGCTCAACTGGTGTTATCGCTCTGTATCGTATTCACGTTCCTCCACGTCAAGGCGTGTAGTTTCTTGCGACACGCGTTCCTGAAGCTGTCCCACGTTCCCCGAACTGTGGACGTCCTCTCGACACTCTCCTCTAACGCAGCCTCTGTTGATTTTGATGGCTTGGCACCAAGTCCCTCGCTCCCCGAGTGGTGAATGTCCTCAAGACACGTTCCTCCAGCGGCAGCCTCTGTTGACCTTGACGTCGGTGGCACGTCCCTGGCTCCGCACAATAACTCTGTACAATAAAGTTCTAATGTCATAACACTTGCTTAACACACACATATTGGATGATATGAGATACCTTACGTAACCTGGCTGATACAAATAAATCTGTACGTTCATTGACACACACGTGCTTCATAAAACAGACTAGATTCGCAACACACCATAACTCAGTCACTACATTGAAAAAGACTATAACATGACGCTCGCGCCACACAGTGGTTCGTACCTAGGAAAAGGTTATAGTCCACAAGCTAGGAAGGTCTACCGTGCACCCCCCCTCCCCCCCCCCCAGTACTCAATAAGATGGATTTCAAAGTGTTTCTTAGTATGTCCTGAGATGTTTAAGCCATGTTCCCCGAAAATCCTTAGGAACACACCAGAGATATAGCCGATGGCGCAAGGGTACCCCCATTCACGCTCTTCGCAGGTGCTAAAATGAGGTTGAGAAACATTTTCCTCTAAATAAATCAGAATTCATTCCAGAAGCCCAAATCAGGCAATATTATGTTAAGGCACACGTTCTGCAGCCTCTGCAAAAACAGAATGAAAAAATATTGAATCTCTGGCTCACAGTGAAGGTATTTGTGGACCCAGCAAACGACCATTTCCGCGAAATCGCAAAAAAAGACAAAAATAATGTGTCAGATGCCTTCAGACATTTTCTATAGTGCTGGCAGTCCATTTTCAGGCTTACATTATTAAAACAGGATGTTACAATTATTATAAACTTGACTAGGTGATGCTGTGATCACTGTGAGTGCCACAGTGGTTGATTTTGTATCCCTACCCCCAAGTTGTAAAAATACACAAAATTAATTAGAAAAAATTTCTAAAGTTATTCCATTTCATTTTGACCTTTCTTTACCTATTAAGTTTCAATAATGTGAGCATAAAGTGCAAGAAAATAAGGAAAGTCGGCATCCTTTACGGTACATTCGTGGTGAATGATAGCTTTTTCCCATTTAAAATTGCCAAATTGGGAAATGTACGTTGTTTCCGGTGCCCTCAGAAATGTTGTATACTACCGATAGGTCTTTGTTAGGTTTTATTGGTTAGGATAGAGTACCACAGTTACTCCCAACCTGATTTTGTGATGCTATGATGCATTTAGGGGACACAGTGGCTGAATCTGCTGCCCTACCCCCATTTTACCAGTACGCAAAGTAACGCAAAATAATCATAAAAATTGCTTACGTAATAGTCCTCTGTTTAAATATTTTTTGTTGCTGTTGTTTTTTTTTAAAGTATGCATACTGAGAATAAAAAGTTGTGATCATTTCATTAATTTCAATGTAACCCATCAATTTAATTTTAACTATTTTTAACTGGCTGGTCTTTTAGGTGATATTTTACCTAGCGTAAGGCGGGTCTAGTAAGGTCTCCCCTTTTCCTTTCATTTATTTTTATCTAGAAATGTGTAAATATGAATATGCGTAATAAAGTTTCATGGTTCCTAATAGCCAAAACAATGTTATCAAAAATACTTAGTTTCCACATGTCGACCACGAGATCTCCACTTCCACCTTCTGCAACGTTCAATCTTTTTTATGGCCGTCTTTAAATCTTATATTGTTCTGGCTGCCAATAAGTGAGCTGTCAAGAGCTAGGCAGCATGTTTTCAGAGTTTGGTGTATAGGGGCGTGTCTTCTGGTCAGAACTGCCAGCAGACCGCTTCTCTGTATGGACATGTTTGGAGAATGTGCTAAGGAGACCGATTTTCTACGCCAAATTCGCATAGGGCTGTTTCCACATGACCCAGTCTCACGAGGTGAGTTCAGCAGGGTCCTTACGGTCTGTGAACATTTGTGAAAGTTGTAAAAAAATGGCAAGGCTTTTTGAGGGCCCTGGAAAGTCTGTCAATTTCAGTCCTTTTCCTTAAAGTCTGTGAAAGTTTGTAAAAAATGACAACGTACTGGCAAACTTTTGTCTACTTCTTTTTTTTTTTTTCTCCCTCAATTTGTGACTATTCCCATTGCAAACGATCATGCTGACGCTTGTTGCAAGTGATCTATATTTAGCTCTGATCATAAAGTGACTGCATGGCGAACATTCTGATTGGTTGTTTACGCTTCTACCGAAGTCCGCCATTCACTAAGCGTTCTTTTATTTTGGTATCTCTTCACGCAGTAGGCACGGAAGCTTCAAATAATTGCTGATACAGAGTGATCTGATTAAAGTGTGTAAAGCTTCAGGCTTCAGTTTGGGTTTGTGAAACGTTCCTGCTTTTCTGGATGGACCCAGTCCAGAGTAATCAGTGTGTAGATGAAAGATGGTGGCCTGGCTCTCCCTGTTCAGCTTGTTGATGTCATCTGCCCACGGGCTGCAGCCGCCATTCTGCTTTTGCCAATCACTTTGTTGTTGTAGTGTCTCCATTCCCAGCTAGTCCAGAATGCACTGGAATCCACTGCAGCACTATTTTGTGAACAGGGCATCCAGTCTATCTTGAAGCTTCCTGGTGAGATCAGTGGATCAAGCTGCTGCCTTTCCCTAGCTAGTGCTTTGCTGCTGTGTTGAGCACCTGCAGATCTGTACGATAGCTGGTAAGGAGAGGGAGGTAGTAGTGCGGTCTGCACAACAGATGTACACGCCACTTCCTTCATTCAACACGGCATCTTGTGTGGTATCACAGCTGCTGTGAGGGTAGCGCTTGTGCACAACCTCCAGCAATTTGGCTTTGTGCAGTGCCGCGACCTTTGGCAAAGAGTCCTGGAACATTATGTTGTCTTGAAGGCTCTTTCGAGATGTCCAGGTATCTGAAGGGAGCTGTTCACACATCTTTGGGCTTGGTTCCAGGACGTCAGTGTTAGCCCTTTGCAGGACCTTCAGTTGGCAGTTCAGATTGGGCATTTCTGACGGTTCTTGGTCTGCTCCTGTAGTCTCCCATGCTGTCGGTGTTTAGTAAGTCTCTTCATCGTGTGTGCTGTTCTGCATTCCAGTGGCTCCAATGTCCTCCATTTCCTAAATTGGGGTGCTCCAGATGGCTCTAAGAATGTCACTGCATCATGAGAATGACCCATGTTCTGCATCTTGTCAAGCCTGGCTTTTTGGGTTTCAGGTAGTGTTTCATGTTGTCGATGTATCTTGGTACCGCACAACTGGTCTGACCGAGCAGGTGTTTGCTTGTGCCAGGATGCTGTAATTTGCGCCAATGTGGTCCCCACCAGTTCTTCATCAGAGACTCTCTTTCTTTTTTGCAGCTCTAGCTTCCATGGTTTCAATGTGAGGCCTCCACGTGAATCCAGTAATTTATTTGTTGCCAGTAAAGTTGGCCTGTCTGTCTTTGGTACTGGAAGATCTCCAGTTTTGAGGTGACCTGTTCCATCTGATTGAAAAAGATGGTCTAGCTCAGTTTGAGTGGCCTCTTTCAGTCCAGCTGCTGACTCTATAGTCAGCATCCTGGATTCTGGAGGATGCTATTTCTTTATGTTCTGGAGGATGCTATTTCTTTATGCCTCCATGTGAATCCAGTAATTTATTTGTTGCCAGTAAAGTTGGCCTGTCTGTCTTTGGTACTGGAAGGTCTCCAGTTTTGAGGTGACCTCTTCCGTCTGATTGAAAGAGATGGTCTAGCTCAGTTTGAGTGGCCTCTTTCAGTCCAGCTGCTGACTCTATTGGCAGCATCCTGGATTCTGGAGGATGCTATTTCTTTATGTTCTGCTGCGCTCCACACTGCAAAGTCATCTGCATGGAGGATGTTCAAGACGAACCTTGGTACTGTTGTACTGGTGTCAATAATGTAGACAAAAAACAGCATCAGACACAACATCTCCCTGAGGTACACCTTCCCCGAGTTTGACAAGAGTGCTGAATGTGCAGACGATAGAAGCTTCAGCGCCAGCCCCTGTTAAGCATGCCTTAAATAAAAAGAATTACAATTAAATCGATGGGTCACATTGAAATTAATGAAATGATCACAAATGTTTATGCTCAATATACATATTTTGTTAAGAAAACTGGCAACAAAAATATTTAATCAGAGGAGCAATTGTTATGATCATTTTTCGTTCGTTTGCATACAGGTAAAATGGGGGTAGGGCAGCAAATTCAGCCACTGTGGCCCCTAAATGCATCACAGCATCATAAAATCAGGTTGGGAGTAACTGTGGTACTATATCCTAAACAATAAAACCTAAAAAAGACATATCAGTTGTATACAAAATTTCTGAGGGCATCAGAAACAATGTATGTTTCCCAATTTAGCAATTTTAAATGGTAAAAAGCTATCATTCACCACGAACATACCGTAAAGGATGCCGACTTTCCTTATTTCTTGCACTTTATGCTCACATTATTGAAACTCAATAGGTAAAGAGAGGTCAAAATAAAATGGGATAACTTAAGCAATTTTTTCTAATTAATTTTGTGTATTTTTACAACTTGGGGGTAGGGATACAAAATCAACCACTGTGGCACTCACAGTGATCACAGCATCACCTAGTCAAGTTTATAATAATTGTGACATCCTGTTTTAAGGATGTAAACCTACAAATGGACTGTCAGTGCTATAGAAAATGTCTGAAGGCATCTGACACATTATTTTTGTCTTTTTTTGCGATTTCGCGGAAATGGTCATTTACTGGGTGCACAAATACCTTCACTGTGAGCCAGAGATTCAATATTTTTTCATTCTGTTTCTTGCAGAGGATGCAGAAGGTGTGCTTTGACATAATATTACCTGATTTGGGCTTCTGGAATGAATTCTGATTTATTTAGAGGAAAATGTTTCTCAACCTCATTTTAGCACCTGCGAAGAGCGTGAATGGGGGTACCCTTGCGCCATCGGCTATATCTCTGGTGTGTTCCTAAGGATTTTCGGGGAACATGGCTTAAACATCTCAGGACATACTAAGGAACACTTTGAAACCCATCTTATTGAGTACTGGGGGGGGGGGGGTGCACGGTAGACCTTCCTAGCTTATGGACTATTATACTTAAAACACCCACGTACTACCTTCGTAAACAACCTAGGCATACACACATCACACTCTTTAGTTTTCCATCTCGGTAAATAACTATATAGAAAATCTTCGGTTATCTCAACAAGTTCTAAATGGACATAGCTGAACCAAATCAACGCTACGCAACCGAACTAAATCTTACTAACGCATACTACCTTTAATTCACTAGCTGTCGATAACACATATAAAAACGTACCTGAAATCTTGGTTTTAGAATCTTGGAATACGGCTAGTGTATCCGACATACGTCCGTCCTCACTGACAGAATAGCACGTACTAACTACTCCTAAGATGTATGTATGTATGTATGTATGTATGTATGTATGTATGTATGTATGTATGTATGTATGTATGTATGTATGTATGTATGTATGTGTGTGTGTGTATGTATGTATGTACGTACACACACACACACACACACACGTACGTACGTGTGTGTGTGTGTGTGTGTGTGTGTGTGTGTGTGTGTGTGTGTGTGTGTGTGTGTGTGTGTGTGTGTGTGTGTGTGTGTGTGTGTGTGTGTGTGTGTGTGTGTGTCTACGTTTGTATGTAAACCAGAGAATCTCCGATATTTCTGTACAGTCAATCTTGAAACATGGCGAAATACTTTCTTAAGTGGGTGGCTAAGAGAGCCTCCGAGCATATTGTAATTAAATGTCTCATTTAAGACATAAACAACCGTTTATAGGAAGTCGGTTGACCCAGATTAGAGTCCGTAATTTTTGTCATATTTACTTGAACTTTTGCATATAGCTAGTTTGGAGAAAGACATTGGATGAATTCGTTAGTCAGCTTTGTATCCTTTCAACTTCTTTCGTAAAAATTAATTCTTTTCAGAAAAGAATTAAAACACTAAAATAACCCTTTACTTCTAGAGGAAGTCAGACAGTGGTTGTGACGTAAAAGAGGCAACTCCGTCACCAGGCAGTCACTGACATAATGCTCTAAATATGACGTCATTTTTTTCTCTCTCTCTCTCTCTCTCTCTCTCTCTCTCTCTCTCTCTCTCTCTCTCTCTCTCTCTCTCTCTCTCTCTCTCTCTCTCTCTCTCACACACACACACACACACAAACATGCGCGCATCTCCAAGAGGAATAGATCCTCATGCGCCCTACAGGCGCATGGGGATCTATGCCTCTTGAAAATGTTTGGAGCGCGCGCAAGCACTAATACGCACACACACACACATCGACGCGCTTTCAGAAGAGCATGCAGGTGTCCCGTGTACTTAGCATAACATGTAGATAGGTAAATCAACCTGCTTTCACACAAATTATAGCAAGACTGCAATTGTACCGTGAAGTTCTACTTTTGTCACCATTTTCTCAAGCCTATGAAGCGAAAGTGAAACTCATATCACGTAAAATATAAAATTACGTAAAACCTAAAACTTACGTCATGACAAATTAATGACGTTTGGCAAATCAATGACGCGTATGTCCTGCGCCCCTTATAGAACTCACTGACGCATCTGCAGATCTGCGAGACTTTTTCAATAGGAGATAATTCAACATCAGAATCAGGTCAAAGACAAAAGGTAGAGACCATTCACAGCAAGGACAGCTCTCAAATAGAAGGAACTTTGTGAGTTATGGTTCATCCTGTCTTGTTCCAATTCTCCTGGGTCTTTCATAGTCACCCGCTTTGACCTCTAGTTCATCAGGTTTGTAACCTTGACCTATGAACTTTCATTTAAGTTGTATTTTTAAAATGTGAACTCCTTTATTTGCTGCTGACGATAGTGCGCCGCCTAGTTGCGCGTAGATATGCGTCTGTTCCGATCAACGGTATAGTCGGTAACAGTCAAGGATTTAATTCATTCAAGGCGCCCGCATCAATAGGTGCGAAAGTGTCGTATAGCGTTGCTGGCGCCAACGCCGGACTTCCGCAGATATTGACAGGGGCGCCTGGAATGAGTTTATTCCCCTGTTTGTATTTCCTGGTGCACAAACACACTCCAGTTATAACTTGATACCTGTTGTATTTTCCGAACTGCAGGTGACGCACAAAGGTGCTGCCGTCAGAATACGTGTTGTATTTTCTGAACTGCAGGTGACGCACAAAGCTATACCTGTTGTATTTTCTGAACTGCAGGTGATGCACAAAGGTGCCCTGAGACGCCGGGAAGAGCATCAGATAGGGGAACCCGTTTCCTCCGGGCAATTCCCTGGAGCCATCGTGGCCATCGTGGCTGTGCTGCTCGTGGTAGTCCTTGTCGTGCTAGCTGTGTGGTGCATGGTCCACAGGCGCCGCGCTGCTGCCGCCAACCGCCAAGAAGCCAAAGCTGTGATGGCGCAAGGGAAAGAACCTTAGTCAGGAAGGGACACGTTGCGAGGTACAATAAAAAAAGTAATGATTGTTGGGGTGCCATTTGTAAAATGCTTGAGCCACATAAATAACATTAGTATCAATACAAATTTTCGCCTTTGCCCTTTAATGTAATTCTTAGACGCACGCAGTCAGGAACCAGCGCACCCCCTAAGCGCACATCAGCGCACCCACTAAGCGCACACCAGCGCACCCACTAAGCGCACACCAGCGCACCCACTAAGCGCACACCAGCGCACCCACTAAGCGCACGCCAAAATCTGTGGAGCAGGCGTGAGCTAAAACACCCAAAATTCCATTTCCCAATACTACTTTCTGGACCCTTCGAGCTATAATGTATTTCTTCTATCTATCTATCTATCTATCTATCTATCTATCTATCTATCTATCTATCTATCTATCTATCTATCTATCTATCTATCTATCTATCTATCTATCTATCTATCTATCTATCTATCTATCTATCTATCTATCTATCTATCTATCTATCTATCTATCTATCTATCTATCTATCTATTTATATCCCGTAGTCTTGCCGACCGTTGGGGCACCAATGATGACTTGGCAACCAGCTCCCTCCAATCCTCTCTGTTCTCTGCCATTCTCAGCGTATCGCCCAGCTTCGGTCCTGTCCACTCTGAGATATTGTCCTCCCATCTTTTCCTCTGTCTTCCTCTCCTTCGTCCTCCTTGCACAGTGCCTTGCAGGATTGTTTTGGCAAGCCATGCTGAACGCGTGACATGTCCATACCACTTCAGTTTGCGTTTTCTCACAATGCCTAATAAGTCTTCATAGGGCCCGATGGCTTGCCTGATTCTGCTTCCCACTTCCTCGTTTGTGATGTGATCTCTGTATGAAATGCCAAGCATCCTTCGAAAACATCTCATTTCAGTGGCTTGTGTCCTCCTTTCAAGGTCTGCTGTGAGGGTCCATGACTCGCAGGCATACAAGAACACTGAGATGACTAAGGAGCGCATCAGTCTGATCTTGGAGCAGAGTGTGATGTTTCTGTCCTTCCATATGGTCTTCAAAATTGACAGTGGCTGTTGTTGTCTGCGCAATCCTGGACAGTATTTCTGGTTTTGATCCCTCATCTGTCACAATGGCTCCTAAGTATTTGAATTTCTTAACTGTTTCCAGTTTTTGGCCTCCAACCATGATTTCAGTGCCAATGCCACTGGCGTTATTAGTCATCAGTTTGGTCTTCTCTGCACTGATTTCCATCCCATATGCAATGGTTGTACTATCCAGCTTTTCCACCAGCTGATCTAGCTCCTTCTCTGTTCCTGCAAGGCCATCAATGTCGTCCACAAAGCGCAAGTTCGTGATTGTTCTGCCTCCAATACTGACAGTTCCTTCATGATCTTTCAGAGCATCCGTCATGATTCTTTCCAGGAAGATGTTGAAAAGAGTAGGTGAGAGCAAGCAGCCTTGTCTGACTCCAACTGTAGTCCTAAACCAGTTTCCTATTTTGCCGTTGAAGCAGACTGCGCTAGTGGCCTTGTTGTAAAGGTTTGCTATGACTTTGATCAGGTTGGCATCGATGTTGTATAGCTGCATGGTGGACCAAAGGGCTACATGCCACACCCTGTCAAACGCTTTCTTAAAATCCACAAAGACATGATAGAGGTCCTGCTGGTGCTGGAGGTATCTCTCACATAGAACTCTCAGGATGAAGATCTGTTCAGTTGTGCTGCGCCCTGGTCTGAAGCCTGCCTGTTCCTCAGCTATGATTTCCTCTGCCTGTGGTTTCAGCCTGTTCAGTAGGATCTTTAACATGACTTTCCTTGGGTGGGATATAAGACTGATCGTGCGATAGTTTTGGCATTGATGTAAGTTGCCTTTTTTGGGGAGAGTTATTATAAGTGATTGGGTCGATGGTGTGGGCCAATCCCCTGACTGCCAGATCTTATTGCAGATTGTTAGTAAGGTGCTTATCGTGTCTTCTCCCCCTTCTTGGACTAGCTCTGCAGGGATGTTGTCTGCTCCTGCTGCCTTCCCTTTTTTCAGCGACTTCACTGCAGCCTCTACTTCTTCTCGGAGGATGGGATAGTTGCCATTGTTGGTCACGGGTGGGTTGACAAGTATGCCTGGGTCCCCTGCAGCTCGGTGGTTGTACAATTCTGAGCAGTACTTTGTCCATCTCTTCAGTATGTCTTGGTCTTCCGTAAGACAGTTCCCTTCACTATCTTGAATGATCGAGGAGCGTCCTTGTTTTACACTGGTCAGGTCTTTCACCAGCTGGTATGCTTTTTTGCTATTATTTTTGTTCAGATTTTCTCCTACGTGTTTACACTGATCTTCAATCCACTTATTCTTTGCCTTTTTCATGCTTTTCTTGATATCCTGGTTAATTTCCCTGTATTGTTTAGCTCCTTCTACCTCTGATTTTTTTTCTTTAATTCTCGACGCTTGTCACATAGAACAAAGATGTCAGTTGTAACCCACGGTTTCTTTGCTTGTCAGTGTTTGCCAAGGATCTCACTGGCTGTTTGGGTTACAACAGTGTTAAATGTGTCAACCAGTGTGTCGACGTCCGTGTCTTCTGCACCCAGAAGTAGCAGTGGTGCGAATTGTCCTCCTATCTTTGACTGAAAGGCTTCCGCTACCTCTGGGTCTTTCAGCTTCTCGAGGTCAAACTTGAGTCTGGTGGGACCCTGCTTGTTGACCTTCTTTAGGCGGAGTCGGAAGGTCATCATCAATAAGTCATGGTCACTTCCAATGTCTGCTCCTGGAAAACTTCTTGTCTTGGCAATATTCACACTGGTTTGGAAGCGTCTCTTCACCATGATGTAGTCAATTTCGTTATGGTGCTCTCCGCTCGGGCTGTGCCATGTCCACCTTCTGGATGCTTTGTGCGGGCCAAACGTGTTCATCAGCTTTAGATCATTTGAACTGGCAAATTCCAGGAGCCTTAAGCCTCTGTCGTTGGTCTCTGCATTGCAGTAGCGTCCGCATGTGCCTTTCCAGTTCCTAGCAGCATCCTCTCCTATTTTGGCATTCCAGTCTCCCTGCGCCACAAGAATGTCTTTCTTGGGGGTCTGGTCCATAACTTCTTGCAGTTGGTCATAGAAGTCTTCTATTTCCTCATCGCCATAGTCTGTTGTTGGGGCATAAACTTGTACAATGGTGATATTAAATGGGGTTGCCCTCAAGCGTATGGTGATAAGCCTACTGGAGACTGGCCGACAACTCATGACGGTGTTCACGATGTCTTTGTGGACGAGAAATCCGACACCCTGTTCGTGTTTGTCTTCTCTGCCACTGTAGTACAGTTTGTGGTTTTCATGGGTTGATGTTTCCCCAAGGTTCTTCCATCGTACTTCGCAAAGTCCTAGGATGGTTCAATGGTATCTGTTCATTTCATATGTCAGTTCCTGTACCTTTCCAGGCATTCTTAATGTTCTGACTTTCCAAGTGCCAATGCTGATGTTGTTTCTGGCACGGAGTTTTTGATGGTGATGGTGCACCAGTAACACACTTAACACCTCTGCCCTGGCGCAAGACAGAAGGCGCGGTCCTTGTTCCGGGCGACGACCGATCCGGTATGGATTGAGGTAAGGTTGTCATTGCATGTGGTGTGTCTTGGGCAAAAGAACCTGGCGGAGCCCATCCCTCTCCAGGCTGTTAACCACAACTCCACATAACTTGTGGCTCGCCTTGCTCCTGGACACGTGGCCGATGAGACCTTCATGGGACTCTTTCGCCCTGAGTGGTGACTTCATCAAGGAAGTTCATACACCCAATCAGGTACCGTGTCAGCACCCTAGCCTTTGGTTATCCAAAACCTAACCTGCAAGGCAGCAAGGGACTCGTGGAGGGCGGGGTTGTCTCTGTCCCGTGCAGTTGTGAACATCTGCCCACTGCCCATCTGAAAATACATGAAAGGCACAGAGCTACATAGGGGACATTTAGCATACTAAATACAAGAAACATTTAGTTCTGCATTCCCCAAGTATCACTCATCACCACCGAAACCGGCAGGGGCCGTGTCTGTCTAAACCAATTATCCCAGGTTATCTCGCCTGACAAGGGTTATAAACATATCCCCACTCTGACACTGCTCACGTGGGAATAATACAAGAAATAGTATGAGAAAGGTGAGGCATGTTTTCATGCCTGCGTGCGCTTGCGCTATATGGGGTTAGTCGCTTGAGCCGTTTCGTTGCACGACGCCAGTGAAAATAGGATGTAAACAAGAGTGGACTCTCAAAGATAATCACTTTATTTCTACACGTTAAGAAGAGTGAAAAACGGAGACAGTGATGTCAAAATCCAAACAAATCAGTCAAACTCCTTCACTGGCTTCCCATCCCCCAACGCATCCAATGCAAGATTCTGTCTCTCTGCTACAAATCCCTGAACAACTGCGCTCCCGCCTATCTCTCAAACGTACTTCACCCCTACACTCCTCCCCGCTCCCTCCGCTCCACCTCCGACCCTCTCCGCCTCCGTCCGCATCCCCCGCACCAAACTCAACACTTTCGGCCCCCGCTCCTTCTCAGTATACGGCCCATCTACCTGGAACACTCTCCCACTCTCTCTCCGCCAGAAACACTCTCTCTCCTCCTTTCAGTCCGCCCTCAAAACTCACCTCTTTCAACAGTTCTAGCACTATATCACAACACTCCCCACCCCAAGCAGACTGTCGTAATGTATTTCACTATATTTTGTGGTACGTGAGTCGTTGTCTAAAGCGTGCGCATGCGTGCGCGAGTTGTGAGTGCGCGCTTAGAGTTATAATTATTATAAGATAAGCGCATTAAAAATACCGTAATTATTATTTTTATTTTAAGTTGTTTGTCGTGTACTTGTGTGTAGTGTACTTGTGTTGTTTGTAGTGTACTTGTGTTGTGTGTAGTGTACTTGTGTATTGTCTAGCACTGCCGGCAAATGGTTTGTGCAATACAACTGTGAAAGAGAGGTCTTTAAGGTGATATCATTGTGATTTAAAATCCTTTAAAATGCTTCAGGAACGAAGTCTTTCAGTTGCCTGGAATGTCAGCAGGGGCGGATCCAGAGGGTGTCTGGACGGGGAGCGGGGGAGGTGGAGGAAGGGGGGGGGAGGGGGGCACACCAGCCTGCATTTTTTTTTTTACAAGTGTATTATTGTGTTGTAAATGTTCATTATACACGTTTCATTTTTGTATGATTTTCTCAGACATGCTTACAGTTTTCAGGGCTTAAGATTTATATATGTTGAAACTTTCCTCGCGGGACACTTCACAGCACCCATTTCAGCACTTTATTTTATAGAGAGGCTGATCATATCATATCCCAACCAGCTAAAGAACTATCGCCCTGTTTCAAACCTACGCTTTCTGTCCAATGTTCTTGAGAGAGTCGTTCTGACACAGCTCACTAAATACCTACAGTCAAACAATCTTGTCCATCCGCTTCAGTCTGCTTACCGTGCCGGGCACAGTACTGGAACTGCTCTCCTCTGTGTCGTTAATGGCCTCTTATGTGCCTATGATGAAAACCAGATCTCAGTTCTTGCCCTGTTGGACCTATCAGCTGCGTTTGACACCATTGACCACTCCATCTTGCTCCAACGTCTAGAAAACTACTTTAGTATTTCTGGTAAAGCTATCACCTAGTTTCACTCTTATCTGTCTTCCCGTCAGATCAACGACTCTGTCAAGAACGTTCTTTCTGAAGCTGCTGTGCTAGAGTTTGGGGTCCCCCAGGGCTCTGTCCTTGGCCCCATTCTATTTACGCTGTACACTCAGCATCTGTCTCAAATTACCGCATCGCATTCAGCCGATCATCACATGTATGCGGACAATACACAACTTCGGAAATATGCACCTCCAAACAGCTCCAGTCAGGCTATTCCAGATGTTCAGAACTGTATCTCAGATGTTAAGTCCTGAATGTGTGAAAATAAACTTCAGTTAAACGAGGGCAAGACAGAAGCTCTTCTTGTCGGTGCCTCTCGACTGCTGCCCAATTCTCCTGACTCTATGCGCATTTGTGACGCACCTATTACATTTTCTGATTCAGTTCGCAATCTTGGCGTTTTTCTTGATAAAGATCTTCAAATGAAGGAGCATGTAAATCATGTCTGCAAACTTGCTTTTCTGGAATTAAGACGCATCAGTTCTATCCGACATTACCTCACTATGGAAGCTACCACCAAACTGGTCGTCTCTTTAGTCTTGTCCCGCATTGATTACTGCAATGCCCTCTTAGCTGGCCTCCCTCAGTTTCTCATTCAGAAATTGCAGCGAGTTCAGAATTGTGCTGCACGTCTCATCGTCCGCACCCCACAGCATCAGCCCATCACTCCTATTCTGAGACAACTTCATTGGCTGCCAGTCAAGCAACGAGTCTTGTACAAAATCGCCTGCCATTCTTAGGGTATCGCCCAGCCTCAGTCCTGTCCACTTTGAGATATTGTCCTCCCATCTTTTCCTCTGTCTTCCTCTCATTCGTCCTCCTTGCACAGTGCCCTGCAGGATTGTTTTGGCAAGCCCTGTTGAACGCGTGACATGCCCATACCACTTCAGTTTTTGCGTTTTTTCACAATGGCTAATAGGTCTTCATAGGGCTCGATGGCTTGCCTGATTCTGCTTTCAACTTCCTCGTTCGTGGTGTGATCTCTGTATGAAATGCCAAGCAGCCTTCGAAAACATCTCATTTCAGTGGCTTGTATCCTCCTTTCAAGGACTGCTGTGAGGGTCCATGACTCGCAGGCATACAAGAACACTGAGATGACTAAGGAGCGCATCCGTCTGATCTTGGAGCAGAGTGTGATGTTTCTGTCCTTCCATATGGTCTTCAATTTTGTCAGTGCTGTTGTTGTCTGAGCGATCCTGGACAGTATTTCTGGTTTTGATCTCTGATCTGTCACAATGGCTCCTAAGTATTTGAATTTATTAACTGTTTCCAGTTTTGGCTTCCAATCATGACGTCAGTGCCAATGCCACTTATGTTATTTGTCATCAATTTGGTCTTGTCTGCACTGATTTCAATTCAATTCAATTCAATTCAAATACTTTATTGTGTCAGTCTAGCCGACAAATTTTCTTTCGTTGGGATCACATGCGCGCGTACGGTTTTACCCACATTATAACAATGGTGAAAAAAACAAAAAAAAAAAAAAACATGACCACAGTGTACATTGTTAGTGGTATAGGAGTGAGTCTGTCACTTGCAAGATGCCACTGCGACATCTGAGGTGCAAGTTCCTCGACGGCGTCAACAAGGAGAGAGAGATACGCTAGTTAACACACTCTTCATTTAGGAGACGGATGACCGAGGGTACAAAGCTGCCCTTGTAGCGTTTGGTTTTAACAAGAGGAACCTTGAACCTACGGCCAGACGGGAGCTTTTGAAGGTGCTTAGAAAGGTAGTGGGAAGTGTCAGCTGCCAGCCTCAGGCCCTTGCGTATCATTCTCGTCCTGTAGAGGCCGTCAAGGCTCTCCAACCTGCCCCCAACGATTTTCTCACTAAGCCTGATTGTCTTATTCAGCTTCCTAAAGTTCTTCTCGCCCAGGGAGCCGAACCATGAGACAAAGGAGAATGTAAGAATGCTTTCTATAAAGCAGAGGTAGAACTGCCTGAGGATTTTGGGGCTCACATCAAAGAAGCGGAGTTTGCGCAGCATATACAGTCTCCCTTGGGCTTTCTTAAAGATGAGGTCTGTGTTGTCGGTGAATCAATCAAGGTCCCTAAGTATTTGTAAACCTCTGTGCGTGTGACAAAAGTGCCGTCAATCACCAGGGACTGAGGAGGTGGGAGTGGGCTCCCGGAAGTTGGCCCACCCATACGCAATGGCTGCACTGTTAAGCTTTTCCACCAGCTGAGCTAACTCCTTCTCTGTTCCTGCAAGGCCATCAATGTCGTCCGCAAAGCGCAAGTTCGTGATTGTTCTGCCTCCAATACTGACAGTTCCTTCATGATATTTCGTGAGGAAATCATAGCTGAGGAACAGGCAGGCTTCAGACCAGGGCGCAGCACAACTGAGCAGATCTTCAACCTGAGAGTTCTATGTGAGAGGTATCTCCAGCACCAGCAAGACCTCTATCATGTCTTTGTGGATTTTAAGAAGGCGTTTGACAGGGTATGGCATGCAGCCCTTTGGTCCACCAGGAAGCTGTACAACATCAATGCCAACCTGATCAAAGTAATTGAAAACCTTTGCCACAAGGCCACTAGCGCAATCTGCTTCAACGGCAAAACAGGACATTGGTTTAGGACAACAGTCGGAGTCAGACAAGGCTGCTTGCTCTCACCTACTCTTTTCAACATCTTTCCCTTAGACGTAGAGTTAGCAAAGCGCCTGCAGCCGCAGGAACCCATGAGACTGTTAGCGTCAAACTGAATGGTTAATAGTTTTATAGCTCACTGTTGTGAGATGTATCCTGGGATAAAACAAAGGTGAACACGGGGTTTGAAGTTTGTCAAGGTGCTCACAGGAAGTGATAGGAGGTCGTCAATCAGCGCGCGTCTCTCGCCGCCAATACACAGGAGTCAGCTAATTGCAATCCGGCATGAATGATGTTTGAGTCTTCTGGTCACTCCATCATGAAAACGCCAACCATCTGCAAGAGGTATAGGTTTTCATGCGTCTCTATAGGCCCCTAGGCTCACGCAGCTCTACGCAAGGGCTCCTGAGAATCTCAGCGTCAGTCTAAATTGTAAATCGGCCTCCAACGTTATCTGCAATTCAAGTTGTGAGGCATGTCCTAGGACCACAGTGAACACGGTTTGACAGAGTGTCAGTCTGGTGATTGGAGGTGGTCAATTAGCGCGCGTCTCTCGCCGCCAATACACACGAGTCAACTAATTGCAATCCGACGTTGGGATGTCGAGTTTTCTGATGACTCCATTATAAAATTCCGACCACCTGCAAGAGGCGTAGATTTGTATGCGTCCCTATAGGCCCCGAGGCTCACGCAGACCTGCGACATTTTGAAAGATAACTGGACGCCGTCTTCTACGAAGGTCTTTGATCAGGGCTACCCGGCACCTTACTTCATAACCGATAAATATACGGAAATAATAGGCAACCCAAAAATCAAACACTTGTACAATATATGTAATACCCTTGGCCTAGCAACTTGAAATTTGAAAACTTTGGCTACTAATCTTACGACCAAAAGCGAGTAGGTACGGGTACACGAGAGTGATTCGATGAGCGTTAAGGGAGGTAAATCTACACAAACAGTATCATTTGCGGATATAAATAATAATAATAATTACGGTATTTATAATGCGCTTATCATATAATAATTATAACTCTAAGCGCGCACTCACAACTGGCGAACGCATGCGCACGCTTTAGACGACTCACGTACCACAAATAGTGAAATACATTACGATAGTCTGCTTAGGGTAGGGAGTGTGGTGGTATAGTGCTAGAACTGTTGAAAGAGGTGAGTTTTGAGGGCGGACTGGAAGGAGGAGAGAGAGTGTTTGTGACGGTGAGAGAGTGGGAGGGTGTTCCAGGTGGATGGACCGTATACTGAGAAGGAGCGGGGGCCGAAAGTGCTGAGTTTGGTGCGGGGGATGTGGAGGCGGAGAGGGTCGGAGGCGGAGCGGAGGGAGCGGGGAGGAGTGTAGGGGTGAAGTAAGTTTAAGAGATAGGCGGGAGCGCAGTTGTTCCGGGATTTGTAGCAGAGGGACAGAATCTTGTATTGGATGCGTTGGGGCATGGGAAGCCAGTGAAGGAGTTTGAGCAGGGGAGTGATGTGGTCGGATTTTTTCTTTCTGAGGACGAGGCGGGCAGCATTGTTCTGGACGCGCTGGAGAGTGAAAGTGGTGGAGTGAGGGAGGCCGGAAAGGAGAGCGTTGCAGTAGTCGATGCGAGATAGGATGAGAGAGACAGCAAGTTTGGTGGCAGCTTCGGTAGTGAGATATTTTCTGATCTGACTGATGCGGCGGAGGTGGAAGTAGCATGCCTGGGCCCTGGCGGAGACGAAGCTGGTCATGGAAAGAGAGGAATCGAGGATAACGCCGAGGTTTTTGGCCGAGTTAGAGAGGGAGATGGGGGTGCTGTCGAGTTGAAGGTGGAGAGAGGGAGGGAGCTGGGAAAGTTTCTGGCAAGTGCCTACCAGAATGGCTTCCGTTTTGTCGTCATTCAGTTTAAGCTTGTTTGCTGTCATCCAGTTTTTCACGTCTTCGTAGCAGTCAGCCGTGCGAGTCAGTAGTGACTGAGTGTTGTCGAGTTTGTCTTTGTCTAGTAGTTGTGAGTCGTCAGCGTAGAGGTGGTGGTGTATGTGGTGAGACTGGATGATGTTGGACAGGGGAGAGGTGTAGAGTGTGAAAAGGACCGGGCCCAGGACGGACCCCTGTGGAACTCCGCAGGAGAGCGTGACTGGGTTGGAGGAGACGCTGTCGATGGTGACGGACTGCTGTCTGTCGGAGAGATAGGAGAGAAACTAGGAGTGAGCAGAGTCAGTGATGCAAAAGGAGTGGTGAAGGCGGTGGAGGAGGATAGAGTGGTCTATAGTGTCGAAGGCGGCAGAGAGGTCGAGTAGCGTAAGAAGGGAGATGTTGCCCGAGTCAGTGGAGAGAAGCAGGTCGTTTAAGATATGTAGAAGGGCTGTTTCAGTGCTGTGATGTTTGCGATAGGCAGACTGGAAGGGACTGAGGAGGTTGTTGTCGGCGAGGTGGAGGTTGAGCTGGTTGAGAACGACCTTCTCAAGAAGCTTGGACAGGAAAGAGAGATTGGAGACTGGGCGATAGTTTTTGAGTTCGTTTGATTCGAGGTTGTGTTTTTTGAGGAGAGGACGGACGATGGCGGACTTGAAGATGTCAGGGACGGAGCCGTTCTCTAGAGATGTGTTGATGATGTCGGTAATGAATAGCAGAAGTTTTGGAAGGCCGTCCCGGTAGAGAGAAGCTGGGAGAGGGTCTAGTTCGCAGGTTTTGAGAGGCATGGACTTTATAGTCTTGAAGACGGGCCGGAAGGACGAGAGGGAGGTGCCGGAAAAGGGGGTGTCGGGAGGGCAAGGCGGAGAAGGCAGAGTGTCGAGTGTGTTGCGCAGAGTTTGGATTTTGTCGGAAAAATAGTTGGAAAAGGCGGACGGGAGTTCTTCTTTGCTGTGTGTGTTGGGGAGAGGAGAGTCTTTAGAAATGCCTAGGAGTGTGTTCATGGTAGCGTAGAGGGATTTGGAAGAAGTGGATTTCAGGATTTTGTTTTGAAGGTATTTACGTTTGGAGTCGGAGATCATTCTGCAGACTTTGGATATATGGAAGCGAAATAAATCTGGCATGCTGTAATCTCTCCTGATTCAACGTATCGTGCGTATATTTCTCGTTTTTGTCTACCGTATTTTAAAAATATGCTAGACTTTGAAATAGGGCTGGGTCGGAGCGCATTCCGGAGCATGCACATGAAGTTTTTGGCGTGCGGGGCAGAAATTCTGGCAAAGACGTAAGAAGATAAAAATGACGTCACGTCTAGCTACGCAAACCTTGCTAGAGAACGTCTTTTTGGCGCCAAACGCCGTGTGTGTGTGTGTGTGTGTGTGTGTGTGTGTGTGTGTGTGTGTGTGTGTGTGTGTGTGTGTGTGTGTGTGTGTGTGTGTGTGTTTGTGTGTGTGTGTGACAGCGACTAGAGCCCGCGTTTGAGGACGGTCAAGCTTGAAATTTTTTGGATATTGTCCCTAAAAGAATTATCTCGGGACCTTTTTTTAAATGTTTTGATTTAAGATGCTCATTGGCGAGAAAATGGCCGTTTCACAAAAACCGGTTGATTCACACTGTAGTCCGTAATTTTTCTTATTTTTACTAGATGTTTTGCGTATAGCGAGATAAAAGGGACATACGAAATGAGTTCGTGAACCAGCATTGTACCTCTAGAATTTTTTGAGTGATAATTAAATATTTTTTTGAAAAAATATATTTTCACGTTTTTGGGATTAATTTTACGAATTATATGGGTTAATCTTAAAACAAGTGAATTTTGTTTAACGAAAAAAACAATTTTCTCATTAATAATCGCATGAATTTTCGTATACGGTATTTACATAAGCCTGCAGTTTGTCTCGACTGTCGGGTACGATTAGGTCAATTGTGACCTGTATGCCCTAGGTGTGAAAATCAGACAGTTTTCTGCACCACTTTTTCGGAATCATTTTTACAACAGCTAACATATATTTAATTTTTCTTTTACGAAAAACGCTATCTTCTCATTAATACCCACATGATTTTTTATAAACAGTGTTTTCATAAGCCTGCTATTTGTCCCGACATTGGGGTAGGATTAGGTCAAATTGTGACCTGTAAGCCTTAGGCGTGAAAATAAGCAAGAAAATTGCAAAGTTGATCCTCTGATACGTCAAATATTAGTACTGCGATGATGACGTATACTATCGAGTCGTCACTATGAACACGGCGTCGTAGGACTAACGATGCCATGACGTGAAGCTTGAAGTGACGTCATTTCGCTGCTCGTGCTATTATTCTTCTTCAGAATAGCTATGCTACGCCAGACCACAGAACTTACGAATGGCGGGAATCGCCGTGTGCTCGTCTTTATTTATGTGTGCCAGTGTGTGTGGATCACAGGGTGGGTTAGAGTAGTATATGGATTTCTGTCGCTACACGAGCCCACAGAGCGTACTAATGGCGGGAAGCGGGATGAAATCCTCATCTTGTTTTTTCCCCCCTGCTTCATGTCGTTATCTGAATATTGTCTGCCTCGGCTGAATATTGTCCGAGTCGTCTGAATATTGTCTGAATCGTCTGAATATTGTCTGACTTGGCTGAATATTGGCTGAATATTGTCTGAATCGTCTGAAACTTGTCTGAATCGTCTGAATGTTGTCTGAATATTGTCTGACTCGTCTGAATCTTGTCTGATTCGGCTGAACACTGTCTAAATCGTCTGAATATTGTCTGAATCGGCTGAATATTGTCTGACTCGGCTGAATATTGTCTGAATTGTCTGAATCGTCTAAATATTGTCTGACTCGGCTGAATATTGTCTGAAGCGTCAGAATGTTGTCTGACTTGTGTCTGACTTGGCTGAATATTGTCTGAACTGTCTGAATATTGTCTGACTCGGTTGAATATTGTCTGAATCGTCTAAAATATTGTCTGACTCGGCTGAATATAGTCTGAATCGTCGGAATGTTGTCTAAATTGTCTGAATATTGTCTGAATCGTCTGAATATTGTCTGAATCATCAAAATCGTCTGATTTCGGTCTGAATCAGCTGAATTTAGTCTGAACTGGCTGATTTCTTTCTGAATCATCTGAATCTCTGAATTGTCTGAATCGGATGATTTTAGTCTGAACTGGCTGATTTTTTTTGTCTGAATCCAAGTCTGAACTGGCTGATTTTTGTCTGAATCGTCTAAATGTTGTCTGAATCATCTAAATTGTGTCTGACTCGGCTGAACGTTGGCTGAATAGTCTGATTTGTCTGAAAGTTCTGAATTTCTTCTGAATAGTCTGATTTTTGACTGACTTTTGTCTGACTCGTCTGACTTGCCTGAATCGTGGCTAAATTGTGGCTGAATTGTGGCTGGCTCATTTAAATATTTAGACAAGATTCAGCAAAGATTCAGAGAGTGTTCACAAACATGCAGACCTTTTTTTTTTTACTAGGCATTACATCAAATGACCTTAACGAGAAGTTAACTTAGTAGAGCTGCAAGCAAAAGTTGTATCATCAGTTTTCTCTTTAGGCAAGTTTTAAAGTAAGATTATAACTAGTTTCTTTAAAAAATCGACATTTATTGACCTGTGTAGCCTTGACCTTTTATGGAGGTCAGGGCAAGTGACAATCAAAGCTTTTCTTATAGGATCACTGTGCCAAATTAGAAGTCTGTGGCTCTGATGGTCTCTCAGAAATTCAAAATGATAACATCTGTCACAATTGGATATACACAGGATGATGGATGGATGGACCAATAGTGGACCACTGGCGGATGACTCATTATATTTAACACACTTTTAATGTTATATGAGCCTATAATGTGTGCTAACCATCTCTCATGCCCTAATTGTCCAACAAAATGTAAGTGAAACTTGTAAAAAGGACATAATCACACTGTTTCATAATAGGAGACCTAGTGTTTCATATTAGGCTAATGGTGCCTAATATGAAACAATGTGTCACTTTTTTCAAACTGGAACTGCTTCTGCAACGATTCGAGTATTGAAATTTGGCTTTGTCATAAGATGCATCAATATAATGGGTAGACCATCGAAAGCCGATGATGTCGTCATTGTGCATGACTTCTATTTGTGGGTGTGGGTGTGGCTGGCCAAGCCAATCCTGGAGCCACACCTGCGAGAGCAATGGGGGCACTGGAACGTAGCTGTAGGGAGAGGCGACGCTGTCTTTCTGCGAGCTCTGGCACTGGTGATCTTTTCGCGCCGATTGTGTTCAAAGAGCGTGCAGGCTTTCCTGGTTGCGACACGCCAGCCAGATCTGTCTTGCGCTTGAGGTGCTTTCTGTACAGCGTCCATGACTCACAGCCATAGAGGAGACTGGGGAGGACTACTGCCTTGTAGACTTTGATCTTGGTGGAGAGTTTGACGTTGCTGTTGTTGCTCAACACACGAGTGCGCAGACGACCCAGGACTTGGCTGGCTTTGCTCATGCTGTTGTTCAACACACGAGTGCGCAGACGACCCAGGGCTTGGCTGGCTTTGCTGATGCGAGCGGCGATTTCCTTGTCGATAATTCCGTCAGCACGGTGCCTTCGATATACATTTTGGGTGGGGGTGCTCTTGTGCCTGGGGCTGGTTGGTGCAGGACCTCGGTCTTGTTGAGACTGATGGTGAGGCCAAACAGTCGAGAAGCTTCCGTGAACCTGTTGACGATGGTCTGGAGGTCAGACTCCGTGTGTGCCATCAGCCGACAGTCATCGGCAAACAGCGCCTCAAGGATTAGTCTCTCGATGGTCTTGGTCCTGGCGTTCAGTCGACGGAGGTCGAAAAGAGAGCCTAGTCTAGAGTCTAGTCTGTACTTCAGGTACACTCCCTTCTCAAGGTCGCGTACTGCATAGGTCAGGACACACATAAAGAACAGGTTGAACATCACGGGGGCAAGAACACAACCTTGTTTCACACCTTGGAAATGTCGAAGGGTGCGGATGTGTCGCCGTTTGACTGGACAATTCCTACCATTCCATCATGGAAGAGACAGATGATGTTGGTGAACTTTCTGGGGCAGCCGAGCTTTCGAGAATGACCCAAAGCGCTTCTCTGTTCACGGTGTCGAATACTTTGGTCAGGTCTATGAAGACGGCGTAGAGGTCCATGTTCTGCTCAATGCATTTCTCCTTGACCTGTCGACTGTGCTGCGGCCGGGTCTGAAGCCACACTGAGCCGCTGGAAGTGCTTCATGAGATACAGAGCTGATCAGGCGGTTGAGGATGACTCTAGTGAAGATCTTGCCAGCGATGGACAAAAGTGAGATCGGTAATTGGCACAGTCTGCTTTGCTGCCTTTGTTCTTGAACAGGGAGACGATTGTAGCATCTCGGACTCTGAATTTCTGTAGCATGTTTTCCTCTGCCCAGGTGCATGTCAGAATGTTGAGGGAGGCACCAATGGTCTCAGGTCCAGCTGCTTTCAATTCCTCTGCGGGGATGCCGTCCATGCCTGCAGCCTTGCCGGAGCTAGCCTGGTTTATCGCTTTCTTGACCTCGTCCAGGGTGGGCGGGAGGTCAAAGTCATCCAGTGTCGGCTTCTGAGGAATCATGTCCAGGGCCGCGGGGTGGACAGTAGAATGCAGGTTGAGCAGATTTGAGAAGTGTTCTCTCCAGCGCTCAGTGATGCTACCTTTGTCCTTCAGCAAGGTGAAGCCGTCGGAAGAAAAGTTGTGCTGGGTCTGGCAGGGCCGCTTTCATATCGCTGAAAGACTCCTTGGAGTTGTTGGATTCAGCAAAGTGTTAACGTTCTTTTGCCTTGCTGTCCCACCAGGTGTCCTGCATGTTGCAGAGCTCTCTCTGGGCTTTTCTCTGGAGGTGTTTGAAGCGGTCTTTCTTGGACATGGAGTTGATGTCATTCTGCCACTCGATGAAGGCACTGCGCTTCTGTCCAGTAGCTTGTTGATCTCTTCATTGTTCTCATCGAATCAATCCTGGTGTACCCTCTGCTTGGGTCCAAGCACGTCTTTGGCACGTCATTAGCAGGTCATCAAGGTGGGACTCGAAGTTTTCCTTGACTTCCAGAAGCTTCCGCTTGGCCAGGTTGAACGAAGGTCGGGCGAGCTTCGGCCTCTTCCTGTGTGCTGGTGCAATGTGCAGGTTGAGGACAGACCGCACCAGCCGATGTTCGGCCCAGCACTCGGCTCCTCTCATGGCTCTGGTGATTCTGATCTCGCGAATATCCCGCTGGCGGGCAAATATATAGTCTATGAGATGCCACTGCTTGGAGATGGGATGCATCCATGTTGACTTGTACTTACTAGCCAGCCTGAAGAGGGTGTTGGTGATGGCGAGTCAATTCTCAGCGCACAATGTCAGCAGCAGCAGGCCGTTGTTGTTTTCTTGCCCAGCCCGTGTAGGCCCATCACTCCTTCCAAGCAGTCACATTCGCGCCCAACTCGAGCATTGAAGTCACCAAGCACGACGAGTTTGTCACTTGCAGGAGTGGACTCCAGGAGGGAGTCGAGGCTCTCATAGAACGCCTCCTTGTCGTCATCGGTGCTGGTGAGTGTCGGAGCATAGGCACTGATGATAGTGACATGTCTGGTGTGAGAGATGGGGAAACGGAGCTTCATCAATCGTTCGCTGATGCCGGTGGGAAGAGAAGGCAGTTGTCGGAGGAGCGTGGTGCGGATGGCGAAGCCAACTCCGTGTATCCTGTCCTCGTTTTCAGCTTTGCCCTTCAAGAAAAAGGTGTACCCACCCTCAGGTTCACAGATCGATCCTTCGTCAGCAAATCTGGTTTCACTAAGAGCCGCAATGTCGATCTTATAATCTTATATCTCGCCAGCTATGAGGGCTGTTCTTCTGTGCGGTTTCTGCGTCTGATCTCTGTCCAACAGGGTTCGTACGTTCCACGTACCGAGGATAAGTTTCTTTCTTTCTTTTTCTTTTCGACCGCATAAAAGGGTTAAACTGCCATCCACGGTAAGCTGACCGGTCTGTGTAGGGCAGGCAATGTTTGGAACACCTTTTCTAGTTCCCTCCCTTACTAGGGTGAACAGTGCTGTCCTGAGGGGGGCTGCTCAGTCGCCTGGGATGATACCGAACTTCCCTGCTGCCCCTGCATCAAAATAATCTCTATCTAACCCTGGTTTCGGATTGATTCTACCTTTCTTTGGACGGTCGCGCGAGACGTTTTTGCTTAAGTGTTTCATACATGGGTCTTCTCCCCTACATTGTTTGAGAGACGCAGTGTATCAAACGTGTTGATGCGTTGTAGAGAAAACAGTGTATCAGTGTTGGAGCATTTGTGGATGCATTGTGTGGAGATCGCATCGCTGCAATAAAATATTGTTGGAACTGTTACTCCAGTGTGGTCTACAACCTTGTGCCACGTGTGACGAGTTGCCGCTGAGTGAAGTTTCTTTACAAGAACCCTACGTGTGTGCGGCTGGTGTGATTGCATGTAACAAGGGGTCAGTTAAATTCTGAGTGGAATTACCAAAGTATGATGTTATCAACAGAAAAGCTTCAGCGAGGTGAGCATGGCATTACGAGTGTTTGGGCAATGCCCATGATGTCAAAGGCGGGCAGGCCTCGACGTCTGACGACTGAAGTAACAAAATTAAAAAAATTACGTCATGTCTAGTTAGGCTACCTCGCTGCAGAACTTACATATGGCGCGCGCGCGCGCGTGCGTGCGTGCGTGCGTTTGTGTGTGTGTGTGTGTTGTGTGTGTGTGTGTGTGTGTGTGTGTGTGTGTGTGTGTGTGTGTGTGTGTGTGTGTGTGTGTGTGTGTGTGTGTGTGTGTGTGTGTGTAAACACGACAATCTCCGATATATATTTGTACGTACGAGCTTGAAACTTGGCGAAACGCTTTGTCAAGGGGTGGCTAGGATTAAGAGAGCCCCCGAGCAATTGGTTGTCTAACTGAAGACAAACGAACTTTTATAGATAGTCGGTTGTCCCAGAGTCCTTAACTTTTGTCAAATTCACTTGAAATTTTGAAAAGAGCTAGCTTAGAGAAAGACATTGGAAGAGGTCGTTCTTTGTCAGTAAATATTAATTCTTTGCACACACTGACACACCAAATTAAAAGTATAAAACCTCGACTTTTGGGTCCGAATGCAGGAGCAGGTATTAAATTTAGTCCGGAATAACCCTTACTCCCAGAATAGCTATAGTAGTCTCCACTTAGCTGCGACTTGCCATCGGTATGCAGGGGTCGAGGATTGAGTCCGGAATAGCTATAGTATTCTCCTAGCTGCGACTTGCCATCGGTATGCAGGGGTCGAGGATTGAGTCCGGAATAGCTATAGTAGTCTCCACTTAGCTGCGACTTGCCGTCGGTATGCAGGGGTCGAGGATTGAGTCCGGAATAGCTATAGTATTCTCCACTTAGCTGCGACTTGCCATCGGTATGCAGGGGTCGAGGATTGAGTCCGGAATAGCTATAGTAGTCTCCACTTAGCTGCGACTTGCCATCGGTATGCAGGGGTCGAGGATTGAGTCCGGAATAGCCATAGTATTCTCCACTTAGCTGCGACTTGCCATCGATATGCAGGCGTCGAGGATTGAGTCCGGAATAGCTATAGTAGTCTCCACTTAGCTGCGACTTGCCATCGGTATGCAGGGGTCGATGATTGAGTCCGGAATAGCTATAGTAGTCTCCACTTAGCTGCGACTTGCCATCGGTATGCAGGGGTCGAGGATTGAGTCCGGAATAGCTATAATAGTCTTCACTTAGCTGCGACTTGCCATCGGTATGCAGGGGTCGATGATTGAGTCCGGAATAGCTATAGTAGTCTCAACTTAGCTGCGACTTGCCATCGGTATGCAGGGGTCGAGGATTGAGTCCGGAATAGCTATAGTAGTCTCCACTTAGCTGCGACTTGCCATCGGTATGCAGGGGTCGAGGATTGAGTCCGGAATAGCCATAGTAGTCTCCACTTAGCTGCGACTTGCCATCGGTATGCAGGGGTCGATGGTTGAGTCCGGAATAGCTATAGTAGTCTCCACTTAGCTGCGACTTGCCATCGGTATGCAGGGGTCGAGGATTGAGTCCGGAATAGCTATCCGCCGGTGATTCCCTCGGGTTATTTTTTAGATAGGGCTTTCCCCAAGAATTTGAGCTCACTGCGCATGCTCAACTTCCACGAATTGCACTTTCGCCGATCGCACGTGTAGAAGATAGAGAAGCGTGCAAGAAAGACAAAATTCACTGAGTCGGAGACCGTGGCTTTGTTGAACGAAGTGTGCGATGTAAAACACAAATCTACACACTGATCGTTGGTGTCTAACACCGCCCGTGCTTTTCCGCCAGGTCACACGTGCTCTGATCCGCTATCATGTATGCAATGGACTGTGTGAGCCGATCAACACACACACACACACACACACACACACACACACACACACACACACACACACACACACACACACATACACACACACACACATACACACACATACACACACACACACACACATACACACACACACACACACACACACACACACACACACACACACACACACACAAGCCAGTCGCCTCCAAAACTATAGGCTTTGGTGCCAGCGTACGAAGAGCATCCGTAAACAACTTGACAACGTCTAGTGTCTGTCTAACAACTTAACAACATCTAGTAGCTAACAACTTGACAACATCTAGTAGCTGTCTAACAACTTGACAACGTCTAGTAGCTGTCTAACAACTTGACAACGTCTATTAGCTGTCTAACAATTTGACAACGTCTAGTAGCTGTCTAACAACTTGACAACGTCTAGTAGATGTCTAACAACTTGACAAAGTCTAGTAGCTGTCTAACAACTTGACGTCTAGTAGCTAACAACTTGACAACATCTAGTAGCTGTCTAACAACTTGACAACGTCTAGTAGCTGTCTAACAACTTGACAACGTCTATTAGCTGTCTAACAATTTGACAACGTCTAGTAGCTGTCTAACAACTTGACAACGTCTAGTAGCTGTCTAACAACTTGACAACATCTAGTAGCTGTCTAACAACTTGACAACGTCTAGTGTCTGTCTAACAACTTAACAACGTCTAGTAGCTGTCTAACAACTTAACAACGTCTAGTAGCTGTCTAACAACTTGACAACATCTAGTAGCTGTCTAACAACTTGACAACGTCTAGTGTCTGTCTAACAACTTAACAACGTCTAGTAGCTGTCTAACAACTTAACAACGTCTAGTAGCTGTCTAACAACTTGACAACGTCTAGTAGCTGTCTAACAATTTGACAACGTCGAGTAGCTGTAACAGCGAAATGAAGAACGTTAACGAAATCAAGTTATCAAAAGAATTATTTTTAAAAAAATAAATATATCCACAGTGTATCACAGGCAACAGCCGAACACGCAATGGAAATTACGTTTTGGTGACCACTAAAACACACAAACAAACAAGCAAACCCAAAACACACACACACACACACACACACACACACAAACAATAAAACACCATCAACAACAACAACAACAACAACAAAAAGAAAGAAAAGGATACGTTTGTTAATTTAAATAAAACTGAGCTACCTGCATTGCATTAAGGGAAACAGACAGCACAAGACTGGCTGAGAAAAACCCAGAACGAACTAAACTTTCTGTGGAAAATATCGGAAACTGTAGAAAACGGTACAATTGCGCTGTCTGCCGCAATCCATGTATCGCGCTACCACTTCCCAAAGTAGTACAAGTGTGTACTGCCGGCCGATAAACAGGCCATTTCGTCATATAGTGTACAAGTGTGTACTGCCGGCCGATAAACAGGCCATTGCGTCATATAGTGTACAAGTGTGTACTGCCGGCCGATAAACAGGCCATTGCATCATACAAGTGTGTAATGCCGGCCGATAAACAGACCATTGCATCATACAGTGTAGAAGTGTGTACTGCCGGCAGATAAACAGGCCATAGCGTCATATAGTGTAGAAGTGTGTACTGCCGGCCGATAAACAAGCCATTGCATCATACAGTGTAGAAGTGTGTACTGCCGGCCGATAAACAGGCCATTGCGTCATATAGTGTAGAAGTGTGTACTGCCGGCCGATAAACAGGCCATTGCATCATACAGTGTAGAAGTGTGTACTGCCGGCCGATAAACAGGCCATTGCGTCATATAGTGTAGAAGTGTGTACTGCCGGCCGATAAACAGGCCATTGCATCATACAGTGTAGAAGTGTGTACTGCCGGCCGATAAACAGGCCATTCCATCATACAGTGTAGAAGTGTGTACTGCCGACCGATAAACAGGCCATTGCATCATACAGTGTAGAAGTGTGTACTGCCGGCCGATAAACAGGCCATTGCATCATACAGTGTAGAAGTGTGTACTGCCGGCCGATAAACAGGCCATTGCATCATATAATGTAGAAGTGTGTACTGCCGGCCGATAAACAGGCCATTGCGTCATATAGTGTAGAAGTGTGTACTGCCGGCCGATAAACAGGCCATTCCATCATACAGTGTAGAAGTGTGTACTGCCGGCCGATAAACAGGCCATTGCGTCATATAGTGTAGAAGTGTGTACTGCCGGCCGATAAACAAGCCATTGCATCATACAGTGTAGAAGTGTGTACTGCCGGCCGATAAACAGGCCATTGCGTCATATAGTGTGCAATGTCAAACACATCTTAACACGCAGGGAAAACAAAGTGTGTCCGGCTAGACCAGAAGGCTGAAACATTGACGTGCTATGCTATGGTCTCTCTTGGCTTGACTTCGCGAACGAAGATTTTATAGGAGTTGCCCACGACGTCAGTGTCAGGGTCCGTGGACGTTTCCTAAAGCCTGCGCGGTGGAGCTTTTTGGTGGAGTGCAGTGTGCGCAGTGCTGGCCCCACCCTTTAAACCCTTGGTTCATCTGCCATGGCCTAGCAAGCTGGGACGATGGCATCGAGGTCCTCGGGTCATAGGTTTTATATCAGACTGTCCTTGTCCTAGTCTCTGGCTCAAAAGCCTTCCCCGGAGATACGGGGGCTTTGATGTCAGGGGTTTCCTCCCTTAGCCTTTCCGCAGCCAAGCGGCCAGGCCTGCAAGGCAGCAGGCGACTCGTGGAGGGCGGGGTCGTCTATGTCCCGTGCAGATGTGAACATCTGCCCACTGCCTTAATGCTATGGTCTAGTTAGAAGGGAAAGGACTTTCAGCTCTCGCTGATTTCGTCCTGAGGGGTGGCGGGGGGGGGGGGGGAGGGGAAGTGGGGACTTAGTTTTTGATTGTCGCCGTTGCTCGCGCTTCTTTCAGCCCGTCCATTCACCATGTCGGACCGCGCCACAGAGTGCAGCGCCCCGGGAAGGGGCAAGGCCTCCCTTACCGCTCTGTTCCTACCCCATGCGAGTCCCAGTCCAAGGCCTCCCCTACCGCTCTGTTCTGTTCCTACCCCATGCGAGTCCCAGTCCAAGGCCTCCCCTACCGCTCTGTTCCTACCCCATGCGAGTCCCAGTCCAAGGCCTCCCCTACCGCTCTGTTCTGTTCCTACCCAATGCGAGTCCCAGTCCAAGGCCTCCCCTACCGCTCTGTTCCTACCCCATGCGTGTCCCAGTCCAAGGCCTCCCCTACCCCTCTGTTCCTACCCTATGTGGGTCCCAGTCCAGGGCCTCCCCCTACCGCTCTGTTCTGTTCCTACCCCATGCGAGTCCCAGTCCAAGGCCTCCTCTTCTTTTTGGTTTTGGTATTTTAGGTATGATGTTGTTTTTTTATTAACACAACCTTTTCCCGTCTTCTTAATGGTGCATCGGTAGTCTAGATGTATTTGACTTGGGGATGTTTATTTAGTATTTTCACGGTTTCCTTGAGAGTGCTATGCCAGGATTCGGGGCGGGCGGGGGGGGGGGGGGGTTGGGGGGGTGTGCAGGGTTGATTAGACTCTCTAGCGTTATGGGGGATTGGAGGGTGTTCCTCACTTGCGATCTCGTTTCGTCAATTGCTGTGCAGTCCAGGAGGACGTGTTTGGTTGTGAGTGTTTGCCCGCACGTGCACATTATAGTGTTTGTATGGACTAGGTATCGTTCCCCTCCTAACCTGATTCTTGCTAGCCTTGATTGGTCTTTCCTCTTTAGGTATGATGTTGGTTTTTTATTAACACAACCTTTTCCCGTCTTCTTAATGGTGCATCGGTAGTCTAGATGCATTTGACTTGGGGATGTTATTTAGTATTTTCACGGTTTCCTTGAGAGTGCTATGCCAGGATTCGGCGCGGGCGGGGGTGGGGGGGTGGGGGGGGGGTGTGCAGGGTTGATTAGACTCTCTAGCGTTATGTGGGATTGGAGGGTGTTCCTCACTTGCGATCTCGTTTCGTCAATTGCTGTGCAGTCCAGGAGGACGTGTTTGGTTGTGAGTGTGTGCCCGCACGTGCACATTATAGTGTTTGTATGGACTAGGTATCGTTCCCCTCCTAACCTGATTCTTGCTAGCCTTGATTGGTCTTTCCTCTTGCCTGTGTAGATGGTAGGTTTGCCGTCGAGCGTTCTTGTGAGCTCTTTGCGCCTGCCACATTTTTGGTGGTTAAAGTCGCGTTCCCACTGTTTTTGGAACGCTGGTTTGACTGCATTCATCCTCTCGGCTGCTGAGAGGGGTAGGCTGACGTAGGTCGATTCTTGGTCGAGTCCTTTCTTGGCTATTTCATCTGAGAGGGCTAGGCTGACGTAGGTCGATTCTTGGTCGAGTCCTTTCTTGGCTATTTCATCTGAGAGGGGTAGGCTGACGTAGGTTGATTCTTGGTCGAGTCCTTTCTTGACTATTTCATCTGAGAGGGGTAGGCTGACGTAGGTCGATTCTTGGTCGAGTCCTTTCTTGGCTATTTCATCTGAGAGGGGTAGGCTGACGTAGGTCGATTCTTGGTCGAGTCCTTTCTTGGCTATTTCATCTGAGAGGGGTAGGCTGACGTAGGTCGATGCTTGGTGGAGTCCTTTCTTGGCTATTTCATCTGAGAGGGGTAGGCTGACGTAGGTCGATTCTTGGTAGAGTCCTTTCTTAGCTATTTTAACAGAGAGGGGTAGGCTGACGTAGGTCGATTCTTGGTCGAGTCCTTTCTTGGCTATTTTATCTGAGAGGGGTAGGCTGACGTAGGTCGATGCTTGGTCGAGTCCTTTCTTGGCTATTTTATCTGAGAGGGGTAGGCTGACGTAGGTCGATTCTTGGTCGAGTCCTTTCTTGGCTATTTCATCTGAGAGGGGTAGGCTGACGTAGGTCGATGCTTGGTCGAGTCCTTTCTTGGCTATTTCATCTGAGAGGGGTAGGCTGACGTAGGTCGATTCTTGGTCGAGTCCTTTCTTGGCTATTTTATCTGAGAGGGGTAGGCTGACGCAGGTCGATTCTTGGTCGAGTCCTTTTTTGGCTATTTCATGTGAGAGGGGTAGGCTGACGTAGGTCGATGCTTGGTCGAGTCCTTTCTTGGCTATTTCATCTGAGAGGGTTAGGCTGACGTAGGTCGATTCTTGGTCGAGTCCTTTCTTGGCTATTTTATCTGAGAGGGGTAGGCTGACTTAGGTCGATTCTTGGTCGAGTCCTTTCTTGGCTATTTTATCTGAGAGGGGTAGGCTGACGTAGGTCGATTCTTGGTCGAGTCCTTTCTTTGATATTTTATCTGAGAGGGGTAGGCTGACGTAGGTCGATTCTTGGTAGAGTCCTTTCTTGGCTATTTTATCTGAGAGGGGTAGGCTGACGTAGGTAGGCTGACGTAGGTCGATTCTTGGTAGAGTCCTTTCTTGGCTATTTTATCTGAGAGGGGTAGGCTGACGTAGGTCGATTCTTGGTCGAGTCCTTTCTTGGCTATTTTATCTGAGAGGGGTAGGCAGACGTAGGTCGATTCTTGGTCGAGTCCTTTCTTGGCTATTTTATCTGAGAGGGGTAGGCTGACGTAGGTCGATTCTTGGTCGAGTCCTTTCTTGGTTATTTTATCCGCTCTTTCA
>BTPG01000002.1:92267017-92347017 GCA_036245525.1 Semisulcospira habei
TGAAGACGCTAATCTTACAAATTGATTTCAGGTGTGGAGGTAACATATTCCACGCTTTAGCGCCTGAAAAAGACAGACTGGTTTTACAGATGTCTAATCTAATTTTTGGAAGGTGGATCAAACTATTTCTCGTGTTTTTCCTATTATTGTCGGAAAATAGAGTTTTTAGATAGGGTGGGGCTTTTCCGTGCATGCTCTTGTGCAGTAGAACACAGCGATTAAATTCAAACTGTTTCTTCAATGTTAGTAACTTGAGAGATTTAATTTTTCATCAGTCGAAGTAGGACTGGGAAGTATTAATTTAATGCCCCGACGATACAAGGAATTAACTTTTTTCATGTGAACTTCGCTGCATCCATCCCAGACGGTAGAACTGTAGTCACAATGCGTTTTGATATGCGCATGGAAAAAGAGTTTACGGATATCAGTATTAACTATATGGCGTAGTTTTGATAACAGGAACAGATTTTTGGAGATTGTTTTGCATATTGAGTCAGTATGCGGCTCCCAGCTTAATTGGTTGTCCACTATAACGCCTAATAAGCGATGCCTAGTTACTTGTTCAACAAGCTGTCTATCTAAGGAAAGTGTTAAAGGTGGTAGGCCATGCTGGTGTTTCTGACGTGTAGTAACTAACATGCTCTTTGTCTTTGGAATACTAATAATCATGTGATTATCACTGCACCAGCCTGCTACTTCATCAAGACTTTGTTGGAGTACCTTATTAATGGTTGTGATATCTTAATCAGATGTGTGTATGGTCGTGTCATCTGCGAACAGATCGCAGTTTGCGTCTAAATGAGATATGCACAGTGGCAGATCATTAATTAAAAGATTAAATAATAAGGGCCCTAGAATAGACCCCTGTGGAACACCGCAAGTTACTAAACCATCAGAGGAATACTTGCCATTTAGCAGTACTTTCTGTGTTCTGTCCCTGATATAGGAAGATATAAAGGAGACAGTATTTGAGTCAATGTGATAGAATGGTAGTTTTTTTAGTAGGATAGAGTGGTTGACAAGATCAAAAGCTTTTTTCAGGTCAAGAAAGATTGTACCTGATACTTTATTGTCATTTATGGCAGAGAGCCATTTATCAATTAAATGATTGAGGGCAGTTTGGCACGAATGTAGAGGTCGAAATCCTGATTGTGCTGCAGTTATCAGATGGTTTTGCTCCAGAAAGTTTAGAAGATGAGTATGGATATGTCTCTCAAGCGGTTTTGAAATACAGGATAATATGGAAATGGGCCTGTACTCGTTTAGGTTGCATAAATCTTTGCTTTTGGGAAGCGGGATTACCTTCGCTTTTTTCAGCTCGTCGGGAAAAACGTTATGTCTGATCGATAAATTATAAATAAAGGTCAGGGATTCGACGACGTAGGGCAGAGATAGTTTTAAAATCTGACTACTAATGCCATCTGGACCGCAAGACGATTTGTTCTTTAAACTGGAAATAGATTTGCCTACATCTAGGACAGTCATAAGCGGTACTAAAAATGGGCCGCAGGCTCTCTGTTGACTATGGTACGTAGTTGATGAGAGCAAGTGTAGTTTACAGGGTTAGGTGTATTTGACTTCGCCAGAGTTTGAGCAACAGTTATGAAGTGAGCGTTGAATGCATCAGCAGTAAGATCGGGCGGAATATTAGGCGATCGTTTACTATTACCTTTGGTGAAATTGTTTATTACTTGCCAGACTGAACGGATGTCTTTGCCGTCGGCAATAATTTGTTCTGCATTTTGCCTCTGTGCTTTACGAACTAGAGATTTGACATGGTTTCGCTGCTTCTTGTATTCAGTAAATTTCTTGTCTCGTTTTAATTCATCTCTCTCTCAGAGAGAAAGAGAGAGAGAGAGAGAGAGAGAGAGAGAGAGAGAGAGAGAGAGAGAGAGAGAGAGAGAGAGAGAGAGAGAGAGAGAGAGAGAGATTCAATGATTGAATGATTCAATGAAGCTTTATTTATCAACGGTTGACATTCGTCATAGACATAGCCATTTTTCAAACCTGCCCTTGCTACAAAACTACGAGTCAATATACACAAAACTAAGTATATAGTTAAATGTAAATGAAACAAAAACATTGCTAGTTTAGGGAAAGAAAGTCACATGATGATCTCACACTCCTAAACACACACACACACACACACATACACACACACACACACACACACACACACACACACACACACACACACACACACACACACCATTACACACATAGTTTGTAATTGGGAGCAAACATAATCAGATGTACAGGGCAGTAATGATTTACTACTGCTTCGAGAAATACTTGAAGAGACTGATTTTGAAACGGGCTAGAGAGGAAGCGGATTTTACATAATCAGGAAGCGTGTTCCAAGTCTGCGTTCCCGAGAATGACAAACTAGATTTGTAGATATATATATCATTTCTTGTTTTGGGGACAAAGAAAAGTTATCGGAGGTTCTCTTGTTTACATATATACGCACACACATACATACATACGCACACACATACATACGCACATACATACTCACATACATACATACATACGCACATACGGCGCTTCGTGCCAAATGTACTTTCAGCAGCGAGGTTAGCGTAACTAGAAATGACGTAATTTTTATCTTGTTACTTCAACTGTTAGAGGTTTAGCCTGCCGGCCTTTGACATCATGGACATGCTATTAAATTTGCCCCACCGAAACCCGTCCTAAAAAGTCCCTTCTATAAATAGATGGGACTTAAGGCGAGCTAGGATACCTCAGCGCAATGTTTTGGGTTTATGAACATATGTTTCATTGTACATCATTAGAATCAGTTTTTGTCTGTCAAGAACGCTCCGACATGCTCAGTTAGTCAAGTATGCTCACCGTTGCCATGGCAACGAACACTAGTGACCGTTACACCTGGTTGCTAAGAAAACAAAGTTCGGCTACTGTTGATGCTTCTGAAAGGCCAAATTTGCTTAAAATATCAACTGATATCATCATTATGGAATGTCAGAGGCGATTTTGAATATCTTACCTGATTTAGAAGAAAAATTTTTTATATGAATGTTCTGGTTTTGGTCATTTTTTGAGTATGTTAGCACAGGGAAGCTATTCATAGCTCCCAAACTAAGCTGAAATTAAACAGTCGGCTCTGACATTCCATAATAAATCCATTTGTGAACTTGCGTGTAAAATTTTACTATCATGTGACAAGTACATTTTCAGATATTAATATTTGTTTCCTCAGTATGTAATAATAATAATAATAATAATAATGTACATTTATATATCGCTTAACCTCCAAACGAATGGTGCTCTAAGCGCTTTACAGGATAAAAAATCACAGAACAAAAAATACAAGAAAGAAAACGCTACAATAAATGTTACAAAAACTAAAGTGACACATATCAAAAGCTCACACTCACACATACGTTACAAGAATAGTTACTGCTAAAAGATTGCTAACGCACTGAAAATGCATCTAACTGTAACTGTATGCATAAGAAAACAGATAGGTCTTGAGCAGTGATTTAAAAGCAGACAGAGTTGGGGCATGTCTGACATGGGCTGGAAGGTCGTTCCAGGTGACTGGACCGAAATAAGAAAAGGCACGCTGGCCCTGGCTAGACTTTTTTCGCCTAGGAACCCTGAAAATACGCGTGTCTGATGCTGAACGGAGGGATCTTGAAGGCGTGTAAATATGTACCAGGTTCGACAAATATGGGGGAGCAGAACCGGTAATATCATTGTAACAAATGACAGAGACCTTGTACACAATTCTTTGAGATACAGGCAGCCAGTGCAGGTCAACAACTAAGGGTGTTATGTGCTCACGTTTCGGTACTCTGTAAAATAGTCGGGAAGAGCAGTTCATAACTCTTTGAAGTTTATCAAGAAGATTCTGAGAAACACCAGCCAAAAGGGAATTACAAAAATCAATGCGTGAAAAAACAAAGGAAAGTAACAAGCGTTTTAGTTGCTTCGGTAGTGAAAAAGTGTCGAATTGAACTGATCTTTCTCAATTCAAAGAAAGAACATTGGCAAAACTTGTTGACATGCTCTTTCATTGTCAAAGATAACACCAAGATTACGGGCTGACTCGGAAAAGGGGATACTGTTCTGACCAACCCTGATCAAGTCTGGGAGATCTGTGGAGGTTGAACAAGAAAATCTTAAGGCCTCAGTTTTGCCACTATTCATTTGCAATTTGTTCTGTGTGGTCCAATTCTGAACGTCTGTGACACAGGACTCTAAAGACTGGAACATCTGACTAGCATGTTTGCGTTGAGCACTGGCATACAGTTCTGTGTCATCAGCATAAAAATGGTGAGAAACTGAGTGACATTTAATGACACTAGATAAAGGCTGGGTATACAATGTGAAAAGGATAGGCCCCAAAACAGAGCCTTGGGGAACACCCTACACAAGATCAGTGGAATCGGACTCTATTCCCAACACTGACACTACTTGCTTTCTTCCAAAGAGATAAGACTCAAAAAAGTGTAAAGCGGTACTCTTGATGCCAAAAAACAGAGTCTAAACGTTGAATGAGAATCTGGTGATCTATCGTGTCAAAGGCAGCGCTCAAATCAAGAAGGGCCAAAACAGAAACATTCCCTTTATCACTGGCGGTGAGCAGGTCGTTCACGACACGAAGCAACGCTGTCTCCGTGCTGTGACCGGGACAGTAGGCTGATTGAAAAACATGCCAGAGGTCATTACTTTTGATATGGTCAAATAACTGCGACAAAACGATTTTCTCTAGTAATTTTGAAAGAAATGTGAGGTTAGATACAGGTCTGTAGTTTTTCAGATCATTTGGGTCAAGAGTGGGCTTCTTTGAAAGAGGTTTTACAATGGCAGTTTTGAAACATGGTGGGACAACACCCGTTCTAAGGGACTGGTTTACAATTTCTGTGACAGCTGGTACAATCTCTCCGCAACATTCAAGTAGAAGCGATGACGGGAACAGGGTCGAGGTCACACGTTTTAGTCGACATCTTAATCATGGTTTCATGCACAAATTTCTCCGTTACAAGACAAAAGCATGTCAGAGGCAGACCTGAAAATCTTGAGGTCACTGCAGATGGATAGTTTTTCATACCAGCATCGGCACATTTATCAATATTGTCACGGATGCTTTCGACTTTTTCACTAAAGTAATCTGAGAAAAGCTTTGGAAGAACTTGGGGTGGATGGGTGCTTGGAAGAACAACAGACCTGACCTTTCCCATAAGGCTGTTGGCAATGCAAAACAATTCTTTGCATGTACCAGCAGCAGCAACCTTAGAACAATAAAACGCAGTTTTTGCATGGTCTGTCAGACGCGTGACTTTGTGCTTCAACTGACTGAAAATCTGTTTATGCACTGTCAGTCCTGACTTAAGCCAAAGTCGCTCAGCCTGACGTCTCTCCTGATTTAAGGCGTGCACTTCAGACGCTACGGATGGGAACCAGGGTGTGGAGAGGCGCTCGGCCACCTTGCGGCGAGTAGCCGGGGCGTGCTGGTCTAGCAGGGTCCTCAGTCCAGCGTTCAGCGTATCAGCCGAGGCGTGTGGGTCTAGCAGGGTCCTCAGTCCAGCGTTCAGCGTATCAGCCGAGGCGTGAGGGTCTAGCAGGGTCCTCAGTCCAGCGTTCAGCGTATCAGCCGAGGCGTGAGGGTCTAGCAGGGTCCTCAGTCCAGCGTTCAGCTTATCAGCCGAGGCGTGAGGGTCTAGCAGGGTCCTCAGTCCAGCGTTCAGCTTATCAGCCGAGGTGTGTGGGTCTAGCAGGGTTCTCAGTCCAGCGTTCAGCTTATCAGCCGAGGCGTGTGGGTGGCCAGAGACGAAAGCGGCGACATCGGCTCTGAACTTGTCCCGGTCGATCCACTTCAAGTTCCTTGTGATCCTGAAGACTGGAGGCGGACGAGGCTTTGCAATATCTAGCAGGCACGGAGGACAAGGCATGGCTCACACAGGCGGACCCAAAAATAGAATCCTCCTCTCTGTACACAACCCAGTCAAGTGTGTGTCGCTTGTTGTGAGTCGGCTGGTGCACACCCTGAGACAGACCGAAAGTCTGCAGCAGATCCACGACATGGGATGTGTTGGTGCTGGAAGCACAGTCATAGTGAATGTTAAAATCGTCAACAATCACAAGGTTCCCACTTAATGCATTGCAATATTCAAGGAAATCAGCAAACTCGCTGAAGAAGACAGTGTCTGTAAGCTTATTCTTCCTGCTGGGGTGGTCGATATACACAGAAGAAACGAACATGTTGTGGGACATTAAGTGTCACTTGTGCCAGTTCAAATGATGAGTGTGGGAAGGGGAAGGCGGATTTAACTGTGGCCTAGTCCAGCAGATATTATCGCATCAGAATGGCTATACCTCCACCACGCGAAGCACGAGAAAATGATCTGAGGGTGTAACCAGGCTATACCTCCACCACGCGAAGCACGAGGAAATGAATTGAGGGTGTAACCAGGCTATACCTCCACCACGCGAAGCACGAGGACATGATCTGAGGGTGTAACCAGGCTATACCTCCACCACGCGAAGCAGAGAAAATGATCTGAGGGTGTAACCAGGCTATACCTCCACCACGCGAAGCACGAGGAAATGATCTGAGGGTGTAACCAGGCTATACCTCCACCACGCGAAGCACAAGGAAATGATCTGAGGGTGTAACCAGGTTATACCTCCACCACGCGAAGCACGAGGAAATGATCTGAGGGTGTAACCAGGCTATACCTCCACCACGCGAAGCACGAGGACATGATCTGAGGGTGTAACCAGGCTATACCTCCACCACGCGAAGCACGAGGAAATGATCCGAGGGTGCAACCAGGCTATACCTCCACCACGCGAAGCACGAGGAAATGATCCGAGGCTGTAACCAGACTATACCTCCACCACACGAAGCACGAGGAAATGATCCGAGGGTGTAACCAGGCTATACCTCCACCACGCGAAGCACGAGGAAATGATCTGAGGGTGTAACCAGGCTATACCTCCACCACGCGAAGCACGAGGACATGATCTGAGGGTGTAACCAGGCTATACCTCCACCACGCGAAGCACAAGGAAATGATCTGAGGGTGTAACCAGGCTATACCTCCACCACGCGAAGCACGAGGAAATGATCTGAGGGTGCAACCAGGCTATACCTCCACCACGCGAAGCACGAGGAAATGATCTGAGGGTGTAACCAGGCTATACCTCCACCACGCGAAGCACGAGGGAATGATCTGAGGGTGTAACCAGGCTATACCTCCACCACGCGAAGCACGAGGAAATGATCTGAGGGTGTAACCAGGCTATACCTCCACCACGCGAAGCACAAGGAAATGATCTGAGGGTGTAACCAGGCTATAACTCCACCACGCGAAGCACGAGGAAATGATCTGAGAGTGTAACCAGGCTATACCTCCACCACGCGAAGCATGAGGAAATGATCTGAGGGTGTAACCAGGCTATATCTCCACCACGCGAAGCACGAGGAAATGATCTGAGGGTGTAACCAGACTATACCTCCTCCACACGAAGCAAGAGGAAATGATCTGAGGGTGCAACCAGGCTATACCTCCACCACGCGAAGCACGAGGAAATGATCTGAGGGTGTAACCAGGCTATACCTCCACCACGCGAAGCACGAGGGAATGATCTGAGGGTGTAACCAGGCTATACCTCCACAACGCGAAGCACGAGGAAATGATCTGAGGGTGTAACCAGGCTATAACTCCACCACGCGAAGCACGAGGAAATGATCTGAGGGTGTAACCAGGCTATAACTCCACCACGCGAAGCACGAGGAAATGATTTGAGGGTGTAACCAGGCTATACTTCCACCACGCGAAGCATGAGGAAATGATCTGAGGGTGTAACCAGGCTATACCTCCACCACGCGAAGCACGAGGAAATGATCTAAGGGTGTAACCATGCTATACCTCCACCACACGAAGCACGAGGAAATGATCTGAGGGTGCAACCAGGCTATACCTCCACCACGCGAAGCACGAGGAAATGATCTGAGGGTGTAACCAGGCTATACCTCCACCACGCAAAGCACGAGGAAATGATCTGAGGGTGTAACCAGGCTATACCTCCACCACTCGAAGCACGAGGAAATGATCTGCGAGTGTAACCAGGCGGGTTAAGTCCGCACACTTGGCTTCATCTCTCTGTCTCCCTGGCCTTTAAGCCAGGTCTCTGTTGTGAACAAGATGTCCACATTCACATCGCAGACAAAATTACTGATGTCAGTTCGCATGTCTCTTTGACCCACAGACTGTGCATTGAAGGTACATATGACAAAATGTTTATCCCGAGGCTTAGTGTCGATGTGGATAAGGTTACCTGACTGTCTAGTTGCTGGTGCTGAAATCTCAACTTGCACATCACTATGAGAAGCAAGGGTAGAATGGTCAAGGGTAGACAAGTCATGCTGTGTTGATTTGCGTTTGTACAACCCTCCAAAATTACTATTTTGAAAAAGCCGCAAAAACAAGTTTCAGCAATGTGCCATTTTTTCCCATCATACACAGCTCTAACATGTCACCTGAAATGGTTGGCTTATGACGTTTATCACACGATAAAACCTTTATGCGGTGCAGACATGCAAACTTTCACGAAATCCTGTGTGTATTATGACCTACACCCCGATGCTTTGTGTTTTGCATGCTTTGTGAGTATTACTTGTTGTACTCAGCCTGCATACTTATTGCGTCCAGTTTGTTCATAAGCACTAATGTCACAACAGTTTGGTGACAGTAAACCATTTTAACAACATTCTAAATTGCTAGGATCACCAAGCAAACCCAGGTGGATTAGATATTGTAAATCAACGTTAACTCGTGTAGCCACAATGATGCACTATTGAAGCACGCCAGTGCCTGTTTGTTTTCCACTGCATTCGCTTCACGCAGACAACTGGTATTCAGACAGAATATATGGTAGATGTAAGCAGAAGGTGGACAGAGTAATTGGCAATATTTGCCAGGGTCCATACTCACAACCATAGTTTCCTAACTTAGATGTAGTTGCACTTGCCAAAGTGTGACTCACTGGTGAAAACCAATTTGTCCGGGCTGTTTTGTCGTTGTAAGAGTATCTGTGTGTGTTTACTGTGGCAGCAGATGACGTTGGGCTTTCTTACCACATGAAAAAAATTCCATTTGTATCATTGTTCAACATTTCTAACATTTGGAAGGGTACGCCATGGGTAAATATACACGAACACTTGTCTCACACGAGTTTACATTTATGGCTTTCTTGTGTTTCAGCATGATACACATTATGCTTGTACATCCGTGCAGTTTACACAAACTGTTAATGCTAAATATACTATGTTGAAGACGAAAAATAGGTTTAGAGATCTGTCAGCTCTGAGGAGTAGTGCTGTTCCTAAAGTATCGGAAACTGCAATCTAGTTTGTTACATGCCCTTGCACTGTGTTCATTGCATGCACAGGCCATAGCCAGTTGTTACATTACTTCAAATAGGAGAGACTGAATTCGTAATAAAAACACTTGTATGTCTGACAATATATAAATCCGTTAGTTCATGAAACGCGCATACAACTTTAAAAAGGCGGCCTGTTCACAGCACACCTCATACACACCCATAGCATGCTCATGGTGACTGCTGTGGAAGATATAAAACACATACCATACTAATGAGGCTGCATTTTATAATTTGGACCATACTGGTTTACTACAGAATCACACCTACACCATCACGGTGACAGCTGCAACTTGCCTGAGCTCAGACCTTTCACAGTGCACTTTGTAGTCTCTTTGGACAAGGGAAACAAATACGTGTATGATGTACATTGGTCTTTTTACAATGGAATGAAGTGTTTGCTTGTGCACATGATGTTGGACTATCATTCCTGCAAACACGAGTTTTGGGTGACATTTATGCGGGACGTGGTACTGCTGAAATCTTAACACTTTCTCGCTACGAACGGACCTGTGCACAATGTAATAATAATGGATAGACCATCGAAGCCGATGATGTCGTCATTGTGCATGACTTCTATTTGTGGGTGCGGGTGTGGCTGGCCAAGCCAATCCTGGAGCCACGCCTGCGAGGGCAATGGGGGCACTGGAACGTAGCTGTAGGGAGAGTCGACGCTGTCTTTCTGCGAGCTCTGGCACTGGTGATCCGTTCGCCGATTTTGTTCAAAGAGCGTGCAGGCTTTCCTGGTGGCGGCACGCCAGCCAGATCTGTCTTGCGCTTGTGCTTCAAGTTCCTTTACCGGGAAGATGCAGTACTTGAGGCTGTCTTTTATGCAGTCTTTGAAGCGTTTCTTTGGCCGTCCATGCTTCCTGTGGCCTTTTGAGAGTGCACCACACAGGAGTTGGCGTGGCATACGAGAATCACCCATGCGTATGACATGACCTGTCCAGCAAAGTTGTGTCTTTAAGATCAAGGCTTCAACACTCACTAAGCCAGCATTGTCCAGGACTTCCAGGTTTGTCACCTTGTCTTGACATTTGATGCCCATGAGTGAGCGCAGGGATCTCATGTGGAAACGTTCAAGCTGTTTGAGGTGCTTTCTATACAGCGTCCATGACTCACAGCCGTAGAGGAGGCTGGGGAGGACTACTGCCTTGTAGACTTTGATCTTGGTGAAGAGCTTGACGTTGTTGTTATTCAACACACGAATGCGCAGACGACCCAGGGCTTGGCTGGCTTTGCTGATGAGAGCTGCGATTTCCTTGTCGATAGTACCGTCAGAAGAGATGATGCTCCCAAGGTACCTGAACTGGTCGACAGTCTTCAGCTCGGTGCCTTCGATATACACTTTGGGTGGGGGGAGAGGGGGGGGTGGGGCTCTTGTGCCTGGTTGGTGCAGGACCTCGGTATTGTTGAGACTGATGGTGAGGTCAAACAGTAGTCGAGAGGCTTCCGAGAACCTGTTGACGATGGTCTGGAGGTCAGACTCCGTGTGCGCCATCAGCGCACAGTCATCAGCAAACAGCGCCTCAAGGATCAGTCTCTCGTTGGTCTTGGTCCTGGCGTTCAGTCGACGGAGGTCGAAGAGAGAGCCGTCTAATCTGTACTTCAGGTACACTCCCTTCTCAAGGCCGCGTACTGCATGGTCAGGACACACGTGAAAAACAGGTTGAACATCACGGGAGCAAGAACACAACCTTGTTTCACACCATTGGAAATGTCGAAGGGTGCGGATGTGTCGCCGTTTGATTGGACAACTGCTACCATTCCATCATGGAAGAGGCGGATGATGTTGGTGAACTTCCTGGGGCAGCCGAGCATTGCGAGGATGACCCAAAGCGCTTCTCTGTTCACGGTGTCGAATGCTTTGGTCAGATCTATGAAGACAGCGTAGAGGTCCATGTGCTGCTCAATGCATTTCTCCTGGACCTGTCTCACAGAGAAGACTATGTCGACTGTGCTGCGGCCGGGTCTGAAGCCACACTGAGCCTCTGGGAGTGGTTCCTCAGATACAGAGCTGATCAGGCGGTTGAGGATGACTCTCGCGAGGATCTTGCCAGCAATGGACAAGAGTGAGATCCCTCGGTAATTGGCACAGTCTGCTTTGCTGCCCTTGTTCTTGAACAGAGAGACGATTGTAGCATCTCTAAATGCCTGTGGCATGTTCTCCTCTGCCCAGATGCATGTCAGAATGTTGAGGAAGGCGTCAAGGGTCTCAGGTCCAGCTGCTTTGAAGAGCTCTGCGGGGATGCCATCCATGCCTGCAGCCTTGCTGGAGCTAGTCTGGTTGATCGCTTTCTTGACCTCGTCCAGGGTAGGCGGGAGGTCAAGATCATCCAGTGTCGGCTTCTAGGGAATCATGTCCAGGGCCATGGGGTCGACAGTGGAAGGCATGTTCAACAGATTTGAGAAGTGTTCTCTCCAGCGCTCAGTGATGCTGCCTTTGTCCTTCAGCAAGGTGAAGGCGTCGGAAGAAAAGTGAGGGGTTGTGCTGGGTCTGCCAGGGTCATAGACAGCTTTTATAACGCTGAAAAACTCCTTGGAGTTGTTGGACTCAGCAAAGTGTTGAAGTTCTTTTGCCTTGCTGTCCTGCATGTTGCGGAGCTCTCTCTGGGCTTTTCTCTGAAGGTGTTTGAAGCGGTCTTTCTTGGACAATGAGTTGATGTCATTCTGCCACTCGATGAAGACACTGCGCTTTTGCTCCAGTAGCTTGTTGATCTCTTCATTGTTCTCATCGAACCAATCCTGGTGTACCCTCTGCTTGGGTCCAAGCACGTCTTTGGCAGACTCCGACACCATCCCCTTGAACTGATTCCACTGTTACGTGGTGGAGTTGTAGTCGAAGTATGATAAACACACCAGACACACACGCACGTAGAGTTCTTTTAAATAGACCTCATTCAGCTGCAATCCGTCAACCGTGGCTTAAGGATGTAGACAAAACTGGAGTAACAGTTCCAACAGTAATGCTCTTTCAAATGCACAAACTACTGAATACAAAGTCTCTTCTGCGATGTCCTCACTGCGACACAAAGTTTCTCATACACAGCGTCTCTCTAGACTCAACTACGTGTCTCTACAACTGACAAAGCAAGACAATGTGCTAACGGGCTTTCCCAGCGCCCTCCTTATATACACTATCAAAATCTAGAATCTTCTACGGAAATCAAGTAACTCAACCAATCAAAACGAAACGCGCAGCCGAAACTCATTAACATATAACTTTCCAGAAACAATATATCAGGCTACAAAAACACGGCTGCTCACTTCATCTCTAAATTCTAGCGTATAATAAAGACACATAAAAGTATGGTATCCCTATCTATGATAGCTCAAAAAGGTACGAGAACATTCACCAAACAAAATAAAGGCTGCTCACTACACGCGCACAGGAAAACAAAAAGTAGCGAGAATGTTGCGATGTCACCTAACCGACGTGACACTTACGAGGCCACTAGACAGTGCGACCCTTCTAGCACGCTCCGGACTAAACAAAACGAAAACGGCTCCACTCACGAACAAAAGAAAATCTTACTAAAAAGGTACGAAATCATAACCGTGATAGCTCAAATAAACAACATATCATTACCTACGAATAACACATGTACGCTCTCACAGGATAACACAACCACAATCGTAACATTACCCCCCCCCCCCCTCTTAAGAATGAAATTTCACAAAAATTTCTTCTCAAATTCAAAAATACGGTTGTGGCTGTGTACACCTACACAAAACCCTAAATAAATATAACTACACATCAAAAATCGAATTAAAAAAAACGTCTCACAGTTCCTGTAAACAGTCCTGAGCATCGAAATGTTTCATACAAATGTTCTGGACACAGAAATGTTCATTTAAACTGCTCTGCTCAGGTAATCTGCTCCGAAGTTCTGCGAATCCTTGATAGACTGTAGTGTAATGTCAAAATTCTGCAAAAACATCGCCCATCTCATAATACGAGAATTTGTAAACTTTGCAGAGTTTAGATAGTTCAAGGGCTGATGGTCTGTTTGGAGAACAAATGGCACTCCCAGAAGGTACAGTTTGAATCGCCTTACTCCCCAGATGATGGCTAGGCACTCCTTCTCGATGGTCGAGTAGTTTCTCTTAGCTCTGGTCAACGTTTTGCTGGCGTAGCTCACTGGGTGGAGTTTTCCGTTATCTTCTTGCATCAAGACTGCACCTACTCCTTCGTTGGAGGCGTCTGTTCTCAGGAAGAACGTTTTCAACGGGTCAGGAAGGTGTAGAACAGGCTTCTCGGTTAGGATGTCTCGAACCGCCTGGAATGCTTTCTCTTGGGCCTTCTCCCACTTCACTACGTTAGGTTGTCCTTTCCTCAACAAATCAGTCAGGGGTGCTGTGACTGCCGCCAAGTTTGGTATGAACTCCCGGTAGTAGTTCGCCAAGCCCATAAATGAGCGGACTTGCGTCTTGGTCGTAGGTCGCGGGGCATCCCTGATCTTCTGCACATTGGCGTCGTGTAGCCCCTTTAAACCTTCGCTCAATTTATGTCCAATGAAGTCTATGTTGTCAGCCCCAAGAATACACTTGCTTGGACGGATGGTGAAATTCGCATCTGACAGTCTTTGGAACAGTTCTCGGAGGGCTTTGAGGTGGTCCCCCCAAGTTTTGGTATGGATCAAAATATCGTCCCAATAAAAAACCACATTTTGCACATCTTCTAGGATCTTTTTCAGTCCTCTCTTCAATGTGGCACCACTGTTCACCATACCAAAAGGCATTTTCAGGAACTCCCAATGACCGTCGGGTGTGACGAACGCTGTCTTGGGGATATCTTTTTCTGCAACCTTGATTTGCCAATACCCTTTGCTTAGGTCAATTTTGGAGAAAAATCGGTCTTCACTGACCTTCTGGAACAGTTCTTCTGCTGTGGGCATAGGCTCTGGATCAAAGATTGTTAGTTTATTGAGTCTGCGATAGTCTACACACACTCGGTTGGATCCATCTGGTTTCTTCACGATGACAACTGGGGACGCATATGGTGACTTGGACTCTCTGATGACATTCAGACTCAGCATTTCCTTGATATCCTTTTTCAATTCTTCCCTCGTGTTATAAGGAAGACGATAAGGTTTGCTGCGAACTGGCTCGTTTGACGTCAGGTTTACCTCGTGCTGGATGGTGTCTGTTGTCCCTGGGTCAGGTGTAAACCGATGCTCGAATTCTTGATTAAGAACGTGCAATTCTTCTCGTTGAGTCTGGGTCAGATTCTGACCGAACTGGATATCTTCTACATCCTCTTTGTGTCGGAGTTCATTAAGGTCAAACAGGTTCTCGTCGTCTAGTCTTTCGTCATCATCAAGACGCACCGATTCCACCAATTTTGGTTTGTCTTGACCTCTCTGTAGCTCCACCAGCCTTTCTTTATTCACCACTGCTGCTTCCGTGTTGTCCGCCACTTTTAGAGGGATGGTCTGGTGACTCTTCTCTGCTTGACTTCTCGTGGTAACGGAACATATTTCAGGTCTCCACTCCGGATCTGGATCGTCTGCGTTTCTGGCACCATCAATGTTTCCGATGATGAGGTCGTAGACTGGCGTCTTCACGCACAACGCCTTCATCTCTCCTGTCAAGTATGGGGTGTCGACACTGACTTTGGCAAGGGGGATAATCCTTACAGTTCCGTCAGCCAAAATGAGGGTGGTCCACTCCTGTAGCTTCTGGTCTTCAGCTACTAGGTCCTCTCTCACGATGATGCAGCTACAACCAGTGTCTCTCAACACTCTCACTGGTGTGTCGCCGACGAATCCTGACACCACCGGCATGTTCGGCACTTCATTCTCAGGCAGCGCGATGTTTGAGACTGGTAAAAATGTAGTCCCATCTCCTACTGGGATGCGTCCATTCTTTGTAAAAGATTCGATCAGTTCTGGTGTGGCTCGCTTTTCTCTGGATTCAAAGTCATTGGATGACGTCACATCATTGGCTAATATAGCGGCAGCTCTGTGTTGAGACGTGGTACTGCTTCTGCCTGCTATCCCACGATCTTGGTTGGATCTTCTGATGTTGTCGCCTCGGGGAACATCTTTAGAAGGACACCGTATCGCTTTGTGACCTTTCTTTCCACAGAGAAAACATGTCAGGTTCTCCACCGGCTTGTATCTCGGGGTGTCTCTGATATTGTAGATTTCCTCTGTTGGTGTAGACACACGCTGTGGCTTACTGGACCCGAACTTCATGTTGTGAGCGTCAAGGCATCTTTGAGCGAAGTCGGCCAGGGCCTTTAGTGACTGGTCTTTTTGCTCTCTAAGGTGGGCGGCCAGGTCCTTAGAACATGCGCTGAAACTTGTTCTTTGATGATGAGGTCGCACAGATCTTGGTACTCTCTGTTTAGGCTAGCCAGCTCTATCCATTTCTCCAGGTAGCTTTTGATTCTCTCAATGAATAGGCCGGGTGTTTCTCCTTCTTCAGGCTTGCAGTTCCGAAATCGTCGCCTGTAACCCTCTTCAGTGAAGTCGTACTGTCTCAACAGGGCGGCTTTCAACTGAGTATAATCTTCGGCTTCTTCTCTTGGCAAACGGGTGTAAAATTCAAGCGCTTTGCCAGTTAGAAGTGCGCTCAGTTTAATAGGCCAAGTCTCTTGTTTCCAATTGTTGCTATTTGCGAAGCGCTCGAATCGCTCCAGATAAGCGTCCATCTTATCTAAATTTTCAATAAAAGGTGGAAGTTTTGGCGCACGGGCTGTTTGTTCTCTGCTCGCTAATGCTGTTGCTTCATTAGTTCTCTGGCTCTGTGCCTCAATCTCCATCTGCTTTAGATGAATTTCGTGTTGACGCTGCCTCTCCGCCTCTTCTCGCTCCTCTCTTCGCTGTTTCTCTGCTTCTTCTGCTTGGATTTCGAGTCTCCTGATTTCACGTTCTTTGGCTCTTTCTTCTCTTTCCAGTCTCTCCTTTTCTTCTTTCTCTCGTTTCTTTTCTTCTTTTTCTTCTCTCTCCAATCTCTCCTTTTCTTCTTTCTCTCGTTTCTTCTCTTCTTTCTCTTCTCTCTCCTTTACAAACTCGAGGAGTTGAGCTCCTTCGAGTCCACATTCCTTTCCAATTTTCAGGAATATCTCCATCTCCGATGTCGCCATCTCTGCTTTTCACTGCTGGCTGTTTTCTCCTGCTACCCTTTCCACTGAACCAACTGAAGAGGTCTCGTCGGGGTCGCCAAAATGTTACGTGGTGGAGTTGTAGTCGAAGTATGATAAACACACCAGACACACACGCACGTAGAGTTCTTTTAAATAGACCTCATTCAGCTGCAATCCGTCAACCGTGGCTTAAGGATGTAGACAAAACTGGAGTAACAGTTCCAACAATATTTAATTCAGCGATGCGATATCCTCACAGTAATGCTCTTTCAAATGCACAAACTACTGAATACAAAGTCTCTTCTGCGATGTCCTCACTGCGACACAAAGTTTCTCATACACAGCGTCTCTCTAGACTCACCTACGTGTCTCTACAACTGACCAAGATCAGCGTGTACAGAGCTGTCGTCCTCACCACCCTGCTGTACGGTTCCGAGTCCTGGGCCCTCTACCGCAGCCAACTACGACTCCTCGAACGCTTTCACCAGCGCTGCCTGCGTACCATCCTCAGCATTCACTGGAGTGACTATGTCACCAACGTCGAGGTCCTTGAACAGGCGGAAACTGTGAGCATCGAGGCTTTGCTGCTGCGGACACAGCTTCGCTGGGCGGGGCACGTCTCCAGGATGGAGGATCATCCCCTACCCAAGATCACTCTGTTCGGCGAGCTCGCCACTGGACACCGAGACAGAGGGGCACCAAAGAAGAGATACAAAGACGGTCTCAAGAAGTCGCTTAGTGTCTGCCAAATCGACCACCGCCAGTGGTCTTCGCTTGCTGCGGACCGTGACACCTGGCGCTCCACCATTCACAAGGCAGCCGTCTCCTTTGAGGACTCTCGCAGAGCTAACCTTAAGGACAAGCGGCTTAGAAGAAAAAACAGAGTTGTCGTAACTCAGAACCCTGACCAGACCTTCCCCTGCAGCCACTGCGGTCGAACCTGCCTGTCCCGGATTGGCCTCCGCAGCCACGAAAATGCCTGCAGACGACGTGGGCAAGCCCTATAGAATCTTCGTTCGCGAAGTCAAGCCAAGACTACAACTGACAAAGCAAGACAATGTACTAACGGGCTTTCCCAGCGCCCTCCTTATATACACTATCAAAATCTAGAATCTTCTACGGAAATCAAGTAACTCAACCAATCAAAACGAAACGCGCAGCCGAAACTCATTAACATAAACTTTCCAGAAACAATATATCAGGCTACAAAAACACGGCTGCTCACTTCATCTCTAAATTCTAGCGTATAATAAAGACACATAAAAGTATGGTATCCCTATCTATGATAGCTCAAAAAGGTACGAGAACATTCACCAAACAAAATAAAGGCTGCTCACTACACGCGCACAGGAAAACAAAAAGTAGCGAAAATGTTGCGATGTCACCTAACCGACGTGACACTTACGAGGCCACTAGACAGTGCGACCCTTCTAGCACGCTCCGGACTAAACAAAACGAAAACGGCTCCACTCACGAACAAAATAAAATCTTACTAAAAAGGTACGAAATCATAACCGTGATAGCTCAAATAAACAACATATCATTACCTACGAATAACACATGTACGCTCTCACGGGATAACACAACCACAATCGTAACATCCACATTTTAGTTGGGTTGCCAGTCAACGGACCATGGGCAGTTAGCAGGTCATCAAGGTGGGACTGAAAGTTTTCCTTGACGTCAGGGCGCTTAAGCTTGGCCAGGTTGAATGAAGGTCGGGTGAGCTTCGGCCTCTTCCTGTGTGCTGGTGCAATGTGCAGGTTGCGGACAGACCGCACCAGCCGATGGTCGGTCCAGCACTCGGCTCCTCACATGGCTCTGGTGATTCTGACATCACCAATATCCCGCTGACGGACAATGACATAGTCTATGAGATGCCACTGCCTGGACCTGGGATGGATCCATGTTGTCTTGTACTTACTATCCAGCCTTAAGAGGGTGTTGGTGATGGCGAGTCCATTCTCAGCGCACAATGTCAGCAGCAGCAGGCCATTGCTGTTCATCTTGCCCAGTCCGTGTGGGCCCATCACTCCTTCCCAGCAGTCACATTTGCGCCCAACTCGAGCATTGAAGTCACCAAGCACGATGAGTTTGTCACTTGCAGGAGTGGACTTCAGGAGGGAGTCGAGGCTCTCATAGAACGCCTCCTTGTCGTCGTCGGCGCTGGTGAGTGTCGGAACATAGGCGCTGATGATGGTGACATGTCGGGTGTGAGAGATGGGAAAACGGAGCTTCATCACTCGCTTTGCCCTTCCAGAAGAAGGTGTACCCACCCTCAGGTTCACAGATCGAGCCTTCGTCAGCAAATCTGGTTTCACTAAGAGCCGCAATGTCGATCTTATATCTCGCCAGCTCCCAGGCTTTGAGGGCTGTTCTTCTGTGCGGTCTCTTCGTATGATCTCTGTCCAACAGGGTTCGTACATTCCACGTACCGAGAATAAGTTTCTTTCTTTTTTTTTTTCTTTCGACCGCATAAAAGGGTTAAACCGCCAGCCGCGGTAAGCTGACCGGTTTGGTGTAGGGCAGGCAATGTTTGGAACACCTTTTCTAGTTCCCTCCCTTACTAGGGTGAGCAGTGCTGTCCTGAAGAGGGCTGCTCAGTCGCCTGGGATGCTGCCGTTATCATCAAGCACATCTGTTTCCTTGAGCTGGCAAATTCCTTTCACGTATGCAAACGCTTCGTCAGTAGTGATCAGAGTATCTTACAATGAACGTACAGATAGTTTCTGATCAGACCGAAATATTCAGGTCACGGTATACATTTAAATTGGGAAGGTCAGGCAGTGCAAGGCTCCGTGTTTTTAAAAATAATTTTTGCCTTGTTTGAAAATTTGCAGTTGGGCTGACTGTTGGAATTTGCTGGAAATTTGTGGTTAGCTGAGAGGAGACATGTTTGGTGCTTTGATTCATACCATCCTGAGCTTATCCAGTGGACATTTGTGGGCCTATGTTGAGTTGCCTTTGACGTAGTGATTTGAGGGGCACGCTGATTTCAGCTGTGCTTGGGTGTGGGGGTTGGTAAGGAACCAGTTTCATAGCCAAGAAATGAGACGGGTCATGTTTTGTTTTTTGTTTTTTTGTTTTTGTATTTTGTGCATGGCAAATGTGCAGCTGGTGGGCGATAGTGTTTTTTAGGGAATTGAACAATTAGGGGATGACTGGGACTGACTAAGGCTAAGAGACTGGACAGTACGGAAACACCACTGTGGTCCGTGGCCTGTCAGATGTTACAACAGACGAAAGACGTGAGATTCCTGAATCTAAATGGTTCAGATCTACAGTGCTCTATTGAGCGCTGAATGCAGAATTTTGGATTTCTATGAATGCACACTTCTGCTCCAAGGTCAAGCAGTTCACAAACAAATCATAAAAATCTTCGATCTCGCCCTTTGTATCTTTGATTTTTGCACATTAGGCTTTGCCAAATCGTTAGAACACCTACCTGCGAAAATCCGCAGGTCTTTTCAAAACGACTCGCAGCTGCAGATGATGTTTGTGCCTATTCTGGACACGGGCAGTTATTTTTTCCTGTATATTACGATTATGCACGTTCTTCAGTCTCACTCTGTCTGTCATGTTGACTAAATTCTTCTGCGGATTTATCTAAACAACGCGTTTTAACTTGTAACCCGCCAAATAACGGACTTCCAAGGTGCGAATTGTATCCGACACGAAGTTAGCTGATAATACATTTGAACCAATCAGAGATGTATATTTATGTGGTGCTTCTGATCCAAATCGTCATAGGACCAAATTTGGAAGTTATCGACAAATTCCTAGGTTTGCCTCAGGCATTTTTTTTATTATTTTTTTTCCGTTGATTGTTCGTTTAGGCTAGGGTGAAGGACAAATTACTGCAAGGGAGAGAGGTGGCTTTCAAACGACAGAACTTTTTTTAATGCGGTAAGAAGAATGTGCGCTTTGACCAGGTTCGAAAGTAGGCAAAATCCAAATATTTTGAGAGGGAAAAATGTAAACAAACTCCGGGTACGTTGTATATTTAACATTTATGGGTGTTCGATAAAAGCTCTGAGGAAAAGAGGAGTATGTTTTCGCATAGAGTACACTCAGAACTTGCAGAAAATCTGGAAAACCCAAAACAGCCAACGTGACAGATCTTTCACATTGTGGGTGTCCTAGCTCGCCTTAAAAATCCTCGACTTCTGGAGAAAGTCAAACAGTGACGGTGACGTAAAGGCAGAAATTTCGTCATCACACAGACAGCGACGCAACACTCTAGATGTGACATTCTCTCTCTCTCTCTCTCTCTCTCTCTCTCTCTCTCTCTCTCTCTCTCTCTCTCTCTCTCTCTCTCTCTCTCTCTCTCTCTCTCTCTCTCTCAACTGCATAAATAAATGTATGTCTGTCTGTCCGTCCGTCCGTCCGTCCGTCCGTCTCTCTCTCTCTCTCTCTCTCTCTCTCTCTCTCTCTCTCTCTCTCTCTCTCTCTCTCTCTCTCTCTCTCTCTCTCTCTCGCTACATTTGCGTTTTTACCGACATGCAAAATCGTAATCTAAATACTATTCCGAAACGAACAGACGAACTGAGAATTGGCCATCTTAACATATACCATCTAGTTAACAAGGTGCCCGATTTATCTGTGTTCCTAAACACGCCCTTACATTTTCATATTTTTGGTTTGTCCGAGTCGAGGCTTAAAAGTTCAATAAGGGATAACTCCATTTCTGTCCCAAATTTCTCAGTACTCCGCAGAGATGCCTCAAGCCCTCAACACACTGGACTAGCTGTATATATACATAATTCAATACTTGGTAACGTCAAACGGCGACAAGACTTAGAGTCAGCTCAAGTGGAAAGCTTTATTTATAGAAATCCCGCAGCCAGCTGGGACTGGTATGATGACTTCGTAGCAATGATGGATAGCGTAAATCAAAATAAAGCTGACGTTGTTCTTTTGGGCGATTTTAATATTGATCTTTCTAAATCTAAAGGGTCCAATGCTGCATGGGCGTCAGCAACAACACTATTCTGTTTAGAACAGTTAATTAAAAACCCCACTAGAACCACATGTACATCTTCAACCCTGATTGATCATACTTATGTGACAAATGATGATAAAATATCAAATGTACATGTTCCCTCCTTAGCTGTCAGTGACCATAACCCAGTATGTTGCACAGTCTCCATGAAACTAGACAACGAGAACAAAAAGAGACGTAAAACAATTAAATATCGTTCTTTCAAAACATTTAATAACGACGACTTTCTGCGGGATCTGCGCAATACTCCTTTCAGTGACGTGTATAACCACACTTCTCCTGACAGTGCCCTGTCGTACTGGATGGATCTATTCCTTGGGGTCCTAAATAAGCATGTGCCCATACGAGAAAAACGAGTTAAGCACTCTACCCTGCCACCCTGGTTAACAGTAGATGTCAAACAGGCCATGTCATTTAGAGACAAACTTAAGAAAGAAAAACAGTTTGATGAATATAAGAAACAACGAAATCGTGTTAAATACTTAGTGAGAGCGTCACAAAACTGTTCTTCCAGGAAATGATTAGGGACAAAAAAGATACAGCATCGGTGTGGAAAGCCCTGAACGTTATAACAAAGGGTAAATCAGCCCCAGAAATACCATCTCATTTGTCAGCTGATATATTAAATAACCACTTCCTATCGACAGCTGAAACACTTGCTCAGTCAGCTGCAAGTAGTAACGCAGAGTACCAAGTTCCTAGTGTACTTGAAAAAATACTGAGGCCAAAAGTATACTGCAGACATTCATCATTCCTGATATTACCGTCGCTGAAGTCGGCAAATTTATCTCTAGCATGCCGAACAAAACGTCCACCGGGATGGATGGTATAGACAATAAAATTCTGAAAATGTCAATACCATATACGGTAGAGGCACTCACTTATATCTTTAACCTCCGTATAAAACACAGCACGTTTCCAACTATTTTCAAAGAGGCCAAGGTAATTCCAATCCCTAAATCAAAAGATCTTGAAGATGTCAATAACTACCGTCCTATCTCACTTTTGTCGGCCCTGTCAAAGCCCCTTGAAAAACACATACAAAAACACCTCCCCGATTTTCTAGAAAAGGGCAATTTCATAAATATTCATCAGTCCGGCTTTAAACCGAAACACGCATGTCAGTCAGCACTGGCACACATTGTAGACAGCTGGCTGGAATCAATAAATAAAAACCTGATGTCTGGAGCTGTTTTCTTAGACCTACAAAAAGCAATTGATCTTGTCGACCATGACATTCTCTTCAAGAAGCTACCATATAAGTGAAACTGCCATAGCATTCTTTAGATCATACTGAAAAGACAGAAAACAAAAGGTATGTACCCATGGAAAATACTCTAAACAAGGACAAGTTAACTATGGTGTCTCCCAGGGGTCGATCTTGGGACCTCTTCTATTTATAATATTCATTAATGATTTGCCTTTGCATATTACTAACACTGATGTCAATTGCAACCTGTTTGCGGACGATACGAGCCTCCATGTTTCGGGTTAAAAAAAAAAAAAAAACAGCTGACATTAACCTTAGCTTACAAAGTAGACTCAGCGAGGTTTCCGACTGGTGTAGAGAGAATCATATGGTTCTTCATCCAGGAAAAACAAAGAGTATTGTAATCACTACACGACAAAAACACCAACGCCGACCACAACTGAACGCTAAACCGATAGAACAAGACACAGAGCGTAAATTCTTGGGAATACACGTTGAAGAACAATTATGTTCGGAGACGCATATAAATACAGTCTGTAAAACCATTGCTAAAAACACTTTCCTGTTGTCCCAGCTTAGACAAGTAACGGATACACATACTCGTAAACTTTTTTTTCATGTCCATATCAAGTCTCACGTTGATTATGTCTCCACAGTGTGGGGCGGTTGTAGTGATGTTCACATGAACAGGTTAAACTCTATATATAAAAGAGCTGTCAAAATGATAGATACGCGGCCCATTCCTACCACAGACAAATTTAGACATCTAAACATTCTCGGCCTGCGTCAACAACTTAATTTCAACAAATGCATCCTCATGCACAAGATATTAAATAACATGACACCGCAGTATCTAACCACCAAATGTATGCCACAGCAAGAACGCGAACGGACCTCAAGGAACAATACTTTACCCCTACCTCTGCCTAGAATTGACCTCTTTAAAACTACTTTATCCTTTTCTGGACAGTTTGTATGGAACACTATTCCTGCACATTTGAAGACTATAGCCTCGCTTGGAATCTTTAAAACGAAACTTTTCGATTCCTGATGAGCCAAACATAACAACACTGGGCATTTAAACAAACCCTGATGGTTAATGCTTTCATGTAATATATGCATTTATCTATATTGTTTGTGTGTGTGTGTGTGTGTGTGTGTGTGTGTGTGTGTGTGTGTGTGTGTGTGTGTGTGTGTGTGTGTGTGTGTGTGGTATAAGATGAATGTTGAGTGTTATTGTTATTTTGTGTAAATAATTTTTTTTTTTTTTTATTGTTGCATGAAATAATGTGTAAATATAATTCTTTATTATTATTATTATTATTATTATTATTATTATTATTATTACTCTCTCTCTCTCTCTCTCTCTCTCTCTCTCTCTCTCTCTCTCTCTCTCTCTCTCTCTCTCTCTCTCTCTCTCTCTCTCTCTCTCTCTCTCTCTCAACAATGACGCGTATGCACTGTGACCCTTATAGGGAGCTCACATATGTCTATTACTAAATGTGTGCAACACGTCGGCCGCACATGTAGTAACATGTTGTAACTTTAGTCGACGCGTACTGTTCGATGGCCCTACTGAGCTTAAAGGTTCCGTAGTGACGTAAAAAAAAACAAGTACGCAAATTTCAAAGAACAAATATCAGGCCGACATCAGGGAAAGGTTGCGTAGAAATCCGCGACACTACGTCATTGTCATAGGCAAGGTGATGTAATCAGACAATATGCAACATGGCGACAAATGCGGTCATTCTATGCTGCTGGATTTTATACGAAAACAGATGGAAGACGAAGAGGAAGGACGTGTTAAAGGCGCATGGACGGTAACGGTTCGTCTGTCTGATAATTATGAGACCAGTGCTGGATATTTTGTTTGCTTTGTTACAATTATGCAGGTGCATAAAAAAGACAAAATCGTACCCTCTTCTTTTGTCATCGTATGCAGCCACTTGCTCCTCCCCCCCCCCCCCCCCTCCCATTTGACTCACACACACACACACACACACACACACACACACACACACACACACACACACACACACACACACACACACACACACCACGCAAAATCCTGCAACAAAAAAGAAGACCGAAAGGGTTGACTGCCAGCGCTTGTAATTTAGGAAAAACTACCAAGTGAGTAGGAAAAAGCACTGTCAAAGTCTACTTTGGTCCAAGCACACACACAAAAAGATATCTTTGTGTGTGTGTGTGTGCTTGGACCAAAGTAGATCTATGATCATTGGTCTATTATGCACACTTCTCTCCCTTGACAGTGCTTTTTCCTACTAACAAAAAAGAAGGAATAAAATCTGTCAACATTGCATGTTTAGAATATTGTACGACGTTTACATGCCGTTACGTCAAAAACGAACATTTTATTACGTAAAAGATTTGTGGGTGTCTGGCTCCTGCGGTACTTTGTACCAGTGAGCTCTCGACACCTGTCTTTAAATAGACACTTGCAAAATACCTGTTGAAACGCGCGTCGCCCGCGACAGTAGGAGTCGGCTTTTTCGATAGGCGTTGCACACTTACTGTAATAGACATGAGATCACTGGTGTTTCGATAGGCGTTGCATACTTACAGTAATAGATTTATGAGCTCACTGATAGACGTTGCACTCTTACAGTAATAAACTTATGAGCTCACTGATGTTTCGATAGACGTTGTACACTTACAGTAATAGACTTATGAGCTCACTGATAGACGTTGCACTCTTACAGTAATAGACTTATGAGCTCACTGATGTTTCGATAGACGTTGTACACTTACAGTAATAGACATGAGCTCACTGATAGACGTTGCACTCTTACAGTAATAAACTTATGAGCTCACTGATGTTTCGATAGACGTTGTACACTTACAGTAATAGACGTATGAGCTCACTGATAGACGTTGCATACTTACAGTAAAAGACTTATGAGCTCACTGATAGACGTTGCATTCTTACAGTAATAGACTTATGAGCTCACTGATAGACGTTGCACTTTTACAGTAATAGACTTATGAGCTCACTGATAGACGTTGCACTTTTACAGTAATAGACTTATGAGCTCACTGATAGACGTTGCACTTTTACAATAATAGACTTATGAGCTCACTGATAGACGTTGCATACTTACAGTAAAAGACTTATGAGCTCACTGATAGACGTTGCACTCTTACAGTAATAGACTTATGAGCTCACTGATAAACGTTGCACTCTTACAGTAATAGACTTGTGAGCTCACTGATAGACGTTGCACTCTTACAGTAATAGACTTATGAGCTCACTGATAGACGTTGCACTCTTACAGTAATAGACTTATGAGCTCACTGATAGACGTTGCACTCTTACAGTAATAGACTTGTGAGCTCACTGATGTTTCGATAGACGTTGCACACTTACAGTAATAGACTTATGAGCTCACTGATAGACGTTGCACTCTTACAGTAATAGACTTATGAGCTCACTGATAGACGTTGCATTCTTACAGTAATAGACTTGTGAGCTCACTGATAGACGTTGCACTCTTACAGTAATAGACTTGTGAGCTCACTGATAGACGTTGCACTCTTAGAGTAATAGACTTATGAGCTCACTGATAGACGTTGCACTCTTACAGTAATAGACTTATGAGCTCACTGATAGACGTTGCATTCTTACAGTAATAGACTTGTGAGCTCACTGATAGACGTTGCACTCTTACAGTAATAGACTTATGAGCTCACTGATAGACGTTGCATTCTTACAGTAATAGACTTGTGAGCTCACTGATAGACGTTGCATTCTTACAGTAATAGACTTGTGAGCTCACTGATAGACGTTGCATTCTTACAGTAATAGACTTGTGAGCTCACTGATGTTTCGACAGACGTTGCACACTTACAGTAATAGACTTGAGCTCACTCAGTGATGGCACTGACAATTTGCGAGGCTTTTTCAAATATATTTCAAAATCAGAATCAGATCAAAGACAAGAGGCAGAGACCCTTGACAGCGAGTACAGCTCGCATAATTTTATATAAAAAAAAGGACTGTGAGTTATGGCTCTTAAATAGAAGAGACTTTGCGAGTTATGGTTCATGCCATTTTCTTGTTGATGCCGATTTATCCCATGTATTGCACAGAAGTACCCATCGGAGAAAGAAACACGCTCAGAAAAGACGGGTACAACACAATTTATTAATATTTCGGGTAAATACCCTTTGTCAAAATAGACAAACGAACAAACAGAGAGATTAGCCGCTACTTATCTTCATTGGCAGAAGGAATGTATTGCACGTTGTGGCCGCCATACCAACACGACAGTAAAAGCAGTCCGCTGTATTCTCTATAGCCGGATCTGCTTCCGAATTTTGTTTCGGGGTTCGTATTGAATCTGTGCTGGTGTGTGAATTTGAACTCACAGATTGTGTCTGTGAGATTGAAATTTACAGACCTGCACACAAATGGCCAAAGACACTTTCCATGCGGCCAGAAGTACCGGTACTGCTTGCATAGGGCGAAAAAACAAACAGGAAACGCAGACTCGGCGACATGCAGACTGACGTAATGTATTTCGCTATTTGTGGTACGTGAGTCGCTGTCTAAAGCGTGCGCATGCGTGCGCGAGTTGTGAGTGCGCGCTTAGAGTTATAATTATTATAAGATAAGCGCATTATAAATACCGTACTTATTATTATTTTTTATGCAGCGGGCCAAAACCACAAAACGCAGACTCGGCGATATTGCAACGGGCCAAAACCACAAAACGCAGACCCGGCGACATGCAACGGGCCAAAACTCAAAACGCAGACCCGGCGACATGCAACGGGCCAAAACCACAAAACGCAGACCCGGCGACATGCAACGGGCCAAAACACAAAACGCAGACCCGGCGACATGCAACGGGCCTAAACACAAAACGCAGATGAGGCGACATGCAATGGGCCAAAAACACAAAACGCAGATGCAACGGGCCAAAAACACAAAACGCATTTTAGGCGACATACAACGGGCCAAAAACACAAAACGCAGATCAGGCGACATGCAACGGGCCAAAGAGTGAACAATGAAACTGCCCCTTTGACTACAAATACCAATGCTTCTCGCGTCTTTGTAGTCAGTCATTCGTTAGTTCACTTATTCATTCATTCTTTAATTGTTCGTTCGTCGTTTATTTATTTCTTTAGTCGAGTATGTTTATCCAAACGCTTAAGTCGTAAACGGATAAGTCGAAAAACGCTTAAGTCTAACAACAACAACAAATCCGCGGCCAAAGCCGTTCTTTCAATGACTAATTTTACAACGGATAACCCGAACTCGCTTAAGTCGAACATCGGATAAGTCGATAGTGTTTCTTCTTCAAAAGCCGGATAACTCGAACTATTTTTTTAAAAATGCAGTTCCATACGCCTAAGTCAAAGACGGACAGGTCGACAAACGCTGAAGTCAAAGACTGACAGGTCGACAAACGCTGAAGTCAAAGACGGACAGGTCGACATACGCCTAATTCAAAGATGGACAGGTCGACATACGCCTAAGTCAAAGGCGGACAGGTCGACATACGCCTAAGTCAATGACGGACAGGTCGACAAACGCTGAAGTCAATGACGGACAGGTCGACAAACGCTGAAGTCAATGACGGACAGGTCGACATACGCTGAAGTCAAAGACGTACAGGTTGACATACGCCTAAGTCAAAGACGGACAGGTCGACAAACGCTGAAGTCAATGACGGACAGGTCGACATACGCCTAATTTAAAGACGGACAGGTCGACATACGCCTAAGTCAAAGGCGGACAGGTCGACATACGCCTAAGTCAATGAAGGACAGGTCGACAAACGCTGAAGTCAATGAAAGACAGGTCGACAAACGCTGAAGTCAATGACGGACAGGTCGACAAATGCTGAACTCAATGACGGACAGTTCGACATACGCTGAAGTCAATGACGGACAGGTCGACATACGCTGAAGTCAAAGACGGACAGGTCGACATACGCCAAAGTCAAAGACGGACAGGTCGACATACGCTGAAGTCAAAGACGGACAGGTCGACAAACGCTGAAGTCAAAGACGGACAGGTCGACAAACGCTGAAGTCAAAGACGGACAGGTCGACATATGGCTAAGTCAATGACGGACAGGTCGTCATACGCCTAAGTCAATGACGGACAGGTCGACAAACGCTGAAGTCAATGATGGACAGGTCGACAAACGCTGAAGTCAATGATGGACAGGTCGACAAACGCTGAGGTCAATGACGGACAGGTCGACATACGCCTAAGTCAATGACGGACAGGTCGACAAACGCTGAAGTCAATGACGGACAGGTCGACAAACGCTGAAGTCAATGACGGACAGGTCGACAAACGCTGAAGTCAATGACGGACAGGTCGACAAACGCTGAAGTCAAAGACGAACAGGTCGATATACGCCTAAGTCAAAGAAGGATAGGTCGACATACGCTGAAGTCAACGACGGACAGGTCAACATACGCCTAAGTCAAAGACGGACAGGTCGACATACGCTGAACTCAAAAACGGACATGTCGACATACGCCTAAGTCAAAGACGGACAGGTCGACAAACGCTGAAGTCAAAGACGGACAGGTCGACATACGCTGGAAGTCAAAGACGGACAGGTCGACAAACGCTGAAGTCAATGACGGACAGGTCGACAAACGCTGAAGTCAAAGATGGACAGGTCGACATACGCCTAAGTCAATGACGGACAGGTCGACATACGCCTAAGTCAATGACGGACAGGTCGACATACGCTGGAAGTCAAAGACGGACAGGTCGACAAACGCTGAAGTCAATGACGGACAGGTCGACAAACGCTGAAGTCAAAGACGGACAGGTCGACATACGCCTAAGTCAATGACGGACAGGTCGACATACGCCCAAGTCAATGACGGACAGGTCGATAAACGCTGAAGTCAATGATGGACAGGTCTACAAACGCTGAAGTCAAAGACGGATTTGTCGACATACGCCTAAGTCAAAGACGGACAGGTCGACATACGCTGAAGTCAAAGACGGACAGGTCGACAAACGCTGAAGTCGAACCACATTTTGCCCATGTCCAAAACTGCTATTCTAGGACTAATTGTACAACGTACTCTAGGACTAATTGTACAACATCTTCTTGGCTTGACTTCGCGAACGAAGATTCTATAGGGCTTGCCCACGTCGTCTGCAGGCATTTTCGTGGCTGCGGAGGCCAATCCGGGACAGGCAGGTTCGACCGCAGTGGCTGCAGGGGAAGGTCTGGTCAGGGTTCTGAGTTACGACAACTCTGTTTTTTCTTCTGAGCCGCTTGTCCTTAAGGTTAGCTTTGCGAGAGTCCTCAAAGGAGACGGCTGCCTTGTGAATGGTGGAGCGCCAGGTGTCACGGTCCGCAGCAAGCGAAGACCACTGGCGGTGGTCGATTTGGCAGGCACTAAGTGACTTTTTGAGACCGTCTTTGTGCCTCTTCTTTGGTGCCCCTCTGTCTCGGTGTCCAGTGGCGAGCTCGCCGAACAGAGTGATCTTGGGTAGGCGATGATCCTCCATCCTGGAGACGTGCCCCGCCCAGCGAAGCTGTGTCCACAGCAGCAAAGCCTCGATGCTCACAGTTTCCGCCTGTTCAAGGACCTCGACGTTGGTGACATAGTCACTCCAGTGATTGCCAGGATGGTAAGCAGGCAGCGCTGGTGAAAGCGTTCGAGGAGTCGTAGTTGGCTGCGGGAGAGGGGCCAGGACTCGGAACCGTACAGCAGGGTGGTGAGGACGACAGCTCTGTACACGCTGATCTTGGTGCCTTTTTTCAGCTGTTGATTGTGCCACACCCGCTTGAATAGTCGCCCGAAAGCACTGTTCGCTTTTGCCAGCCTGTTGTCCAGCTCCTTGTCCAGCTTGGCGTCTGACGTAATGATGCAGCCAAGTTAGGTAAACTGGTGTACAGACTTCAGTTCGGACTCGCCGATGGTGATGTGGGGAGGGCGATGCTCTTCCTTGGGTGCCGGCTGATGAAGGACCTCTGTCTTTTTCAGACTGACCTCAAGTCCAAAGAGCTGGGCAGCATCTGCGAAGCAGGACGTAATGCGCTGCAAGGCTCTCTCTGTGTGTGCAACGAGGGCAGCGTCATCAGCGAAGAGCAGCTCACGAATCAGTTGGTCTAGGGTTTTCATGTGGGCCTGCAGTCGTCTGAGGTTGAACAGTCTGCCATCGAGACGATACCTGATGTACACTGCGTCGTCATCGTCGAGGTCCACTGTGGCCTGCTTCAACATCATGCTGAAGAAGATGGTGAAGAGGGTCGGTGCCAGCACGCAGCCTTGCTTCACGCCGTTGCGAATGGGGAATGGTTCTGAGAGGTCACTGTTTAGTCTGACCTGGCCTTGCTGGTCCTCGTGGAGCTGGACGATCATGTTGAGGAACTTTGGGGGACAACCTAGTCGCTCCACGATCTGCCACATACCTTGCCTGCTCACAGTGTCAAACGCTTTTGTTAGGTCGACAAACGTTACGTACAGCCCTTTGTTCTGCTGCGGCACTTCTCCTGAAGCTGTCTCAGCACAAAGACTATGTCGGTGGTACTCCTGTTGGCTCTGAAGCCACACTGGCCCTCTGGGAGGTGGTCTTCAGCGATGGCAGGTACCAGCCGATTCAGGAGCAACCTTGCGAGAATTTTCCCGGCAATGGACAGCAGGGTAATTCCACGATAATTAGAGCAGGCAGACTTCTCTCCTTTGTTCTTGTACAGGGTGATGATGACTGCATCACGGAGATCCCTTGGTAGTGTTCCTTTTTCCCAGCAGCAGAGAAAGAGGTCGTGGAGCTTGTTGTGCAGTGCTGGGCCTCCATGTTTTCAGATCTTTGGCGGGATTCCGTCAATGCCTGCTGCTTTGCCACTCTTGAGCTGGTGGATGGCTGTGAGGGTCTCTTCGGCGGTGGGCGGTTCGTCCAATTCAACCTTTAGTGAAAGGTGCGGGATTTGGAAGATGACTGTTTCTTGAACAGTGCGTTCAGCGCCGAAGAGGTCCTGAAAGTATTCCGACCAGCGGTTCAAGATGGAGGTATTATCTGTGAGGAGTGCCTGTCCATCAGCGCTTCGCAGGGGACTTTGTACCAGGTGCCTAGGGCCATACACTGCTTTCAGTGCTTCGTAGAAGCCCCTGTAGTCACCGTTGTCAGCGCAGAGCTGGGTCCTCTGTGCGAGTCTGGACCACCACTCGTTCTGGAGCTCTCTAAGCTTGAGCTGGAGACTGCTGCAGATGAGGCGGAAGGCAGACTTCTTCACAGGGCAGGAAGGCTGGGCTAGGTCGGTCTGGTGGGCGGCTCTTTTTTTTTGCTAGAAGTTCCTGGATCTCTACGTCGTTTTCGTCAAACCAGTCTTTGTTCCTCTTTCTAGCAAAGCCCAAGACTTCCACAGAGGATTTTACAATAGCAGTTTTCAGTTGTTCCCAGAGTGTTTCAGGGGAGGAGTCTGCTGGATCAACTGTGTCTTTGAGCATGCGCTGTAAATCGGCCTGAAGGGCAGCTTTCTTGTCGTCACGCTGAAGGCTGGCAACATCAAGCTTTTTCTTGGGGGGGGGGGGGGGGGGGGGCCCTTTCTTTGGTTTCAGCTTGAGGCGGAGCCTGAGTTTGCAGCGAACAAGGCGGTGGTCAGTGTGGCACTCTGCGCTGGGCATCACTCTGGTGAGGAGGACGTCACTGCGGTCCCTCTGACGCACTAGGACATAGTCGATAAGGTGCCAGTGCTTGGAGCGAGGATGCATCCAGGTGGTCTTTCGACTGTCCTTTTGCTGAAAAGTAGTGTTGGTGATGACAAGTTGCTGCTCTGCACAGAGCTCCAACATTAGGCGACCATTGTCATTGCAGTTCCCAACGCCATGCTTGCCGAGGACTCCTTTCCAGGCTTCAGAGTCTTGGCCCACTCTGGCGTTGAAGTCGCCAAGGATGATGACTTTGTCGTCTGCAGGGGTGCTGTGCAGGAGGCTGCGCAGGTCAGAGTAGAACTTGTCTTTTTCTGCAGGCTCTGCCAGGAGGGTTGGGGAGTACACACTGAGAAGGGTGACATATTGCTGGTGTCTCAGTGGGAGGCGCATGGACATGATGCGTTCGGAGTGACCCGTTGGTAGGTTTTCCAACTTAGTCGCAATGGGGGTCTTCACCATGAAGCCCACGCCTGAGAGCCGTCTTTCTGATGCAGGCCTGCCTGACCAGTAGAGGGTGTAGCCAGCGCCAAGTTCTTGGAGGCTGCCTTCCTCCGGAAGGCGTACTTCGCTGAGCGCGGCGATGTCGATGTTTAACCTCCGCAATTCATGGGCAATGAGGGCGGAGCGACGTTCAGGGCGTCCGCTGTCTGCTGTGTCGAGCATGGTTCGGATGTTCCAGCATGCTACGTTGAGTCCGGTCGTGGTCGTCATGAGAGTGGATCCATTGTTTTTTCTTGTTTTCTGACCGCATGAGAAGATGCCCGTTGACCGCGGCTAGCCAACTGGGGTTACGAGGGGATGAGCTTTGGTTAGGCCACCTTTTCTAGGCCCCTCTCCGTGTGGAGCAAGCAGTGCTGTCCCTAGAGAAGGCTGCTTGGTCGTTCAGGGTGTGCCGAGTGACGTTGTCATCCCCAGGTCAACATAAGGCGACCAATATCCTGAACCGCCTGCATGCAGGTTTGAGACTGCGGCTTCCAGTGACATCTTTCACCTGCCGTTTTGCCCCTTGCCCATCGCTACAGGACTTGGAAAGTTCAGTGTCATAGTCCGTGGGCGTTTCCTAAAGCCTGCGCGGTGGAGCTTTTTGGTGGAGTGCAGTGTGCGCAGTACTGGCCCCACCTTTTAAACCCTTGGTTCGTTTGCCATGGCCTAGCAAGCTGGGACGGTGGCATCGAGGTCCTCGGGTCGTAGGTTTTATATCAGACTGTCCTTGTCTTAGTCTCTGGCTCAAAAGCCTTCCCCGGAGACACGGGGGCTTTGATGTCAGGGGTTTCCTCCCTTAGCCTTTCCGCAGCCAAGCAAGGCAGCAGGGGTCTCGTGGGGGCCGGGGTCGTCTATGTCCCGTGCAGATGTGAACATCTGCCCACTGCCCAGACGGTGACACCAGAAGAGAAAATCCAACGCCGGAACCCGGTATCGAACCTCGCACCTTTGGCATTGGAGGCAGACGCCTAATTTGGGAATTTGGGAATACACTAACAAGAACAAGTCACAATTTTTTCCCCCTTAAATGAAATATGCCTTGGAAAACTGCAGTTCAAGGATAGTGCCAGATTAGCTTGGCGCCTTCAGGCGCCATGCTAATCGGGCACTATCCTTGAACTATGATGGTCTTTCCATCTCCTGCAAGTGGTACATAGTCATTAGGCAACACCTCCAAAATTTGAGAAATGGGCAATGGGGTACAACGTACTCTAGGACTAATTGTACAACGTACTCTAGGACTAATTGTACAACGTACTCTAGGACTAATTGTACAACGTACTCTAGGACTAATTGTACAACATACTCTAGGACTAATTGTACAACGTACTCTAGGACTAATTGTACAACGTACTCTAGGATTAATTTACAACGTACTCTAGGACTAATTGTACAACGTACTCTAGGACTAATTGTACAACGTACTTCTACAACGCTCCAGTTTGGCTTCATTAAATTTCATATAAGTAAAATGCGTTTTCGCGTTCTTTAAACTCGGATACGTCAAACCATTTTTAAGTCCCTTCTATTTATAGAAGGGACTTTTAGGACGGGTGGCGGTGGGGCGAATTTAACAGCATGTCCATGATGACAAAAATGTGGGCAGGCCAAATCCTCTGACAACTGAAGTAACAAGACAAAAATTACGTCATGTCTAGTTACGCTAACCTCGCAGCTGAACGTACATTTGGCGCGAAGCGCCGTATATTGTATGTGTGTGTGTGTGTGTGTGTGTGTGCGTGCGTGCGTGCGTGCGTGCGCGTGCGTGCGTGCGTGCGTGCGTGCGTGCGTGTGTGTGTGTGTGTGTGTGTGTGTGTGTGTGTGTGTGTGTGTGTGTGTGTGTGTATGTGTGTGTGTGACTGTTTAAATAAGAGAATGTCCGATATTTCTATTAGCACAAGCTTGACACCTGGCGCAATACTTTATTCAAGGGGTGGCTAAGAAAGTCTCAGAGCATACTGTAATTGGACGTGTCATTGAAGACACAAAAGACCGTTTATAGAAAGTGGGTTCACCCAGATTAAAGTTCGTAATTTTTGTCATATTTACTTAAACTTTTAAATATAGATAGTTTTGAGAAAGACATTGGAAAGTTTGTTAGTCAGCTTTGTACCCTTTCAACTTCTTCAGTAAAAATTATTTCTTTTCACCAAACAATTAAAACAGAAAAAAAGCCTTGACATCTGGAGAAAGTCAGACAGTGGCGGCGACGTAAAAGAAGCAACCGCGTCACCACGCAGACATTGACGCAATACTCTAAATATGATGTAATTCTCTTTCTCTCTCTCTCTCTCTCTCTCTCTCTCTCTCTCTCTCTCTCTCTCTCTCTCTCTCTCTCTCTCTCTCTCTCTCTCTCTCTTATTACCCTGTGTTTGTAGAGTAGCAACGGCAAGTATGAAAAATGGCACATGTGCTAATTACTTTATCCGTTGAGAAATTTTCATTTTCATTTAGTTCATTTCATTTCTCTCTCTCTCTCTCTCTCTCTCTCTCTCTCTCTCTCTCTCTCTCTCTCTCTCTCTCTCTCTCTCTCTCTCTCTCTCTCTCTCTCACACACACACACACACACACACACACACACACACACACACACACACACACACACACATACACAGAGAGAGAGAGAGATGCGCGCATCTGCAAGAGGCATAGATCCTCATGCGCCCGGAGGGTGCATGAGAATCCATGCCTCTTAGAGATATTTGGATTGCGCGCACGCACGCGCACACACACATTGATGCGATTTCAGAAGAGCATGCAGGTGTACTTAGTATAGCATGTAGCTAGGTAATCGAGGTCCTCGGGTCGTAGGTTTTATATCAGACTGTCCTTGTCCTAGTCTCTGGCTCAAAAGCCTTCCCCGGAGACACGGGGGCTTTGATGTCAGGGGTTTCCTCCCTTAGCCTTTCCGCAGCCAAGCGGCCAGGCCTGCAAGGCAGCAGGCGACTCGTGGAGGGCGGGTTCGTCTATGTCCCGTGCAGATGTGCAGGGTTTAAAGGGTGGGGCCAGTACTGCGCACACTGCACTCCACCAAAAAGCTCCACCGCGCAGGCTTTAGGAAACGTCCACGGACCATGACACCGACCATTCCAAGTCCTGTAGCGACGGGCGAGGGGCGAAACGGCAGGTGAAAGATGTCACTGGAAGCCGCAGTCTCAAACCTGCATGCAGGCGGTTCAGGATATTGGTCGCCTGATGTTGACCTGGGGATGACAACATCACTCGGCACACCCTGAACGACCAAGCAGCCTTCTCTAGGGACAGCACTGCTTGCTCCACACGGAGAGGGGCCTAGAAAAGGTGGCCTAACCAAAGCTCGTCCCCTCGCAACCCCAGTTGGCTAGCCCCGGTCAACAGGCATCTTCTCCTGCGGTCAAAAAACAAGAAAGAATAACGGATCCACTCTCATGACGACCACGACCGGACTCAACGTAGCATGCTGGAACGTCCGAACCATGCTCGACAAAGCAGACAGCGGACGCCCTGAACGTCGCTCCGCCCTCATTGCCCATGAATTGCGGAGGTTAAACATCGACATCGCCGCGCTCAGCGAAGTACGCCTTCCGGACGAAGGCAGCCTCCAAGAACTTGGTGCTGGGTACACCCTCTACTGGTCAGGCAGGCCTGCATCAGAAAGACGGCTCTCAGGCGTGGGTTTCATGGTCAAGACATCCATTGCGACTAAGCTGGAAAACCTACCAACGGGCCACTCAGACCGCATCATGTCCATGCGCCTCCCACTGAGACACCAGCAACACGTCACCCTTCTCAGTGTGTACTCCCCAACCCTCCTGGCAGAGCCTGCTGAAAAGGACAAGTTTTACACTGACCTGCGCAGCCTCCTACAGAGTACCCCTGCAGACGACAAAGTTATCATCCTTGGCGACTTCAACGCCAGAGTGGGCCAGGACTCTGAAGCCTGGAAAGGAGTCCTCGGCAAGCATGGCGTGGGGAACTGCAATGACAATGGCCGCCTACTGTTGGAGTTCTGTGCGGAGCAGCAACTGGTCATCACCAACACTACTTTTCAGCAAAAGGACAGTCGAAAGACCACCTGGATGCATCCTCGCTCCAAACACTGGCACCTTATCGACTATGTCCTAGTGCGTCAGAGGGACCGCAGTGACGTCCTCCTCACCAGAGTGATGCCCAGCGCAGAGTGCCACACTAACCACCGCCTTGTCCGCTGCAAACTCAGGCTCCACTTCAAGCCAAAACCCAAGAAATGGGGGTCCACCAAGAAAAAGCTTGATGTTGCCAGCCTTCAGCGTGACGATGTGAAAGCTGCCTTTCAGACAGATTTACAGCGCAGGCTCAAAGACACAGCGGACCCAGTAGACTCCTCCCCTGAAACACTTTGGGAACAACTGAAAACTGCTATTGCAAAATCCTCTGCAGAAGTCTTGGGTTTCGCCAGAAAGAAAAACAAAGACTGGTTTGACGAAAACGATGGAGAGATCCAGGAACACCTAGCAAAAAAAAGAGCCGCCCATCAGGCCCACCTAGCCCAGCCTTCCTGCCCTGTGAAGAAGTCTGCCTTCCGCCTCGTCTGCAGCAGTCTCCAGCGCAAGCTCAGAGATCTCCAGAATGAGTGGTGGACCAGACTTGCACAGAGGACCCAGCTTTGCGCTGACAATGGTGACTACAGGGGCTTCTACGAAGCACTGAAAGCAGTGTATGGCCCCAGGCACCTGGTACACAGTCCCCTGCGGAGCGCGAATGGCCAGGCACTCCTCACAGATAATACCTCCATCCTGAACCGCTGGTCGGAATACTTTCAGAGCCTCTTCAGCGCTGAGCGCACTGTTCAAGAAGCAGTCGTCCTACAAATCCCACACCTCCCAGTAAAGGTTGAATTGGACGAACCGCCCACCGCTGAAGAGACCCTCACAGCCATCCACCAGCTCAAGAGTGGCAAAGCAGCAGGCATTGATGGAATACCGCCAGAGATCTGGAAACATGGAGGCACAGCACTGCACAACAAGCTCCATGACCTCTTTCTCTGCTGCTGGGAGGAAGGAACACTACCAAAAGATCTCCGTGATGCAGTCGTTATCACCCTGTACAAGAACAAAGGCGAGAAGTCTGACTGTTCCAACTATCGGGGAATTACCCTGCTGTCCATTGCTGGGAAAATCCTTGCAAGGCTGCTCCTGAATCGGCTGGTACCTGCCATCGCTGAAGACCACCTCCCAGAGGGCCAGTGTGGCTTCAGAGCAAACAGGAGCACCACCGATATGGTCTTTGTGATGAGACAGCTACAGGAGAAGTGCCGCAAGCAGAACAAAGGGTTGTACGTAACATTTGTCGACCTAACAAAAGCGTTCGACACTGTGAGCAGGCAAGGCATGTGGCAGATCCTGGAGCGACTTGGCTGTCCTCCAAAGTTCCTCAACATGATTGTCCAGCTACACGAGGACCAGCAAGGCCAGGTCAGACTCAACAATGACCTCTCAGAACCATTCCCTATTCTCAACGGCGTAAAGCAGGGCTGCGTGCTGGCACCGACCCTCTTCACCATCTTTTTTAGCATGATGTTGAAGCAGGCCACAGTGGACCTCGATGATGACGATGCAGTGTACATCAGGTATCGTCTCGATGGCAGCCTGTTCAACCTCAGACGACTGCAGGCCCACACGAAAACCCTAGACCAACTGATTCGTGAGCTGCTTTTTGCTGATGATGCTGCCCTCGTTGCACACACAGAGAGAGCCCTGCAGCGCATCACGTCTTGCTTCGCAGATGCTGCCCAGCTCTTTGGACTCGAGGTCAGTTTGAAAAAGACAGAGGTCCTCCATCAGCCGGCACCCAAGACAGTGTATCGCCCTCCTCACATCACCATTGGCGAGTCTGAACTAAAGTCAGTGCACCAGTTTACTTACCTTGGCTGCATTATCACGTCGGACGCCAAGCTGGACAAGGAGCTTGACAGCAGGCTGGCAAAAGCGAGCAGCGCTTTCGGGCGACTTTTCAAGCGGGTGTGGCACAATCAACAGCTGAAAACAGGCACCAAGATCAGCGTGTACAGAGCTGTGGTCCTCACCACCCTGCTGTATGGTTCCGAGTCCTGGGCCCTCTACCGCAGCCAACTACGACTCCTCGAACGCTTCCACCAGCGCTGCCTGCGTACCATCCTGGGCATTCACTGGAGTGACTATGTCACCAACGTCGAGGTCCTTGAACAGGCAGAAACTGTGAGCATCGAGGCTTTGCTGCTGCGGACACAGCTCCGCTGGGCGGGGCATGTCTCCAGGATGGAGGATCATCGCCTACCAAAGATCACCCTGTTCGGCGAGCTTGCTACTGGACACCGTGACAGAGGGGCACCAAAGAAGAGATACAAAGACTGTCTCAAGAAGTCACTTAGTGCCTGCCAAATCGACCACCACCAGTGGTCTTCGCTTGCTGCGGACCGTGACACCTGGCGCTCCACCATTTACAAGGCAGCTGTCTCCTTTGAGGACTCTCACAGAGCTAGCCTTAAGGACAAGCGGCTCAGGAGAAAAAACAGAGATGCCGCATCTCAGAACCCTGGCCATACCTTCCCCTGCAGCCACTGCGGTCGAACCTGCCTGTCTCGGATTGGCCTCCGCAGCCACGAACAAGCCTGCAGACGTCGTGGGCAACTCCTATAAAATCTTCGTTCGCGAAGTCAAGCCAAGAGAGAGAGCTAGGTAAAGTCAACCTGATTTCACGCAAATTATAGCAACACTGAAATTGCACCGTCAAATTCTAGTTTTGTCACCATTTTCGCAAGTCCGGCTTGAAGCGAAAGTGAAACTCATATCACGTTAAATATAAAATTACGAAAAAACAAAACAAGATGAGGATTTCATCCCAAAGTCTACAGTATTGTATGGAGCTCACATGAATGAGGATTTCATCCCAAAGTCTACCGTATTGTATGGAGCTCACATGAATGAGGATTTCATCCCAAAGTCTACAGTATTGTATGGAGCTCACATGAATGAGGATTTCATCCCAAAGTCTACAGTATTGTATGGAGCTCACATGATGAGGATTTCATCCCAAAGTCTACAGTATTGTATGGAGCTCACATGATGAGGATTTCATCCCAAGGTCTACAGTATTGTATGGAGTTCACATGCGTTTTCTTTTAGGAACAGTCAGAGTGGTAAGATACTTAAGCTTATCCTTCTGATCCATTTCCCTCCTCGCTAAGCCAACCTCTGATCAACACACGCCGGCACACAAATAAAGACGGACACACGGCGCTTCCCGCCATTAGTACGCTCTGTGGGCTGAAGTAGCGACAGGAATTCTGAAGAAGAAGAATAGAACGCGCAGCAAAATGACGTCACTATAAGCTTCACCTCATGGCATCGCTGGTCTCACGACGCCGTGTACACTCTGACGAATTTGATGTTTCACGTCACTCATCCAAAAGGCATGATCTTCCAGAGCTAACTGTTTTGTTTCACACAGCAGCCTCTTCCAGGGCTGACTGTTTGATGGGAGTAAATAGTGGCTCCAAAACTTGCAAACATGAATTAATTATTATGGAAAAAGTTGAAGAGGTACAACGCTGGATTACGAACTTATTCAGTATCTCCCTTTAACCCCCCCCCCCCCCCCCTCGGGCCCCCCCCCTCCCCGCCTGATCCGCAGGGCAATGGTTGGTTAGTTCGGGTTTAACGTCCACGGCACCGAAGTGATAATGAACGGCCCTGACGGCGGGTTATGGGGGACAGGGAAATCTATTACCTATGGAGTACGACCTGAACACTGATCAACTCAGGCGCACTCCAACTGTGTCACTTTGATTTACTAGGACCTTTCAATGGACATGCTATTGAACAAACCCGTCTTTTCCCCCTGGATTGCGAGTCCAGCTACCGGGACCAGGACGGGGATTCGAACCCACGACCCGGCGATTCCCTTCGCTCTCCTGCTCCTGCCTGAGCTATTTGGGACTCTAATCCGCACGGCAATGGCACACACAAACACAAACGGCAGCCCGGCACACACAAACACTGAGGGCAGACACACAGAGGGCAGACACACGGCGCCTCCTACCGGTTAGACGTTCTGTGGGCTGGCGTAGCCGCAGCCATTTTGAAGAATAAGGTGGAAAGGCCCAGGCCCACAAAGCCTCTTTTTGTATGAGCTTGCGTGCATATTCCACCTTTTCCACAATACGTTCGCAAAGATCATACAAAAATAAATGAAGGAGACCATCGCTACAGCTCATACACGCGTAAGGCACTGATGTGCTGGTGATTTGCGTCAATTAGGAACATTGTATAAAACACTGACGCGTTTGGTGCTTTTACGTCACCGTCACTGTTTGATTCTTCTGATGAAATCAAGGAGTTTTACTTTTGACATTTTTTTCCGCATTGAACGTTATTTTCGAAAAGGTTGAAGAGGTACAAAGCTGGCTAACGAACTCATCCAATGTCTTTCTACAAACTAGCCATATCCAAAATTTCAACTGCATATAATCAAAATTGAGGACTCTAATCTGGGTCAACCGACTTTCTATAAACGGTCCTTTATGTCTTCAATGAGACATTCAATTACATATGCTCGGCGGCTCTCTTAGCCACCCACTTCATAATGTATTTAGCCAAGTTTCAAGCTTGTGTGTACACTAATATCTGAGATTCTCGTGTTTACATACATACGCACACACATACATACGGCGCTTTGCGCCAAATCGACGTTCAACAGCAAGGTTAGCGTGGCTAGACGTGACGTCATTTTTATCTTGTTACTTCTTTGCCAGACCATGAGCCCCGCCTGCCTGTTCTGTCTTTTGCATTCTACGGAACGCGCTCCGACCAGCCTCATTCTAAAATCTACCGTATTTTCAATACGGTAGACAAAAACATCGACTTCTGGTGAAAGTCAGACAGTGACGATAAAGTAAAAGCAAAAATTTCGTCATCACACAGACATCGACACAATACTCTAGATGACGTATTTAGCGCGCGCACACGCACACGCACACTCACACCCACACGCATCGACGCGCTGTCAGAAGAGTATGCGCGAGTACAGTACAATAAGCTTGACGTCATGGCATCGCTGGTCTCACGACGTGGCGTAGACTGACAAATTTGATGTTTCACGTCACTCCATCCGAAAAGCACGCTCTTCCAGAGCTGACTGTTTTGTTCCACACAGCCTCTTCCAGGGCTGACTGTTGATGGGAGTAAATAGTGGCTCCAAAATTTGCAAAAAAGAATTAATTATTATGGAAAAAGTTGAAGAGGTACAACGCTAGATTTCAAACTCATTCAATATCTCCTTTTAATCACCCCCCCCCCCCCCCTCGCCTCGCCTGATCCACACAGCAATGGCACACACTAACACAAACGGTAGAATGGCACACACAAACACAGACGGCAGACACACGGCGCTTCCTACCGGTTAGACGTTCTGTGGGCTGGCGTAGCCGCAGCCATTTTGAAGAATACGGTGGGATGGCCCTCGCCCACAAAGCCTCTTCTGTACGAGCTTGCATGCATATTCCACCTTTTCCACAATACATTCGCAAATATCATAAAGAATAGAGAGACTGTAACGAAGGAGAACATTACGCCAGCTGTGATTTGCGTGAATTATGAACATTGTATAAAAATTGAAAAAAAAAGCTTTGATTCAATGAATTATTACTTGTTGCGTACCGTGCTAAAAGCTGGGTTTTTTTTCCCGGGGCCCTCCCGTTTTTTCCCGAGGTAGTTCTCAACTTGAAGGTGATATAAAGTTTGCCTTCGGTTGGTGTTTAGCAGGCTTTGTGTATTAGACATTCAGCTTACTTCGTGCCCAAGGGTAATCCCCGTTGGTTCTCTGTCTCTGTCTGTGTCTCTGTCTCTGTCTCTCTCTGTCTCTCTCTCTCTCTCTCTCTCTCTCTCTCTCTCTCTCTCTCTCTTTCTTTCTTTTTGGGCCTCACGCGCACGCATTCACGTTTGCTCGCGCAATCGCGTGCTTACATACACTCTTGTAGCTCGTGATCACTTTCTCTCAGACTCTCTCATGAGTTTTTCGTTGACGTCATTTTTATTTTACTTCTTCTCTTTTTTGCGCACTTTTTATTTTTTTATTTTTAATATTTTACGTCAAATCTTTCAGTTGCCGCATTCCTTCTGCGATAAATGAAGATAAGAAGCGACTGATCTCTATATTTGTTTGTTTGTCTATTTTGAAATATTAATAAATTGTGTAGTAACTGTCTTTTCTAAGCGTGTTTCTTTCTCCGTTGGGTACTTCTTTAACGTATTGAAAATACTGAAAATATTGAAAATACGGTAGACAAAAACACGTCATGACAAATGACGTTTGACAAACTAATGACGGGTATGCACTGTGCCCCTTTTAGAATTCATTGTGGCGCATTGGTGGATCTGCTTAGCTCGTAGACCAAGCGCATACCAAGAACAGCGCTTGGAGTCGTTGCCTTGCTTGGAGGCTATGTTAACCGTGTAGGAGTGGTGGCGCACAAATACCTGACACAGGATGAAGAAAATCAGGCCTAATATTAATGCTGTACTGTGTCCAAAACTGTTCTGGTACCTGAAAGTACGTCGCAACTTTGAACTCAAAGCGTCACCGTTTGACGCTTGTCTTCGAATCGACCCACTCCGGACCGGACGCCATCTTGGTTTTGTAAATTTGCGGTGTGGCCACACAGGGCAATTAGGTTACGCCCCCTTTTCACACACTGTTATCTGTTAGCCTCTTGCAGCATAAAACTATGAACGAAGAACTTTTCTGCCAAAACAAAAAATCCACGCGGAGCACATCACAGGAGAAGCTATTTCAGCAATTCTTAAAAAAATTAAGAGTTAGCGTTTTTCACAACACTCAAATGCACTAAGTACCCCATGACAAAACTGTCGTCTGCAAGCCTGCATACAACCGTGCACATGCCCCAATTAGGCTCCCATGAACACACTAGGTCGACTAAAATTACCCAGATTTTGCTCTTTTTCACACCACCTGTCATGCCTTTTGTTGCTCAAAACGCCAAAAAAAGGCACACAATTGAAGTTTTACACCCTAAAAAAATGGCAAAAAGGGAGGAAATTTTTTGAACTATTTCTGGCGGAAAAGTTACTACATGCACCGGAAGCAATTGCCCTGTGTGGCCTGTAATGAAACAAAAAAAGTTGTCAGCTGCAATCAAAACTTTATCACTGATAACCGTACCCTATAAGAAGATACACTGCCAAGTTTCAGACATGAATGGCTGATGGTTTTAAAGCTGCACCAAAATTACTACCTGCACCCCTTGGTGCCCGGAGTACCATTCGCTCCTGCGGCTGACTGTCAGCACCACACATGCAAAGATCCAAAAAGAAAGACTTATGTTCAAGCTAGCAACCCTATATTTTGCAGACAAGCAGACACACATGTTACGCATTCAAAACAACCAGCAAGTACAACTTTCAACAGTTGGTTATTTTTTGGCAATTTATTTGCTATACTACCCCCCCCCCCCCCCCCCAAGCAGGAACCATTTTGACAGTTTTTTCAACTTTGAACCCAACTGGACAACATAGAAAAGCCTTTGCACTGTTTAAAAAAATTCAGCAAACTGCCTAACCACAACTAGTCTGCATGAGGTGTCATTTCTTTTATTCCCTCCTTCCAGCTTTAAACAAGGCTTAAGATACTGAAGGCAACTGAAGCTATGTTCCGCACTTTTTCTGAAAATGAATCACCAGCCAACATGCTTTTTCTTGCAAACAGTTACAAATCCTTGTACCAGCCAACTCAAGGGACCAAGGTGCTTCTCTGACTTTGACTACTTTGCATGGCAAAGCAGCAGAATGCTTTAAATAGTGTAAAATGCTTGAAAAAGTAGCAAAAATTTCACGTGAACGCGTGCGTTCATTCGGGAGAGGGGGGGGGGGGAGGGGGGGGGGAGGTGTGCGTGTTAATGTTTTGGGTTAGTATTATTAGGGTAAGCATAGTAGAGTTAGGATTAGGGTTAACATAGTTTTGGGATCTGAGTTAGCATAGTAATGTTAGGCTTACCATGACTGAGGGTTGGGGGTGAGGGTTATTTGGGGGGGGGGGGGGGGGGCACGGGGGCAAGAGCGTGGTGTTTGGGGTGGGTGGTGGGTGGGTGAAAATGTGTGGCATGGATTTTTAGGCATAATAGATATGCTCAGGATACAGCAGGATGATTTGTGTTTGAAAAAGGTGAAGAGATTTCTCACACACTAACTTCTCGATAATATTTATGACAACCGTGCCTTTTCACCGCACCACCCCATCTAAACCGACTTCAGAAACCAGTCAAAACAACATGTTTTGGTGTCACCACACTGAGGTTTGCAGTTTACAGCATGTTTTCACTAAGATGACCCTCACAAAGCCCAAAATACACTGTGCAGGATAAACGGGTATTTTGAATGCAGTCAAAACAAAAGCAAAGAAATCGGCCAACCGACAAAAATCAAATTTAACTAAATTTCATCTAGATGACACCGTAATGACTGTTACCTTGTCAGAAGGGTTTTTGAATGACTACTATGACAGAAAATGTGACCTGGGATTGTTCCTGTGTGTTTTCTAGTCTTTTCTTTCCCCTTCGCACAAATATGCACCATTTTGCCTCTATAATCCTTATACAGCTAAATAAAGCTGTCTGTATGGCATCAAAAGTGCCAACATGGCCTAAAAACACCTGATATCAGCATAAAAAGCAAAAAATGTCGATTTTTTGGCACAATCTCCTTCCAAACGCCAATAGTAGAAAAATTCACTCTGCCTTTACAGGCCACACAGGGCAATTAGGTTACGCCCCCTTTTCACACACTGTTATCTGTTAGCCTCTTGCAGCATAAAACTATGAACGAAGAACTTTTCTGCCAAAACAAAAAATCCACGCGGAGCACATCACAGGAGAAGCTATTTCAGCAATTCTTAAAAAAATTAAGAGTTAGCGTTTTTCACAACACTCAAATGCACTAAGTACCCCATGACAAAACTGTCGTCTGCAAGCCTGCATACAACCGTGCACATGCCCCAATTAGGCTCCCATGAACACACTAGGTCGACTAAAATTACCCAGATTTTGCTCTTTTTCACACCACCTGTCATGCCTTTTGTTGCTCAAAACGCCAAAAAAGGCACACAATTGAAGTTTTACACCCTAAAAAAATGGCAAAAAGGGAGGAAATTTTTTGAACTATTTGTTACTACATGCACCGGAAGCAATTGCCCTGTGTGGCCTGTGGAAAAACACTTCATGTGAAATCATGAGACCGGTCATGTGATCCCCAGTCTAGGAATAGGAATGCGTGCAAATGACAAAGAGCTCGTGCATACGGAATCGAAAGAGCAGACGACAATAATTTGAATAAAGATAATGCGTTTTCAAATACACCTGATTGTCTGTTGTTTACTATAGTACGTAGTATATATATATATATATATATATATATATATATATATATATATATATATATATATATATATATATATATATATATATATATATATATATATATATATATATATATATATATATATATATACAGCAGCAGCAACATTCACATGAACGGCCAGAAGCTAGAAGAGGTCAATAGCTTCAAGTACTTGGGAGCCACCCTGTCCAAAGACGGTAGTTGCATAGCAGAGATCCGTATCAGGATAGGTACAGCAACATCCGCAATGGCCAGGCTGGACAGGATATGGCGAAGTAACTCCATCAGCTTCACCATCAAGTACAGGCTTTACAAGTCCCTCGTAGTGTCTATTCTACTCTACGGCTGTGAGACTTGGACGCTGCTTGCAGACTCAGAAAAAAAAATCCAGGCCTTTGAGAACAAGTGCCTGAGGAAGTTGCTCCACATCTCGTACCGCGAGCACAAGACCAACGAATATGTACGGAGCATCGTCACTTCCCTGGTGGGCCCACATGAACCCCTTCTGGCAACCGTGAAACGGCGCAAGCTTGCTTGGTTTGGCCACGTGACCCGACACAACACCTTGTCCAAGACTATCCTCCAAGGCACTCTCGAAGGAAGTCGTCGGCGAGGTCGTCAGAGAAAGAGTTGGGTCGCAAACATAAAAGAATGGACCGAACTCGAGATGCCAGACTTGCTTGCCACCGCCCAAAATTGAACTCAGTGGAGAGCACTGTCTGTTGCTGCTGCCTTTCAGTGCCCCCAACGCCCAGTTCGGGCAAGGGACTGATGATGATGATATATATATATATATATATATATATATATATATATATATATATATATATATATATATATATATATATATATATATATATATATGTATATGTATATATATATGTATATATATGTATATATATATATATATAGTATATGTGTGTGTGTGTGTGTGTGTGTGTGTGTGTGTGTGTGTGTGTGTGTGTGTGTGTGTGTGTGTGTGTGTGTGTGTGTGTGTGTAATGGCCTCTCGTGCCTACTGTGGCAGTAGCTCGTAGACCAAGCACATACCAAGGAACAGCGCTTGGAGTCCCTGCCGTATGTTTACAACGTGTAGGAGTCGTGGCGCGGCGCTAAACGACAGAAATATTAAACAAGATGAGGACTTCATCCCAAAGTTTACCGAATTGTTTGGAGCTCACATGCGTTTATCGTTTAGGAACATTCAGAGTTGTTGATATTTTTAGGCTTATTATGCTGATCCATTTCTCTCCTCTCCAAGCCAACCTCTGATCAACAAACACGTCGAGGCACACAAATAAAGACGGACGCACGGCGCTTCCCGTCATTAGTACGCTCTGTGGGCTCGTGTAGCGACAGGAATTTTGAAGAAGATGAATAGCACGAGCAGCAAAATGGCATCACTATAAGCTTCACGTCATGGCATCGCGTATGGCTGACTGTTTGATGGGAGTATATAGTGGCTCCAAAACTTGCAAAAATGAATTAATTCTTATTGAAAAAGTTGAACAGGTTCTACGTTGGATTACGATCTCATTTAATATCTCTCTTTAATTTATCTGTATGCAAAGTATGTTGTAAAAATAACAAACAAACAAAATGGACTCAAATGGGGATCAACCACTTTTTGTGAATCTGCCATTTCCTTGTTACCGCGTAACTTAATTAAACAAGATGGGACCCCATCCAAAATCGTTCCTATTTCCAATGTTATTCTTCTGATCCTTCTACTCTAACCCGCCCTCTGATCCACACACACTGGCACACAGAAATAAAGACGGACACACGACGACCCCCGTCATTCGTAAGTTTTGTGGTCTTGCGTAGCATAGCCAGTCTGAAGAAGAATAATAGCATGAGCAGCGAAATGACGTCACTTCAAGCTTCACGTCATAACATCATTAGTCCCACGACGCCGTGTTCATAGTGACGACTCGATGTTATACGTCATCATCGTAGTACTAACATTTGACGTATCAGAGGATCAACTTTGCGATCTTCTTGCTTATTTTCACGACTAGGGCTTACAGGTCACATTTTGACCTAATCCTACCCCAGGGCCGGGACAAACAGCAGGCTTATGCAAACACTGTTACGGGTATTAAAGAGAAGATAGTTTTTTTCGTAAAAGAAAAATAAAGTTATGCTAGCTGTTTTACAAATAACTCCAAAAAAGTGGTGCAGAAAATATCTGATTTTCACACCTAGGGCATACAGGTCACAATTGACCTAATTGTACCCAACAGCCGAGACAAACTGTAGGCTTATGTAAATACCGTATATGAAAAGGCATGCGATTATTAATGAGAAGATCGCTTTTTTTCGTAAAAAAGATTCAATTGTTTTAAGATTAATCCAAAATATTCGTGAAATTTATAATAATAATAATAATAATAATAATAATAATAATAATAATAATAATAATAATAATAATAATAATAATAATAATAATAATGAATGGTTCGTGTATAGCGCAAAATCTTTTTTGTGGCAAAAACTCATTGCGCTAACATACACATTGAGACATGACATAGACGATATGAAATATTACAAATAAATACAACAGGACCACGGATCTACGACTGAGGAAAGCAAGCTGGAAGAAGTGAGTTTTCAACTGAGCCTTAAACTGAGAGAGAGTAGGGAGATTTCGCAGACTGGCAGGCAGTGAGTTACAAACTGAAGGTGCAGATGAAGCTGAATGAGCGTTCACCAACAGTTTTCAAGTTACGTTTCGGAGCCTTCAAAAGTTTCTCACTGGAGGACCGCAGAGAACGTGAAGGCTGGTATGTGCAGAGTGAAGCAGAAAGGTAACCCGGGAGAGACCCGTCAAAGTGACGGTGTGCCAGAGTTGCCATCTTGTACAGGCAACGAAACTTCACCGGCAGCCAGTGGAGTTCTTTAAGCATGGGTGTCACATGGTCGCGTTTACGTTTCTTCAGAACAAGCCGTGCAACGCTGTTCTGAATCCTTTGCAACCGACATACCTGTTCCATGGACAGACCTGAATAGGGGGAATTACAATAGTCGAGGCGGGAAGTGAATAGTCTAATTAATTACAAAAACGTGAAAATACATTTTAAAATATTTTAATAATAATAATAATTATAATCATAATAATACCGGTTTTTATAGAGGCGCTTTACCCAATTCTGCGAATCGGCTCAAAGCGCCGCAAACTGAACCCAACACGCACGCTCACGTGACACGCATTCATTCTGAAGACAAACACAGTACAAGACAAACACAGGATATTCACGTGGTGCGAAGGGTCAGCTCAGCTACTGAGGTTTCGGAAATTTGATCGCTTGTATTTGACATTTATAAAGTGGCCTGAAACCGGTACCAAAGTGGAGGGGGTGGAAGAACCGGAGTACCTGGAGAAAGAACCCCGACGATCCGCCACAATTCACGGTGACATTTAGTTATAGGAGAAAAGTCCGACGCCGGAGCCCAGTATCGAACCTCGCACCTTTAGCATTGGTGGCCTTAACCACTGCGCCACGAACCTCCCCGAAATTATCACTCAAAACGTTCTAGAGGTACAATGGTGGTTAACGAACTCAATCAATATCTTCCTTTTACCGAGCTATAAGCAAAATATCTAGTCAAAAATAAGAACAATTACGGACTCCAGTGTAGATCAACCGGTTTTTGTGAAACGACCATTCTCTCGCCAATGAGCATCATAATAATAAAAAATAATAATTAAAACACTACCTCGAAATTAATCTTTTAAGGACAATATCACACAATTTCAAGCTTGTCCGTCCTGAAACGCGGGCTCTAGTCGTTGTCAAACACACACACACACACACACACACACACACACACACACACACACACACACACACACACACACACACACGGCACTTGGCGCCCCAAAAGACGTTCTCTAGCAAGGTTTGCGTAGCTAGACGTGACGTCATTTTTATCTTGTTACTTCTTTCCCAGAATTCGGGGCCCGCACGCCCAACACATCGTCTGCATTCTCCGAAATGCGCTCCCACCAGCCCCATTTCAAAGTCTACCGTATTTTCAATGCGGTAGACAAAATGAAAGGAAGGAACCAGAGAAGCAACCTGCCTGGAGCTCCTGGGCCACCATAAACTCACGTAGAATGTTTTATTAAATGCACAAGCCACTGTCAACTACTTCGACGTGAAAGATTACAGACCTCCCGCCATTTTGTCCACAAGAAATTGAAGAATTTGGGCGGCTAAATAGATTATACGTCATTAGCATATATGATGGTAACACGAAAACATTTACGCCACTTGACAGTAAGAAGACGTCATATTCTTGTTCATAATTCCTTTGACGCCTCATTTATGCAGTACATATGAAAACACTGTACTCCTTGAGATGGCTCTTTAAGAGAAGAAAAAGAAAAATACTAAGTAATTCAGCATCACCAGCTAATACTTTTACCAAGACAAATCTGCGGCGGAAATAAAAGCTCACAAACCAGATAGGTGAGGCTAGCGCTGGTAGAATTGCACACATACCAAGGAGAATTACTCAGCGCTGGACAGACAAACAGTTAGATCCCCTGCCCCCGCCTATCAGGCACCCAATCGCCAGCCCACAGAGAAATACGCAGGTATAGAATAAGACGATCATCTACATCCCTTAAGGAATGTAGATGATCGTCTTGTTCTATAAGGGATGTAGATGATCATCTTGTTCTATACCTGCGTATTTTTCTGTGGGCTGGCGATTGGGTGCCTGGTAGGCGGGGGCAGGGGATCTAACTGTTTGTCTGTCCAGCGCTGAGTAATTCCCCTTGGTATGCGTGGAGATAAAAGCATCAATTGTTAAAAATGGAGATTTTTTCCGGTCTAAAGACGAAAACAACCTACCCCAAGAAACGGATCCACTCCAATTCTAGTGTGCACCATGATATGTGAAGGAAACTTAGGCGTTAAGAAAGGGTCAGGATCCCAAATATCATATGTGCCACCGTCAAATCATGCGGTAAGTTAATGCGCCACTGATTTTCAGCGGTTGGATTCGGGGTCTCGGTTCTAGGGCCCCAAAGAATAACTGAGGCCCCGGCCGGGTTAAGATCTGATAGGCTTTTTCAAAAGGAGGTATTTCAACATCAGAATCAGATCAATTACAAAAGGTAGAGACCCTTGACAGCGAGGACAGCTCTCATATTGAAGGGACTTTGTGGGTTATGGTTCATCCCATCTTGTTTTGTTTGTGTGGCCAAAGCTGCCATTTGCATGACTAATATGTAACTGAAAATGGCTCCGTTAAGTCGAACTGTCGAGTTTGGGTTAATTAAGTTTCGGATACGTGGAACGTTTTTCTCCTTTTCCAAACTGGGATAAATCGAACCATTTTCCCCAGTGGCCACAGCTGGTCGTTTTCCCCAGTGTTCACTGCTGGTCTTTCTAGGACTAATATTGCAACTGAAAACGGCTCCGTTAAGTCGAACTTCGGAGAAGTCGAATGTGTTTCCGAACTCGGATAAGTCGAAGTCAACTATTTATTTATTTATATTTTTTATTATATATATATTTTTTACACACAGCGACACATTCACACCGGCATCTGATCATGTTTTGTTGTCGATTGTTGCACACCTCGAACTTAGGGCCAATCGAAGATGGTCGTCATGTGTGTGTGTGTGTGTGTGTGTGTGTGTGTGTGTGTGTGTGTGTGTGTGTGTGTGTGTGTGTGTGTGTGTGTGTGTGTGTGTGTTTGAGAGAGAGAGAGAGAGAGAGTGAGTGAGTGAGTGAGTGAGTGAGTGAGTGAGTGAGTGAGTGTGTGTGTGTGTGTGTGTGTGTGTGTGTGTGTGTGTGTGTGTGTGTGTGTGTGTGTGTGTGTGTGTGTGTGTGTGTGTTTGAGAGAGAGAGAGAGAGTGAGTGAGTGAGTGAGTGAGTGAGTGAGTGAGTGAGTGAGTGAGTGAGTGAGTGAGTGAGTGAGTGAGTGAGTGTGAGAGAGAGTGAGTGAGTGAGTGAGTGAGTGAGTGAGTGAGTGAGTGAGTGAGTGAGTGAGTGAGTGTGAGAGAGAGAGAGAGAGAGAGAGAGAGAGAGAGAGAGAGAGAGAGAGAGAGAGAGAGAGAGAGAGATGATGATGGTGATGATGATGAAACGTTTTATTCACAGGATAAAGTTTCAGGCGAAACGCCTCTCTTACAAACTGTCCTGTTAGAAAAAAATATTAACAGCAAAGAGTAAGAGAAACACAATAACACAATAAATCGAAACATAAAGAAATAAACTGGAAATATATATATATATATATATATATATATATATATATATATATATATATATATATATATATATATATATATATATATATATATATATATATATATATATATATATAATAGCTCTTTGACAAAAGGTGGGACTCTGATTTAGGACAAGGGGTTGAAAAATAAACCCTGCATTAAAGAGTTCTCTGTGGTACTGTTTGAAACCTCTCAATACCAAGCATGATTGTGTGGAAGCAAAAGATAATCAAAAGCTTGGTTTTTGAAATATCTTAGTTTATATGTTGGAATGTCTGAAGTGTCGCGTGTCAAACATTACAACATAAATGCACATAAAATATTTGTTTGGTAAAATGCTGCAGACCCAAGATACTGTTTTATATACCTTGTAGCATGCCGAAATGTAATGCTATCATCTCCTTCTGATGTCCACACCCTGAACATAATTTATGGACATGTTGTAATGTTTGACATACGACACCAGTAAGATTTTTAACAATTTACCACCAGGCCCAATCATACGTTTTATTTTAATAGAACACATCTGCACATTCAACACACACAAAACAAGACAAGCTATATGTAAGTATTCCAAAAAGAAGACATATATTTCAGGAAAAAGATGATTTTCAAAAAAATGTCGCGCGTCATTATTACAACATGGGTATTGTTTTCAACAGCACCAGACTGACACAAACAGAAAATGACGCAAACATTAACTTATGGACCAATCGGAACAAAACATTATCCAACTAAGTCCACCGAGTCACTGTAACCTGTGCTAACGGCATGGGCTGGAGGTTGCACTTCATCGTGGACCAATCTGAACTAAACATTCACGCACAAAGGCCACTGAGTCAATGTAACCTGGGGTAACATCATTGAGGTCTGAAGTCAACAGTGCTAACAAACTTTGAACAGCTTGCACCTTTGTGTGGACACCTTGTTCATTAACCTAAGGGTGACTTCCCTCACAAGAGAACTGTGTGGCTCCCAAGAGTAGTCTGCTACACTCCAGCACCACATGCCATTTCTGGCTTTTGACATGAAGTGCACACAGACTACTCCTAGAAGTTTATCCGTCTCCAACACCTGACAGGGATATTCAACACCTGACCATCTGATCATGTAGGTGTTTCCTATAACAGGACACTGACGTGGCTTCCTAAGGATGGCCAAGGGAACGAAAAGGTTGGTGTTCCGCAACCATGTCGTCCCTGGACGAAGACCACATCACTGTCAGCTTCGTGTTGTTTGTGCAGCCAGGCACACGGATGAGCCTGTTGCAGTGTTTTTTTATATACTGGCCATCCAAGTGATGGAAATACTGATTGCACAGCCCTGTTCAGGGCAACGGAGGCAGCAAAGAACTGCCCCAAACCTGTGTAGACAGCATTCCCAACCACTGCCATGCATTCATTCCTGAAAGCATCCTCTGGTGTAGCCGTGGATGCAGAAGGTGTCAGCACTGCAACACGAAGCACATGCCCTTCCGCGAGGTTGTCTGATGGTGTACACCAGTTCTGGCCATCAAGGAATAATCTTTCCTGTAGGCACATGGTGACAACCACACGGACACGGAGTTCAGTGTGGTGGTCCTCACCGCCAAACAGTAAAAGACTCTACGCCCTTAAAAAAAAATCCATCACCTTCCACAGAAAGTGGTCGACACCTGCCCCTCATATCTGGCTGCAGCAACTGGACAGATCGGAAATCTTCTGCCTTGTCCTGAAATTGGTCGTGGCCTTCAGGCAACAGAAATTGCGCCATGTCCTCTTTCAGCCCAGCCGATCTCGTCTGCAGGTCATCATATGAGGAGCATGAGGCCAGAGACAGTCTTGCCGCATGAAATAACTATAAACGCTCCAAGTCAAACAGAACGTCAGGATTTATTGACTGACGGGGATTCTCGCTGTCACCAACAATGGTGCTCGAGTCAGCCAATAAACCTTCGTTCAGTTCAGCGCAGGAGTTACCAGGGTTGATCGACTCGATGTCGGATTCACTGCTGTTCTTTGCATCGGAGTCGACACCCATGGTGTTGTCAAAGTCTGCCTCACTGTCAGAGTCAAGGCCTGAAGAGCGTAAAGAGACATCAAGCTCCCCATCCTCCTCAGACTCTGAATCTGACACAGGCTACATCTCCTTCCTGTCAAACCTCATCTGGATAATCCTCCATGGAGGGACATCAGGTGACCTGCACAATTCGTATTGTGCTGCCTTGCACGGAGTGCAAAAACAGGACAGCTCCCTGGTCGCCAAGAGACCTGGGCCAAGTGACCGTATGTGGTGAATTTTTCTGCAGCTAGCAACTGTTGCGACACTGCTCGACGTCACAGTGCGGACAACATCCGACTCCCCCAGGTACACAAACTTCCTTGTCTTATGTTGACAGGAACCTTGTGTACCAGAGACAGACAGTGTTTCCACGCAGTGCTGATACATGTCAGCTGCAGATCTCACACAAACAGCCCCTGTGGCCAGGTCTCTTGTGACTGCCCTCTTAATTGCACCGCCTGACCAGTCACTGTCATTCTTGCCGTGCCTGGAGCCAAAGAATACCTTTTCAATGGACACCCCAGGTACAGACATCCTTGAAAACAAGAGGAATGGCAGCTTCGATTTGAATTGTGCTGCACATCCATCACTGGCCAAGATCACCTTCTTCAGAACCGGCCCCAAGTCTGCAGACAGCATCTCTACCACTCTGTCAATGCAGACCTGGGATATGTGTGCATCTTTTACAAGATCATCACTGAAGAAGGCGATCTCGTCCCTCTTCAGCTCTGGACAGCGCGGGCATCTGTAATAAATCACAGCAGGAAAAAGAGTTACCTGTTTGTATGCCCAATGGGCACTCTGGGGTTCATCTTGGAATTTGCAGAGGAAATTCTCTGCAAAATCACAAGTGACCAGTGCCCAGCCTGATGGCAGATCTTCTTTCAGGTCATGCACCTGTTTTCGCTGCCACTCTGCAACAAAAACATGTGCATACAGTGGCCCAAGCTCTTCACACAACTCATCCACACACTCCCTTACACTGCCCTTTTTCGTCACCTTGTCCATCCTGTTGGACTTGCCCTCTTTTGCATGCTGCCACTTTGACCAGCCCACTTGCTCTTCTAATCTCACGTCAAGCTCACCCAACAATCGCCTCTTCACTCGCTCAATTCCACACACTCTACACTTTCTTTCCACACACTCACGGTTTGGCTCTTCATCAAACTCGCACACACTTTCCACTAACAGATCTCTGACACACGCACACTTTCTCACAAGATGACGATTTATCGTCTGAAGCTTAAGTTTTGGGTTCAGGCAAATTTCACACAGGCACTGACGAAATTTTGCCCGCCCCACATATGCAACATTCTTAGGCTTCAGACGATAAAACGTCCGCAGATACACTTTCGCAGAGGGGTGACTCTTCTTAAAGTCCCTGTAGACTTCTTTGACTGGCTTCAGAAGCTGCCTCTTCTTGTGCGACTGGCAAGGATCTGCAGATGACTGGTCCACGTAGAAATTCTGCACCAGTTGCTGCAAGTCATTCTTTTTTCGCCGGTAGAGCTTGCCAGTCTTGGACGCCCGAATAAGTTTGCGTGAGAGGCCAATTTCCTTGTAGGATGAGCTGTCAGCATTCTGAAAGGCTTGGGCAAGGCATCTCTTGTGACTCAGAGTCGACACATCCCGCTTTGCATTGATATTGCTGACATGTTTAGCCAGCGTCTTCCTCGGGGACTTCTTTTCTGGAGTGTTGAAGGAAACATTTCCCGAAGTGTCTGCTGGGCTACTTTATCTGCGCTCTTCAGCACTCCTTTACAAAGGTAAGCCAGCCTGACACCCCTGGCCCTCAGCTTTTCCTTCACACGCCTAACAGCTCTTTTAAAGCTCTCAGTGGTGGGGTAGGGGCACCCTGACACTCTCTGAGTGGCTTTGCTGTTGTTGCGCTGCTGCTCCATCGGACCTGCCTCTCTCACAACCTTCTTCTGATAGTAATATGCCATGCACTTGTCCCGAACTCTGCGCTGTTTTTGTGCGGATTGTTGGGAGCGATGTTTCTGGACTGCCAGTAGATTGGCCTCTTTCTTTTTGACTTCCTTATCAACATCTAGCCTCGTTCTTCGTGCTGCCTCTTCTGCTGCCTTCTTTGCCCTAAACACACATACACACCCAGCTATAGTCTACCGGACGTAATCAGGTCCTCTAAGCCAACAGTACCTACCGCTCAGTTTTCACAAAAGGGCAAGACAGAAGGGATCATTTTTGGCGTCGGTTAGCGGTCACTGACATACAAATCTGAAATGACGCATCGTTTTTGCAACCACCCGGCCAATTGACTCTCTGACTGTTTGTTCGCGCGATCAGCTGGTGAGAATCCAGACCGAGTATTTTCCAAAATCCCTTCTTACGATTTTTGTGACCTGGTCAAATGACCTATAGTATGATATGCTCCGCCATGAATGATCCCTGAACAGATTATCACTAGAAAATATTACAAACAAGATGGACACTCCCTTCATGCGGTCTTTGAACTTATATGAATGACGTCACGCATACACACACACACACACACACACACACACACACACGCACACACACACACACACACACACACACACACACACACACACACACACAAATGTCAAAGTATAATCAAACGCTACTTCATAACAGACATCGTTTCTGGCGCTCCAATGCCTTTTCACGATGTCGTTGAAGTTGCTCTGGTGTTTTCGCTTTCTGTCGATTCTTTCGGGCCCTTTCTTTATTTTCTTCTTTCTCGTGTTGAAAGCGCTCAGGATTCGTTTCCGTCAGCTTCAATCTCCGCCAACGACACCTTTCAGCATTAGTCAAAGGTGGTTGTTTGGGCTTCGTCATAGTGGACCTATTTTCAAACAGCAAGGAAACACGTCATTCAGTATGCCCTTATTCGATTTCAACAGGTTGACTATTTCAGGACTAGACTGTATAAACAAAAGCAGATACTACTTACATATCACTGTTGACGCATCTAATGATAAATGATACAATGTAGCACTGCTATGTTTATATCTCTATCAAATACAATCATGAGTATCAAAGTTTAACCCTATAAACCTCATACAGCACCGCTGAACTGAGATGCAAGTGGTTTTAGGGTTAAAGAGGTTAATGCTGGTTTCCTTTGTATTCAGTTGAAACTAATTGTTTTTCCCGTCACCACGTGTTGTCATATTGACGTGCGACACCATTTCGGCACAAACAAAGGAATAATTCACCCCATAGTCAACAAAATCCTACATCCTTAGTTCAAATGTACGGCATGCATACCAAAAGTTTTACTCCACCATCTAGCGGGTAGACATTTTATAAAACAAAGCGCCAAACTAACGCACTATAATACCTTGGTGTCGAGCGTCAAAATGACAACAAAAATGTGTCGAATGTCAAAATTACCACAAACGCCTTTGTTGTAAGAAAGGAAGGAAACCATTTCTCTATTCATTGTTCTGTCGTCAGAATAAGATTTTCCTCGGCTTATTGTATGAAGCTGACCAAAATCAAATGAACGACAAAACCTGCTTTGAAGATATTTGTACAATATACTGCACGTTTTGGTGTCGGTCGTCAAATGTGTCACACGTCAAAACAAGGAATTTATATTATGACATACCTTCAGGTGCTGACAGTTCTTCATCAACAGCAAAACTCGTGCGAAATGCATGCGACCACAAGCCAACGTATAACCGCCGTGGGTACCGGAAGTGAATACCATCGATATTTGCGATATCTTCGCAATGCGAAGGAATATTTTGGGATGGGTTTCGAATGTCAAATATTACAACACATTTTCTGGACGGCAATAATCGCAATTTAAAAAAAAAAACAGATAAGGATACGCTCAATACTTTTAACTTAATAATGACTCACATTCGTATCGAGAGTACACAATGACGCCTTCTTGGAATCTCTAACCCAAACCGTTTATTAAAAAAAAGCACACTCGCAGTTGCGACGGCGGTCTTACAACGAGGTTTGACGTGTGACACGGAAAATTTGAACGGCCAGAAAAGACGCATCAAGAAATTTCGATCCATTCGGCAAGTTTGTTTATGTTAATCGATGTATCTTTTGATCACATGCTTAATTTCCAGCGCTTTAATCAAACCTAGGCTGAGCACGACATCTTCGTTGAGGGCCACCTACTCAATGTCCGTTTTCGACGCCTTGATTTTGTACAATATTTCACGTGTAGAACAAAATACTAAACATTGTGGCTTGCAGTGATCCCCACTATCAGTACATTCATTCTGCCACACAAACACCACAGGAGAACACGGGTTTCAGATGTTAACATAATGTTTTTATTACAACTTTCATGAACACCCTCCCAGCACCCCACCTTTTGGCACTGAGTCAATATATATATATATATATATATATATATATATATATATATATATATATATATATATATATATATATAATATATATATATATAATATATATATATATATATATATATATATATATATATATATATATATATATATATATATATATATATATATATATATATATATATATATATATATATATATACAGAGAGAGAGAGAGAGAGAGAGAATTACACTTTTGAGTGTGTACCTGTGTCTGTGGCGACAATGGTAAATCACTAGTTGGCAGTACCCACTTTGTATTAAAATGTTCTCAGCATGACTTACAATAATGCTGAAGAAAGAGCTAACAGCTTTTGAAGTCTGAATGTAACGAAATGAAAGACATCTCTGCTCTCCTCAGTTCTTCTTTGTACATAGGACAGTTCCAGCGACATTTACCAGGGCCACTAGAAGACTGTCACGAGTGCATACTGACATGGACTGTGAACAGAAGAGTACAAAGGTCGTCGCTGAGGCCAGACAACATTGAGAACACGTTTATCAGAAAAGTTTAGCAATCAAAGCCCATCATCCAATCAAAGCCCATCAACCAATTAAAGCCCATCATCCAATCAAAGCCCATCATCCAATCAAAGCCCATCATCCAATCAAAGCCCATCATCCTAGAGCAGACCGTTTTAATGCCTCTAATGCGTTATACTTCTTGTGTATTCTTTTCAATTTGTAATTAGTATCGTTATATGTTTACACACAAACACGGAACAATTGTAAGGAACTGAGGAGTTTGTCATTGGTATTGTTAGATGTTAATTTGTCATTAGTATTTTGTTAGATGTTAATTTGTCATTAGTATTGTTAGATGTTAATTTGTCATTAGACGGGGAAGTGGCGCAGTGGTTAAGGCGTCTGCCTCCAATGCCAAAGGTGTGAGGTTCGATACCGGGTTCCGGCGTTGGATTTTTCTCCTCTGGTGTCACCGTCTGGGCAGTGGGCAGATGTTCACATCTGCACGGGACATAGACGACCCCGGCCCCCACGAGTCCCCTGCTGCCTTGCAGGCCTGGCCGCTTGGCTGCGGAAAGGCTAAGGGAGGAAACCCCTGACATCAAAGCCCCCGTGTCTCCGGGGAAGGCTTTTGAGCCAGAGACTAAGACAAGGACAGTCTGATATAAAACCTACGACCCGAGGACCTCGATGCCACCGTCCCAGCTTGCTAGGCCATGGCAAACGAACCAAGGGTTTAAAGGGTGGGGCCAGTACTGCGCACACTGCACTCCACCAAAAAGCTCCACCGCGCAGGCTTTAGGAAACGCCCACGGACTATGACACTGAACTTTCCAAGTCCTGTAGCGATGGGCAAGGGGCAAAACGGCAGGTGAAAGATGTCACTGGAAGCCGCAGTCTCAAACCTGCATGCAGGCGGTTCAGGATATTGGTCGCCTGATGTTGACCTGGGGATGACAACGTCACTCGGCACACCCTGAACGACCAAGCAGCCTTCTCTAGGGACAGCACTGCTTGCTCCACACGGAGAGGGGCCTAGAAAAGGTGGCCTAACCAAAGCTCATCCCCTCGTAACCCCAGTTGGCTAGCCGCGGTCAACGGGCATCTTCTCATGCGGTCAGAAAACAAGAAAAAACAATGGATCCACTTTCATGACGACCACGACCGGACTCAACGTAGCATGCTGGAACATCCGAACCATGCTCGACACAGCAGACAGCGGACGCCCTGAACGTCGCTCCGCCCTCATTGCCCATGATTTGCGGAGGTTAAACATCGACATAGCCGCGCTCAGCGAAGTACGCCTCCCGGAGGAAGGCAGCCTCCAAGAACTTGGCGCTGGCTACACCCTCTACTGGTCAGGCAGGCCTGCATCAGAAAGACGGCTCTCAGGCGTGGGCTTCATGGTGAAGACCCCCATTGCGACTAAGTTGGAAAACCTACCAACGGGTCACTCCGACCGCATCATGTCCATGCGCCTCCCACTGAGACACCAGCAACATGTCACCCTTCTCAGTGTGTACTCCCCAACCCTCCTGGCAGAGCCTGCAGAAAAAGACAAGTTCTACTCTGACCTGCGCAGCCTCCTGCAGAGCACCCCTGCAGACGACAAAGTCATCATCCTTGGCGACTTCAAAGCCAGAGTGGGCCAAGACTCTGAAGCCTGGAAAGGAGTCCTCGGCAAGCATGGCGTTGGGAACTGCAATGACAATGGTCGCCTACTGTTGGAGCTCTGTGCAGAGCAGCAACTTGTCATCACCAACACCACTTTCCAGCAAAAGGACAGTCGAAAGACCACCTGGATGCATCCTCGCTCCAAGCACTGGCACCTTATCGACTATGTCCTAGTGCGTCAGAGGGACCGCAGTGACGTCCTCCTCACCAGAGTGATGCCCAGCGCAGAGTGCCACACTGACCACCGCCTTGTTCGCTGCAAACTCAGGCTCCGCCTCAAGCTGAAACCCAAGAAAGGCGGCCCTCCCAAGAAAAAGCTTGATGTTGCCAGCCTTCAGCGTGACGACAAGAAAGCTGCCCTTCAGGCCGATTTACAGCGCATGCTCAAAGACACAGTTGATCCAGCAGACTCCTCTCCTGAAACACTCTGGGAACAACTGAAAACTGCTATTGTAAAATCCTCTGTGGAAGTCTTGGGCTTTGCTAGAAAGAGGAACAAAGACTGGTTTGACGAAAACGACGTAGAGATCCAGGAACTTCTAGCAAAAAAAAGAGCCGCCCACCAGGCCCACCTAGCCCAGCCTTCCTGCCCTGTGAAGAAGTCTGCCTTCCGCCTCATCTGCAGCAGTCTCCAGCTCAAGCTTAGAGAGCTCCAGAACGAGTGGTGGTCCAAACTCGCACAGAGGACCCAGCTCTGCGCTGACAACGGTGACTACAGGGGCTTCTACGAAGCACTGAAAGCAGTGTATGGCCCTAGGCACCTGGTACAAAGTCCCCTGCGAAGCGCTGATGGACAGGCACTCCTCACAGATAATACCTCCATCTTGAACCGCTGGTCGGAATACTTTCAGGACCTCTTCGGCGCTGAACGCACTGTTCAAGAAACAGTCATCCTCCAAATCCCACACCTTCCACTAAAGGTTGAATTGGACGAACCGCCCACCGCCGAAGAGACCCTCACAGCCATCCACCAGCTCAAGAGTGGCAAAGCAGCAGGCATTGACGGAATCCCGCCAGAGATCTGGAAACATGGAGGCCCAGCACTGCACAACAAGCTCCACGACCTCTTTCTCTGCTGCTGGGAAAAAGGAACACTACCAAAGGATCTCCGTGATGCAGTCATCATCACACTGTACAAGAACAAAGGAGAGAAGTCTGCCTGCTCTAATTATCGTGGAATTACCCTGCTGTCCATTGCCGGGAAAATTCTCGCACGGTTGCTCCTGAATCGGCTGGTACCTGCCATCGCTGAAGACCACCTCCCAGAGGGTCAGTGTGGCTTCAGAGCCAACAGGAGTACCACCGACATGGTCTTTGTGCTGAGACAGCTTCAGGAGAAGTGACGCGAGCAGAACAAAGGGCTGTACGTAACGTTTGTCGACCTAACAAAAGCGTTTGACACTGTGAGCAGGCAAGGTATGTGGCAGATCCTGGAGCGACTAGGTTGTCCCCCAAAGTTCCTCAACATGATCATCCAGCTCCACGAGGACCAGCAAGGCCAGGTCAGACTAAACAGTGACCTCTCAGAACCATTCCCCATTCGCAACGGCGTGAAGCAAGGCTGAGTGCTGGCACCGACCCTCTTCACCATCTTCTTCAGCATGATGTTGAAGCAGGCCACAGTGAACCTCGACGATGACGACGCAGTGTACATCAGGTATCGTCTCGATGGCAGCCTGTTCAACCTCAGACGACTGCAGGCCCACACGAAAACCCTAGACCAACTGATTCGTGAGCTGCTCTTCGCTGATGACGCTGCCCTCGTTGCACACACAGAGAGAGCCTTGCAGCGCATTACGTCCTGCTTCGCAGATGCTGCCCAGCTCTTTGGACTTGAGGTCAGTCTGAAAAAGACAGAGGTCCTTCATCAGCCGGCACCCAAGGAAGAGCATAGCCCTCCCCACATCACCATCGGCGAGTCCGAACTGAAGTCTGTACACCAGTTTACCTACCTTGGCTGCATCATCACGTCAGACGCCAAGCTGGACAAGGAGCTGGACAACAGGCTGGCAAAAGCGAACAGTGCTTTCGGGCGACTATTCAAGCGGGTGTGGCACAATCAACAGCTGAAAAAAGGCACCAAGATCAGCGTGTACAGAGCTGTCGTCCTCACCACCCTACTGTACGGTTCCGAGTCCTGGGCCCTCTACCGCAGCCAACTACGACTCCTCGAACGCTTTCACCAGCGCTGCCTGCGTACCATCCTCAGCATTCACTGGAGTGACTATGTCACCAACGTCGAGGTCCTTGAACAGGCGGAAACTGTGAGCATCGAGGCTTTGCTGCTGCGGACACAGCTTCGCTGGGCGGGGCACGTCTCCAGGATGGAGGATCATCGCCTACCCAAGATCACTCTGTTCGGCGAGCTCGCCACTGGACACCGAGACAGAGGGGCACCAAAGAAGAGATACAAAGACGGTCTCAAGAAGTCGCTTAGTGCCTGCCAAATCGACCACCGCCAGTGGTCTTCGCTTGCTGCGGACCGTGACACCTGGCGCTCCACCATTCACAAGGCAGCCGTCTCTTTTGAGGACTCTCGCAGAGCTAACCTTAAGGACAAGCGGCTTAGAAGAAAAAACAGAGTTGTCGTAACTCAGAACCCTGACCAGACCTTCCCCTGCAGCCACTGCGGTCGAACCTGCCTGTCCCGGATTGGCCTCCGCAGCCACGAAAATGCCTGCAGACGACGTGGGCAAGCCCTATAGAATCCTCGTTCGCGAAGTCAAGCCAAGAGAGAATTTGTCATTAGTTTTAGTATTGTTAGATGTTAATTTGTCATTAGTATCGTTAGATGTTAAATTGTCATTAGTACTGTTAGATGTGGCACAATCTGCTTTGCTGCCCTTGTTCTTGAACAGGGAGACGATTGTAGCATATCTAACTTCCTGTGGCATGTTCTCCTCTGCCCAGATGCATGTCAGAATGTTGAGGAAAGCATCAAGGGTCTCAGGTCCAGCTGCTTTGAAGAGCTCTGCGGGGATGTCGTCCATGCCTGCAGCCTTGCCGGAGCTAGTTTGGTTGATCGCTTTCTTGACTCGTCCAGGGTAGGCGGGGGGTCAAGGTCATCCAGTGTCGGCTTCTGGGGAATCATGTCCAGGACCGCGGGGTCGACAGTGGAAGGCAGGTTCAGCAGATTTGAGAAGTGTTCTCTCCAGCGCTCAGTGATGCTACCTTTGTCCTTCAGCAAGGTGAAGCCGTCGAAAGAAAGGAGAGGGGTTGTGCTGGGTCCGGCAGGGCCGTAGACAGCTTTCATTGCGCTGAAAAACTCCTTGGAGTTGTTGGATTCAGCAAAGTGTTCAAGTTCTTTTGCCTTGCTGTCCCACCAGGTGTCCGGCATGTTGCGGAGCTCTCTCTGGGCTTTTCTCTGGAGGTGTTTGAAGCGGTCTTTCTTGGACAAGGAGTTGATGTCGTTCTGCCACTCGATGAAGGCACTGCGCTTTTGCTCCAGTAGCTTGTTGATCTCTTCGTTGTTCTCATCGAACCAATCCTGGTGTGCCCTCTGCTTGGGACAGACTCTGTCACCATCCCCTTGAACTGGTTTAAAATTTCAGATGGGTTGCCAGTCAACGGTCCATGGGCAGTTAGCAGGTCATCAAGGTGGGACTGGAAGTATTCCTTGACGTCCGGGCGCTTCAGCTTGGCCAGGATGAACGAAGGTCGGGTGAGCTTTGGCCTCTTCCTGTGTGCTGGTGCAATGTGCATTTTGACAGACCACACCAGCCGATGGTCGGTCCAGCACTCGGCTCCTCTCATGGCTCTGGTGATTCTGACATCACGAGTATCCCGCTGGCAGACAATGACACAGTCTATGAGATGCCACTGCTTGGACCTGGGATGCATCCATGTTGTCTTGTACTTACTAGCCAGCCTAAAGAAGGTGTTGGTGATGGCGAGTCCATTCTCAGCGCACAATGTCAGCAGCAGCAGGCCATTGCTGTTCATCTTGCCCAATCCGTGTCTGCCCATCACTCCTTTCCAGCAGTCACATTTGCGCCCAACTCGAGCATTGAAGTCACCAAGCACGATGAGTTTGTCACTTGCAGGAGTGGACTTCAGGAGGGAGTCGAGGCTCTCACAGAACGCCTCCTTGTCGTCATCGGCGTTGGTGAGTGTCGGAACATCGGCGCTGATGATAGTGACATGACGGGTGTGGGAGATGGGGAAACGGAGCTTCATCACTCGTTCGCTGATGCCAGTGGGTAGAGAAGGCAGCTGTCGGAGGAGCGTGGTGCGGATGGCGAAGCCAACTCCGTGTATCCTGTCCTCGTTCTCAGCTTTGCCCTTCCAGAAGAAGGTGTACTCACCCTCAGGTTCACAGATCGAGGCTTCGTCAGCAAATCTGGTTTCACTAAGAGCTGCAATGTCGATCTTATATCTCGCCAGCTCCCTGGCTATGAGGGCTGTTCTTCTGTGCGGTCTCTGCGTCTGATATCTGTCCAACAGGGTTCGTACGTTCCACGTACCGAGAATAAGTTTCTTTTTTTGTTTTTCTTTTCGACCGCATAAAAGGGTTAAACCGCCAGCCGCGGTAAGCTGACCGGTTTGTGTAGGGCAGGCAATGTTTGGAACACCTTTTCTAGTTCCCTCCCTTACTAGGATGAGCAGTGCTGTCCTGAAGAGGGCTGCTCAGTCGGCTGGGATGCTGCCAAACCTCCCTGCTGCCCCTGGTACAGGGACGAGCGACCACTGGTCCACAGGCCGTCTACGTGCAGGTTCGGAGCTACGACTCCCAGTAGTAACCTCTACCTGTCGGTTCGCCCGTTCCCCATCGCCGCAGGGATCTCACTCTTGTCCATTGCTGGCAAGATCCTCGCGAGAGTCATCCTCAACCGCCTGATCAGCTCTGTATCTGAGGAAGCACTCCCAGAGGCTCAGTGTGGCTTCAGACCCGGCCGCAGCACAGTCGACGTGGTCTTCTCTGTGAGACAGGTCCAGGAGAAATGCATTGAGTAGCACATGGACCTCTACGCTGTCTTCATAGATCTGACCAAAGCATTCGACACCGTAAACAGAGAAGCGCTTTGGGTCATCCTCGCAAAGATCGGCTGCCCCAAGAAGTTCACCAACATCATCTGTCTATTCCATGATGGAATGGTAGGAGTTGTCCAGTCAAACGGCGACACATCCGCACCCTTCGACATTTCCAACGGTGTCAAACAAGGTCGTGTTCTTGCCCCCGTGATGTTCAACCTATTCTTCACGTGCGTCCTGACCCATGCAGTACGTGACCTTGAGAAGGGAGTGTACCTGAAGTACAGACTAGACGGCTCTCTCTTCGAACTCTGCCGACTGAACGACAGGACCAAGACCATCGAGAGACTGATCGTTGAGGCGCTGTTTGCCGATGACTGTGCGCTGATGGCGCACACGGAGTCAGACCTCCAGATCATCGTCAACAGGTTCTCGGAAGTCTATCGGCCTCTCGACTGTTTGGCCTCACCATCAGTCTCAACAAGACCGAGGTCCTGCACCAACCATCCCCAGGCACAAGAACCCCCCCCCCCCCACACACACACACACACACACACACACACCCAAAGTGTATATCGAAGGCACCGAGCTGAAGACTGTCGACCAGTTCAGGTACCTGGGGAGCATCATCTCTTCTGACGGTACTATCGACAAGGAAATCGCAGCTCACATCAGCAAAGCCAGCCAAGCACTGGGTCGTCTGCGCACTCGTGTGTTGAATAACAACAACGTCAAGCTCTCCACCAAGATCAAGTCTACAAGGCAGTACTCCTCCCCAGCCTCCTCTACGGCTGTGAGTCATGGACGCTGTACAGAAAGCACCTCAAACATCATGACCGTTTCCACGTGAGATCCCTGCGCTCACTCATGGGCATCAAATGGCAAGACAAGGTGACAAACCTGGAAGTCCTGGACAATGCTGACTTAGTGCGTGTTGTAGCCTTTATCTTAAAGACACAACTTCGCTGAACAGGTCATGTCATCCGCATGAATGATTCTCGCATGCCACGCCAACTCCTGTATGGTGCACTCTCAACAGGCCACAGGAAGCAAGGACGGCCAAAGAAACGCTTCAAAGACTGCATATAAGACAGCCTCAAGTACTGCGTCTTCCCGGTAAAGGAACTTGAAGCACAAGCGCAAGACAGATCTGGCTAGCGTGCCGCCACCAGGAAAGCCTGCACGCTCTTTGAACACAATCGGCGCGAACGGATCACCAGTGCCAGAGCTAGCAGAAAGACAGCGTCGACTCTCCCCACAGCTACGTTCCAGTGCCCCCATTGCCCTCGCAGGTGTGGCTCCAAGTTTGGCTTGGCCAGCCACACCCCCACCCACAAATAGAAGTCATGCACAATGACGACATCATAGGTTTTTGATGGTCTACCCATTAATTGTTAGATGTTACTTTGGCATTAGTATTTTTAGATGTTAATTTGTCGTTAGTATTGTTATATGTTAATTTGTCATTAGTATTGTTAGATGTTTACAGTCAAACACGTAACAATTGTAAGGAACTGATGAGAATAACCACACAATGAGTCGACCGGTCCGTGTTACGTGCATTCTCTCTTCTCTCTTTCTTGATCATTACTGACAGTATAGAAATAAGAAGTTTACTCCTCTCTGCAATATCAGTTTGTTTGGACAGAGGCTGTGTTTGACTTTACTAGGGTGGAAGGCTGGAATACAGGTTAGATTTTCAGCCATATGCAATGATTAAAAAAAAAAAAAAAAGTTTAAGCCCTCAAAGCTGATCATTTGGGTGTACATTCCTTCAGTCAAGGATTTGAGAAATTGTAACAGAAAACGTAACATCGTAAATTATACCTGCTTTCAGACGGGTGGATACAGATGTCGCCAGGAAAGTCCCGTAAATTACGTTTTCTGTCTGTCTGTCTGTCTGTCTGTCTGTCTGTCTGTCTGTGTGATCCCGGCATTTGAGAGATTCATTTCAGGTGTCAGCAAATTCAGATGTTCTTTTGTCAGAAATCGTTCTGTCGGTTCTTTTTGTCTCTTTCATCATGACGTCTTATCCCTTTTCCGCATACGGATAAGTCAAACGATGGATAAGTCGAACGAAAAAAAATGCCCCTTGCAGGTTCAACTGAAACGTCGTCGTCTGTACTTAGGTATGTATGTATCCTGTAGTTAGGTATGTATGTATCCTGTAGTTAGGCATGTATGTTTCCTGTAGTTAGGTATGAATGTATCCTGTAGTTAGGTATGAATGTATCCTGTAGTTAGGTATGAATGTATCCTGTAGTTAGGTATGTATGTATCCTGTAGTTAGGCATGTATGTTTCCTGTAGTTAGGTATGTATGTATCCTGTAATTAGGTATGTATGTATCCTGTATTCAGGTATGTAAGTATACTGTATTTAGGTATGAATATACCCTGTAGTTAGGTATGTATGTATCCTGTAGTTAGTTATGTATGTATCCTGTATTTAGGTATGTATGTATCCTGTAGTTAGGTATGTATGTGTCCTGTAGTTATTCATGTATGTATCCTGTAGTTAGGTATGTATGTATACTGTATTTAGGTATGTATGTATCCTGTAGTTAGGTATGTATGTATCCTGTAGTTAGGTATGTATGTATCCTGTATTTATGTATGTATGTATCCTGTAGTTAAGTATGTATGTATACTGTATTTAGGTATGTATGTATTCTGTAGTTAGGTATGTGTGTATCCTATAGTAAGCATGTATGTATACTGTATTTAGGTATGTATGTATCCTGTAGTTAGGTATGTATGTATCCTGTAGTTAGGTATGTATGTATGTTGTATTTAGGTATGTATGTATACTGTATTTAGGTATGTATGTATACTATTTTTAGGTATGTATTTATCCTGTATTTAGGTATGTATGTATCCTGTAGTTAGATATGTATGTGTCCTGTAGTTAGGTATGTATGTATCCTCTTTTTAGGTATGTATGGATCCTCTATTTAGCTATGTATGTATCCTTTATTTAGGTATGTATGTATCCTGTTTTTAGGTATGTATGTATCCTGTAGTTCGGTATGTATGTATTCTGTTTTTAGGTATGTATTTATACTGTATTTAGGTATGTATGTATCCTGTAGTTAGGTATGTATGTATCCTGTAGTTAGGTATGTATGTATCCTGTAGTTAGGCATGTATGTATCCTGTATTTAGGTATGTATGTATACTGTATTTAGGTATGAATGTATCCTGTAGTTAGGTATGTATGTATCCTGTAGTTAGGCATGTATGTTTCCTGTATTTAGGTATGTATGTATACTGTATTTAGATATGAATGTATCATGTAGTTAGGTATGTATGTATCTTGTAATTAGGTATGTATGTATCCTATAGTTAGGTGTGCATGTATCCTGTATTTAGGTATGTATGTATCCTGTAGTTAGGTATGTATGTATCCTGTATTTAGGTATGTATGTATACTGTATTTAGGTATGAATATATTCTGTAGTTAGGTATGTATGTATCCTGTAATTAGGTATGTATGTATCCTGTATTTAGGTATGTATGTATACTGTATTTAGGTATGAATGTATCCTGTAGTTAGGTATGTATGTATCCTGTAATTAGGTATGTATGTCTCCTGTAGTTACGTATGTATGTATCCTGTAGTTAGGTATGTATGTATCCTGTAGTTAGGTATGTATGTATCCTGTAATTAGGTATTATGTATCCTGTATTTATTCCAGACCAGTATGTTGCGCTGCAGTGTGCGATTAGACATAGGAGGTTACAAACAGGAAGTCACGCCTTCTACATGCACCACGTCTACATGCACCACGTCTACATGCACCACGTCTATATGCACCACGTCTATACGCACCACATCTACACGCACCACGGCTACATGCACCACGTCTATACGCACCACATCTACATGCACCACGTCTACATGCACCGGTCTAACCCTGTGGCTGTCGGTAGCGGTTTTCCATTATCCAGGAATGATCGCGACAGCACCGCCACCCGCGACCAATCGATTTGATTTAGACGCTTCCTTTTCCAATCTTCCCCTGGTTGTGTCAGTATACTGTAGTGCGGCCTTGCCCCTACCTCTATTTCCAACACGCAACACGGCTTGCTCTGTCAATACTTGCACGCATCGACGCTCCGCCTGAGACTTACAACCACAGACGCTCGTCACAGTCCACTTGTTTTCCCTCCTCCCGCTTCTGTAACTGAATACCGACTGTGGTCTCGCCGCGTGCGCCTGTGTCCATGGTCATGTGTGTGCACGAACTGTGACTGAACAAGTACCAACACTGGTGTCAGCGCCAGTTCAGTTCCGCGTGTGTGTGTGCGTGTGTGTCCGGCCAGTGACCAACACAGGTACTTGGATACCGGGCCAACCATGCTGGCGTGGTATTTGGCAGATTATTCGGTGTTGACTGTGTGTTAGTAACCAGCATTTCAATGTTAAGGAATAGTTGACCTGACGAAGGTTTAGCGTGTCCTGTGGTATTACATTTGTAACGACCGGCCAACCGCCAGAGTTCAGCGTGACTGTGACCAACTCTAATCCAAACATCAGGTGAGTGACAGATGTTTACTTACTTTTTCAAATGTGTCTTCAGTAATGTCAGCGATTAATATTAGAGTAGTGTTTGATGTAGGAACATAGAGTAATGCTTGATATAGGAACATAGAGTAATCTTGATGTAGGAACATAGAGTAGTGCTTGATGTAGGAACATAGAGTAGTGCGTGATGAGGAACATAGAGTAGTGCTTGATGTAGGAACATAGAGTAGTGCTTGATGTAGGGACATAGAGTAGTGCTTGGTGTAAGAACATATAGTGTAGTGCTTGATGTAGGAACATAGAGTAGTGTTTGATGTAGGAACATAGAGTAGTGCTTGATGTAGGGACATAGAGTAGTATACTTGATGTAGGAACATATCATTTCATGATACACGTCTCGTAGGAATGGATTTTTCATGGATGGCCACATGTAGGTTAGTTTAACCTGGGCATTGATTAACATGTCGTTATGATATCCTCTACTTGCGGTGGAGTTCACGTAGTCACTCGCTCGCAACACGCACCGGGTGTAGTCAGGCAGAAATCTCCTTCCCGTCAGTATGGTGTTTGTGTGTCACACTAGTTGGAGCTCACACCGGGTGTAGTCAGACAGAAATCTCCTTCTCAGCTCTGTATGGCATAATGTGCTAACCCAGTCATATTAAACGACAACCGGAGTTGGGTCGACAAAGATACTCAAGGGTAGTTCCAAAATAGCTCTGTATATGTGTTACTCCGCCATTCAGTCATATTACACGACAACCGGAGTTGGGTCGACAAAGATACTTCAAGGGTAGTTCCAAAATAGTCTCCGTGCGCCAAGCTATTCTGGAACTACTCTGGAACAGTCGATCTGCCTTCCGCTTGGAAATGTCTAGTCTTCAGACGACGTCTGCCAACACGAGGATTGCTTGCGACATTCCCAGAAAAGGTGCCTTTCTGACTTAGGGCGCAGTGAGTTAAGTTGAAGTCAGTAGTGCTACGTACAGCACTTTTTCCTTGTACATTGTGGGGCCGACATTTCACAGCTGGCGAACTTATGGACTCGTAATTGACATTTTGTTACAAATGGCTGATTTCTAGGGTCAAAGGTAACATTTGTTATGACGTGATGTTGTACACGATATCCATTTACAGACGGGCTTTCCACTGGAGCGTAGAATTACTGACACGTCATCCTTAGAAGTAGCGTTGCTGGTGAGGTGTAGCATTGCTGGTGAGGTGTAGCGTTGCTGGTGAGGTGTGCTGTAAATACGTGATTTCCTGATACACTACAGCTTTTCTGACACACTACAACACGATATGGTGGGATATGATAGTTTCAGGGTAGTGCCAGAATGTACTCTCTAGCAGCCTGGAAGCGCCAAGCTATTCTGGCACTAACCGTTAACTGTCATGGTCAATCTGTCTCCTGCACAGATGTAAATGTTTATATATGTTTAGGTAGGCCTATTTTAGGTGCAATGGTCTGTGAAAGCACGCTCACATTTACATATTTCTTCTTTGAGTCAAAGTTCACAAAGTTCTAACTGCACAACAGATATATTTCTACGTCCGTTTAACGTCCGCTGTAATCGCGCGTTAGTGCTATAAAGATTTGACTTTAGAAATGAAGTGTTCGGGTGACTCACATAATGTAGCATTTATTTTGCGCGTCAGTATAGTTTTTGACATTGTACAAATGTACAGTGTTTGACAAAGTATGAATGTAGCATATAATTTTAGACTGATATTTCGCATTATTAGTGAAGTGTGCTGCTCTCAGGCAAAACAAGAGTCGGCCTAGTTTTTATAATTATTCCAAGAATAATGGTCGCGATATTTCACACTTCAGGTTTCCATCCCCGTGTGTGTGCTGGTCTGTGATTTCAGACCTTAAGGCCTAAGACAGTCAGGTGCAAAATCACAAACCAGAACACTCATAATCAAAGTGCATTATGCCGTTTGTATACGCATAAGGTGTGTGTGTGTGTGTGTGTGTGTGTGTGTGTGTTTGTGTGTTTGTGTGAAACGCAAGCCATTCAGAAGAGTTTACAAACTGAACTCCAGAAACAGCGGCTTAGCATAGTGGTAGGGTACCCACACGTTTTTAAGCTGTTGTATCCGAAGTTTGTCATAAGCGAAGTATTTCACCGTCTACTTCGCTTACAACTAGGTTGGATAGAGTATAAGTCGGATATACCAACGCTTTTTCGGAGGTCCAGACCACTCTGTTTGTATGTACTTTGCTTATAAAATAATTCTAACAGCACACAAGTTTGGTTCCTCAGCCGACTTGGCTTACAACCAGATGGGTATAACAAGTTTGGTTCCTCAGCCGACTTGGCTTACAACCAGATGGGTATAACAAGTTTGGTTCCTCAGCCGACTTGGCTTACAACCAGATGGGTATAACAAGTTTGGTTCCTCAGCCGACTTGGCTTACAACCAGATGGGTATAACAAGTTTTGGTTCCTCAGCCGACTTGGCTTACAACCAGATGGTTATAACAAGTTTGGTTCCTCAGCCGACTTGGCTTACAACCAGATGGGTATAACAAGTTTGGTTCCTCAGCCGACTTGGCTTACAACCAGATGGGTATAACAAGTTTGGTTCCTCAGCCGACTTGGCTTACAACCAGATGGGTATAACAAGTTTGGTTCCTCAGCCGACTTGGCTTACAACCAGATGGGTATAACAAGTTTGGTTATTCTCCAGCGGGTTGCGGGGCGCCTGGGGGTAGTCCCTATTACTTTATGTAGTAGGTGTTCAGTGGAAGGCTCAAAAGATCTAATAAGCGATGCAGTCACAAAAGGACAGCTGATGTCCTGATGACACAATGCAAGCTTACCAGCCTGGATTTCCATGGCATTAGCACAGCATTCTCAGAATTTATTGAAAAATTATGTCCCTTGGAGCTACTCTGAGTGCATTTTTTGGCTTGGGCGACGCCTTTGTTATAAGTAATGTATATATATTTACTTACTGATTGGAGAGAGAGCGAGTGGGAATGTGTACAGTCAGCTTTTAACTGAATCAGTGAGGCGTGCCCGTTCGCCGTGTTTAATACCGGTATTTGCTTAGTATTTAGCATGACAATCATATTTTAAAGTTTACTCTCTCTCTCTCTCTCTCTCTCTCTCTCTCTCTCTCTCTCTCTCTCTCTCTCTCTCTCTCTCTCTCTCTCTCTCTCTCTCTCTCTGTTATTTTAGTCTTAGTAACTGATATCAAGACAAATTTCAATGGGTTTTTTTATTGTTTTGTACATGGAAACATAATTTTATGGCAATAAACTATCTTATATGACAACGAAACGCTTTTCTGTGTCCGAAGACTATCTTATCTTATCTTATATGACAACGAAACGCTTCACTGTGTCCGAGGACAGAAATCACTGCGTGTCACCCTCGCCCCTCTCTTCAGTGCGAAGCTGCAAAAAGATAGATCAGCCTTGCCAGCCAAAGGGTAGTGCCTGACTACCTTGGCGCGTGAAAAGGGCCAAGCTAATCCAGCACTACCGTTCGGCTTTCACAATTGACCATTTCCCAGTATTGTCGTGAAGACTGAAAGGGCTATCGGACTTGAACTCGTCAGTAATCCAAACTTTTGATCCAGGCGAGGTCGGTTTCTGTTTTAGTCAAACCTTCGCTGTTCTCAAATCTTATTCATTTAAAGCCAGATTTAAAATTTTAAAAAAAAGCAAGATGATGATTTTGTCCCAAAGTCTACCGTATTGTTTGGAGCTCACATGTGTTTATCTTTTAGGAACATTCAGGGTTGTTCATATTTTTAGGCTTATTATGCTGATCCATTTCCGTCCTCTCTAATCCAACCCCTGATCAACACACACGTCGGCGCACACAAATAAAGACGGACACACGGCGCTTCCCGCCATTAGTACGCTCTGTGGGCTCGTGAAGCGACAGGAATCCATCTCCTTCTACTCTAACCCACCCTCTGATCCACACACACTGGCACACAGAAATAAAGACGGACACACGGCGATTCCCGCCATTCGTAAGTCCCGTGGTAGCATAGCTAATAGCACGAGCAGCGAAATGACGTCACTTTAAAATCTTCACGTCATGGCATCATTATTCCCACGACGCTGTGTTCATAGTGACGACTCGATGGTATACGTCACTCATCGCAGTACTTTGCAATTTTCTTGCTGATTTTCACGCCTAGGGCTTACAGGTCACAATTTGACCTAATCTTAACCCAGGGCCGGGACAAACAGCAGGCTTATGCAAACACTGTTTATGAAAGAATCATGTGGGTATTAATGAGAACATAGTTTTTTTTTACGTAAAAGAAAAATTAAAGTTATGGTAGCTGTTTTACAAATGACTCATAAAAAGTGTTGCAGAACATGTCTGATTTTCACACCTAGGACATACAGGTCACAATTGACCTAATCGTTCCCGACACCTGAGACAAACTGTAGGCTTATGTAAATACCGTATACGAAAAATCATGCGATTATTAACGAGAAGATTGTTTGTTTGTTTGTTTTTGTAAAAAAAAGATTCAATTGTTTTAATATAATTCGTGAAATTAATCCCCAAAACGTGAATTAAAAAAATATATATATATTTAATTATTACTAAATAATTAATAAAAAGTTCTAGATATACAGTGCTAATTAACGAACTCAAGCAATATCTCCCTTTTATCTAGCTAGACGCAAATCAAAATCAAAATATCTAGTAAAAATAAGAAAAATTACGGACTCCAGTGTGGATCAACCAAAGACAATACATTATAAGACAGATCACTCCTTCATAAGGCTTACTAAAAAAAGCGAGGTCAGTGTAGCAGTTGCGTCCCATGGTGTAATCGTGTTGTGGCCATACGTCTATCACTATCTGGTAATGGGCTCGAGCTCTGACGCGAGGTTTTTTGAAGGGTAACAGGTGCTTTTTGTGTGTGCATTGCGGAAAACTGTTTTAAAATCACATGAGCTCTGCTTCTAAGATATTTTTTTTCTATTCCTAATCAAAAGATTTTTCGGAAAAGTGGTAATTAGCACGGAAAGTGTAAAAGAAAAATAAATAAATCAGGCATTTCATTGTTGCCGTGAGTGTGAGTTGATGTCTAGTACACACGCACACACACGCGCGCGCGCGCGCACACACACACACACACACACACACACACACACACACACACGTGCACGCAAACAAACACACATGCACACAAACGAACACACATACAAACAAACCACCAACACAGGACTAAATAAGAAATAATTTACAGCAAATATCAGTTGTTTTGAACAATCTCACAAAAAGATCAGTTTATTAATACAGGTTCAACTTGCAGCAGGTATTATCAAGAAAACCAAATAGTGATTATACACAGGCCACGCTAACCACCTTATGCATACACCCGTTAGAAACTGTAAACAGTACCTTCGATAGTATGCACAAAGAGATTAATAAGAAATGATCACTGATTACCTGTTCCGTCTCCTCCTCTCAATTCATCCATCCACCCAACACATGTAAATGTATGACAAAATTATTCATCATACACAAAATAGCAGGTCAACATGAATATACGCAATAGGCTGAATTATCATAAGACGTACAACAGACAATACCATCAGTCACAAGCCCACCGCCTTTAGATCTAAAAGTCATTACCAGGTAAACAGATAAACATGTCATCACCGATCAGAATTATGTTCTCCAACAACTCCCTCCCCCCCCCCCCCCTCCACCTGACCTTCGGCTGCTTCCAGTGGGAAACTAAACCCCTTACAACAAAGGCAGTCGCATGGTTTGCCACAAGCTTTGTCCTCTCGTCCTCCCAAAAATTCTCTGCCCCTTCTATTTGATCACGTTTTTTGTTGTAGGTGACTTGTTCTTTTATTGTCATTTCGTCTAGTACTATTGCACACAGATCTGACTTTGGCGGCAGTACAGACACTTTAATCTGAAGTGCTTTCAGAATTTTGGCACTAAAGCCGGGGCAGACTGAAACCTTTCGCATAGTTTTCCGTAAGGTTGAAACTGACAGGAGGACAAAGAATTTTGCAAGCATACGATATGCCTTGGGGCTTGCATGAAACAAAGATAAAGCTGTTGTTTTTTTCTGTCTCCGTCCATCTCCGGCCTTGTTTCTTTTTGTGTATTTCACGCAACTGTGCTGAAATAAACTTAACAACGAATCAGGCAAAAAATGGGCCAAGCGGCTCTTCGCTGCTGCATCCTTCTTCTCTTTAAGTGTTAATGTCTTTTCTTTCCTTGCTTGCCGTCTTTCTGTCGTAATTACATTTCTTCCGAAGGCAGTACAATCTGTTGCGCACAGTTTTGAGACTTTTCTTCAAAGCCTGCTTTCTTGGTGAATCGCTGTCCTACCCCCAGTCCTGTTGCTGCAGTTCCCCCCACACCAGTTTCTCCACTGGACTCATCTGCACACACACAAGCAACCATGCATTAAATCATTAATGATATCATGATAATCCACAGCATATTTACTCAGATCAAAAAAATTAATTCACATCATATGACTGACCAAAAATGTATTTTCACACACACATGCAGGCGCGAACACACACAAAAAGGCCATCGAAAATTCATCCAAATTTAAAATCTGCTTGTCTGATTTTAATAGTCAACAGATTTTACGACCCCAGTTGTGAAAACAACTCACACAACTAATCTTTTGTGCTGTCATTGTTTGGTAATTTTTTATAAATTAAAAATTTCAGCTTACAAATTATAAATCAAATTATATTTATTCATTGAAAATACCTGGTTGCAGTGACATGCGTGCCTGCTTGTGAGGCGGCGCTTCTGAATGTGTAGCAGTATCCCTCGTCAGTCTCTGTTGTTAGTTGTGGGGGTGGGTTGGGCACCGAAAACACAGTCGGCGCACGTGAACTGGCTGTTTTCAAAATGGGCACTGCACAGCCTGTAGGAACGTGAACGCAGCTCAGCAGGTAAAAGTCCCAACAGGCGGATCTTCTCTGCGCGAATTCTGCACCCGGACATCTGTTGGGAGAATAACAAAGACTGAAATACAAGTACTAAAACACCACCAGCTAAATACTGTAGTCTGTAGGCGTAGTTCGTGAGAACAGTACAGTGGACAGAATTCTGCATGATCTTTTATACTTTTGTATTTTAAGTCTTGATAGACAATGAAAGCGAAGTAACTTTGCAACGACTGAATTTTATCAACGACCTTACAACTCGAGGTTTCTTTGCTTAATTTCTCACCAGTACTTTCCTCTTTTTGATCGGAACATCGGTCTTAAAACCGCAACTCGATTAAGAACGTGAAACTTACACAGGATTCTCCCTATCGGTCGTATTGCCTTGAACGAAAGGGAAAGGTCCGTGTAGCCTAAAGAATACTTTTCCTCACCCAAGTTAAGCACGTGTGGCACAAATGACTAGATCTAACTTGAGTTAGTCCACCATAAAGTGGATACAATGGGACAGGAAAACTGGTCTATGTACATACTGCCCTCTTCTACATTTGAAAACAAAATTACTAGAAACGTATAATTACTCTGGATCTAAATGGTCGTTAGATCACTTTTCCACTGACATTTCTCGGAATTTACGGCGTGGAGAGCCGGCTAGGGTCTGTTTGCAGTTGGATCAGTTTTCCACTCTCCCAGATTTAATCCCAAAGATACATATCACACGAGGGACCTATGCCTGAGTATCGCCCTGGCAACTCTAATTCAGAATAGAAAATTTTCGAGATAGACATCCTCTGCGCCATGAAATTATTATACGGTCGTAAATTTATGCATTTATGCAAAGATAAGACCACAGAGTAATCAGCTTACCTTGTTTCTTCATTGGGAAAAAGGAAAACTGACATGCCGGTGAAACTTGGCTTGTAGCGGGCGTTCGAACAAGAATTTGCGCTGCAAAAGTCAGCCCTTGCCTCGTTCGGTCAGCCATGATTCAACACGATTACAAGGGAGAAAACTCTCAAAGCACGTCCTCGCACTCTCGGGGCGAGTGATTTGTCTTATAATGTATTGTCTTTGGATCAACTGGTTTTTGTAAAACGGCCATTTTCTTTTTGAAAGTGCGTCAATGTGTGTATGCGTGTTGCGTGTGCGTGCGCTCCAAACATCCTCAAGGGGCATAGATGTTCATGCGCCCTCCGGGCACATGAGGATCTATGCCTCTTGGAGATGCGCGCATATGTGTGAGAGAAAGCGAGCGAAAGAGAGAAAAAAATACGTCATATTTAGAGTATGTCTGCGTGGTGACGGAGTTGCTTCTTTTACGCCACCGGCACTGTCTGACTTTTTCAAGATGTCAAGGTTTTTTACTGTTTTAATTTTTTTTTTTTTACTGAAGAAGTTGAAAGGATACAAAGCTGGCTAACGAACTCATCCAATGTCTTTCTCCAAACTAGCTATATCGAGTCACCTGCATGCTCTTCTGTAGCGCGACGAAGTGTGTGTGTGTGTGCGTGTGTGCGTGTTAGTGCGCGCATGCGCGCCCGCTCCAAACATCTCCAAGAGACATAGATCCTCATGCGCTCTCCGGGCGCATGAGGATCTATACCTCTTGGAGATGCGCGCTTGTCTGTGAGAGAGAGACAGAGAGTCTTCGGCGCCCGGTACAGAGAATTACGTCATATTTAGAGTATTATGTCAATGTCTGCGTAGTGACGGAGTTGCCTCTTTTACGTCACCGCCACGGTCTGACTTTCTCCAGAAGTCAAGGTTTTTTACTGTTTTAATTCTTTTCTGAAAAGAATTAATTTTTACTAAAGAAATTGAAAGGATACCCAAAGCTGGCTAACGAACTCATTCAATGTCTTTATCCAAACTAGCTGTATCCAAAATTTCAAGTAAATATAACAAACATTACGGACACTAATCTGGGTCAACCGACTTCCTATAGATGAGATACGGTTGTTTATGTCTTAAATGAGTCATTCAGTTACAATATGCTCGGAGGCTCTCTTAGTCACCTTTTTAAGAAAGTATTTCGCCAAGTTTCAAGCTTGTGTGCAGAAATATCGGAGATTCTCTTGTTTACATAAATACGCACACACATACACACATACATACATACACACATACATACTGTTACGTGGTGGAGTTGTAGTCGTAGTATGATAAACACACCAGACACGCGCACTTAAGGTTCTTTTAAATAAACCTCATTCAGCTGCAACCCGTCGCACGTGGCTTAAGGATGTAGACAATACTGGAGCAACAGTTCCAACAATATTTTAATTCAGCGATGCGATCACCACACAATGCATTTCCAAATGCACTAACACTGATACAAAGTCTCTTCTGCAATGTCCACACTGGCGACACAAAGTTCCTCACACGACGTACACCACACTGTTACGCTGTGTCTCTCACAATGTACACCCTATATGGGCCACGTACCTACGATAAACTGTTTGTCTCTACCACTGACAATGCAAGACAATGTACCTTCGCGCTCTCCTAGCACCAACGTTAT
>BTPG01000002.1:92352017-92499517 GCA_036245525.1 Semisulcospira habei
CCACAGCTAGGTCAGGTCCTGACAATAAAGTAAAATAAAAGAAAAGTATAATACTTTCATATTAGTGCGCCGTTAGAGGATCGTTAGGCTGAGTTTATGTGATGGAAAAATATTTAGGGCTTAACGTATTTTGTCCACCACGAAGGTGATTTCAAAGACGGGGCACATGACCGGTCCGAGCGACCGGTCTGGTGCGAAAATAGCAACAATGGCACCGCTGGTGCGTTTAACCTAGGGCGAGGTATACCAACTCAGCTAAGGTTTATGCTTCCTGTGACTTTAGAAACAATGCACAGTATGCAAAGTGTACTTTATAGTAACAAAAAAAAAGTTAGAGACATTTCCAAAATGATCCAGGCGTACATCAGATAAAAACAAGCTATACACACTGAAATAATAACACTCTTGTAATAAATCTTTATCATGTTGACAATGGTTTTCTTATCTTATTATTGTCTTTCATCCCGATTGGTTGTACATTGCTGAACGTCCGGACGTTTTTCAGGACGTGCCAGCACTGATAATGAAGGGGGAAAAATAAAATAAAATAATGAACAAAATATTGAATGTATGTCGCCAGCCAGTCTAATACGCTAAATAAACCTAAGATCATTTAGCAACACACAACCAAAATCAAGAGAGATACACCACCACCACCCTCCCCCTCCCCCCCCCCCCCCCCCACAAAAAAAGCAAACAAGCAAACAAACGAAAATTATTCAGACCCAAAAGGTGACTGCCAATCATGTAAAATGCAAAGAAGTGCCCAACGGAGAAAGAAACACGCTTAGAAAAGACGGTTACAACACAATTCAGTAAGATTTCGGGTAAATCCGCCTTGTCAAAACAGACAAACAAACAAACAAACAAACAAACAAACAAGCAAACAAACAGAGAGATCAGTCGCTACTTATCTTTGTTCACAGAAGGAATGTGCCCCATTCCTTCTGCGAATGAAGCTAAGTAGCGACTGATCTCTCTGTTTGTTTGTCTGTTTTGACAAAGTGGATTTACCCGAAATATTAATACATTGTGTTGTAACCGTCTTTTCTAAGAGTGTTTCTTTCTCCGTTGGGTACTTCTTTTCAATAGATACAGGCAGCGCAGACAGTAGGGAGAGCTTAAAAAAAGGAAAAACAAGTTAATTGACCAAGGGTAGACAGAAACACATGCCCCAGAATTGAGAGGAAAACCCACCCTTTGGGGCTGACCAGGGTGACCCTAGGAACTAAAAAGTAGTTGACCCCACCCAAGTCCCCCAGGGCAGACCTGGGTGGGGGCCACTGTTTAGTTGCAAAGTAAGGTTAATGTTACACAGGATACAAAATGATCCAGGTGTACATCAGATAAAAACAGAGCTATACACGCTGAAAACAACCGAATAATAACGTTCTTGTAATAAGTCTTTATGTTGACAATGTTTGTTTCTTTTTATCTTATTATTGTCTTTCGTCCCCAACCGCCGTTTCATTTGCAGAGTTTTAAATGTTATACAGTATACAAAAATGATGCAGGTGGACCAACCCCATAGTAGCACCCTTGTAATAAATCTTTATGTTGACAATGGTTTTCTTACCCCTTATTATTGTCTCTTGTCCCCAACCGTTGTTCCATCAGCAGTTCCATTTTCAAAGTTTTACATGTTATATACAGTATACAAAATGATGCAGGCGGACCAACCCCATGGTAGCACTCTTGTAATAAATCTTTATGTTGACAATGGTTTTCTTCCCCTTATTATTGTCTCTCGTCCCCAACCGTTGTTCCATTTGCAGTTCTATTTTCAAAGTTTTAAATGTTATACAGTATACAAAATGATCCAGGTGGACCAACCCCATAATAACACTGGTTTTCTTATCTTATTATTGTCTTTCGTCCCCAGCCGGCTGTTTCCTTTTGCAATTATACAGTATACAAAATGATCCAGGTGACCATCAGATAAAAACAAGCTATACATGCTGAAACCAACCCAATAATAATGAACACTCTTGTAATAAATCATGAAAACGAAAATGACGCGAGTGTCGGAGAATCTCAATTCATTTCTTTTGTAACTTTTTCAGTCTGTTGCGGATGTAATCCTTAATGTTTGTCCAGCGCCTATGTCTAAGTGCAGGCTCTTCTGCAATTGCCTGCTGTATCTCGGCCTTTCCAGGAAGTTTGTCTACGACGAGGTGTGTCTTGAAACGAGTTTCAACAGCTTTCTCTTCCGCCTTTCCCCATGGTTTCCTTGTAAATCTAGCTTTCTTTCGAACAGGAGCCGACGCAGAACTGTCATCATCAAAACTATCTAGTTTGTCATCAGACTCTGGACGTCTTTTCTCGGTCATGCTCATTGATTCCTGTGTTGTTGACTTGCTATTTGCTTCATTCACAGGTGCTGTTTCCCCAGAGACCTCTCTGCGAGTTTCTGATGTGTTTTCATTGTCAAAGTCAATCTCTTCATCATCGCCCAGTTCAGCTCTAATGCAACTCTCAAAATCTGTCATCCCATTGTTAACTGACAGAAGAATCTTTGCCACTTTTGCCTTTTGAAGGACGTCTTGAGGTTGGCGGTAGATACGGCGATGTATCCAAATATCATGACCAAGGAAGTCTGCCAGCTGATCCTGGTCGAACTCCGAGATAGCCATGGACTGAGCCAAAGTTGCAACCTGCTTCCGTAACTGAGTAAATGTGAACATGGCTGGGTTTGACACTTGTGCTTGTAGCGCATGTTCCTTCAGAACATCATGGCCTCTGCAAGGCCTCTGACCAGAAGGTGTGGCAAAGATGTACTGGGAACCAGCGAGAGCTGGCACTGATTGCCTCATTTGAAGGATTCTGTCCACAGTTGTCGTCATCTTCTTCGTCAGCAAAATGGGAACACTCCTATTAAACTTGCCCCTGATTTCCGTTCACTGAAAATGATTCACCATTTTCTTCTCAACCTCTGTGAGACCTTTCAAGATATCTTGATTGGTGATCGATCCAATCTTAGCATTCTGGAAGTCTGATACTTTCATTCTCTGAACTTCTCCCCCTGGTTTTCGGTTGAAAAGTGATACAGCGCAAAGAGTTGCTTTAACCACTGTCGGATAATCTTCCGAAACCATCCTCGTCTCATGAAGCTGTTGGACCTTCCTCACATCTTCACATGATGGGATCAGCTTGGCTTTGTTCATGGTCATTTTCCCGACCGACTGGGCTGCTGTAGCTGACACACAATCATACCAGTCCCGGGTGAAGACAGAGTCAAACCGCTGCACCTCAGAGAGCTCCTGTCGCCACCTGTCATCTGAACCATGCCCCAAGCTGTTTGGATGCCAGCGACTGTTTGATCTGTGAACATTTTTTCAAAGCATGGCCTATGCGATTGCGAGATTGCCTTTTTTGAACTGATGTGTGTCCTCATCAAATTCTGCCAGCTCTTTTACAGCCAGTACAACATGAACAAAGCTAGCTGAATTGATCACAGCATTTAAACTTGCGATTTTCATTTCTGACCTCACTCTAAGAATCTTTAATAGTCTCCCTAACTCCCGCATCCTGGAGCTGATTTGCCCAGCCGTGTGTTCTTCAATGTCCCTGCGGTCAAATAATCTCTTTCCATACTCCAGAAGCAAGGGGTCAGTTCTGATGAGACGGCTTATCTCATCATCTCTCTGTCTGGCTAAAACCTTATGATAGAAGGAAAAGTCAACGTCTAAACGTATTTGAAGCATTAGCCTCCCACGTTGAGCAGCCTCACCTCGCTTAGCGAACTGAAACCCTCCTTGTTTCTGACAGCAACGTTTTGAGTGTACAGAGATCAGCTTTTTTTGATAGAGCCCTTTGCAATGGCTACAGGCGAGATGGTCGTCTACCTTACTAGTTTTGGTGCGATACTTAGGAATCAAACATCCTGATTTGTTTTCAAGAACGGCAACATTATGCATGTAATCACCCTCATCTTGTATTCTGATCCATGCTTGACGTCTCTGCTTTGTCCCTTTTTTCATCAACAAAATTTTAGCAACGTCTGCCTCATCTGCATGGGCATCTTGTAAGTGCGTGCTCATTTTCAAGACAAGCTTGCCACAAAATTTGCATGCATGTTTCTTGTCCCATTTGTACTTTCCTTTCCCTCTCTGCAACACGTGCACACCCGTTTCTTCAGTAAGCGCTCTTTCCCCACCCCCAACATCATGTTCCTTCTGCCTATCCACATTGTCATTGCCACCCCCTAATTCATCCCCTAACGCACACTGCACTTTGCTGGTACTTGCTTCACTGACACCTGCCCACCCTGAACCAGCCACTTTGAAATCTAACATATTTAACATATTCAGTACAATAATGTCTGTGTCAGAGACCCCAGAGATTGATGGCGACACACCGTCTGAATCCTGTGAGCTTGAGCCAGGAACAAACTCCTCGTCATCACTGTCCTTGTATTGCGATGCGCTTGCACTCTCAGTCTCAGGCCCATCCCAGGCTCCATTTGCCAACTGGAAAAGGAAAGAAAAAAAGAAAGCTGCATTAGTACAAAAGCAGCCCAATTTTGGTTTAAGGGGCCTTGCATAAGAATATAAAGAGTAATCCCGTGTATGACCGATTTACATATGTGTGACCTTGGTGACGAGGGCTGGCTTTTGCAGCAGCAAAATCCATGTTTTCTGAAAATGTAAGCAGTTTTCACACATCTGTCAACCCCGCGTGACCCTTTGAGAGAGGTCACTCAAATTGGTATGTTTACAAAGGTCTTTCCACAAAGTATCCTTGGGCCAAGCTTGAAGAATGTGGCTTGAATAGTCTCCGAGAAAATGCCACTGTTAACATTTACCATGGATGCGGACGGACGGACGACCAGTAGCCCAGAACATAAACTCACTTTTGCTTCGCACACGAGCCAATAAAATGAAGATGATCATAGAATCACTTACCAGTTTGTAATTGGGGGGATTCCGCTGCCATCTATGCACCCTCCTACCAGACGCACCCTCTGCGGCAGACGATGCTGGGCCATCATGCTGCAGCTGACTAATTTTGCCATGTGCCTTGGTCATGTGCCAGGAAGGGGCGTGCTTGTCCACTTCCATAGATCCCGATGGCTTTGGACATTCTGCTGCCATCTGGCACTGGGTGTGTGCAGAAAGTGCTGAGTGTAGCCAATTCAGTGCTGCAATGCAAAATTGGTCAAATGCAACCATTGTAAACCATGGACATTTTGGATCAGATATATATATATAATTACTGCAGTACCCCCTGCCCCCTACGAACAATAACTGGTAATACAGTAAAATGCGATACTTCAGTTGCAAAATCCGAAAAAAATATTCGTGGAAGTCTGTTCATCGAATCGCGAGGTAGTTTTGCGTATGATGATTCAAATACACACTGAAATCTGGCGCCATCTTGTTTATAGTGCTTGCATGTGTCAAGTTACTTTTCGATCACAATCACACATGTCAGAAAAAAAAAGCAAGCCAATCGCGTGACAGATTGACCTTGTAATGTGTTATTGAACGAATTCCTTTCATTAAAGAAGAAAGCTTTTGTTAAAATCGTGGGGTTCTATTATCTGTTACTACAAGTCTGACTGAGCAGCACTGAGACGCGGGTCGTAGCAGACGGCGTCTCAGTTTTCTCGGCCAAACGGGTCCATATAGGATACTGTGCAATTGTATCTGATTGGGAGCATCTCAGTTAAATAACTGCGCTGAAGAAGTACACTTGGGCGTGCTCTTAAGTAAGAAATATTGCATAAAATCAATCGTACCTGATGGAGCGACGGTTGGCGGGACGAGAGACAATAGAAGGGGAAACAACTCAGTTCATCTGCGCAGCCGAACGACGCTCGCTTCCGTGGTAACACACTGGCCCAGTGCGGTTAGAACACACAACATTAGGTAAACCTGCAGAAATGGGACATCCAATTTTTTTTGTTTTTTTTGTTGAACTTTTGAATGAAAGATAATGCAGAAACAATCCTCAGAAAAAATGGGTGCCTGACTTGGTCACCCAGAATTTTACACACACCCATTTTTCATAAGGATGGTAAAGAAAGTCACCCATTTCAGGGGTTTTGTGCACGCGCACACACACACACACACACACACACACACACACACACACACACACACACACACACACACACACACACACACACATATACACACACACCTATGACATGCTGAACTTCCTTAACCCAGTGTGGGATTTTCAGTAGGGCGACCATCCCCAACCTAGCGCGTCCCCGGGTGGCGGATAGGGGAACGGCCTTCAGATATGGAGGTTAGCTGCGCAAGTAGTCGCGGACCAAATGGCGATGAGCTTACCAGGACGGGGCGGGGTAGCAGGTGGCACTGCTACCTCCACTGAAATTCCCCATGTGTCCAATGACGGGTTTATCATGCGATCAAGAGCCGCATAAAGCTCTAGCCACCCTGTGTTCCCAGGGAAGGTCATATACCAGGAGCTAAGGGTGAGGTAACCCCGACAGAAACCTCGAATGCTGAAGACGGAGGACCCGGGCCGTACGGCGCATTCTGATAAACCACGGATCCACGCAAACCCGCTATCATGACTATACGGCCAACTATCATTGATGACAATGGCGCTCGCCCACAGAGGACCCTCCAGGGTGGAGCAGCGTCGGGTCCCATGCCTCTAAGGGACCCAACCTCAGCTACTGGAGGTCCCTCCCGTCCGTCTTGTCGCGCCAGGGGACGCGGGGGGAGAGCTACTGGCACCACTACAACCAGGAAGAATCCCAGTCAGCAGCGACCTTTTCAGGTCATGCACTGGAACGCAGAAAACATTCTGAACAAGAAGACTGAGTTGGAGCATATCCTGCATAAGAAAAACATCAACATCTGCTGTATTCAGGAGACGCACCTGACACCCCAAAAGTCCTTCAAAGTGAGAGGCTACCAGTGCTTCAGGTCCGACAGAAAAGATCGAAGCAAGGGAGGAATCCTGACCCTGATCAGGAACAACATCAATGCCTGTTTGATTGATACGCACATGGAGAACTCCGAGTACCAAGTGATTCGGATCCAGACGAAGACAGCAGATTTCCAGCTGGTCAACTTCTACTGCCCCAACGACACACACACCCTTGACACGATCCCCACTAAGGCCTCCAACTTCATTGTGGTGGGTGACTTCAACAGTCACTCACAAAGTTGGGGATACGACCACTTGGATCAGAGAGGAGAAGAGGTGGAGAACTGGCAGGACGACAACGGTCTCATTCTGTTGAACAGTCCCATTGACTGCCCCACGTTCTACTCCAGAAGATGGCACACCACATCGACTCCTGACCTAGCCTTCAGCACGGAAGACATGCACAAGCAAGCCAGCAGAGAGGTCGGAGAACAGCTAGGAGGAAGTGACCATCGGCCAGTCCTTTTACCTTGGGCACGGAGCCCTGCGCTGAAGCAACCTTCCCACGGTGGAACTACAAAAGAGCGAACTGGTTCCTCTTTAGACACCGCACCAGCGAACTCACCAAAGACATTCGAGTCGAAGGTCGAGACATCAACATGGTGGTGAAGGACCTCAACATGAGCATCCTCAGAGCAGCGCGTGAGTCCATACCCAGAGGTGCTAGAAAAGACTATAAGCCCTACTGGAGCGATGAACTGCAGGAACTGGACGATGATCTAGCAGATGCCAGAAGGGAAGCAGAAGTCAACCCATCACAGGCAAACAACATCCGCCTCCAGGAAGCCAAAGCCAAATTTCTCAAGAAGAAGCTACAGGCAAGACGCAGGAGCTGGCAAAAGAAAACAAGCTCCCTGAACCTTGAGAAGGACGGCAGAAAGCTCTGGAAACTGACCAAGCAGTTGAACGATGAGAACACGAGCAAAGAAAACATCACCTTAGAAGAAAATGGGAAGATACTAACAGGAAAGCATGCTGCAAACCAATTTGCCGAAAACTATGCAGCTGAGAGCAATCTCCATGTTAGCCCCGAAAAGCAGAGAGAAGCAAGAAGAGAGCAAAGAGAGAGACCTGCCAAACAAGCAACAGCGGACGCCATGAATCAACCAATTACACATTGAGAGCTTCATACAGGCGAAGAAGTATCCTGGTCCAGATGGCATCACCAACGAGATGCTAACCCACCTTGGTAGTGCAGCAGAAAACAAGCTACTTGAGGTCCTCAACAGCAGCTGGCAAGAAGGATCGCTACCACAACTCTGGCAAGAAGCGATCATGATCCCCATTCTAAAGAAAGGGAAGGATCCAAAAAAGGCCACCATCTATCGCCCAATCAGCCTCACCAGCTGTGTTGTGAAGACTTTGGAGAGAATTGTGAACGAGCGCCTCAGGTGTTACCTAGAATCCAGGAACCTCCTCGCCCCTGAACAAGCTGGCTTCCGACAGTTCCGCAGCACCGAAGACCAGGTCTTATACTTGGCGCAGGAAGTTGAAGATGCCTTCCAAGAGCAGAAGCTGGTCTTTGTAACCTGTATTGATCTTCAGAAGGCTTTTGACAAGGTCTGGACAGATGGGCTGCTTGTCAAACTGCTGAGAAAAGGCGTGTCCAGTAACATGTTCCAGTGGATACGCTCCTACCACTTCAACCGCAGGGCAAGAGTCAGCGTCGACCAGACCAAAAGCAAGAAATTCCTCCTTCGTCATGGCATCCCACAAGGCGGAGTCCTCTCCCCCACCCTTCTCTTCATCGACGATCTTGTGTCTTGAGATGCCCAAGGGAATCAAAGCTGCCCTATACGCAGACGACCTTGTGATCTGATGCAAGGAGGAGCATGCAAGTACTGCCACCTACAGAATGCAACTAGCGGCAGACAAGCTGAACGCATGGGCAGATGACTGGTGCATCTCCGTCAACAAGGAGAAATCCTCCACCACCCTCTTCACATTGTCCCCAAAGCAGAAAGCCGGAACCATCAAGCTTGGTGGAACCCCTCTGAGAGAGGATGAAGAAGCTACTTACCTTGGTGTCACCTTCGACAGACGATAGACCTGGAAACCACACATTGCACAGGCAGAGGCGAAGGCCCGGCGCAAGCTGGCCATACTCAGGAAACTGGCAGGCACCACCTGGGGAGCAAACGAGAAGATACTGAAGACAGTATACCAGGGAACAGTCAGGCCCCACCTCGAGTACGGCTCCACAGCGTGGTTAACCTCAGCCAAGACGAACCTGCAGACCCTCGACCGAGTGCAAAACCAGGCTCTTCGACTCATCACTGGTGCAATGAAATCCACTCAATCAAGGAAATGGAGAAGCTGACCACAATCCAACCTCTCAGCCAGAGGAGAGAAGCCAAAACCATGGTACAGGCTGAGAAGCTCAAGTGCTTGCCCGACCACCCCATGAAGCACAGACTGAGCAACCTCACCAAGAACCGGCTCAAAAGAAGCAGCTTTGTCCATGAGAGCATGCGACTTTCTCGACAGTACAGGGAAGTCCTTCCACAGAGCACTCTATCTGTGATCACAGAAGAAGAGGAAAACCCTTGGGCAATGGACAAACCAGACATCCAGATCTGCACCAGTGTCCCACATGTTGCCTCAGGAGACAGTCAGGATGACACCGTCCGACGGACACTCACCCTAGCCCTGATCGACGAACAATACCCAAAGGAGGCATGGATCCACATATACACTGATGGATCAGCAACAAATGCCGTTTCCAATGGAGGTGCTGGCATCTTGATCCAGTTTCCTGGGGGACATACAGCCACATCCAGTGTAGCCACCGGCAAACACTGCACAAACTACAAAGCAGAAACCGAAGCACTTATGCAGGCCGCCTCCATGGTTCAGAATTCCGCAGACCCATGCTACCAAGTTTTCTTCTTCTCCGATGCCCTTTCAGTCCTTCAGGCCCTCGGGAACGACAAGCTTGCCCAGCTGACCAGAGCCTTGCAGAAGGTCAGAGAAACCAGAAGAGTTGTTCTCCAGTGGATACCAGCCCACTGCGGGGTACCAGGAAATGAAAGGGCAGACGAGCTGGCGAAAGAAGGAGCCACAAAAGATCAACAAGAAAACAGCGTCAGCTATAGTGAGCAAAAGACAATCATCAAGGCATTGATGAGGCCGAGGTCAAACAGAGACGACTACCACACAATGACCATAGAGCAGCAAGTCGTCCTGATCAGACTGCGTACCGGCCACAACAGACTGAACGCTCACATGAACAGAAAGCTGAAGCTGGCGCCATCACCAACCTGCGCCTGTGGTCAGGAAGACCAAACAGCGGAACATATTCTCCAGAGATGCCCTCTACTAGACGATAAAAGAAAAGAAGTGTGGCCATCGCCAACTCCACTGCAGACCAAACTCTACGGCAGTCGAGAAGACCTGTAGAAAACGACGTCATTAACCGACGGTGCTGGTCTGACCGTATAGCCCACTGCGAACGACAAGAAGAAGAAGAAGATACACACACACACACACACACACACACACACACACACACACACACACACACACACTGCTATTCGTGCCATACATACATACGGCCAACATCAGCCTGAGGATCTTTGGCTTACTGATATATTTGTACTTCAGTACAAACGGACACACATTCACATTGGTGTTCGTGACATATATGCTCTGCAGTTTTCACACGAGGTGGTATACCAAGGATGATGTATAGAAACGTACAAAAACAAGGTCTGCACTCCATCCAGTTTAGCATTACACGTTCGTGTCTGCCGAAAAGCTCGGTTCTATTGCTCTCAAGTAAATCCGTTAATTACATCATACCCTAGGTCATCTCGCCAATCGGCTTCCACACTCCGTCTAATCCCTATAAAGCCAACGGTTAGGTCTCTCTCTCTCTCAAAAGCCATTCGACTCACAGCAGCCGAGGAGAACGGTCCTCCGCTCCTTGCCTAGCCAGAGAGAAAACAGAGACCCAACGGAGAACGGACACCGCTCCGCGGGGTAGCCAACCGAGACCAAGCCTCGCCTCAAGCAAAGCCAAGTAACAGCACAGATGGCCTCCAAGAAAAACAAGCCGCCCGCCCTTGTTAGGGCGAACAGACGCCGAACCAACAAAGACCAGGTGGAAGACTATACCGCCAGTCTCCCTCAGGCGCCACAACAGCAAACAAAGGCTACAAAGGTGACAAGAAGCCAACGGCCTCCATTGTCCCCACCTTTTCAGCGAAGAGATCAACCAGCGCAGCCGTACTGGGAACAGGTGGGGGATTCACCCCCTCCCCCCCAGGCGCCGCAACCAATTCAGCCAAGGGAACAACCAACGTGGGGGCTCCCGCCCCCGCAGCAAACAGCCCACCCACCACGACAGGTGACACCTTTCGAACGCCTGGCACTTCAAGGAATGCCGATACCGCCGAGGGGGCTGTTTCCCAAGTTCGACGAGCTCATGCGGAGAAGCTTGAGCCAGTTGAACCATGCCGCAGCCCCCGAAGAAGAAACACCACCGCCGGAATTAAGACAACTCTTCCAAAATGAACTCAACTCACTCAGCATGCAACAATACCAACACGATGAAGAAGAGGAGACAGCCCCCGCCAAAGAGCCCCCAACACAAGAGCTCAACCAGCAGCCAGCCGCACAAGAGACTGCCTGCCTACCAGAGACCCTACCGCCACCAGACTCCGAAGACACGACGAATTCCACAGAGTCTGTCTCCCCACCCTCCCCAGGGTCAGTCCACATCCCTGAACACCTACTAAAGAAACGGGCGTGGACCAAGAGAGAGAAGAAGATTCGTCTCAAGAAAATGGACGTCATCGACCTGGTACTGTTGCTACAGTCAGCAATACCAGTCATCGACGCAGTGAAGGGGGACGAGTACCACCGAGCACTCGTCGCCACACGATGGCTAATAGACACTGGAGAACTCGCCGATCTCTGTCCACCCAAAACTACGAACAGCGGAAGCCAAGCAGTCAAAACACAACAAGACAGCAACTGCCAAGCGACAGTAACCACAGCAAACAAAGATACCGAAACCGCAACCACCACAGCGACCAACGACCGAGAGCGCCTCACGACACCACCAGCAACCCATGAGAGGGGATGCAACACTGACCTACCAAGGCAACAGAAGGCCAGGGCAGACGCCCCACCGACTGACACCACCAACACGGCCACCACGACCACCCAGACCCCCGATGAAGCGAACAAGAATCACAACCCTCAACCACCGGCCAAGAGACAACAAACTACAACCCACCAACGCCACCGCCCACCAAAGAGATTCAGGACACAGCAACGCCCGGCACTACTTCCCACACCACCACCCCACCTCCGTCTACCACCACCACATCGCCACCCAGCCCGCCCATTCCAACGCCAAGCACCAAGACCCAGAATCCACTGGCCACCACCTCCACCACCCCGAATCCCCGCACCCTGCCTCCACCAGCCACGGTTTCGCCGGCCACCACCACCCCCGCCACCACTCGTACAAGAACTTTTAGAGTGGCTGGCCTGTCAACACCCTCCAGCCTGGCACTAAAGCAACGGTCCCCCGGCCTCACCACCCGCCTCCTCCACCACCAACCACCCGGCCCTGGCAACACCATCAGCCACTGCGCGACGGGGCGACAGACAGTCAGCAAGACAGGCCCCCTCCCCCCCCCTCCCCTGGCCCATCCCCCCTCAGACGAAATCAGCGATAGCTGGAAGTCTTAGTCCCTGTAAAAAATTGCATTGCATTGCTCTCTCTCTCTCTCTCTCTCTCTCTCTCTCTCTCTCTCTCTCTCTCTCTCTCTCTCTCTCTCTCTCTCTCTCTCTCTCTCTCTATGAGGATAAATACCACATGCCATCTACAAGCCTCAAATGCAAGAGACATAGATCCTCATGAGCTCCTGCATGTGCATGTGCTCGTAAGGATAGATGCCTCCTGCAGGTTACATTCACATCTGTGTTTCTCACGAGTGTAAATTAGTACCTTTAGTACTGCATGATAAAAGTGTGTATGGTGCCGTATTTTCATAGCTTCTGTTGATACACGACTGACTTGCTCGGACTTCTGGACTTCTCTCACATTCTTTGCGGACTAGACTGAGTGTCTTAAGTGAACGCTGCGTTAGGGTAGCGCTTTCACTTACATTTCACTGAGCACCTCCGTGTCGAAGCTTTATTTAAGCGTTCTCACCTAAATCGGCGTTTATTAAGCCGTACTATAGACATTGCAGGAAATTTGACTGTGAACACTGATGGACTGTTTTATTTACAGCGATTTGTCTTATTGTGAGTGCTCCGCGGCGTAAGTTCTGTTTTCGTCGTCGTTGCATGTATTTATCCGCGGCAACACAAACAATTCCTAAACAGACGTGGAGTATTTTTGACATTGCTCCTTCAGGGTAGCTTACATTGATCAGTACTTCCCGTATACACTTCAGTTGTGGGAGAGTTTTTTTTTTGTGTTTTGTTTTGTTTTCTTTTGCAACGCGCAGCTCTTGTAATTCCTGAACGTTTGATTATCACATTAATTTTTTGTCTTCATACGTTATTGTTTTCTTTGATTGTTTTGTTTTCTCTTTACATTGGCTTTCCATCTTTGATTGACGTTTGCTCAACCACCGCTGTTGCAGTTGCTATTTTATTGTGAAACAAAATACAGCTGTTAGCGGAATACTCATCGCTAGAGGCAAACAAAAAGAACATAAATTACGAGTGGGTCACCTCAACGTTTTCCATCTTTATAATAAGGTATCTGACCTGTCGGCGTTTCTTAACAGTCCCACACCGTTCGACATTTTCGGCCTTACCGAGTCACGCCTAAATTCAAATATCAGTGATGATGCCGTGAAAATTCCTAATTTTAGTATCATGAGAAGAGATTCCTCCTGTCACGGTCAAACAGGCATTGCTGTATACGTTCATCACTCTATCGAACACTTAGTCCGTAGGCGTAAAGACTTAGAAACGGCTGAAGTAGAGTGTGTGTGGATTGAGGTCAAAAACCCGTACTGCTCACCGTCATTTGTTGGTTTTCTTTACCGCAATCCGGCGTCTAACTTCGAGTGGTATGAAAATTTTACGACTAACCTAGACAAAGTGTATAAAGGGCAAAATGACGTCATTCTTCTTGGTGACTTTAATATAGATATGCTTAAACCCCATCCCGCATGGGACACTACATTTTCTTTATTTGGCCTAGTACAGCTAGTACCCCACCAGAATTACCGCCGCAAGCTCTCTACTCTCATTGACCATGTCTATACAAACAAACCGCAGGCGGTGTCCGATGTTAGTGTCTCAGATCTTAGTGTTATTGACCACTGCCCCGTGATTTGTTGCTGGTCTATAAAACTCCACAAATCAAGAAACATCGTCCTACCACAACAACCTACAGGTCGTTTAAGCATTTCAGTCGTAATGAGTTTCTACACGATCTTAATAACACTCCTTTTGACGATGTCCTTCTCACAGATGATCCAAATATTGCGCTGTCCACTTGGTACAGATTATTCCTTGGAGTATTAGACAGACATGCGCCGATTAGAACAAAAAGAGTAAAGAGTGAGATACTTCCCCCTTGGCTGACAAAAGAAATAATGCATGCCATGTCGGTGCGAAATGACCTAAAAAGAGAAAAGATCTTTGATGAATTTAAAAAGCAGCGAAACCGTGTGAGGTCAATGGTGCGAGCCGCGAGGAGGGACTTTATCCGCAACACTGTCAAGGACAACAAATATGTGTCAGCTGTGTGGCGGGTACTAAATTCGATCACTCGAGGCAATAGCAGTAGGTCAACAACCATCCCCAGTAATCTCTCCGCCGACACATTCAACGACCATTTTTTGTCTGTTGCGGATTTGATAACTACTCCTAGTCGTGATACAGAGGCTTTGTCCCCGATCACTTTTTGTGCCAGAGGGACGTTAAACCGGAGTTAATGAATGAATGAAATGAATGAATACAGAGGCTGACATATGCCCCGATTACTTAGTTAATTTCTGCAACAGAAAAACAACTGGCACACTACCATTTAATATCCCCATACTTGCTGTGCACGAAGTGGGCAAACTAATTAGTGACCTAGCTAATAAGAAGTCCTCCGGCCATGATGATATCAACCCACAAATATTAAAGTTGTCTGTACCATACATCATAGAGACCCTTGCTTATATTTACAACTTATGTATTCAAAAGAATGTATTCTCTACAGACCTCAAAGTTGCATAAGTCGTTCCACTGCCAAAATCAAAAGATCGTACTGACCCTAACAACTATAGACCCATTTCTCTGCTGTCAGTATTATCTAAACCCCTCGAAAGGCATATACATAAACACCTGTCTGTCTACTTAGAATCGCGAAAGTTGCTACATTCGTCTCAGTCAGGATTTCGCCCTCGGCACTCATGTCATACGGCTCTGATCAGATTAACAGACACATTGCTTTTAAATATGAATAATTCGCAGCTGACAGGTTTAATTTATCTTGACTTTAAAAAGGCTTTCGACTTAGTGAACCATACAATATTGATTTCCAAACTTAAGCATTATCTTCGAAACGACATGGCTGTTTCCTTTTTTATGTCATACCTCGAAAACAGAAAACAGAAAGTAATTGCTAATGGAGCCTACTTTTCTACTAAAGATGTTAAACTCGGGGTTCCGCAGGGGTTAATCTTAGATCCTCTTTTATTTTATATTTACATCAATGACCTGCCTCTAAGTCTCACCTACGAAGCAACACAGTGTGATATGTTCGCCGATGATACCTCAATCCACACAGCTAACAAAGACATACGTGGTTGAAAACGGCCTTCAAAAAAGTCTCGACGATATATCAGCATGGTGTAAAGTCAACTCAATGATTCTGCATCCTACTAAAACAAAATCTATGATTATTGCAACACGCCAAAAGCACCAGTTAAAACCTTTAAAGCTTAATCTATCACTCGGCGACGACATCATAGAACAGGTAGCCGAACATCGTCTATTGGGGGTCACAATTGATAATCAGCTGAGGTGGCAGATGCACTTTGACAATGTCTGTAAAACGGTCTCTAGAAATGTCTTTATGTTATCAAAATTAAAGTATTACACAGATAGTGAAACCAGAAAATTGTTCAGTAGTGCACACATCATGTCACATATAAACTACGCATCGACGGTGTGGGGTTGTTGCAGTGATGTCCACTTAAAAAGACTAAATTCTTTACATAGGAGAATGGCAAAATTAATTCTTCCCGACCCGCACTTGACGACCGAGGAAAAACTCAGTAAAGCTGGATTCCTGCCCCTTCAAAATCATTTTAAATATAACAAAGGAGTACTGATGTTTAAAGTGTGGAACCATAGCGCTCCAGAATATCTAACAGAGTTGTTTAAAAAATCAGATTCCTGCTATGGGAACATGAGGGGTCTTTATATTGTTCCAAAACCCCGAATAGATATATTTAAATCTACTTTGTCATTTGCGGGTTCCACACTGTGGAACTCACTCCCACATCACGTTAAAGCCACTCCGACATTATTTCATTTTAAGACAAGTATTTATAGGTATCTGACATTACTCAAATAATAATATCTAGTTATTCGTAGACACACGAATGTACGTGTATATTCTAACAATCATGTGTGTGTGTGTGTGTGTGTGTGTGTGTGTGTGTGTGCGTGCGTGCGTGCGTGCGTGCGTGCGTGCGTGCGTGTGTGGACGCGTGAGTGCGTTTGTGCGCGGCGTATGCGCGTGTTTGTGTTTAGTGGACTATCTATTTAGTATTATTGTGCTTTGATGTCTCTTTTTATAATGTATATTTTGTACTTAGTCGTAGTTGTAGCAACGGCAGGTACGAAAAATGACATAGTCACTGACTCTTGTTAATATCTTCACCGTTGTAAAATAAAGATTCATTGATTCATTGATTCTCTCTCTCTCTCTCTCTCTCTCTCTCTCTCTCTCTCTCTCTCTCCTCTCCTCTCTCTCTCTCTCTCTCTCCTCTCTCTCTCTCTCTCTCTCTCTCTCTCTCTCTCTCTCTCTCTCTCTCTCTCTCTCTCTCTCTCTCTCTCTCTCTCTCTCTCTCTCTCTCTCTGAGCCAGTGGTAGGAACCCCTTGTTTTGCTAGTGTGACTGCCATGATAACAGACCTGAAACTGCAGTTCGAAAACCAGCAAAACTGAGGAGTTACGTGAGAACCTGACAGCGTAAATCGATTCCCTCAAAAAAGAAAATAGCAATCTGCAAAGTCAAGTCTCTAGACTCATCACCAAAATGGGAAAGGTCGACGCTATTGAGAGCCGCCAGAAAGAACTACTGGCTAGACAGAAACAGGGTATCACACCACCTCCACCCGCTGGTGACTCCATCCCTCCATTCGAAAACACGACTCCTCTCTCAGCCGCCTCCTCCCCTCCCCCTGTCATCCTGAAAGAGCAGCTTACCCATGCTGACTCTACTGAGCATCCCGTTACGGTCAGTCAGGAGACGTGCGAGTCTACGGCAGGTGAGGCCAGCGGCGAAGATATGGGAGCTAAGCCCATCAAGGACCGGCCGCCACAAGCCCCGCGACTCTTCAGCTTCCGTCTGCCGCCCCCGGGTAAAGTGGCTGCCCTACTGATTGGCGACTCCAATCTACAGCGAGTGGATCGCCGCCGGCTTGATCCTAGCGGGTCCACGTGCGTGCGTACCCTGCGCGGGGTCAAGGCTGGTGACCTGGCTGCAACCCTAGAGACGTGTGACCTCCGTGAGGACATCAGCCGTGTTGTGGTCCACGTGGGTACAAACGACTGCGCCTCGGGCCACGACACGGAGGTGATTCTGAAGAGCTTCCAACGTCTCGCCAAGCAGGTCCGCCGTACATACCCTTCTGCTGCAGTTGCTTACACTGCAATCCTCCCCCAGGGTCGACGGTCACTACAAATAACAGAAACTGTCAACCAGCGCCTGGCTGAACACTGTGTAAGTGAGAAAGTGCTCTTCCTCCAAGAAAAGGCCTTCTTCACGCCACAGGGACAAGTTGCTGCTGCTCTCTTTAGCAGTGACAAACTGCATCTGAGTGAAAGAGGTGCAGGTGTCCTGCTCCGTCAGGTGAAACGGTTTTTATTTCACGCTGAAGATGAAGCTCTGCCTAACACTCGTATGCAGCGTAAACAAGGCTCGTCCAAAGACATACTCTATATTCCCGTAAATAAACAGAGTAGTAGCTACCGTAACCAACATACTGTAAAGTATGAGCAAGACTACCCACCACTGTTCTTTGGGCCTGACTCTAATTCTCGGGACTTAACTCCAGGTCCCACAAACAGCACCGAGCAGAGGTCAAAGTCTGCAAGTACCCGCCGGTGGGAGACTTCAGTGTTGGCGAGCAGCAATAACGGTGACAGGGCGGTTCTCTCTCGCCAAGCTGTCCCCGTCCCCAATAACCACAACAGCCAGCCTCCCGTTGACAAGACATCTCGCGCCACCGGTTCTACAGAGAACTCACATGCAGATGTCACCACTGGTGCCAGCATTCCTTCCCTACAGCCATTGTACCATCGACCTGACGCTGTAGCCGTGGATCCTCACGCCTTTTCGCCCTACTACGGGAATTACGGCCGCCCCATCGTTCCCTGGCCCCAGGCCACACACCCCGGACTGCCACCGTATCCAGTCTTCCAGCCGCCTTTCCAGCCGTACCCGCCACCCATCCCTCATTGGCAGTTACCCTACTTGATGGGTAATCTGAGGCCCCAAGCTGTGGTGTAATTAAATTAATCCGTGTCTGCTCGGCCCAGTGAGTGTGTTAGGTAGAACTAAGATGCACCGGCCCTTGCTGTGTACATAGCATTTATACTACTTGGTTTAGCGCGTAGCATTCAAAACTATTTGGTGGACTCCCAAGTTCTCTTGGCAAAAGAGACTTAACCGTACTGTGTGTGTATGTGATCCCATTTTGAGATCATCGTGCATTTTTGTGTATGTGATCCCATTTTGAGATCATAGAGGCTTTTTACAGTGACTTTGACATTAACGCAAACTGACGAGAAGCGATGCCGAACCTTCAATCAGTAGCGTACAATCACTTGGACTGAAAATCGGACACCTTAATATTTTTCACCTGTTTCACAAGGTCCCCGATATTTGTTTATTTTTAAATGAGCCATCGCACTTCCATCTCTTTGGTCTCACGGAATCACGTCTGGGCCCAAACATCAGTGATGCTAGCTTACTTATTCCTAACTTTTCTCTAATCCGGCGTGACCCAGGCTACCCTGGACACACTGGAATAGCTGTCTATGTACATAGCTCTATCCGTAATATGGTACGCAGACGTGAAGACCTTGAGTCTAGAGAGCTAGAGTGTGTGTGGCTGGAGGTGAAAATACCACATTCCTCTCCCATCCTTATCGCTTTATGTACAGAAATCCAGCTGCTACTGCTGACTGGTATGACGACTTTGTACAAGTGATGGATAAAGTGAACGACACCGGTAAAAATGTTCTCATTCTGGGATACTTTAACATCGATATGCTGAAACCCAAGCCGACATGGCAATCAGCGATCACTCTTTTCGGGCTAAAGCAGATGATTAAATCTCCAACGCGAGTATCAAGCTCTGCTGCCACCATTATCGACCACATTTACACTAATAACGTGAGCGTAAATGGTATGATAAAAAATAATAGTTGCATAAAAAGAAATTAAAATATATTATGTTTTGACAACATGAGATAATTAAATTTACGTTGCCTTGGATAAGAGCGGACACAAACGTGACGGAGTGGGTGGATTCATAATAATATGCTTGGAATTCGGCATCAAGTTCAAATACCGCCTATGACAAAGATGATACTGCACACGATCATGATTGAGTGAATACAGAATGAGCTCTTTGTAAGGAACACAAGTGTATACTGGACCAACAAGAGTGATGTACTTTCATAAACCCTTCCCTACACTGCAGGTACTAATTTAGCTCCAACTCCTCATTCAGATGGACGGTTTCTTTGCTGACGTTTACCCCGCACTGTACACACAGGGGAATGCGCGCTAAAAAGGCCAGCTCTTTAGAAAGTGGGGCCCATCACATGAGTCAGCTTTTTCCTGCGCCAGCCACAAAGCTGTAGCGGAGCACCGTGCTTAGTGGCTGACACAGGACGGAGTGAGCAGAGAGCACCGTGCTTAGTGGCTGACGCAGGACGGAGTGAGCAGAGAGCACCGTGCTTAGTGGCTGACACAGGACGGAGTGAGCAGAGAGCACCGTGCTTAGTGACTGACGCAGGACAGAACCCACTCGTGCAACTGCCCGCAGGTTTGCATAAAGGCGTCTTTCAGTTGAACATCTGTATGCTCTGTTTGTTTGCTCTGCACACCCACCTCAGAGCTGGAATTCCTTTTTTTTTTTTTTTTGACAGTGAAAGACGAATGCATGGCGGCAGACATGAAGTCAGCTTCAGATATGATGCAATGTCGTGTGTCCTAAATTTATGTATACAACATTTATTGTGAGCAGAAAAAATGTAAACACAAAATGTACAGTTGAGGCCTCTACAAAAACGTAAGAAGAGGTATTTGTATCCGAATTTCAATACATGCAACTGTGCAATTTCAATACATGCAACTCTGTAATTTCAATAATGCAACTCTGTAATTTCAATACATGCAACTCTGTAATTTCAATACATGCAACTCTGTAATTTCAATACATGCAACTCCGTAATTTCAATACATGCAACTCTGTAATTTCAATACATGCAACTCTGTAATTTCAATACATGCAACTCTGTTGTAATCAAGTCAACTGTATACGTGTTTAACCCTTGAGCTGTCGCTGTTTGTAACGGCTCCCCCCCCCCCTCCTTCACCCCTCCCCCCCTCAACCCCCCCGCGATGATTCCTGCATGAATCATCACAACAAAAAAGCGCTGCCGACAGCCACAAGTATTGTCAACGACAACCCCTCTCCCCCCGTCCCCACCCGGGTCTGCCCTGGGGGACTTGGGTGGGGTTAGGTATTTTTTAGTTCCCAGGGTCACCCTGGTCAGCCCCACAGGGTGGGTTTTTCTCTCTATTCTGGGGCATGTGTTTCTGTCTACCCTTTGTCCATTCACCTGTATTTGCCTTTTTAAAACTCTCCCTACTGTCTGCACTGCCTGTAGCTCTTGATACTGGATGTGTGTTGCTAAATGGTCTTAGCTTTATTTAGGCCCCATGTGTTAGGTTTATTTAATGTATTTGACCGGCTGGTGACATACATTCAATGTTCTGTTTATTTTTTTTCACAAGCAGTGCAGGCACGTCCTGAGAAAGCCTTGTTGCTGTCGGGACGTTAAGCAATGTACAATCAATCAAAACCTCTCCCCCTCCCCCCCCCCCCCAAAGTATTTTAAATCTCAGACTTTATAGGATGGGACGCGGTGGGGCGATTTTAGTAGAATGCCCGTGACTTAAAAGGCGTGCATACCTCGGACCTAACAGTGAAGTAACACACTAGAAATTACGTCATATCAGCGGTGTGTGTGTGTGTGCGTGCGTGCGTGCGTGCGTACACACGAGTATCTCCGGTGTTTGTGTACGTACAGGCCTGAAACTTTATGAAATGCTTTAATCGAGATGTATTTTGGAGAGACTCCGAGCAATTTTAAATTGGGTGACTCTTTAAAGAGAAAAACTGCCGTTTATGTAAAGTCGGTTGACCCGCATTTGAGTCCGTAATGTTCGTTGTATTGACTTGGAATTGTGGTTATAGCTAGCTTGGAAATAAGACATTGGATGAGTTGTTAATCCACCGTTCTACATCTTCAACGTTTAAAATAATATTTATTATTTCATTTTTGCAACTTTTGGAGCCACGTTATATAATCAACTCCTCTTATAACAAGGTGGGATATAACTCAAGTCGGATATAACCAAGCTGTGTGCAGGTCCCGGCCAGGTCCGTGCCGCTTTGTCTGTGTCTAATTAATCCGCTTATAACAAGGCGGGACATAACAACATTTCCGATAAAACAAATGTTATTTCTTTTTTCGCGGCGCTGCCGAGTCCGCTTATGACAAACCTTTACATTAGCAAAGGAAACAGGCAAATGCTCCATTTTCACATTTGCTTACTTAAAACTGTGTACTCAGACATTGCGTGCGTTTTGCCTTTGTGTACTCAGACATTGCGTGCGTTTTGCCTTTGTGTACTCAGACATTGCGTGCGTGTTGACTTTGTCACGTTTGGATCTCGTACAATATGGCGCTTCCACGTGCTTTCCTGATGCTACAAGTACTGAGCATTGTGATCGTGGTCTTGTGCAAAGGTTAGCTGTGATTAGCGGCAGCAGCTCTGCTTTTTGGTAGGACGTACGAACTGTGTACACAAGCCAGAACAAAAAGGTGACTGCCAAGCGTGTAGAATGCAGAGAAAAGCCCAACGAAGAAAGAAACACGCTTAGAAAAGACAGTCACAACACATGCACTAATATTTCAGGTTGTTCAAAATGCTTTAACTGTATCTACATGAACAATGTATACGTCAGATATTTGCAGAACTGTAATTTAAACTTCGCTTATAACATTACCAATTCTGGGTGCCATGACAATTTGTTATATCAGGTGTTTACTGTGAGAATAAAACACAAACATTACTTATATCCACACACATTACTTATATCCACACACATTACTTATATCCACAAACATTACTTATATACACACACATTACTTATATCCACAAACATTACTTATATCCACACACATTACTTATATCCACACACATTACTTATATCCACAAACATTACTTATATCCACACACATTACTTATATCCACACACATTACTTATATCCACAAACATTACTTATATCCACAAACATTACTTATATCCACACACATTACTTATATCCACACACATTACTTATATCCAAGCCAGTCAAAACACACAAACATTACTTATATCCAAGCTAGTCAAAACACACAAACATTACTTATATCCAAGCCAGTCAAAACACACACACATTACTTATATCCAAGCCAGTCAAAACACACAAACATTACTTATATCCAAGCCAGTGAAAGAGAAAAATCATATTTTAAGTTGACTTATCCGAGTTTTGAAAAACATTCGACTTATAATAATAATAATAAGGAAGATTTATAAGGCGCCAATACATGGTAAGATGCTCTAGGCGCCGTACATATGAACAAAACATACAAATATTACACAAAAAGTGACAAAGCCACATGTACAATTACACAAAATAACAGAATTATGACTAAATACATGAACACTGATAATCAAAGTGGGAAAAGATGGGTTTTAAGACTGTGTTTAAAACTGGCACTAGACTCACTGTGTCTCAATGATTTAGGAAGATCATTCCAGGCTGATGGACCCTGGTAAGAAAAAGATCTCTGCCCAAATCCTTTAGTCCTTACTGTAGGAATACGAAGCATTTTATTGTCAGACGCAATTGCCTCGAAGGGATATAACAGTGAAGGAGCTCTGAGAGATCAGTGGGTCCAGTGCCAGAAAGAGAAACATGACAAATGGACAAGACTTTGTGCTTGACTCTCTCTTTCACTGGCAACCAGTGGGGAGCGTGCAGGATGGGGGACACATGGTCTGACCTTTTCGCTTTCATGACCAGACGTGCGGCTGAATTTTGGACTCTCTGGAGCCGATCAAATAGATACTGCGGGCATCCAGATACGAGTGAGTTGGCATAGTCAATGCGAGACAGAACAAATGAACAAACCAGAGTTTTTGTAGCCTCTGACTTCCTCTAAGTTCGATGCAACGGAGCCGTTTTCAGTTGAATATTATAGAAAAAAACAAACAGCCTTGGCTACGGGGAAAATGGTTCGACTTATTCGAGTTTGGAAAACGAGAAACGCATTAGACTTATCCGAAGTTTAATTAACTACAAACTGGACCGTTTTAGATTATCCGAAGTTTAATTAACTACAAACTGGACCGTTTTAGACTATCCGAAGTTTTTTAAACTACAAACTGGACCGTTTTAGACTTATCCGAAGTTTAATTAACTACAAACTGTACCGTTTTAGACTTATCCGAAGTTTAATTAACTACAAACTGGACCGTTTTAGACTTATCCGAAGTTTAATTAACTACAAACTGGACCGTTTTAGACTTATCCGAAGTTTAATTAACTACAAACTGGACCGTTTTAGACTTATCTGAAGTTTAATTAACTACAAACTGGACCGTTTTAAATTATCCGAAGTTTAATTAACTACAAACTGGACCGTTTTATAAATACGTTGTAAAAGTCAGTTGTAGAAGAGCAGTTTTTGACAAAGGAAAATTTTGTTTCGACCTAAACATATTTCGACCTGTCCGTCTTTGACATGGGTGTATGGAACTGCCTCTTTGACTTGGGTGTATGGAACTGCCTCTTTGACTTGGGTGTATGGAACTGCCTCTTTGACTTGGGTGTATGGAACTGCCTCTTTGACTTGGGTGTATGGAACTGCCTCTTTGACTTAGGTGTATGGAACTGCCTCTTTGACTTTGACTTGGGTGTATGGAACTGCCTCTTTGACTTGGGTGTAGGGAACTGCCTCTTTGACTTGGGTGTATGGAACTGCCTCTTTGACTTGGGTGTATGGAACTGCACTTTTAAAAAGAATTAGTTCGGCTTATCCGTCTTTGACTTGGGTGTATGGAACTGCATTTTAAAAAAGAATTAGTTCGGCTTATCCGTGTTTGACTTGGGTGTATGGAACTGCATTTTAAAAAGAATTAGTTCGGCTTATCCGTCTTTGACTTGGGTGTATGGAACTGCATTTTAAAAAAAGAATTAGTTCGGCTTATCCGTCTTTGACTTGGGTGTATGGAACTGCATTTTTTTTTTTAAATTAGTTCGGTTTATCCGTCTTTGATTTGGATGTATGGAACTGCATTTAAAAAAGAATTAGTTTGGCTTATCCGTCTTTGACTTGGGTGTATGGAACTGCATTTTAAAAAAAGAATTAGTTCGGCTTATCCGTCTTTGACTTGGGTGTATGGAACTGCATTTTTAAAAAGAATTAGTTCGGTTTATCCGGCTTTTGAGAGGAGAAACACCTTCGACTCATCCGAAGTTCGACTGATGCGGAGGCGAGTTATCCGTTGTAAAAGTAGTCATAGAAAGCCGTTGGCCGGGACATTTGTTAAATTTTTGTTTGTTCGACTGATCCATTTTCGACTTAAGCTTACGGGACTGTATACGCTTGTGCTGATCTCTGATAATAGATCTTATGGCTTCAGATATGATTGTGTGCTGGTTTAAGATTCTGTAAGCCAAAAAGACCAAAATCATGGACCAGTACACGATTAGCGGGATCTATCTCTCACAAAGTGTCATCAAACGTTCATTCTAGTTTGGTATGAACATGAAGTGTCAGCAAGCGTTCATTCTATCTAGTTTGGTATGGACATGAAGTGTAAGCAAAAGTTCATTCTAGTTTGGTATGGACATGAAGTGTAAGCAAACGTTCATTCTAGTTTGGTATGGACATGAAGTGTAAGCAAAAGTTCATTCTAGTTTGGTATGGACATGAAGTGTAAGCAAACGTTCATTCTAGTTTGGTATGGACATGACGTGTAAGTAAACGTTCATTCTATCTAGTTTGGTATGGACGTGACGTGTAAGCAAACGTTCATTCTAGTTTGGTATGGACATTAAGTGTAAGCAAACGTTCATTCTAGTTTGGTATGGACATGATGTGTTAGCAAACGTTCATTCTATTTTTGAATGAAGGCAGGAATGAACAGGAAGGTGCGTGCTATGTATGAAAACTGGATGCCATTTTGCGTGTCCACACAGGGTCTGTAATTCTGGTACTCTTCAATAATTACTTACCAGTCTATCTGACAGTTATCAAATCCGTTTTGAGTGCGCACAGCTACAGCCGACGTCTGCCCGAGATGACCTATTGCTCACTGAAGGGCCAGCAACCAATCAGTTTTGTGTCCAGAATATCTATCTATCTATCTGTCTGTCTGTCTGTCTGTCTGTCTGTCTGTCTAATCTCCCGTAGTCTTGCCGACCGTTGGGGCACCACTGATGACTTGGCAACCAGCTCCCTCCATTCCTTTCTGTTCTCTGCCATTCTCAGCGTATCGCCCAGCTTCAGTCCTGTCAACTCTGAGATATTGTCCTCCCATCTTTTCCTCTGTCTTCCTCTCCTTCGTCCTCCTTGCACAGTGCCTTGCGGGATTGTTTTGGCAAGCCCTGCTGAACGCGTGACATGCCCATACCACTTCAGTTTGCGTTTTCTCACAATGGCTAATAAGTCTTCATAGGGCCCGATGGCTTGCCTGATTCTGCTTCCCACTTCCTCGTTTGTGATGTGATCTCTGTATGAGATGCCAAGCAGCCTTCGAAAACATCTCATTTCAGTGGCTTGTATCCTCCTTTCAAGGTCTGCTGTGAGGGTCCATGCCTCGCAGGCATACAAGAACACTGAGATGACTAAGGAGCGCATCAGTCTGATCTTGGAGCAGAGTGTGATGTTTCTGTCTTTCCATATGGTCTTCAATCTTGTCAGTGCTGTTGTTGTCTGCACAATCCTGGACAGTATTTCTGGTTTTGATCCCTCATCTGTCACAATGGCTCCTAAGTATTTGAATTTCTTAACTGTTTCCAGTTTTTGGCCTCCAACCATGATTTCAGTGCCAATGCCACTGGCGTTATTGGTCATCAGTTTGGTCTTCTCTGCACTGATTTCCATCCCATATGCTATTGCTGTACTATCCAGCTTTTCCACCAGCTGAGCTAGCTCCTTCTCTGTTCATGCAAGGCCATCAATGTCGTCCGCAAAGCGCAAGTTCGTGATTGTTCTGTCTCCAATACTGACAGTTCCTTCATGATCTTTCAGAGCGTCCGTCATGATTCTTTCCAGGAAGATGTTGAAAAGAGTAGGTGAGAGCAAGCAGCCTTGTCTGACTCCAGCTGTAGTCCTAAACCAGTTTCCTATTTTGCCGTTGAAGCAGACTGCGCTAGTGGCCTTGTTGTAAAGGTTTGCTATGACTTTGATCAGGTTGGCATTGATGTTGTATAGCTTCATGGTGGACCAAAGGGCTACATGCCACACCCTGTCAAACGCTTTCTTAAAATCCACAAAGCCATGATAGAGGTCCTGCTGGTGCTGGAGGTATCTCTCACATAGAACTCTCAGGTTGAAGATCTGCTCAGTTGTGCTGCGCCCTGGTCTGAAGCCTGCCTGTTCCTCAGCTATGATTTCCTCTGCCTGTGGCTTCAGCCTGTTCAGTAGGATCTTTAACATGACTTTGCTTGGGTGGGATATAAGACTGATGTGCGATAGTTCTGGCATTGATGTAAGTTGCCTTTTTTGGGGAGAGTTATTATAAGTGATTGGGTCGATGGTGTGGGCCAATCCCCTGACTGTCAGATCTTATTGCAGATTGTTAGTAAGGCGCTTATCGTGTCTTCTCCCCCTTCTTGCACTAGCTCTGCAGGGATGTTGTCTGCTCCTGCTGCCTTCCCTTTTTTCAGCGACTTCACTGCAGCCTCTACTTCTTCTCTGAGGATGGGATAGTTGCCATTGTTGGTCACGGGTGGGTTGACAAGTATGCCTGGGTCCCCTGCAGCTCGGTGGTTGTACAAATCTGAGCAGTACTCTGTCCATCTCTTCAGTATGTCTTGGTCTTCCGTAAGACAGTTCCCTTCACTATCTTGAATTATCGAGGAGCGTCCTTGTTTACACTGGTCAGGTCTTTCACCAGCTGGTATGCTTTTTTGCTATTATTTTTGTTCAGATTTTCTTCTACGTGTTTACACTGATCTTCAATCCACTTATTCTTTGCTTTTTTCATGCTTTTCTTGATATCCTGGTTAATTTCCCTGTATTGTTTAGATCCTTCTACCTCTGATTTCTTTTTCTTTAATTCTCGACGCTTGTCACATAGAACAAAGATGTCAGCTGTAACCCAAGGTTTCTTTGCTTGTCGGTGTTTGCCAAGGATCACACTGGCTGTTTGGGTTACAACAGTGTTAAATGTGTCAATCAGTGTGTCCACGTCCGTATCTTCTGCACCTAGAAGTAGCAGTGGTGCGAATTTTCCTCCTATTTTTGCCTGAAAGGCTTCCGCTACCTCTGGGTCTTTTATCTTCTCGAGGTCGAACTTGATTCTGGTGGGACCCTGCTTGTTGACCTTCTTTAGGCGGAGTCGGAAGGTCATCATCACTAAGTCATGGTCGCTTCCAATGTCTGCTCCTGGAAAACTTCTTGTCTTGGCAATGTTCACACTGGTTTGGAAGCGTCTCTTCACCATGATGTAGTCAATTTGGTTATGGTGCTCTCCGTTCGGGCTGTGCCATGTCCACCTTCTGGATGCTTTGTGCGGGCCAAACGTGTTCGTCAGCTTTAGATCATTTGAACTGGCAAATTCCAGGAGCCTTAAGCCTCTGTCGTTGGTCTCTGCATTCATTGCAGTAGCGTCCGCATGTGCCTTTCCAGTTCCTAGCAGCATCCTCTCCTATTTTGGCATTCCAGTCTCCCTGCACCACAAGAATGTCTTTCTTGGGGGTCTGGTCCAGAACTGCTTGCAGTTGGTCATAGAAGTCTTCTATTTCCTCATCGCCATAGTCTCTTGTTGGGGCATAAACTTGTACAATGGTGATATTAAATGGGGTTGCCCTCAAGCGTATGGTGATAAGCCTACTGGAGACTGGCCGACAACTCATGACGGTGTTCACGATGTCTTTGTGGACGAGAAATCCGACACCCTGTTCGTGTTTGTCTTCTCTGCCACTGTAGTACAGTTTGTTGTTTTGCTGGGTTGATGTTTCCCCAAGGTTCTTCCATCGTACTTCGCAAAGTCCTAGGATGGTCCAATGGTATCTGTTCTTTTCATGTGTCAGCTCCTCTACCTTTCCAGGCATTCTTAATGTTCTGACGTTCCAAGTGCCAATGCTGATGTTGTTTCTGGCACGGAGTTTTGATGGTGATGGTGCACCAGTAACACACTTAACACCTCTGCCCTGGCGCAAAACAAAAGGCGCGGTCCTTGTTCCGGGCGACGACCGATCCGGTATGGATTGAGGTAAGGTTGTCATTGCATGTGGTGTGTCTTGGGCAAAAGAACCTGGCGGAGCCCATCCTTCTCCAGGCTGTTAACCACAACCGAAACTCCACATAACGTGTGGCTCGCCTTGGTCCTGGACACGTGGCCGGTGAGACCCTCATGGGACTCTTTCGCCCTGGGTGGCGACTTCATCAAGGAAGTTCATACACCCAATCAGGTACCGTGTCAGCACCCTAGCCTTTGGTTATCCAAAACCTAACCTGCAAGGCAGCAGGGGACTCGTGGAGGGCGGGGTCGTCTATGTCCCGTGCAGATGTGAACATCTGCCCACTGCCCCTAAACAGGTTTGGGCTTACATCCTGACCAAATGTAAACAGGTTTGGGCTTACATCCTGACCCAATGTAAACAGGTTTGGGCATTCATACTGACCCAATGTAAACAGGTTTGGGCTTACATCCTGACCCAATGTAAACAGGTTTGGGCTTTCATACTGACCCAATGTAAACAGGTTTGGGCTTTCATCCTGACCCAATGTAAACAGGTTTGGGCTTTCATCCTGACCCAATGTAAACAGGTTTGGGCTTTCATACTGACCAAATGTAAACAGATTTGGGCATTCATACTGACCAAATGAAAGCCCAAACCTGTTTACATTTTGTCAGTATGTGTTCCGCTGTTTGACATCTCTTCTTCAGCTACAAGGTCGAGATTTTGTCAGAAAGTGAAATAAAATTAGAAAACCGCATCAAAGCACGATTTCCTGCCCCAATGCCACTTAGGACATTGCAGGCAAACACCATCAACATGTGAGTGTTGTGCGGCTTAGACTGTCCCTCTACAGTCGGAGCATAGCACCGTAACACCATCACTGTCCCTCTACAGTGGTTAAGGCGCCTGCCACCAATGCCAAAGGTGCGCGGTTCGATACCGGGTTCCGGCGTTGGACTTTTCTCCTCTGGTAAGTGTCACCGTTAATTCGGGCGGACCGTCGGGGGTTCTTTCTCCGGGTACTCCGGTTCTTCCACCCCCCCCCCCCCCACCCCCCCCCCCCACCCCCACCCCCACTTTGGTACCGGTTTCAGGCCACTTTACAAATTTCAAATACAAGCGATCAAAAATCTCTGTAACTTCAGTAGCTGACTGGCCCTTCGTTTGTCTTGTACTGTGTTTGTCTTAAATGGCGTAAATCCGTGTCTGTTTCGTGAGTGTGTGTGTTGGGTTTCAGGCGCGGCGCTTTGAGTCGATTTCCCCAAAAATTGAGAAAAAGCGCCTATATAATAACGGTATTATTATTATTATTATTACCATCACTGTCCCTCTACAGTCGGAGCATAGCACCGTAACCCCCATCACTGTCCCTCTACAGTCGGAGCATAGCACCGTAACACCATCACTGTCCCTCTACAGTCGGAGCATAGCACCGTAACACCATCACTGTCCCTCTACAGTCGGAGCATAGCACCGTAACACCATCACTGTCCCTCTACAGTCGGAGCATAGCACCGTAACCCCAATCACTGTCCCTCTACAGTCGGAGCATAGCACCGTAACACCATCACAGCGCTGCCCTAAAGACATGGTTTTAGCAGAGAGAACACAAAGTGCGGATGTCAGATGAAAATCGTAGCTGTCTGGATGGAGTGTCAATGTGCAACAGATCAGAGAGATAGACGGTTCGCAGTCAAATAGAGCAGTGAATGTCAGTGAGAGAATTGTATACTGTATTCTAGCAGGGACAGGCAACCAGTGGAGCTGGTGAAGAAGGGGCGTTACGTGGTCTGCCTTACAAGACGAGCAGCAGCATTCAGGACTTTTTGTAGTTTTTCTATGAGGTACTGAGGACAACCAGCAAGCAAGTCATTACCATAGTCTAGCCTGGACAGCAAGCAAGGCATCACCATAGTCTAGCCTGGACAGCAAGCAAGACTTTACCATAGTCTAGCCTGGACAGCAAGCAAGGCATTACCATAGTCTAGCCTGGACAGCAAGCAAGGCATTACCGTAGTCTAGCCTGGACAGCAAGCAAGGCATTACCATAGTCTAGCCTGGACAGCAAGCAAGGCATTACCGTAGTCTAGCCTGGACAGCAAGCAAGGCATTACCATAGTCTAGCCTGGACAGCAAGCAAGGGTTTACCATAGTCTAGCCTGGACAGCAAGCAAGGCATTACCATAGTATAGCCTGGACAGCAAGCAAGGCATTACCATAGTCTTGCCTGGACAGCAAGCAAGGCATTACCATAGTCTAGATTGGACAGCAAGCAAGGCATTACCATAGTCTAGCCTGGACAGCAAGCAAGGCATTACCATAGTCTAGCCTGGACAGCAAGCAAGGCATTACCATAGTCTAGCCTGGACAGCAAGCAAGGCATTACCATAGTCTAGCCTGGACAGAACAAACGAACACACGAATGTTTATGTGCCTCCTGTGGAAAGCTACTGGCGAGCAGAGCTAATACGGCGCTGTTCAAAGTATGCAGGCCTACAGACACTAAGACCATAGTAGTGCATTGACTGAGCAGAATCTAAGGCTTTTGGCTGTGGATGTGAAAGTAATGTTAGTACTTTCAACTTGCCGGGAGATGGGAAGTGACTCAGTAACTAAACAACGTGGGTAAGCTAGAAGGACAGCCTCTATATTACCGTCGTTCAGCTGTAAGTAATGTGAGTACTGTCAACTGGCAGGGAGGTGGGAAGTGACTCAGTAACTGAACAACGTGGGGAAGCTAGAACGACAGTCCCTGTTTGATCGTCGTTCAGCTTCAGCTTGTTAACTTACATTCACGACATCGCATAGATGATATACAGGCTTCCGAACGCTTAACTACAGTACGAGCTTCTCTTGGCAGACTGTGATTACGCAACTGAGTGTCGTCAATATAAGAGACGTTAGATAAAGAATGACTATTTATAACAACAGACAGTGGCAGTGTGTACATTACAAAAAGTAGCGGTCCAAGAACCCAACCTTGTGGTACACCGAATACAAGGTGCATGCGTTACTCAAATCTACCGCAGTAACAGTCTGAGTTCTTTTTTCCAAATAACGGCCGCAGAATGCAAATACGCCGTGTGTATTCATGCAAATACGCCGTGTGTATTCATGCAAATACGCCGTGTGTATTCGTGCAAATACGCCGTGTGTATTCATGCAAATACGCCGTGTGTATTCATGCAAATACGCCGTGTGTATTCATGCAAATACGCCGTGTGTATTCATGCAAATACGCCGTGTGTATTCATGCAAATACCCCGTGTGTATTCATGCAAATACGCCGTGTGTATTCGTGCAAATACGCCGTGTGTATTCATGCAAATACGCCGTGTGTATCATTCAAATACGCCGTGTGTATTCATGCAAATACGCCGTGTGTATTCATGCAAATACGCCGTGTGTATTCATGCAAATACGCCGTGTGTATTCATGCAAATATGCCGTGTGTATTCGTGCAAATACGCCGTGTGTATTCGTGCAAATACGCCGTGTGTATTCGTGCAAATACGCCGTGTGTATTCATGCAAATACGCCGTGTGTATTCATGCAAATACGCCGTGTGTATTCATGAGGTTATTTGTGAAACTGTTAGTCGTATTAATGGGAAACGCCTATAAGTATGTGTCCCTCTCTTGTGTGCGATATTCACTGATTTTTAATCACACATGTTTTTCGTTTTCCTCTTTACAGCCGCCATGGCTTCCAATGCTGCATCACGTCACCGCGACCACCACGTGACCAGTCATGGACGACAACCAATGCGATTTCACATGATCTGGGCAGAGCTCATTGCAAAAAAGTTCATCTTATAAAAGGTGTGTATGTACCTGAAAACAGAGTTTGGAGAAAAGACGTGTATATATAAGATTACGTGTTGATGTATATAAAATATTACAAAGCCCCCTCCCCCCCCCCCCACACACACACACTCAGACCGTTGTACCGTAAGTTAAAAACAAACAAACAAACACAGATTACTCTGCTTCTTTGTATCTCTTGACTATTTTTCTTTTCGATTTGAATATTATTATATCATATTGAGCAACATTTTGCTTGATATAGTGCCGATAACAGGCAGATGTGATTACGAGACCAGAATCAAAATGTCCGAGTCGTACGACGAGGACATTTTGGTTCGGTCAAGTAGTCATATCTGGCGGTTATCGGCGCTATTTCAAGCAAAATGTTGCTCAATATAACTCATGTGATTATTAGCATCATATGATTATTAGTATTCCTAAAACGAAAAATATGTTGGTGACGACACGCCAAATGCATCAACGTGGTTTGCAACCCCTTCAGCTGTCCCTTCACTCTCAGCCCATAGAGCAAGTGTCAAAGCATCGTTTGTTAGGAGTGACAGTCGACGAACAGCTCAGCTGGGAGCCGCACATAGAAACTGCCTGTAAAACTATTTCGAAGAATCTCTATTATCCAAATTAAGTCGTATAGTTCACATTGATGCTCGAAAACTATTCTTTAACGCACACATCAAGACACATTGTAATTATGCTTCCAATATCTTGGACGGTTGTGGAGACATTCATTTGAAAAAGATTAATTCCCTTTACCGGCATGGTATTAAGCTTATTCTTCCTGGTTCGTCCCCTACTGATGAAAGACTGAAGGCCCTTAATATCCTACCACTTAGTAAACATTTGGAACTTAATAGATGCTTACTTGTGCACAAAATTCTAAACGATGCCACCCCTCCCTATCTCCGTGAGCTGTTTTCCCACACGGGGCGGTCAGTGGCGCAGTGTTTAAGGAGCCTGCCACCAATGCCAAAGGTGCGAGGTTCGAAAACGGATTCCGGCATCGGACTTTTCTCCTATGGTAAGTGTCACCGTTAATTCGGGCGGACCGTCGGGAGTTCTTTCTCCGGGTACTCCGGTTCTTCCACCCCCACCCCCCCCCCCCCACCCACCCACCCCTCACCCCCCACACTTTGGTACCGGTTTCAGGCCACTTTACAAATTTCAAATACAAGCGATCAAAAATCTCTGTAACTTCAGTAGCTGAACTGGCCCTTCGTCTGTCTTGTACTGTGTTTGTCTTAAATGGTGTAAATCCGTGTCTGTTACGTGAGTGTGCGTGTTGGGTTTCAGTTCGCGGCGCTTTGAGTCGATTCGCCCAAAAATTGAGAAAAAGCGCCTATATAATAACGGTATTATTATTATTATTATTATTATTATTATTATTATTATTATTATTATTATTATTATTATTATTATTAATAGAGAGAACACGAGGAACAGCTTACTCCATCTCCCAAAACCGATTATCGACATCTTCAAATCTAGCATATCATTTTCCGGTGTTAAGTCATGGAATAACTTGCCCTCTCATTTAATATCTATTTTAAAGTTATCTATCTTCAGAGCTCGCGTCCATAAATATCTGCTGTCGTTGTGAATGTTCTATCTTTCTGCTTAGTATGTTGCTCCAGCACAGCAGATTGCTGCAGATTATGTAATAGTATGTTATGTAATAGTTCGACTGTCTGCTGTCTGCATTAACATGTCAGTTCATACCAATATATATATATTGTTTTAAATTCTTTCTTTTCAATTTTATTTTATTATTATTTCTTTTCTTTTTTCTCTGGGGGGGGGGGGAGGAGAGGGGGGGAGGGGGGAGGGGGAGGGGGGAGGGAAATGGGTCTTTTTACTTATATATGTTTTATCCTTTGCTGTATCGTCTGATGTATTTTTATATGTGTAGAGTAGCAGGACACTTTGGTTGGTTGTACATTGCTTAACGTCCCGACAGCAACACGACTTTCTCAGGATGTGCCTGCACTGCTTGTGAAAAAAAAAAAAACTAAACGGAATATTGAATGTATGTCGCCAGCCGGTCAAATACGCTACATAAACCTAAGACCGTTTAGCAACACACATCCCATATCAAGAGCTACAGCGCAGACAGCTCAAACTGAACGACGACAAAACGGAGGCCATGCTGGTAGGCACTCGCCAGAAACTTTCCCAGCTCCCTCCCTCTCTCCACCTTCAACTCGACAGCACCCCCATCTCCCTCTCTGACTCGGTCAAGAACCTTGGCGTTATCCTCGATTCCTCTCTTTTCATGACCAGCTTCGTCTCCACCACGGCCCAGGCATGTTATTTCCGCCTCTCCCGCATCAGTCAGATCAGAAAATACCTCACTACCGAAGCTGCCACCAAACTCGCTGTCTCTCTCATCCTATCTCGCATTGACTACTGCAACTCTCTCCCTTCCGGCCTTCCTCACTCCACCACTCTCACTCTCCAGCGCGTCCAGAACAACGCTGCCCGCCTCGTCCTCAGAAAGAAAAAATCCGACCACATCACTCCCCTGCTCAAGCTCCTTCACTGGCTCCCCATCCCCCAAAGCATCCAATACCAGATTCTGTCTCTCTGCTACAAATCCCTGAACAACTACGCTCCTACCTAACTCTCCAACTTACTTCACCCCTACACTCCTTCCCGCTCCCTCCGCTCCGCCTCCGACCCTCTCCGCCTCCTCATCCCCCGCACCAAACTCAGCACTTTCGGCCCCCGCTCCTTCTCAGTATACGGTCCATCCACCTGGAACACTCTCCCACTCTCTCTCCGTCAGAAACACTCTTTCTCCTCCTTCCAGTCCGCCCTCAAAACTCACCTCTTTCAACAGTTCTAGCACTATATCACCACACTCCCCACCCCAAGCTGACCGTCGTAATGTATTTTCACTATTTGTGGTACGTGAGTCATTGTCTAAAGCGTTGTGCGAGTTTTGAGTGCGCGCTTAGAGTTATAATTATTGTAAGATAAGCGCATTATAAATACCGTAATTATTATTTATTATTAGTAGGCAGAGTTTTAAAAAAAGAAAATACAGGTGACTGGACCAAGGGTAGAAAGAAACACATGCCCCAAAATAGAGGGGAAAACCCACCCTGTCGGGCTGACCAGGGTGACCCTGGGAACTAAAATGTAGTTAACCCCACCCAAGTCCCCCAAGGCAGCCCGGGTGGGGGTCAGGACATTTTGGAAGATAGGCATTGCTATGCCTAAAACTTTTTATCCTGGATAAAAACGTTTCATCATCATCATCATCATCATCATCCATGTACCCAGTCCAAAACAAAACTGCCTCGCGTCATTTATTTTGTGGCTGATTTCGGTGTTCTGACAAAAACACATGAATGGCAGGCGAACTTCATGTCACTGTCGACTCAGCGCGTAGATTTCGTCTGACTTTGAAGACATCGGTGCTTTGTACAACCGTGCGTGCGTGCGTGTAAATTATGCGTGTAAACAGACCTCGAAAATGCCAGCAGGTTTGTTTATTTAATTCTTTTCTCAGGTTGTCGATATCGCCAGCTGACATCTCGTCAACGTCACCAGTCAGTGCAGCGACTGGTGTCTGTTCGCCGTCCGTTTGTGTGCATAGGATAGACATTTCCAGCGTCCGTACACACTAAGAAGTATTTCTTGACATCTACACAAGGAGCTTGTTCGCGTTTTGAAAAATACAAGCGTCATCAAGATCGAGTCTTACTGGCGAGCAAGGGATTTTTGGAAGGAAAGGATATAAAGCAAGTACATGAATATTAATTTGATGGTTATATGTCAAAGAAGGACAAACTTTATGGAGTGGGTACATAATTATATATATGCTTAATCATATCAACATCTCTCTGTCTGTCTGTCTCTGTCTGTCTGTCTGTCTGTCTCTCTCTCTCTCTCTCTCTCTCTCTCTCTCTCTCTCTCTCTCTCTCTCTCTCTCTCTCTCTCTCTCTCTCTCTCTCTCTCTCTCTCTCTACATTTATGTAGTAGATGTAGCAACGGCAAGTTTGAAAACTGGTCCTGTTACCAATAACTTCTACCGTTGGAAAATAAAGGTTCATTGTTCTCTCTCTCTCTCTCTCTCTCTCTCTCTCTCTCTCTCTCTCTCTCTCTCTCTCTCTCTCTCTCTCTCTCTCTCTCTCTCTCTCTCTCTCTCTCTCTCTCTCTCTCTAATTAATTGTCGTATTTATCAGTCCATGTGTTGTCTCCCTCGCTTCTCTGCTGTGAGTCGACGGAGCCACCCAGTGTGGCACCCACCTTCACTCCGGCTCATATATTGCCAACACTCATTAGATGGAGCAACACACCGTGATCATTTTATAACGTCTGAATCTGACAATCTGGCCAACTGTTTAGTGTCCGACATTGAATCTATAGCGTATTAATCGATTAGCCTTTTGGATTTATTTCGTGCAACGAATTTGTTTCTGTGAATAGTGTGTGACGATCATTATCTTCCTGCATTTTCCTTTTCTATCAAAACTGAGGCAATAGACTCTTCTTGTTATAGCGAAGGAGCCTATGTCTTTATCATATATTATACGGTCTACGATCAGTGACTCATTTCATTCGCTTTTCAGAACGTCACGATACATTATTTCCCCTACGCGGGACGTGACGCTAAGGAGCCGGTATTTATATCGCAGATACGGTATATTATCAGTGACTCATTCGCCTACGGAACATAAGGCGACTTTCTTTCCCCGACGTGGGGCGTGACGTGGGGCGTGTGGGGCGTGACGTGGGGCGTGACGTTACCTGCAGAGACAGCGACAGAGCTGAAATTTCAGCTCTGTAGTTTCTCCTGTATTTTGTTTAACTTTGTTAGCGTTCATACGCATTCATTTGTTCTTATTTGAATTTCGTACACATTTTTCCCCCACGTGTTCATTCCTCATGCCTGCCTGTAGCCCAACTGTACCCCAGTGTTCGCTGCGAAAGCAAGATTTACGGATAGGGCATCTTAACATTTATCATTTATACAACAAAGTGCCCGACGCCACTGTTTTACTTTCACAACCCCAACCCTTTCATGTATTTGGATTTACGGAGTCTAGACTCAGAGAACATATTAGTGACGACTCCATCTCCATTCATAATTATACTATATTCCGTAGAGATGCATCATCTGCTGGGCATACCGGTATAGCTGTGTACCTTCATAACTCTATCCGCCAATACGTTACCCGCCGCAAGGATTTAGAGTCTAGTCACGTGGAAAGTTTATTCCTTGAATTGAAATGTGATAAATCTTCCCCCACACTTATCGGATTTATTTATCGCACCCCTTCAGCCACATTCTCATGGCATGATGATGTTGTCACCATGATGGATAAGGTGCAACTACGTAACAACAAAGACATACACCTTCTAGGCGATTTTAATATTGGACCTTCTAAAGACTGGTCATGCGGCGTGGAATTGCACCACCTCATTATTTGGCCTGCAACAGATGGTTCGTTCTCCCACAAGTTGCTTTGTCATCCGCCACATTGATTGACCACATCTACATTACAAATATATCTGCTGTCAAGAACGTCCATGTGCCGAATGTAGCCATTAGTGATCACTTTCCTACTTGTTTTACTTTTTCAATTAAACGTGATAAACCCCAGCACAAACAACACACTACTATCACCTATAGGTCTTACAAAAAGTTCAACACTGATGACTTTCTTCGTGACCTATCACCTTATTTATAACACTAATGATCCCAATGAAGCCCTAGAGCTTTGGTACAAGCTGTTTCTTTGGGTCCTAGATAAACATGCCCCACTCAAGACTAAACAAATTAAACACCCTACCCTTCCGCCTTGGTTGTCAAAAGACATTATTCACGCGATGAAAATAAGAGATGACAAAACGGCAGAAAAAAACTTGCAGATTTTAGAAAGCAACGTAATTTTGTAAAATTCTTAGTGAGAAAAGCCCAGAAAACGATTGCGAAAAAGGTTATCGCAGAGGGTAAAGATACCCGAAGTGTCTGGAATGCAATCAATTTGTTTACAAAGCGGAAAAGTTCCATCCCCGCTGCTACCTCTCCAGGCATGGATCCAGACGATTTCAATTCCCATTTTTTTAAATATCGCTGAGTCCCTTGTACAGTCTTTTTCCGCTAGCAGTGATAGTTACAGTTGTTCTGCTAAACTGCGCACACACTGTGAGTCTGCAGCAGGTGCGTCCTTCTCCATACCTCTTATGACAGTGTTTGAAGTTGGTAAATACATTTCTACTCTAACCAGTAAATCGTGTGGCCTGGACGGAATAAATAACATGGTACTGAAATTGTCACTTCTATACACAGCTGAATCCTTGACATTTATCTTAACCTTTCTATCACGCAAGGTATTTTTCCAGATGCCATGAAGGATGCAAAAGTTGTCCCCATTCCCAAATGTAAAGATCCCAAAAGTCCAAACGATTTCCGTCCTATTTCAGTGTTATCAATATTGTCGAAGCCAATAGAAAGACACGTTCACAAGCACAACTCTTTTGGGGTTAAAGCAACTTGTCCAAACTCCTACGTCACTAGTATAACCCAATCATCCGCTACACTCATTGATCACATCTATACCAACAACTGTAAGTCAGTACTAGAGACCAGTGTCTCCCCAATAGCTGTCAGTGATCATTTTCTCATCAGCTGTACATGGTCGTGCAAGATGCCCAAACAAAAGAGGGATCAACATGTGTACATTAGATAGATAGATAGATAGAAGATAGATAGAAGAACTTTATTGCCATATGTAACAATACATTAGGAAATCGTTGCGGTGCCGCGCAACATAAAAGGACTGAAGAACATTAAACACATCAAAATCAAAATATAATTAAGCTACTAACGTACACACACACACACACACACACACACACACACACACACACACACACACACACACACACACACACACCGTATGCCTTAGTACTGAACTATTGTGGTCTAAGCATAAAGACAATAAACACGATTTCACAGTAACACAAACTACATAGGACATAATATCGTAATATAAAAACTGAACACGTCACTAGCATCATAGACACAGCAGTGTAGTTAGCCCTACTTCCAGGCCCGCACATTAGTTTGGCCAGCCACCTGCTGCTGTGGTATGCAGGCACTCTCCCCCTCCCCCCTCCCCCCCCCCCCCCTGCCAGCAGGCTATTTAGGTCACTGTCGGCATCAACTATTCCTTCTATAATCTGTCACGGTTGTGGCGGGACTAATGATGTGTGTGTTGTGCCCATGTGTAATGTTCTCTAACTCTGCTTCCTCAGTTTTCTACATACCCTGCTGGATGTTTGACAGCAAATACACTTAGTAGTAGGATACTGGAAGAGCATTCTCTTCCAGTATCATAAACAGTCCTTCCAGTCAGTATGACTAGCCCCCGCTAATGATTAATTGCCACCGATGGCTTATCGTGCACTCGAGTCAGTTACACCCCAACGTACCGTAACTAAAAGTGTGTTCCACACAGCCTTGTAGATGAAGTATTGTGCTGATAGCTGGGCAGTACTGTATATATGTATACATTACATTAAACAGTGGGACGGATGGGTCAGGTTTGGCGTTTGTTTGCATCATTAAAAGCCTGGACAGCAGTTGGGTAAAAATGTTTTTAAAACGGCTCGTGCGTGTTCCGATCGCTCTATCTCTCTTGGCTGGACTTCGCGAACGAAGATTTTATAGGAGTTGCCCACGACGTCTGCAGGCTTGTTCGTGGCTGCGGAGGCCAATCCGGGACAGGCAGGTTCGACCGCAGTGGCTGCAGGGGAAGGTATGGCCAGAGTTCTGAGTTGCAGCATCTCTGTTCTTTCTCCTGAGCCGCTTGTCCTTAAGGCTAGCTCTGCGAGAGTCCTCAAAGGAGACAGCTGCCTTGTAAATAGTGGAGCGCCAGGTGTCACGGTCCACAGCAAGCGAAGACCACTGGTGGTGGTCGATTTGGCAGGCACTAAGTGACTTCTTGAGACAGTCTTTGTATCTCTTCTTTGGTGCCCCTCTGTCACGGTGTCCAGTAGCAAGCTCGCCGAACAGGGTGATCTTTGGTAGGCGATGATCCTCCATCCTGGATACATGCCCCGCCCAGCGGAGCTGTGTCCGCAGCAGCAAAGCCTCGATGCTCACGGTTTCAGCCTGTTCAAGGACCTCGACATTGGTGACATAGTCACTCCAGTGAATGCCCAGGATGGTACGTAGGCAGCGCTGGTGGAAGCGTTCGAGGAGTCGTAGTTGGCTGCGGTAGAGGGCCCAGGACTCGGAACCATACAGCAGGGTGGTGAGGACCACAGCTCTGTACACGCTGATCTTGGTGCCTGTTTTCAGCTGTTGATTGTGCCACACCCGCTTGAAAAGTCGCCCGAAAGCGCTGTTCGCTTTTGCCAGCCTGCTGTCAAGCTCCTTGTCGCTCTATACCGGCACCCTGATGGCAACATCTCAAACAACTCATGGGCTGGGTGGGAACCATATCGGAGGATGGATCTAGCCTTTTTTAGCATTCTTTCATAGAAGAGGGACTCTAACGAGGGCAAATTGATACCTATGATTTTCGATGCAGTGTTTACTACTCTGTTTAATTTGGATCGCTCTTTCCGTGTGGTACTGCCAAACCAGACGGTCAGGGAGAAGGTCAAAATACTTTCAATAACTGCCCGGTAGAAGTTGGTCAAAATTTGTCTGCTGACGCCAAACGTTTTAATACGTCTGAGAAAATACAGTCGTTGCTGTGATTTTTTTTACTAAACAATCAACGTTTTTCTCCCATTTAAGATCGTTTGAGACTTGGGTGCCGAGAAACCTGAAACAATCAACAATTTCAACATGGCTACCATGAATAGTGAGGGGAACAATGTCACTTTTGATTTTCCTGAAATCCATGACCATTTCTTTCGTTTTAGGCACATTCAGGTCGAGGTTATTGTCAGAACACCAGCCAACAAGTTTATCTACTCTCTCTCTCTGTATGCTGTTTCATTGTTGTTTAAAATAAAACCTTCAACAGTGGTGTCGTCAGCAAATTTAACTGTAAGGGAGTTCTCATCCGTTGATGTACAATCGTGGGTAAAAAGAGAGTATAACATAGGGGACAAAACACAACCTTGGGGTGTACCCGTGCTCGGTGTGACGGGCTTAGAAACGCGACTACATGAACCAGATGAGTGGTTACATCCACCTGACTGTCGACTCCCTGGGTCTGAATGCTGACTGCACGGACCAACTCTGACTACCTGAGGTCTGGCTGGCTTGGCTTGACTTCGCGAACGAAGATTTTATAGGAGTTGCCCTCGACGTCTGCAGGCTTGTTCGTGTCAAAACCTAGCTGGATCAGTTTCTCATAGAGCTTGGGTGGCACAATAGTATTGAATGCGGAGCTGTAGTCCACAAATAACACCCTAACATACGTGTTGGCCTTCTCAAGATGTTCCAGTGCACGATGCAGACCCAGGGATACGGCATCTTCCACTGACCGATTCGCCCGATAGGCAAACTGGTAGGGATCTAAGGTGGGTGGGATAACAGTTTTAATGTGTTGCAGAACCAGACGCTCAAACGTTTTCATAATGACAGACTTAGGGGCAACAGGCCTGTAATCATTAAGGGAGGAAACTGTGGACTTTTTCGGGACCGGAATAATAACAGATTTTTTGAAGCATAGTGGAACTTTACAGATTCTGAGGGACCAGTTAAAGATGTCTGTGAAAACGTTTGAGAGCTGGCTAGCACAGTGACGGAGCAGGCTGGGCAAAATTTCATCCGGGCCTGCAGCTTTACGGACATTCAACCTCTCAAGCATTTGCTTGACATCGTGTTCATAGACAACAAAAGGCTGAGTGTCCTCGTCACTGAGTGTATGCAGCACAGGGTGGGGGGGGGGGGGTCATTTTGCTTGTCAAATCTGCTGTAGAACACGTTCAGTTTGGTTTGTCTGGTAGTGTGGGGTCTTGTGTGTCTGCTGGTTTAGATGCTTGCTTGTATTTGGTAATTTTCTGTAAGCCTTGCCATAAGTCACGTGAGCTGTTTGTGGACAGATTATTTTCAAGCTTACTACGGTAGCTCAGCTTAGCAGCTTTAATGCTTCGCTGTAAATCATATTTTGCCTTTTTGTATTGTTGTTTGTCACCTGATAAAAATGCATCGTCTTTAGCTTTCACTTTTTGTTTGATGGCACCATGAAACCAGGGCTTGTCATTCGGGTATTGCACGATAGTTTTGGTTGGAATACACTGGTTCTCACAAAATTTGATGTAATCTGTCACGGTCTCTGTGTAAGAGTCAATGTCCGAAGCTGCATCTCTGAACACGCCCCAATCCGTAGCCTCAAAACAGCCGCGAAGTGTCTCCGCCGCAGCATCCGTCCTTTTGCGCACCGTGCGCCTGACGGCTTTTCACGCTTGATTTGTTGCTTGTAGGACGGGATTAGGTAGATCATGTTATGATCAGAGTTGCCAAGAGGTGCACGTGCGACTGAATGGAAAGCGTTCTTGATAGTTGAATAACAGTGATCGAGAATATTGTCACCTCTCGTGCGCATGTCACTTGTTGAACGTATTTTGGCAGTTCTTTCCGTAGGCTGGCTTTGTTGAAATCACCTGCGACAAGTGAAACGCAGTCTGGACTTGAATTTTCATGTTCAGTAACAATGTCAGAAAGCTGATTAATGGCAGTGGCTGTTGGCTTGAGGAGGAATATACACAGCGGTAAGGATGACAGACGAAAACTCCCTGGGCAGGTAAAAAGGACGGCACTTTATTGGAAGAGTTTCTAGGTCAGGAGAACAGAACTGGGTCAGTACTTTGGTGTCTGTGCACCACTGGTTATTCACGAGAAAGCACACCCCGCCTCCTTTGCCCTTGCTGGATAAAGTAGGACAGCGATCAGACTTGAAGATAGTGAAGCCTGTGGATGATACGGCAGAGTCAGGCGTAGATGTATCTAACCAAGTTTCAGAGAAACAGAACACACAACAGTCTTTGAATTCACGTTTCGACTCCAGCAGGCATAGAAGTTCATCAGTCTGGTTACGAAGCGATCGCACATTTGCTACGATCATTACCTATAGGTCTTTTAAAAAACTAAACAAAGACACTTTTCTACACGATCTTAGCCTTATACCCTTTCATGACGTGTACAATTGTACCGACCCAGATAAGGTTTGTCTCTGTCTTTAAGAAAGAAAAGAAATTTCAAGAATTTAAAAGTTTGCGAAATAAAGTTAAGTACTTAGAGAGGCGCAGAGATCGTTTGTAACCAAAACAGTCGAAGAAGACAGAAACCCTTCCTCCATCTGGACAGCACTTAATACGCTTACCAACAACACGCGTAAACAGTGCAATAACATTCCAGAAAACCTCTCCGCTGAGAAGTTTAATAACCACTTTCTATCAGCCCCCAAAAGACGCGATCAGTCAATATATTCTACCCCAGAGAAGCTAACAAAGTTCGGCTGTAAGCAAAGATTGTCCTCAGTTTATATTTTAGTCATCCCTGATATTGCTGTACACAAAGTAGGCAAATATATTTCCATCCTATAAAAGAAAACATCGTCGGGAAGTGATGATATAAATGGATATATCCTTGACCTGTCGCAACCATACATAGTGGAACCTCTTACTTACAACTTGAAGAAACGAAAGAGAGACCACGTTACGCCTCTACTGACGCAGCTGCACTGGCTGCCCGTAAAATTCCGCTGCCAGTACAAAATTTTCGGCATTTTGACGGATCTCTCCCGCCGTACCTTTCTGCCAAGCTGTCTGTTTATCAGCCATCACGCACCCTCCGTTCCTCCAGTGTAAAACTTTTTAAAATTCCGAAGCTTAGCACTATGTGCCAAAAGTACATTGAATACTGCATGTATATTGTGTGTACTGTGTATAATGTTTTTGCCTTCATATTTGTGTACGCGATATTTTTGGGCGCGCGCTCGCGTATCTGTGTGTGTGTGTGTGTGTGTGTGTGTGTGTGTGTGTGTGCGTGCGTGCGTGCGTGCGTGCGTGCGCGCGCGCGCGTGCGCGCGTGCGTGCTGTGTGTGTGTGTGTGTGTGTGTGTGTGTGTGTGTGTGTGTGTGTGTGTGTGTGTGTGTGTGTGTGTGTGTGTGTGTGGTGTGTGTGTGTGTGTGTGTGTGTGTGTGTGTGTGTGTGTGTGTGTGTGTGTGTGTGTGTGTGTGTGTGTGTGTGTGTGTGTGTGTGTGTGTGTGTGTGTGTGTGTGTGTGTGTGTGTGTGTGTGTGTGTGTGTGTGTGTGTGTGTGTGTGTGTGTGTGTGTGTGTGTGTGTGTGTGTGTGTGTGTGTGTGTGTGTGTGTGTGTGGTGTGTGTGTGTGTGTGTGTGTGTGTGTGTGTGTGTGTGTGTGTGTGTGTGTGTGTGTGTGTGTGTGTGTGTGTGTGTGTGTGTGTGTGTGTGTGTGTGTGTGTGTGTGTGTGTGTGTGTGTGTGTGTGAGAGAGAGAGAGAGAGAGAGAGAGAGAGAGAGAGAGAGAGCACCTATATGCATGTTTGCCTCTGCTGTATGAATTCTAATGTACTTAATGATTTTCTGTTTATTGCTTCACTTTGCATTTTTACTCATTTTATATTTTGTGCGTACGCGTTATGCGCGTATGTATGTCTGGAGTGCGTGTCCGAGAGCGTGTGTGTGTATGTGGGTTGTTTTTTTTTTTTTTTATGAGTGATTGATGATGCCATGTGTTGTATGGGCAGACAGTGAATTTCCCCCGTGAGGGATTAATAAAGTATTATTGTATTGTATTGTACTGTGTACGTGTGTGTCTAAGTGCTTGCGTGTGTAAGTTTTGTTTGTGTGTGTGAGTGTGTGTGCGTGAGTGCATGCGTAATTGCGGGTGTGTGTGTGTGTGTGTGTGTGTGTGTGTGTGTGTGTGTGTGTGTGTGTGTGTGTGTGTGTGTGTGTGTGTGTGTGTGTGTGTGTGTGTGTGCGCGTGCATGCATGAGGTGTGGTGTGCTTGCGTGCGTGTGTGTGTGTGAGCATGCGTGCGTGCGTGAGCGAGTGCATGCATGCATCAGCATGTGGTATGTGTATGTTTACATGTCTATGTCATTTTTGTAGTAGATGTAGCAACGGCAAGTTTGAAAACTGGTCCTGTTACCAATAACTTCTACCGTTGAAAAATAAAGGTTCGTTGTTCATTGTTCATTCTCTCTCTCTCTCTCTCTCTCTCTCTCTCTCTCTCTCTCTCTCTCTCTCTCTCTCTCTCTCTCTCTCTCTCTCTCTCTCTCTCTCTCTCTCTCTCTCTCTCTTCTTGACCCATTCACTCCTGATAGTGCGGGGGAGGCGCCCAATGGCGTGGTGCCCAGAGTGCTTTGCTATTCTTGATCTGTCACGGTTTATCTGTCTCCTTTATCGTGGTGGACAAAAGACGTTAAGCCTTAAACATTTAACATGTGTTTTCTGTCTCCTTTACTGTGAATATGGTCCGTAGATCATAATTACTGTTTTTGGGTATTTTTAGCTCAAGGCTTAATGAGTCAATCAACGTGGTGACTACATAATATTCCTGATTTTGTGGCGAGACAATATTCTTGATGTTGTGATAGTTGCTACACATGTAGCCAGTTTAAGCTTGTGCATTACGTTATTTTGTTTGCAGACAACGGACTGTACTCTTCTCGGGTTGGTTACCACCAGCCTTATTATGAAGTTTGTGTCTAAATAGTTTTGTGGCTTTCTGCATCATCTCAGTGACAATCCTACGCCGGATAACTGTGCCTGAGTGTTGCGAATGTTTTCTCTGACCAGCACTTTAATGAAACCTGGACAGTTGTACCTTCATATTGATGCTTCATAATTAAGCCGCAAGCTGTGTGGACTGCGATTGTGTGGACTGTGGGAGGGACTTGTACTAATCTATTTTATGAGTTCTATACGGACAGCCTCAGCAACAATATGCAATATTCTCTTTCCTTTTGTATGTTCATAAAAGGTGTTTACTCTCATTTTGAAAACGTTTTCGCCGACTGAATACTGGTTCTATTTTTTTCTGCTACTGCAACATCATAATTTTTGTTCTTCTTAAAAATTACAGTTCTTCTTCATTACTTCTAAGCCTAATCTTTGTTTGCTTTGATTCAATATCATTGTCCCTCTCGTTGTTTGGTTTTATTATTATTTGTGTTTGTGTACTGATTACTATACTTCAATGGCTTTATTACGTTAAGTGTACTTATTGTTATTTTCATTTTTGCCACCTTCGTTTCTTTCTCATCTGTCACGATGAATCAAGCAAACCGGCGTAAACGTTCTCCGCACTGGGCATTTAAATGTGTACCATCTATATGCCAAACCTGCTGATATTTCCGTTTACCTGAATGACTCAAACCCATTTCATATTTTTGGATTATCTGAGACACGTCTTGGTTCTAATGTATCTGATGAATCAATTCAGGTTCCTGGCTTTTGGCCGGTGTCCTGAGACGTGATCCAACGGCCCACGGACAGACAAGATTAGCTGCTTATATTAGCTGCTTATATTCACACGTCTGTTCAAGCTCTTACACGTAGACGACATGACTTTGAAACTGAGCAAGTTGAGTGTATGTGGTTTTCTGTACCGCAACCCTGCTGCAAACTTTGAGTGGTACGATAATTTTCTTAGTATGTTTGATAAAGCCTGTAAACCTAATTCTAATGTCATACTTATGGGAGATTTTAACATAGACATGTTAAAGTCGCATCATGCATGGGACTCTACCTTGACGTTGCTGGGTCTTAAACAGTTAGTCACTTCGCCAACACGAATAACACCAACAACATCTACACTCATAAACCACATCTATACCACACAGCCGGAGTCTGTTCATAATGTGTCTGTCGGTAACCTTGGTATCAGTGATCACTTTCCCATCAGCTGTACGTGGTCCACTAAGTTCCCAAAAGCAAAGAAAGGATGTCATACGTATATCACCTATCGTTCTTTTAAAAAATTTAGTGAGAGCGACTTTTATCTGACCTTAATAATGCACCTTTTGATGACGTGCTTAGTGAAACTGACCCAGACAGCGCTCTGTCTGTCTGGTATAGCATTTTTCTTACTATTTTAAATAAACATGCGCCTGTGCGGCGGAGGCGTGTCAAACACGCATCACTCCCGCCGTGGCTGACTCAAGACATCATTCAGGCCATGAGGGTGAGAGATGATCTGAGAAAACAGAAGCGCTTTGCTGAATTTAAACGTGAGCGCAATCGTGTCAAATGTCTAGTGCGGCAGGCTAAAAAATCTTTCATTGATCGTTTGATTAAACAAGACAAAGATATGTCCACGCTCTGGCGCGCTATGGCCGCAGTGACTGGAGGCAAAAGTAGTAAATCCACTGTAATCCCGTCTACCCTGACTGCCGATAAATGTAACGATCATTCCCTTTCAATTGCTGAGTCCCTGGTCCCTTCTAAAACAAACTCTCGGCCCTATACCTGTCCTGAAACCATGACTGATTTCTGTAGAACGCGAACTGCGAAATTTGATCCTTTTGCTATTCCACCTCTGGCAGTTCACGAGGTTGGTAAGACAATTAGTTCCATGAAGAATACAAAATCTTCCGGGCCAGATGAAATAAGCCTAAAAAAACTGAAACTATCACTTCCCTATGTTGTAGAAACAATAACTTATTCTACAATTTATGCATCCAGAAACATGTTTTCCCAAAAGAACTAAAAAAGGCTAAAGTTATTCCCCTACCTAAAACAAAAGATCTGTCCGATGTTAACAATTATCGCCCCATTTCGTTTTTGTCTGTCTTAAGTAAACCCCTTGAACGACACATTCATAAGCGTCTGTTAAAATACCTGGGAAAACGCAAATTAATCCACCCCCTCCAGTCAGGTTTTCGCCCAAAGCATAGTTGTCATACAGCCTTAACGCGACTTACAGACGCGTGACTAAATTCAATGAACCAAGGCGAATTTACAGGTGCTGTTTTCATAGACCTTCTGAAAGCTTTCGACCTGGTAGATCATGACATTCTCCTTTCCAAGCTCGGTATATATCTAGATGGTTCATTTTCAAGTAACTGTTTTCATACCTCAGACGCCAGTTCTCAGGCATCTATTCATTCCTTGAAAACAACCTCGTTTTTCGCTTCCTATCTTACAGACAGACAGCAGCTTCTTACTCTTCAAGTGGTTTAGTAACAAGAGGAGTGCCCCAGGGCTCTGTCCTGTGACCTCTTCTTTTTTGCATATTTATCAATGACCTGCCACTACATTTCACGAATGACAGAATTGCATGTGATTTGTTTGCCGATGACGCAACAATCCACACCCCCAATAAGTGTCTTGAGTCTTTAAATGGTCGTTTGCAACAGGGACTGAGCGAAATTTCCAAATGATGTAAAAATAATGCAATTATCCTTAATCCCACCAAAACCGAATGTATGACGATAGCAACCCGTCAGAAGCATCAGCTCAAGCCACTTTCGCTTAGCCTGGAAATCCAAGACCAAACCATTACACAAGTAACTGAACATCGCCTACTTGGAGTTATTGTAGATAACCAGATGAAATGGCAATCTCACATCAATGCTGTCTGTAAAACTGTGTCCAGAAATGTTTTTTTGCTGTCTAAGCTAAAATATCTTATTGATGTCGACGCTCGCAAACTATTTTATAATGCCCATGTCAAATCCCACATCGATTATGCCTCCACGACATGGGACGGCAGTGGTGACATACACTTGAAGAGGCTTAACTCCTTGCATCGTAAGGGCAGTGAAGCAGATCCTGCCTGATCCAGCCCTTTCTACCGACCAAAAATTTGAAAAAAACTAAAGATGCTTCCTCTCGACAGGCACCATCTCTTTAACAAAGGGGTAGTCATGTATTAAATCTGGAATGAAATCCACCCAGAATACTTGTGTAAGCTCTTCACCAAGGCAGCTTCAGGCTATTCAACATCAAGGCGTAACTTCATCACACCACGCCCGAGGATAGATTTATTTAAAACCACCCTCTCATTCTCGGGCGCCTTAGTTTGGAATAAACTGCCAGCGCACATAACACACACTGGTTGTGATGAAGCTCTATGCTCGTGCATAGTGCTCACACATTAGGGTTAGTACGGTACGGTTTTTGTTAACGGTTTGTTTGTGCCGATAGTCCGTGTGGCCCGTTGTCCACGGGATATCTTTAAGACATGGTTAGTATGGGAGTTTTAGTGAGTACTGTTATAGTGAGTTCTAGGCGGAAGCTGTCTTGCAGAGCAGAAATACGTTAAAGGTCCGGGTTCAGCAATTAGTCAGTAGAGGACATCGAAAAAAAAATTTCAAAGTCCCTACCTGACACAGAAAGTGCAACCCTGATAGGGCCCCGTGTGATAGGATCCCCGAGCACGCACGTTACTATAGCTGCTGTAGAGCGTCAGACGTCCTTGACGGCTGTCACAGTTCACGAAAACAGGTATACACCATCCAGCTGCCTAAGGTCACTTCCAGTTGCATCTGTCCGTGCGCGGTAACATCCAATTCCCGTGCAACTACGACTGAAAAATATCCAACCGTTCATTTTGCCGCACTGGTGTGAAGCCTGCACCGAGCCGCGACGTCCAGAGCGTCCAAAAAAGGTCCAGCGAATGGTGGCGGTAAGTCCAACATGATATGGTGTGGTCTTTTCACTTTTTGTGGTACAAATATTACTTTTGTTGGTAAGTATATTTCCAACAACAACAAACACCTATGCGCGTGTAGCTGACGTCGTGTTTACAAAGGGAAGGTACTCGTAAATATGTATATTATCAGGGGACACCACTCTAATGACCACTTCCTTGTCAACAACAAGAAGCCCTAGCGATCGTAATGTTATGTGTGTTCTGGTGTACAGGACACTAATTTCGGGGGAAATGATGACTGAGGAAATAACAGCAGACGACAGTGGTGAGAAGTAGGCAGAATACATCGATGAACAAGACGAAGAATAGATTGGAAATCTTAGCCTCACTGTTCGTCTCTTCTGTAGTTACTATATATACGTCACTATAGTAACAGCCTGAAACTTTGTTTTAAAATTTTCTCTCCTTTATAAATAAGTGTAATAGTTTCTGGGCAATTTTCTATTACACATATTTGTGTTATATACATAATGAAATATGCGATATATTCTGAGCTCTGGTCTGATGTACATTTAGAAGTTTCCACTTTTAGTTGCGATTTGTTTTGGGGGTTCGTGGTGGTTGTCAAGTTTTTGTGTAAATATCTTCAGAACGCCACGCCATTTTCTAGTACAAGACCCGTGTGTGCATTACATAACTATACAAATACCAGTCATTTGATTCTTTTTCAGTGCCACACCAAATGAGCTCACAGAGCAGCAAGCAGCTAATGTGTTATTTCTGTGGATACATTTGTGAAGCTAGTACAAAGTGAAGGTGCATCAGTAATGGAACAACGCCCAATCTCATCACAATACATAACAGATAATCGCAGTGGCAAGGTAAGTTGTGAACCTAAAATGTGTGTGTGTGTGTGTGTGTGTGTGTGTGTGTGTGTGTGTGTGTGTGCTTGGGACAAAATGTACAGCTGGCTTATATTTAGAACAAAATATACAGCTGTCTGAATAGAATTAAATATACAGCTGTCTGAATAAAAAACAAAATATACCTGCAGTTGTCTGAACACAGACAAAATGTTCAGCTGTCTGAATGAAAACAAATGTACAGCTGCTCGCTGTATGAAAACAACATCAGCAATTGTCTGGATGAGAATATAATCAACAGGTCTAGGTAAGGATAAAATAATTATACCACTATAATCAACCTAAAATATATTTGTTCACAAAATAACAGCACATTTCAGTGTGATGAAATAGAGCAATACATGTATGTGCATAATTCATTATGAAACTCACAATCAGGTATATAAGTGGTCTATTGTAAGTTGGCTTGCCACTGATACAATGTATTTCTCATATTTTCCTGAAACCACGAGCTTATGAACAGGAGAAATATGAGTGACAAAAACTTATACTATCATTCTTGTATACCAAAATATTTTATTGCTAGTTTTTCTGTGAATCATGTAAATACATGTATGTATATATTGCTCCATATCATAACACTCAAATGTGCTGCTATTTTGTGACTAAGCCATTTTTAGAAAGCCACACGTACATGCGTATGTGCACACATGCCTATTTTCTGTATTTATTTCTTTTTCAACAGGTTTTGTCCATCCATGACTGTGTTTATGGTTTGTTTCTAGACAGCAGGGCTGTCACAAGGTCAGGTGACTTGAAACTGGTGAATGCACAGCATGGCATCGAGTTTCTGAAGACAGCAAGACCTGTCCGATAAGTTGTCACCGACAGAGTTCTACTGTAATCTCCTGCTACTTTCAGGTAATTATCAGTTTGGTGGCATTTGATTTTGAAGTATGGTACACCCGTGCGCTTGCACAAAATCATTTTTGTTTGTAAAAGTGTTATCACATCACACATAAAGTAGCTTATAGTGTCCTGGAAATATTGCTGTCACAACACTAAGTTATGATTTACATATGACTGCTACCTCCACACTGTAAGTATATTTACAAGTTGACAGTAAACATTATTATCATGGTGCCATGGTGGTTTTTCTCCCAAGTCTTCATAACAGCTAGTGCTAGCTACCGGTCAGTTTGCCACTCTGTAATGCATGTATCTTTTTTCCAGTATGAAATAGATTTGTATATTATTACTGACTTGATCGCAGCCACTGAAACATCTGGATCATTACTTTGATGTGTGGCACAAAGGCAAGCGAATTGCATAAAAGGTTTGAGTTGAGCTGTGTGTTTACATGGAGGATTATATCCTTGAGTGTATGCAGAACAAAAACACACGAAACTGTCCTGTCATCGAAATAACCTACTCAGTATAAACTGCTGCTGGTACATTTTCACTTTTGTGCTTTTTTTACTTTCAGGTTTTGCTTTATCTATTATATTGGCCATCTGTTTTCAGTTTCTCTGCTGCTGCCAAAGGCTAAACACCACTTGAAACAAGGGATAAAGCCTGTTATCAACCATCACCACACATTACGAGTGTCCTTGCCAGGCATGATCAAGGTATCATGTCTTATTTATGCACTTATTTTGACTTAGAGTTTAGATATGTTTCAGTCTCATCATTTAGTGTTTTGAGTGTTAGTCAAGGGGATGTATCTATGTGGCTGAAAATGAAATGGCCCCCCAAAAAACTTTCATTGGCTACAAAGGCTACACAATGCGCAACAGGCTTACCATCCTTGACTTCAACCACCAAGTATGCAAGCAGTATACCAAGATTAGCAACAGGCACTCTGTGGCATACCAGGTAGCACAGCAGAAATATGCATAGTACATGTATGTTACACACTTGTGCAATTTCTGGTACAAATGCAGTATTGTACATGTCATTTTCAGTATCATTACAGTACATGTATTTGTAGAAATATACTATTTAGGATTGTGACACTGACCATGAAAACTAATTCTTTCTTATGGCAAGTCAGGTGCAGAATTCCTGTTCATGTGCACTGTTTACAGTATGTAGTTATAACAAGGATGAAAAATGAAAGCAGACATGTATGCAATTTATGAAGAAGAATGTCCAAATGTATTGAAAACAAAAAATGTCCAACATTTTGCTTTTACATTCAACTTTAATACTTTCTTGTATAGAGAGTACAAAGTGCACAATATGGAGTATATATTACATGCATGTGTCCATTTATTCATGTCCCAACTACTTGTACAAACAGATGTAAACAATCTCCATGACAGAAAGTAAATTTTAAAAGTTAATGAAAATGTTCTCTTCATTCTGTTTTTTCTCATCAAGGAATGTGCTCCGTGGCCTTGTATCCCCAATGCCTCACTGATGAGAAGCTCTCCAGTTTGTTACATTACCTACGCAGTACAGATGACAAGATTGAGCGACGAGTGGATGTGGTTTTTCAGCAGAAGTAAAGACTTGGAGGTTGGTTTCACACACATACACAACCAGATAGTGCCCTCAGGTAGTTTAGATTGGGGCTTAGAAACTGCCATCTGATTATGGCCACCTGACAAGAGCAACAGTGTTTGCTGTTGCCAAGCCCCATATGGCTCTCATGCCACAACTGAAAAAAATCTGTATGTAGAGTGTTGGTGATGTTTGATTGCTATTATAATGTGGGAATTTTATTTGCAAATGTGATGCTATAATTTTTGACGCTGCAAAATTTGACTTCGGTCTGCTTCTTACAAATATCTAGAAAAGTTGGTTCTTCTGTTAACTCGATCAGCTGGATCAAATTCAGTAGTTCTTGTTGTCCATTATTATTAGATGATTCCCACACAAACAGTAGGCCGGATTGTCTTCACTGGTCACGCGCTGATAAGGTGTCGCCTCTACTCCCACATTCGATATGGTCACCAGGGGCTGCTCATCGGTTGAGTGCATCTTTAGTCTCCCCCAGGGAAAAGTTGGTTATGTTGGCCTGAAAACATATTCATATAATATCATGTTACCAAGCAGCATTGCAAAGCTACAATGTCTTTTATTATTAGAACAAAACTGTATAAATCGTTTGACCATCACCGAGACAAAGAAATTGTTTGTAAAAGTTATTTTGCAAATCTGTCTTGTATGGAGTTTATTGATTACACTGGCTGTGATTGATTCATTACGGTTGGTTTCATGTTGAGTAGATTATACTGGCTGATACCCGGTAGCCAAGTAAACTCATCTAGAACAGTGTTTGCAGTACATCTTCACATGTACTAACTGACCTTTGTTCTTGTCTTACAGCTGCCTGCTGAGAGCAAGTTGGGGCACACTGCACTGCATCAGGCTGTTTGCTGTTCCAAAGTTTCTGTGTGACATTGCTGCTAACGCCCCTGCAGTTTGGTGACATGTTTGACACTGGCCAGTCTGTTGTCTCTTCACTGGTTGGACCTGTCCATGAAGGCTGTCTGTCTGCTGTGGAATCATGGCAATATTAGCATTTTGGTGGATAGCAAAATTTAGCATATGATGATAGAACTATATTACCATATGTAACATTACATTAGGAAATCGTTGCAGTATATATATATATATATATATATATATATATATATATATATATATATTATATATATATATATATATATATATATATATATATATATATATATATATATATATATATATATATATATATATATATATTATATATATATATATATATATGCCTGCATGTGTACCCGCCCCCTCCAGCCCCCCCCCCCCCTCTCCCTCACTTACCAAAACACAGTGACCAAGTTTGAATGACAGCATCATAAGCAAAATATACCATGCATATAATTCAATGACATCACTGAAATTGTTTCTTTATAATTAAAATGGTTGTCTCTGTTCTTTTTGTGTTTTTGCCTCATGTATTATTACAGTTATATATGGTGCAGGAAGTAAAAGTGCACATGTATGTTGTTCTGTAGAGAAGAACCCTATGAGGAAAGAACATCGCTTAGAAATGACAGTTACAACACAATTTATTACTAGATAATATGAATAAAATTGTGTTGTAGCTGTCTTTTCTAAGCGTCTTTCTTTTTTTCGTTGAGTTCGTCTCAGCATTACACACGCTTCGCAGTCACCATTTTGATCTGGACTATGTGGTTCTGTAGGGTACATAGACTACTTGGTCTTGTTGAGGATAGACATACTCATTTCATAAAAAAAATCAGCTGTATTTTTAGGAATTATGACAATCATGGTAATTGTGTTTTATTTATGTATACACTTATTGATGTAAACCTGCCTGTCCCGGATTGGCCTCCGCAGCCACGAAAATGCCTGCAGACGACGTGGGCAAACCCTATAGAATCTTCGTTCATGAAGTCAAGCCAAGAGACACTTATTGATGTACTTGACGATTTTGGTAAACTCATAAGAGAAGCCTCACAATGAAAGGCATTTTTAACAGTTTCACTCAGTACAGATATAAACAAATAAACCATACGTTGAAGTGTATTTGAAAACAATGTTTTTGTCACAAAATGAAGATCAAGTGAGATATACCTCTTGCTGTTGTGAACTGATATATTTCCTTGATATTTATTTTTGCGGGTTGAGTCATTTCAGTTTTCTGATAGAGAACATTGCTATATGGAGTAATCAGAAATAAATCCCACATGGTTTGCTGTCAGTGCAAACATAGATAAACTATGAATGAAATATATTGTGGTTAGAATACCAATTACATAATATATATATATCTGTTTCCTAACATTTATTTCATATCTCATAACCATAGCACGAGGTGAAAGAAACCTAATGCTCCAGCCGAAGGGGTGCATGCCTGCATGATGCCAGCTTGCTTTCATCTGCTTCCTAAAGTCAATCGGGCAGGGGGGGGGGGGGGGGGGAAGAATTCGCACAACCCCCCAAAAATGGAAAAATTAGTAACATTTAAATTAATTTGGGTCGAGGGCATAAACAGACATAATTATATGGTCTTGTCAAAAAAATGTATACATTATTGGTATGGCGAAGGCCGGAACCATCTGCTGCGGCCCTGTATCTAATTATTTTGAAACTTGCCTCTCGTTTGCTCGTGCACCCTTTAGCTTGTAGTTGGTGTATCGGTGTTTGCTGTCAGGCACCTGCATGAGGTATGCATTGGGCAGGGTGCATTGCGTGTGCATAGACAGCAGTTGGTCTGGGGAGAAAATATTATCACTGAACTCATCAAGTTTGCAGACGGTAATTATCTTTTGTGATACATAAAAAAAAAAACAATATGAGAAGTAAACGACAAAGCAAAATATTACCTAGTGCTTAGATTCTTATAATGGAATCAAATTTTATGTCCGTGTAACACACACGAACAGGCACAATCACATCAATGGGTGACCGTCTTCACTCCTAGAAGCTGATTCAGCTTTTCAAAATCCCGAAAAGCTGAATTTCAGCTGTTTTGTTCAGACAGAACAGGCCTTCAGCCAGCCTGTTCCAAATGCAAAAGTCATACATTCTCATGAGCCCCTGCATCCGCAGGAGCTCATGGGAATGTATATCGCTTGCTGGCCATGGATTTATGGGGCATATTTATGTCCCGTTTACATTCATTTCATATTCTCGCACTGTCACCCATGCACATCACATTGTTGCATGATGACCTGTAAATTATCTCCCAGGCTTTTGTGAAAAATAAAATCGTTTTGAGGTGGGCGTTTGCGCGTTGCTTAGCACGGGAGTGCTGTCCCTTACACACACATTATCTAGTAGCTTCCCTTCGTAAAAATGGCGACTACCATAAAGACTTGTTGTTTGCAAACGCTTTCGAGGAAACCTTGTTTTGGATAAATGCGAGGACATAAGAAATGAGAAGACCACGATATAGCATGTTCGACGTACCGTCACCATTCCCTGGGCCATTTTTGGACGCTGTGGACGTCGCTCAGTGCTTCCCAGTACCGGCCCAGAAGTGAAAGTTGGATAGTCATCTTTCGTTGGTGTTGCACGAGAATTGTGGGTGTTACCGTGTACGGACAGATGCAACTGGAAGTGACCTTTGGCAGCTGAGTGGCGTATACCTGTTTGCATGAACTGTGACAGCCGTCAAGGACGTCTGACACTCTACAGCAGCTATAGTAACGTGAATGTTCGGGGATCCCATCTGATGAGGCCCTGTCAGGGTTGCACTTCAAGTCAGGTAGGGACTTCGAAATTTTTTTTCGCTGTCCTCAACTGACTAATTGCTGAACCAGGACCTTTAATACGGGCTTTCTTGTCAGAGGAATCAGATGTGTTTGAGATACCTAGCCCGTATTCCAAGACTCTGAAGCCTAGAATTCAGGTATGTTTCTATATATGTAGTATTGATAGTTGCTTAGTTAAAGACAGTATGCGTTGCTAAGAGTAATTTGCTTGTATAGTGTTGGCCGGTTTGGTTCAGTTATGTTGGTTTAGAATTTAGTGAAGTAACCGGTGTTTTTGGAATACAGTTATTTACCGAGATGGATGACTGAAGGAATGTAAGGTGTGTATGCTTAAGTCGCTATGAAGGTAGTACGTGGATGGTTAAGCATAGTCTTTTCCAGTGTATAGAGTAGTGTATAGCAAGAGTGTTAGGCTATAGTCTGTTTCATGATAGTGACAGAGATATGGGGGTGTTACGGAAATAGACAGTTTATGAAGCACGTGTGTGTGTGTGAATGAACGTGTGAGTTATTTGTATCAGCCAGGTTACGTGACGTTTCTCATTGATCCAATATGTTGTATGTTTAGCAAGTGTTACGTTGGGACTTTTGTTGTCGTATTCAGAGTGCTTGTAAAGAGTGGAACGACGGACGCCGAGACGTCAGTCACAGGTGGGACCTAACGTGAGGTCATCCCTCCAGCTCTTAGAGTCTGATCGGGACCAAGATACCCGGATCACAGAGAGACTCAGACCGCATCATGTCCATGCGCCTCCCACTGAGACACCAGCAACACGTCACCCTTCTCAGTGTGTACTCCCCAACCCTCCTGGCAGAGCCTGCTGACAAGGACAAGTTTCACACTGACCTGCGCAGCCTCCTACAGAGTACCCCTGCAGACGACAAAGTCATCATCCTTGGCGACTTCAACGCTAGAGTGGGCCAGGACTCTGAACCCTGGAAAGGAGTCCTCGGCAAGCATGGCGTGGGGAACTGCAATGACAATGAAGTCAAGCCAAGAGAGACGTTGGGACTTTTGTTGTCGTATTCAGATTGCTTGTAAAGAGTGGAACGACGGACGCCGAGACGTCAGTCACAGGTGGGACCTAACGTGAGGTCATCCCTCCAGCTCTTCACTCAGAGTCTGATCGGGACCAAGATACCCGGATCACAGCGAGACTCAGACCGCATCATGTCCATGCGCCTCCCACTGAGACACCAGCAACACGTCACCCTTCTCAGTGTGTACTCCCCAACCCTCCTGGCAGAGCCTGCTGAAAAGGACAAGTTTTACACTGACCTGCGCAGCCTCATACAGAGCACCCCTGCAGACGACAAAGTCATCCTTGGCGACTTCAACGCCAGAGTGGGCCAGGACTCTGAAGCCTGGAAAGGAGTCCTCGGCAAGCATGGCGTCGGGAACTGCAATGACAATGGCCGCCTACTGTTGGAGTTCTGTGCAGAGCAGCAACTAGTCATCACCAACACTACTTTTCAGCAAAAGGACAGTCGAAAGACCACCTGGATGCACCCTCGCTCCAAACACTGGCACCTTATCGACTATGTCCTAGTGCGTCAGAGGGACCGCAGTGATGTCCTCCTCACCAGAGTGATGCCCAGCGCAGAGTGCCACACTGACCACCGCCTTGTCCACTGCAAACTCATGCTCCACGTCAAGCCAAAACCCAAGAAATGGGGGCCCCCAAGAAAAAGCTTGATGTTGCCAGCCTTCAGCGTGACGACGTGAAAGCTGCCTTTCAGACAGATTTACTGCGCAGGCTCAAAGACACAGCGGACCCAGCAGACTCCTCCCCTGAAACACTCTGGGAACAACTGAAAACTGCTATTGCAAAATCCTCTGCAGAAGTCTTGGGTTTCGCTAGAAAGAAGAACAAAGACTGGTTTGACGAAAACGATGTTGAGATCCAGGAACACCTAGCAAAATAAAGAGCCGCCCATCAGGCCCACCTAGCCCAGCCTTCCTGCCCTGTGAAGAAGTCTGCCTTCCGCCTCGTCTGCAGCAGTCTCCAGCGCAAGCTCAGAGATCTCCAGAATGAGTGGTGGACCAGACTTGCACAGAGGACCCAGCTTTGCGCTGACAATGGTGACTACAGGGGCTTCTACGAAGCACTGAAAGCAGTGTACGGCCCCAGGCACCTGGTACAAAGTCCCCTGCGAAGTGCAAATGGCCAGGCACTCCTCACAGATAATACCTCCATCTTGAACCGCTGGTCGGAGTACTTTCAGAGCCTCTTCAGCGCTGAGCGCACTGTTCAAGAAGCAGTCGTCCTACAAATCCCACAACTCCCAGTAAAGGTTGAATTGGACGAACCGCCCACCGCTGAAGAGACCCTCGCAGCCATCCACCAGCTCAAGAGTGGCAAAGCAGCAGGCATTGATGGAATACCGCCAGAGATCTGGAAACATGGAGGCACAGCACTGCACAACAAGCTCCATGACCTCTTTCTCTGCTGCTGGGAGGAAGGAACACTACCAAAGGATCTCCGTGACGCTGTCGTTATCACCCTGTACAAGAACAAAGGCGAGAATTCTGACTGTTCCAACTATCGGGGAATTACCCTGCTGTCCATTGCTGGGAAAATTCTTGCAAGGCTGCTCCTGAATCGGCTGGTACCTGCCATCGCTGAAGACCACCTCCCAGAGGGCCAGTGTGGCTTCAGAGCAAACAGGAGCACCACCGATATGGTCTTTGTGCTTAGACAGCTTCAGGAGAAGTGCCGCGAGCAGAACAAAGGGCTGTACGTAACGTTTGTCGACCTAACAAAAGCGTTCGACACTGTGAGCAGGCAAGGCATGTGGCAGATCCTGGAGCGACTTGGCTGTCCCCCAAAGTTCCTCAGCATGATTGTCCAGCTACACGAGGACCAGCAAGGCCAGGTCAGACTCAACAATGACCTCTCAGAACCATTCCCTATTCTCAGCGGCATAAAGCAGGGCTGCGTGCTGGCACCGACCCTCTTCACCATCTTTTTTAGCATGATGTTGAAGCAGGCCACAGTGGACCTCGATGATGACGATGCAGTGTACATCAGGTATCGTCTCGATGGCAGCCTGTTCAACCTCAGACGACTGCAGGCCCACACGAAAACCCTAGACCAACTGATTCGTGAGCTGCTTTTTGCTGATGACGCTGCCCTCGTTGCACACACAGAGAGAGCCCTGCAGCGCATCACGTCCTGCTTCGCAGATGCTGCCCAGCTCTTTGGACTCGAGGTCAGTCTGAAAAAGACAGAGGTCCTCCATCAGCCGGCACCCAAGACAGTGTATCGCCCTCCTCACATCACCATTGGCGAGTCTGAACTAAAGTCAGTGCACCAGTTTACTTACCTTGGCTGCATTATCACGTCGGACGCCAAGCTGGACAAGGAGCTTGACAGCAGGCTGGCAAAAGCGAACAGCGCTTTCGGGCGACTTTTCAAGCGGGTGTGGCACAATCAACAGCTGAAAACAGGCACCAAGATCAGCGTGTACAGAGCTGTGGTCCTCACCACCCTGCTGTATGGTTCCGAGTCCTGGGCCCTCTACCGCAGCCAACTACGACTCCTCGAACGCTTCCACAAGCGCTGCCTGCGCACCATCCTGGGCATTCACTGGAGTGACTATGTCACCAACGTCGAGGTCCTTGAACAGGCTGAAACTGTGAGCATCGAGGCCTTGTTGCTGTGGACACAGCTCCGCTGGGCGGGGCATGTCTCCAGGATGGAGGATCATCGCCTACCAAAGATCACCCTGTTCGGCGAGCTTGCTACTGGACAACGTGACAGAGGGGCACCAAAGAAGAGATACAAAGACTGTCTCAAGAAGTCACTTAGTGCCTGCCAAATCGACCACCACCAATGGTCTTCGCTTGCTGTGGACCGTGACACCTGGCGCTCCACCATTTACAAGGCAGCTGTCTCCTTTGAGGACTCTCGCAGAGCTAGCCTTAAGGACAAGCGGCTCAGGAGAAAAAACAGAGATGCGGCAACTCAGAACCCTGGCCATACCTCCCCCTGCAGCCACTGCGGTCGAACCTGCCTGTCCCGGATTGGCCTCCACAGCCACGAACAAGCCTGCAGACGTCGTGGGCAACTCCTATAAAATCTTCGTTCGCGAAGTCAAGCCAAGAGAGAGAGTATTTCATAAGATGGTTTGTTTTTGTTGTTTTTGTGTGTATGTGTGCGTGTGTGTGGGTGTGTGTGTGTGCTCGTGTTTGTTTGTGTGTGTGGGTGTATGTGTGAGCGGCGCGCGCGCGTGCGTGCGTCCTCGGTCCATTATTATTTTCAGTATTTATAAACGATCTTCCCTTACATATATCCGACCCCCGTTTAATCTGTAGTCTCCTTGCTGATGATGGAACTCTTGACGTGTCATCGTCGGATGCATCCTGTATAACCCAGTCCCTACAAAGCGGCTTGAATGATGTTTCCACATGGTGTCAAAACAATTATATGATTCCGAATCCTACTAAGACCAAATGTATGTTAATTACTACTAGACAAAAGCATCAGCTGAACCCGCCTTCCCCTACAGCTCTATTTGAATGGTCAGTCTGTTGAGCAAGTCAAGGAACAGCGTGTGCTTTGAATCATCATTGATAACAAACTGTGTTGGCAAAGCCATATTACCAAAGTGTGAAAAAACACTATCAAAAAACGTATTGTTACTGTCAAAATTAAGATTTTATACTAACGAACCAACAAGGAAACTTTTTTACTGTGCCCATATTTAGCCACATTTGTATTATGCCTCCTCAGTTTGGGATGGGAGCAGTGATGCTAATCTCAAAAAGATGAATTCGCTTCACAGGCGGGCAATCAAATTAATCGTTGACAGACCCAAGCAAGTCATTAGTACGGATTACAAGTTCAAGCTGCTGGATATCCTACCACTTGACAAGCAGTTCATTTATAATAAGTTGGTACTCATACGCAAAATCACCCTCTCAGACTCGCCAGCCTATCTTTCTAATTTGTTCGCACTTGCCCACAGAGCTAGTCGAACATCAGGGAACAATCTGGTAGTACCAAGGCCCCGCTTAGATATTTACAAGACGTCCCTCTCCTACTCTGGTGCAAAATTATGGAACACAGTTCCTGCAGACATTAAAGCAGCACCTTCTTTACGAACGATCAAGTACCAACTGCATAAATTTATTAAGAACATGTGGAAACATATTGTTCATTTTTTTCACATACCGTCATTGACTGCAGAAACATTTTCTTATTCATATTCATGTATCATACATAATACTTTAGACTTGCTGAGGTGTTCTTTGTCATTTCTTTTACAGCATAACATCATAATTTTTTATGTTTAATGTTCGATGTTTTGCTTGATGTCAGTGTGTGTGTGTGTGTGTCTGTGTGTGCGTGCGTGCGTGCGTGCGTGCGTGCGTGCGTGCGTGCGTGCGTGCGTGCGTGCGTGTGTGTGTGTGTGTGTGTGTGTGGTGTAATGTGAGCATTGATAATTTGAAATGGAATTATTGTTGCCTGTACTTTTCACTATTATGTATACTTTTATATATAAAATTATGTGTATGTGTGTTTACGTGCATGCTGTAGCTTAGCAAAGACATGATTGAAAAAAAGGTCATTGAAGGTACCTAATCATTTATCCTTGAAAAATAAAGTTTCATTTCAAAGTTTCATTTCATTTCATCTCTCTCTCTCTCTCTCTCTCTCTCTCTCTCTCTCTCTCTCTCTCTCTCTCTCTCTCTCTCTCTCTCTCTCTCTCTCTCTCTCTCTCTCTCTCTCTCTCTCTCTCTCTCTCTCTCTCTCTCTCTCTCTCTCTCTCTGAGTGAATAGTGAATAGTGAATTCGTGGGTCAACAGCATAAATGATCATAAAATGAGTTGCCACATTCCTTCTGCCAATGAAGATAAGTAGCGGCTAATCTCTCTGTTTGTTTGTTTGTCTATTCTGACAAAGGGTATTTACCCGAAATATTAAAAAATTGTGTTGTATTCGTCTTTTCTAAGCGTGTTTCTTTCTCCGTTGGGTACTTCTTTGCATATTACACGCTTGGCAGTCACCTTTTTGGTCTGGATTGATCATAAAATGGCTGGTGCTGTCTTCTTGGATCTAAGAAAAGCGTTTGATCTTATCAATCATACCATCTTATTGAAAAAGCTTGCCACCTACTTAAACAAAAAGAGCCCCTCAGCTCTTTCGTTTCTGAACTCCTATTTTACAAAAAGAACACAAACAGTCTACGTCAATGGCAAATGTGCTTCTGAACAATTTGTGGAGTATGGAGTGCCCCAGGGGTCTATTTTAGGCCCACTACTGTTTTGTATCTTCGTTAACGATCTACCGTTATATGTAACGTGTACTGAGGCTGAGTGTGACATGTTTGCCGACGACTCAACATTACATTCCGCTGGTAAAACTGTGCCTGAAATTGCAAAGAATCTTCAGGAGAGTCTTCATGAAGTTTCTCGGTGGTGTAATGAAAATCACATGTTTGTAAATGCCACAATGACAAAAAGCATGCTTATCACAACCCGCCAGAAACATCAGCTCATACCTCCATCACTCAACCTTTCTTTGGACTCCATCTCAGTTGAGCAGGTCAGTCAACACCGTCTGCTTGGAGTAATAATAGATGATGATCTAAGCTGACATAACCACCTATATTATATAAGAAAACATTTGTCCAAAAAGTTGTTTCTACTTTCCAGACTTAAAACGATCATTGATCTTAAGACGCCCAAACTATTTTTTAATGCCTACATTAAACCACACTGATTATGTCTCAACAATATGGGATGGCTGCACTGAAAATCACTTCAAGAAGATAAACTCATTATACAAGCGCGCTGCTAAGCTTATCCTCCCTGATCCGTCTTTATCCACTGATGCCAAGCTGCAGGCCATCGGACTTCTCCCTCTGGTTAAGCACCTCGCACTAAACAAATGTGTAATAATGCACAAAATTCTTAACGGGAAAGCTCCACCTTACTTATCTAGGCTTTTTTCGCCAACTGAAAAAAATACAGCACTTAGAGGAACAGTCTCTCTATAAAAAAAAAAGCCCCGTATAGACCTGTTCAAATCTAGCCTGTCTTATTCAGGTGCTCTTTTATGGACTTACCTTCCTCCCACTATTCAACAAACCACGCCCTTCTCTCTGTTTAAAAGTAGAGTACATGATTACCTTTCTAAGACAACGTTATGCTGATCCTTTTTTCTTCTTTGTTTTTCGACATAATACGCTTCATGTTTTTAAATTTTTGCTATTTTTTTTTTTCTCCATCTATCCTCCAAATTGTTTGCTCTGTTTTCTAACTTGTTTTTGGTAGTACACAAAATATCATACCTACGTATATGTTAGATTTAATATCTCTCCAACTTACTTCACCCCTACACTCCTTCCCGCTCCCTCCGCTCCGCCTCCGACCCTCTCCGCCTCCTCATCCCCCGCACCAAACTCAGCACTTTCGGCCCCCGCGCCTTCTCCGTCTACGGTCCATCCACCTGGAACACCCTCCCACTCTCTCTCCGTCAGAAACACTCTCTCTCTCCTCCTTCCAGTCCGCCCTCAAAACTCACCTCTTTCAACAGTTCTAGCACTATATCACTACACTCTCCACCCCAAGCTGACCGTCGTAATGTATTTTCACTATTTGTGGTACGTGAGTCATTGTCTAAAGCGTGCGCATGCGTGTGCGAGTTGTGAGTGCGCGCTTAGAATTATAATTATTATAAGATAAGCGCATTATAAATACCGTAATTATTTTATTATTATAATTGTGTGCGCACGTACGCGTGTATGTGTATGTACAAAAGTGCGCATGTGCACGAGTACATGTATATGTGTGTCTGTGTGCGTGTGTGTATGCGTGTGTGTGACGTTTATTATTAGTTAGTTTTTGTTGTTTGGTTGGTGTTCCTTTTTTAAAAGTAGCTTAGCAAGGACAGATTGTAAGAAAGGCCTGCACTTGCCCCAAGCAAGGATTTTCGATGTCATACTCAAGACCGATGGTGGTTTAAATGGACGAGGGCGGAGCATCATCGTTGTTATCGTTGTTGGAAGAGCCGGTGGTTATAGCCTCGAGTAGAGAAGTATGATCGCAGGACTGAGTTGAGGGTGGACTACAGGCAATGCTGGCAGCGCGCTGTCGTCTGATTGACGATGGTGTGGGGTCTGGGGGGAGAAAGGGCACTGGGATAAAAGATCAGTGCGACTTGCTTCAAGTTCATCCACCATTTCTTGGACAGGCTGAAATTCATCATCTGACGTTGGCGTCCGTCAACAAATTGACCTTGCATCGCCTGATGAGATAAACGGTACAGCGTCACCCTCTGGCCAAACCCACCACCCCTGTGCGTCTCAGATTGCATCATCCCCACTGTTGTCCATCCTGCAACAACAGCTAACGGAAGCCACCGTCTGCATCCAGGAACTTAGAACTGAGCTGCAGACGGTCAAACAGGAGCTGGCTACTGTCATGCAACAGTATGCATTCCTCAGCGCCAGACAGGACAACCTCGACTGTAACATCAGGGACAACGAAGCCAAATTCAAGCACGGCCTCCAAGCTGGGGACCAGTCCCTACGAGACTACGCTACTTCAACTGACAAGGCGGTGGAGAAGCTGGATCGAGAACAGAGCGCCCTGTCCACACAAGTTACGAAACATGCACTCAGCAAGGACACACAGCTTCGTACGCTGAAAAAACAAGTGGAGTCTCTGCTGTCGCCTTCACTGCCTGTCCAAGCGCCTGGTACAAACAAGTCCCCACCACGCCCTCCATCACCCTCTAGCTTCAACAATCACCCCAGGGTGCAGATCGAATCATCGGCCGCTAGCACTCCAGTGACTGCACAGCGCATGCCGTCATCAAGCGGCTCAGCGGCTACTGTGGCCACCCGTAATCGCTTTGCAGTCCTCGCCACCGACGAAGAAAATGACGAAACTTCATGCGGATCATCCCAACAGGATAATGCAGACATCCCCCAAAGCCACCCCCGCGCAGCCTGCTAAGACGCCGTACGACCACCTCTGCAACATGAGCATTAGGCCTGACTCGAACGTTCTGCTGCTCGGTGACTCCGTCATGAAGCGAGTCAGCGAGCGAAAAATGTCGAGTACAGACTGCAGCGTGCACAACCTGGCTGTATCCGGCCTTTCAGTCGAGGCTTTGGGCAAATGGCTGACCCACCTCACCCCTACTCCACGTATCCGGCACGTGGTTTTCCATGTAGGAATCAACAGTTGCAGTGTCAACCAGGGTCCAGTTGCAGGTGACACGTGGCTACAGTTAATCCGTCTGGTGTCCGCCGCCTTCCCACGTGCTACGATCCAGGCCTCTTCCATCATCCCTCCCTTCAGCAGTCACCACGCCCTGTCACGACCTGCGCGCCTGTCCAACTTCAACCTAAAACAGGCCTGTCAACAAACAAACACTCAGTTTGTTGACCATACCTCTACCTTCCTGACCAAAAACGGCGCCCCCAAGCAGGTCATGTACAGGCGTGAAAACACCATGACCCACCCTAGTGACGAGGGCACTAAGCTGATCGCTCTCAAGATCCGTTACGGCGACCCTCCCCGTGGCCCCTACCACCAACAGAGAGACGCCGGGGGGCACAGTCAACGGGGCGGGTCCAACCCACTTATCAACCGTAACGGGTCACGTGGCGAGAGCGGGCAGCAAGGGGACTCGCCATCAACCCGTGGCGGATCGCAGCACTTAATGTCTGCCGCCCCGGGCCGCCTGCAGTCCTCGCCAACCACACGCCAAACGTCGACCAGCCAGCTTAGCCAACCGCCATCGAGCAACGTGTTGGGGCGACAAAATCTCCAAGTCCCCCAGCTCCTCTCTTCAGATTTCCCGCTACTAGTGCCAGCAAGAACTCCAGTGGTTCCAGAGTCAGGGAGCGGAGACCAAGACGACCCTGGATCCCCAACACCTGCTCCAGTTGCTGGCGCAGTTTCTTAGGCCGTTTGTCTGAAGGACATCCCGCTACCTCTTTTACTTCCAGGGCCAAGCTGCACAGGCTTTAGAATCACATCTCTGCACTGTGTACACACGGGGAGCGATGAGTGACGTTTACTGCTCTAAGGTTTTGTCTGATCAGTTTTCGCCCTGCAGGGCGCACAACTGGTCGGGGATTGCCTTTCTGCTTCCAGGGTCAATCAGTCGCTCCTACCGACTTGGCGCTGGAAGTAAAAAGGGTATGTGTGTACAAACCAGTGGGTCGCGCGCGCGCGCGCGCGCGTGTGTGTGTGTGTGTGTGTGTGTGTGTGTGTGTGTGTGTGTGTGTGTGTGTGTGTGTGTGTGTGTGTGTGTGTGTGTGTGTGTGTGTGTGTGTGTGTGTGTGTGTGTGTGTGTGTGTGTGTGTGTGTGTGTGTGTGTGTGTGTGTGTGTGTGTGTGTGTGTGTGTGTGTGTGTGTGTGTGTGTGTGTGTGTGTGTGTGTGTGTGTGTGTGTGTGTGTGTGTGTGTGTGTGTGTGGTGTGTGTGTGTGTGTGTGTGTGTGTGTGTGTGTGTGTGTGTGTGTGTGTGTGTGTGTGTGTGTGTGTGTGTGTGTGTGTGTGTGTGTGTGTGTGTGTGTGTGTGTGTGTGTGTGTGTGTGTGTGTGTGTGTGTGTGTGTGTGTGTGTGTGTGTGTGTGTGTGTGTGTGTGTGTGTGTGTGTTGTGTGTGTGTGTGTGTGTGTGTGTGTGTGTGTGTGTGTGTGTGTGTGTGTGTGTGTGTGTGTGTGTGTGTGTGTGTGTGTGTGTGTGTGTGTGTGTGTGTGTGTGTGTGTGTGTGTGTGTGTGTGTGTGTGTGTGTGTGTGTGTGTGTGTGTGTGTGTGTGTGTGTGTGTGTGTGTGTGTGTGTGTGTGTGTGTGTGTGTGTGTGTGTGTGTGTGTGTGAGATGGTATGAGTTTGCGTGAAGGTGTCATCAACTTCGCTTGTTAAATTGGCATAAACTCGGCGACGACTTACTCAGGTTAGCTGCTGATGGTTGTCACAGTTACGATTAACCGATTTTTCGATGACCACATCTGATGACAGAGACACATGAACGATGACCACATCTGATCATTAGTGCGATACTGCTCTGTGAAACAGTGTTTCTAGTACAGTGAACAAACTGTAAACTATCCGTGTAATTTGTTATTAATGACCGGAATCCGCTTTGTCGGACAGTCGGAACACCCGACTCACTGTGCACGATCATTGCGTGAATTTTTTTTACTAGTAACCTTACTTAAGTTCTCAGGTGACTGAGATTATCGCCTGTCCTACATTTTCAATGAAAAGCGAGTGTGTTGTTATAACATAAGGACTTCGATACACACGAATTCTGACATAAACGCTTTCTTTATAGCGGGTTTTTCTGAGATCGTACACTTGTCGTTTCTTATTCTTTACTGCAAGCTTTTGTTTTTGTGTTCTTTGCGTGTGCTGTAATACACGGTTTCTGGCGTGAACCGCCGTTCAGCTGACGTACTGAGACTAAAGTCGAATAAGTCTTTATTTGTTTTCTCTGATATTTTACTTGTACATGTAATCTCTTTCCTGGTTTAACTGCGTAACCTTCTATTTGTATCCTGTACCTTAGTTTTGTCCCCTGGTTCTTTATCTTATTAGTCTTTATTTGTTTCATCTGATATTTTACTTGTACATGTAATTTCTTTCCTGGTTTAACTGCGTAACCTTCTACTATTTGTATCCTGTACCCTAGTTTTGTTTCCTGGTTTTTTACCTTATTATTTGAACATGATTTATACAACTATGAACAGACCCTCGAAAAAAGGCCAACAATTTCGTATCGGTCACCTAAATATCTACCACCTGGCAAACAAAGTTCAGGATGTCTGTGTTTATGTTAATACCCCCAACTATTTCCATCTATTCGGTTTAACTGAGACTCGTTTGGCCGCCCACATCAGTGATGAAGCCATCGCCATCCCGAATTATTCTATTATCAGGAGAGACCCGTCAGTACAGGATGAGACAGGTGTAGCGGTATATATCCATCAATCCATTTTACACATAACCCGCAGGCGACAAGACCTAGAAACTGGTGATGTAGAATGTATTTGGGTAGAAATCAAAAACTCTAAATCCCCGCCCTTACTTGTTGGGTTTCTGTATCGAAACCCCGCAGCCACCTTTGAGTGGTACGATAGCTTTTTACACATGATTGATAAAACAGGCATTCACAACAAAGATGTTCTCCTTCTTGGAGATTTTAATATTGACTTTCTTAAACCCCATCCATCATGGGAATGTATTACTACCCTTGTCGGTCTTCACCAATTGGTAACATCACCCACCAGAATTACGCCATCATCAGCCACTATTATAGACCATATTTATACCAACAAACCTCAAGCAGTTAGCAACACTCAAGTAAATAGTCTTAGTGTAAGTGACCACTATCCGGTTAGCTGCACATGGCTGTCAAAACTTCCAAAGCTAAAAAAGCAAGTCCACACTTGCATAACTTACAGATCGTTTAAAAACTTTAATGAAAGTGTTTTCTTGGCTGATTTAGCCACAGCACGATTCATCGACGTGTATAACGATAGTGACCCAAATAAAGCATTAGATACCTGGTACCGGATTTTCCTTGGTGTGCTGAACAAACACGCGCCTCTGAGACACAAAAGAGTGAAATACGCTACCGTTCCACTATGGCTGACTGCGGATCTAATCGAGGCAATGGAAATTAGAGACCAGCTGAGAAGCGAGAAGCGGTTTACTGAATACAAAACACAGCGTAATCGTGTTAAATATATGGTTTTAAATGCAAAGAGATCTCTTTTCGATAAAGTAGTTAAGCAAAGCAAAGACTCATCTACTGTATGGCGTGCCATTAATTTAGTAACTAGAGGTACAAATAAAAATAGTGCGCCTTTATCACCCCACCTCACTGCAAATAGGTTTAATGACCACTTTACCTCTATAGCCGAATCGTTAATCCCACCAGGAACTAACTCATGTGAGTATGTTTGTCCAAACGCGCTAGTACACCACTGTAACCGGGAAAATACGGACAAAGAACCATTCACGATACCGCCTATAGCAGTCCACGAAGTGGGTAAATTAATTTCCTCGATGGAAAATAAAAAGTCATCCGGGCCTGATGAGATCAGCTCAAAAATTCTCAAGATATCTCTTCCATACATCGTCGAAAGTATTACATATATTTACAATCTCTGTATAAACCAAAACTCTTTTCCGGACGCATTTAAAGACGCAAAAGTGATCCCCCTACCAAAATCAAAAGATCTGAGTGAAATCAACAACTTTCGCCCCATATCACTATTACCTGTTTTGTCGAAGCCTTTAGAGCGGCACATCCATAAGCATCTATCTGAATACTTAGAAAACCAAAATCTCATCCATTCACTGCAGTCAGGCTTCAGACCAAACCATTCCTGTCACACTGCCTTGATAAGGATGGCAGATACCTGGTTATCATCTATTAATGATTCCAAACTAACAGGTGTAGTTTTCTTAGACTTCCGGAAAGCCTTTGACATGGTGAACCATGACATACTTATAAAAAAAATATCCTTATATACTAAAAGCGCAGCCGGGTTTTTCAAATCCTACCTAGAAAACAGAAGACAAAAAGTTCTCCTTAATGGTACATATTCTAGTCACTGCAAAGTAAAGCATGGCGTGCCCCAGGGCTCTATTTTAGGCCCTCTTTTATTCTGTTTGTTCATTAACGACCTTCCACTCACAATTAGTGATGATAGTGTTGCATGCGATATGTTCGCTGGTGATGCTGCGATACACACTCCCGATAAGGATTTGTCAGTAATTGACACGCGCCTACAAAACACATTACAGGACATTAACAGCTGGTGCAGTAACAATTCCATGATCTTAAACCCTGCAAAGACTGAATGTATGGTTGTAAGTACCCGCCAAAAGCACCAGCTCGGCACTCTCTCACTCAGCTTGTCCCTTCAAGGCAAATCTATCAGCCAGGTAACGGAACATCGTCTTCTCGGCGTTACTGTAGATAACCAGTTTAAATGGCAATGCCATCTTAGTAATATATGTAAAACAATATCAAAGAAACTGTTTATTTTATCCAAGTTAAAACATATAGCTAATGTAGAAACACGAAAACTGTTCTTCAACGCCCACATCAGGTCACATATAGATTATGCTTCTACGGTGTGGGATGGCGCAAGCGAGGTCCAGTTAAAGAGACTGAACTCTCTTCATCGTAGAGCCGCGAAGCTTATCCTTTCAGACCCTAACTCAACAACGGATAATAAACTGAAAACCTTAGAAATTCTCCCCTTGAAAAAACATTTATTATACAATAAGGGAATAACGATGTTCAAAGTATTGAATAACAGACTCCCCGAGTATATAAAAAAAATGTTTTTCCTCCCGGCATCAACATACTCCAGATCAAGGCAGTCCATTACTGTGCCACGACCTAGAATCGATCTCTATAAGACAAGTTTAGCGTTCTCAGGTGCTAGCATGTGGAACACATTGCCCAGACATGTTACAACATCAACAACGCTTTCGTCTTTTAAAACCGCTCTCTTCAAGTACCTCACCTCAGCATCGTAAGATTTTCACAGCAACCTGCACTTGCAGTGTACGATTTTCCCCTTTCTAACTCTTCAATTCAGTTATATCTTCAGTTAATACAAGATGCTAATGCTGCATGTATTGTGTGTGTGTGTGTGTGTGTGTGTGCGTGTGCGTGTGCGTGTGCGTGTGCTTGTGCTTGTGCTTGTGCTTGTGTTTATGAATGTATGTATGAAGATTTATACCTTTATAATTGTGTGTATGTGTGAGATTTGTTATGTTTATTTTCACTTTTTCAATGATTTCTTTTTTTAAAAACTTTATATTTCAATTTTTATTAGTTATATATTTAGTTTTTCCCAATTTAATGATAGTATTTTTGTGATTTATGCATTATATGTAAAGTAGATTAGCAACGGCAAGTTCGAAAAATGGTTTCACCAAAACTTTCACCGTTGTAAAATAAAGAATCATTGTCATTGTCATTCTCTCTCTCTCTCTCTCTCTCTCTCTCTCTCTCTCTCTCTCTCTCTCTCTCTCTCTCTCTCTCTCTCTCTCTCTCTCTCTCTCTCTCTCTCTCTCTCTCTCTCTCTCTCTCTCACACACACTCACTCACTCACTCACTCAACGGATCAGAGACACCCAGTGCGTGCGCCTCTTTGTGCGAGGATTAGTCGCGATACAATCACACAACATAATCCTGTTACTCTCTCTTGGCTTGACTTCGCGAACGAAGATTTTATAGGAGTTGACCACGACGTCTGCAGGCTTGTTCGTGGCTGCGGAGGCCAATCCGAGACAGGCAGGTTCGACCGCAGTGGCTGCAGGGGAAGGTATGGCCAGGGTTCTGAGCTGCGGCATCTCTGTTTTTTCTCCTGAGCCGCTTGTCCTTAAGGCTAGCTCTGTGAGAGTCCTCAAATCCTGTTACTAAGAGGTTCAGGATTAGCACTTGACCCCTGATGACTGATCAGTGTGTGATGACTGGCTTAGTGGTCAATGTTGATAGACACACCCGCGTGCAATTCTCATCGGAATGCGCGTATAATTATGACAACTGCAGCGCTCTGTGACTTTACAAACTGTGTTAACCTGTGTATTGAACAAGAGTGCACAACTTAGTCGCTATTAAAGTGATTCTTATCACTGACTGTGGCGGTAGCAAATAGAATAAGATTACTCTGGTACGCTTCATCGCGTTTGTTTTTAGCAACAGTACGTTGCACACGCAGAGACCTATATATCTGCAGACTTTTTTCATTTACATCTACGATCCGCTATCTTTTTCTTCCTTTTTTTATCTTTCGCGCATGTTTCAGTGCTGTGTTTTGACCACTGATCTGCATGCCACATTGTGACACTTTGTTATTGTTGTTTAAACTGTCATTTAGTTTGTTAGTATATTTGAAACTAGTATTTGGTTGCGAAGTTACCTGACATGTTTACTAGTGTCAGCGATCATTTGCTTAGAATAGGCCACCTCAATGTATATCACCTTTGCAGCAAAGTATCAGACGTTACAGTACTACTCAACCAACCCTCCCCATATCATATCATTTGGCTTTACAGAAAGTAGGTTGACAGAGAATATAAGTAACCAAGCTATCACCATACAAAATTTATCCATTCATAGGCGAGATGCTTCAGTGCCTGGTCATACTGGCATTTGTGCTTATGTTCACAATACTATTGCTAACAACGTAACACGACGATGTGACCTAGAATCCACCCATGTGGAAAGCCTGTGGCTTGAGATAAAAGCAACCGCCAAGTCAACCCCGACCTTCGTATGTTTTATTTACAGAAACCCCGCAGCTACAGTGTCCTGGCAAGATGATTTTGTTGTAATGGTTGACAAAGTACAAAACTCCAAGGGTGATATACATATACTCGGTGATTTTAATGTTGATTTATTGAAACCTGGCAACACGTCATGGAAATCCATGATAACGTTCTTAGGTCTTACACAAGTAGTTCAGTCACCCACCAGGGTCACTGCTACTTCATCCACATTAATTGACCATGTTTATACAACCAACGACAGTGCCCTTAGCAATGTCTGTGTACCCAGCACCTCTGTCAGTGATCATTTTCCTATTTGTTTTTCATTATCTGCGAAGTTGCCAAAGAAACTTCATAAGGAGCATATAACCATTCTCTACAGATCGTTCCAAAAATTTAATCAAGATGATTTTTTGCATGAACTTTCCCAAACACCATTTTCCGATGTGTATAACTATAACGATCCCAATGTAGCGCTGTCCCACTGGTATAAGTTGTTCCTCGGTGTTCTTGACAGACATGCCCCGAGGCGCACTAAGCGTATTAAACATCCCACTGTGCCTGAGTGGCTGACGGATGAGATTAAAACTGCGATGGAACTAAGAGATCTATTGAAACAACAAAAGAAATTTGACGAGTACAAAAAACAGCGAAACCTAGTTAAATCATTAGTACGTAAAGCACAGAGGCAGTATGCTGAAAAGATTATTGCGGGCGGCAAAGACATATGCAGCTTGTGGCAGGTGATTAACACATTTACTAAAGGACAATCTAGCAAATCAACGAGTGTCCCCCCGCACCTCACAGCTGATGTATTTAATGAACACTTTCTTAACATTGCTAAAACCCTGTCACAGACGAACACCAGTGAGCCAGGTGAATGCGTATGTTCAGAACAATTGAAACAGCACAGTCAGATAAACGCCGGCAATACTTTCTCAGTTCCCCTAATGACCGTCCTTGATGTAGGAAAATCTATTACCAACATGAAAAGTAAAACATCTTGTGGTGTAGACGGTATTAGCAGTAAAATCCTGAAAATTGCGCTCCCTTATATTGTTGAACCATTAACCTTTATATATAACCTTTCGATTCAAAAGAGCATGTTTCCCGATGAATTAAAAATAGCAAAAGTTACTCCTCTACCGAGAAGCAAAGATCTGAGCGACCCAAGTGAGTACAGACCTATTTCAATCTTATCAGCAGTGTCCAAACCGCTTGAAAAGCATATACATAATCATTTACTTCAATTCCTGGAGAAAAACCACCTTATTAGTACTGCACAATCAGCGTTTCGGCCTAAACATTCGTGTCAGACAGCCTTAACTCTCATAACCCACAAATGGCTTACTGCCATAAATGAGTCCAAACTTTCAGGTGTAGTATTTCTAGATCTTAAAAAAGCCTTCGATCTCATTAACCACTCAATCTTACTAAAGAAGTTACCTTTATATCACATTGACTCAAATGCAGTCGCTTTTCTCTCGTCCTATCTCTTAGACAGAACGCAGAAAGTGTTCTTGAATGGTAAATACTCAGCGAAAGGAATGGTGACCCATGTTGTTCCTCAGGGATCCACCCTATGACCGTTATTATTCAACATCTTTATAAATGACCTTCCACTGTCAATATCACACCCCGACACAAACTGTGAACTATTTGCTGACGATACATCATTACATGTATCTGATAAAAATGTTTCAACCGTGAGCGCTGTCCTCCAACATAGTTTAGATGAAGTGTCAACTTGGTGTGAAGAAAATCATATGATTATTAGTATTCCTAAAACGAAAAGTATGTTGGTGACAACACGCCAAAAGCATCAACGTGGTTTGCAACCCCTTGAGCTGTCCCTTTACTCTCAGCCCATAGAGCAAGTGTCAAAACATCGTTTGTTAGGAGTGACAGTCGACGAACAGCTCAGCTGGGAGCCGCACATAGAAACTGCCTGTAAAACTATTTCAAAGAATCTATTTTTATTATCCAAATTAAGTCGTATAGTTGACATTGATGCTCGAAAACTATTCTTTAACATACACATCAAGTCACATTGTAATTATGCTTCCAATATCTGGGATGGCTGTGGAGACATTCATTTGAAAAAAAATAATTCCCTTTACCGGCGAGGTATTAAGCTTATTCTTCCTGATTCGTCCCCTACTGATGAAAGACTGAAGGCCCTTAATATTCTACCACTCAGTAAACAATTGGAACTTAATAGATGCTTACTTGTGCACAAAATTCTAAACAATGCCACCCCTCCCTATCTCCGTGAGCTGTTTTCCCACACGAATAGAGAGAACACGAGGAACAGCTTACTCCATCTCCCAAAACCGAGAATCGACATCTTCAAATCTAGCATATCATTTTCCGGTGCTAAGTCATGGAATAACTTGCCCTCGCATTTAAAGTCTATTTCAAAGTTATCTATCTTCAGAGCTCGCGTCCATAAATATTTGCTGTCGATGTGAATGTCCTATTTTTCTGTTTAGTATGTTGCTCCAGCACAGCAGATTGCTGCAGATTATGTAATAGTTTGACTGTCTGCATTAACATGTCAGGTTCATACACGTACATATATTGTTTTAATTCTTTTTGTATTTTATTTTTTTATTTTTTATTTTTTTCTTTCTGATGGTTGGGGGGGTGGGTATGGGTACTTATATATATTTTATCTTTTGCTGTATCGTCTTATGTATTTTTATATGTGTAGAGTAGCAGGACAGTTTGGAAGATAGGCATTGCTATGCCTAAAACTTTTTATCCTGAATTAAAACGTTTCATCATCATCATCATCTCTCTCTCTCTCTCTCTCTCTCTCTCTCTCTCTCTCTCTCTCTCTCTCTCTCTCTCTCTCTCTCTCTCTCTCTCTCTCTCTCTCTCTCTCTCTCTCTCTCTCTCTCTCTCTCAAACTTTCTCTGGTGACCTGGCTAAGAAAGGAAATTATTAAAAGAAATTCAGTTATGAGCATGACTAAAACATGTTTAAAGCGCCATAAATACATGAATCGGCCTTGTGTATTTTTTCTTTTTTTTCAGCCAGTGTCTAACACAACTGACATGGCGGAGTGCGTGTGGGCAAAAGTAAGACATCCACCTGCATGTAATCATTATTTCCTGTGTGCTGGGCTGTGAGTTAAGGTCTAAAGTCACAGACCAGCACATATAGGCTTCTAACCCAGCTTTGCATATGTTGTAGTGGAGTGACAGTGACAGTGGCGATATATGTTGTAGTGGGGTGACAGTGACACAGTGGTGATATATGGTGTAGTGGTGTGACAGTGACACAGTGGCGATATATGTTGTAGCGAAGTGACAGTGACACAGTGGCGATATATGGTGTAGTGGGGTGACAGTGACACAGTGGCGATATATGTTGTAGCGAAGTGACAGTGGCGAAATATGTTGTAGTGGGGTGACAGTGACACAGTGGCGATATATGTTGTAGCGAAGTGACAGTGGCGAAATATGTTGTAGTGGGGTTACAGTGACACAGTGGTGATATATGGTGTAGTGGTGTGACAGTGACACAGTGGCGATATATGTTGTAGCGAAGTGACAGTGGCGAAATATGTTGTAGTGGGGTTACAGTGACACAGTGGTGATATATGGTGTAGAGGTGTGACAGTGACACAGTGGCGATATATGTTGTAGCGAAGTGACAATGACACAGTGGCGATATATGTTGTAGCGAAGTGACAGTGGCGATATATGTTGTAGTGGGATGACAGTGGCGATATATGTTGTAGTGGGGTGACAGTGGCGATATATGTTGTAGCGAAGTGACAGTGACACAGTGGCTATATATGTTGTAGCGGAGTGACAGTGGCAATATATGTTGTAGCGAAGTGACAGTGACACAGTGGCGATATATGTTGTAGGGAAGTGACAGTGGCGATATATGTTGTAGTGGGGTGACAGTGGCGATATATCATGTAGCGAAGTGACAGTGACACAGTGGCGATATATGTTGTAGCGAAGTGACAGTGACACAGTGGCGATATGTGTTGTAGTGGGGTGACAGTGGCGATATACGTTGTAGCGAAGTGACAGTGACACAGTGGCTATATATGTTGTAGCGAAGTGACAGTGACACAGTGACGATATATGTTGTAGCGGAGTGACAGTGACACAGTGGCGATATATGTTGTAGTGAGGTGACAGTGGCGATATATGTTGTGGTGGGGGTGACAGTTTGGTGATATGTGTTGTAGTGGAGTGACAGTGGCAATATATGTTGTAGCGAAGTGACAGTGACACAGTGGCGATATATGTTGTAGGGAAGTGACAGTGGCGATATATGTTGTAGTGGGGTGACAGTGGCGATATATCATGTAGCGAAGTGACACAGTGGCGATATATGTTGTAGCGACGTGACAGTGACACAGTGGCGATATATTATGTTGTAGTGGGGTGACAGTGGCGATATATTATGTTGTAGTGGGGTGACAGTGGCGATATATTAAGTTGTAGTGGGGTGACAGTGGCGATATATTATGTTGTGGTGGCGTGACAGTGGTGATATATGTTGTAGTGGGGTGACAGTGGTGATATATGTTGTAGTGGGGTGACAGTGGTGATATATGTTGTAGTGGGGTGACAGTGGTGATATATGTTGTAGTGGGGTGACAGTGGCGATATATTATGTTGTAGTGGGGTGACAGTGGCGATATATTATGTTGTAGTGGGGTGACAGTGGTGATATATGTTGTAGTGGGGTGAAGGTGGTGATATATGTTGTAGTGGGGTGACAGTGGCGATATATTATATTGTAGTGGGGTGACAGTGGTGATATATGTTGTAGTGGGGTGACAGTGTCGATATATTATGTTGTAGTGGGGTGACAGTGGTGATATATGTTGTAGTGGGGTGACAGTGGTGATATATGTTGTAGTGGGGTGACAGTGACACAGTGGCGACTAAAACGATGTTTTTTTCTTATCGCGTGCGTGCGTGCTGGCTTGAATGTACCCTTGTCAACACATAACGCACATATCTTCCTGCATGTTTTTGCTTTGCTTTGTATTAATCACTAGTTTAATTCACCATCAGACTGTTCAACAGCATTCACCACAAACAGCGTTCGCACAAAATTTTTGTTCCACAACTGGTAAATGGTGTGTTTGTCGTGTAACCGTGCAGATTATTAGATAACTGGTAAACGTTTGTTGTGTAGCCGTGCAGATTATTAGATAACTGGTAAACGTTTGTTGTGTAGCCGTGCAGATTATTAGATAACTGGTAAACGTTTGTTGTGTAGCCGTGCAGATTATTAGATAACTGGTAAACGTTTGGTGTATAGCCGTGCAGATTATTAGATAACTGGTAAACGTTTGTTGTGTAGCCGTGCAGATTATTAGATAACTGGTAAACGTTTGGTGTGTAGCCATGCACATTATTTGATAACTGGTCCCAAAAGACGGAGGATGCTGCCGGGTTGTGGGGTGAGGGGGTGGGTGGGGGTGGGTGGGTGAAGAAATTACTTCAATTAATGAGGGGGTCAGATAAGGAACTGATATCGCAATTTCATTGATAATTACAGAATCCTTTTTATATTATCGCTATCTCTGCCTCCACATTCGATATTTGTTTGATTTAATGTTGAAGTACTCCAATGCACTCCGATTTCAGCTCCATGAAAATGCTTTAGGAATGACTTCTTAACGTTGCCTATGTCCCAGCTCTTCACTACACACAATGCCTGCCCTGTCCACGCTCTCCTAATAGTATTATCCTTTAAATTACGTAAGTGCATTCTTGTGTTTGTTTGGTTTTTGACAAGATAGCCTCTCGTCTGCATCCTTAAAACCAAGTACGTGTTTCACCGGTTACTTACAGCCACGGATTTGGAAAGGCCAGCCATTTTTGCACTAAGCAGTCCAACTGAGACTGACCAGTGCTCGCGGGTTTTGATTATACACCCGTGCCACACAATGCAGCCTCATGCCATAACATTGATTATACACCGGTGCCACACAGTGCTGCCTCATGCCATAACATTTATTATACACCGTCACACACAGTGCAGCCTCATGCCATAACATTGATTATACACCGTCACACACAATGCAGCCTCATGCCATAACATTGATTATACACCGTCACACACAGTGCAGTCTCATGCCATAACATTGATTATACACCGTCACACACAATGCAGCCTCATGCCATAACATTGATTATACACCGTCACACACAATTCAGCCTCATGCCATAACATTGATTATACACCGTCACACACAATGCAGCCTCAAGCCATAACATTGATTATACACCCGTGCCACACAGTGCAGCCTCATGCCATAACATTGATTATACACCATCACACACAATGCAGCCTCATGCCATAACATTGATTATACACCGTCACACACAATGCAGCCTCAAGCCATAACATTGATTATACACCCGTGCCACACAGTGCAGCCTCATGCCATAACATTGATTATACACCATCACACACAATGCAGCCTCATGCCATAACATTGATTATACACCGTCACACACAATGCAGCCTCAAGCCATAACATTGATTATACACCCGTGCCACACAGTGCAGCCTCATGCCATAACATTGATTATACACCATCACACACAATGCAGCCTCATGCCATAACATTGATTATACACCGTCACACACAGTGCAGCCTCATGCCATAACATTGATTATACACCGGCACACACAATGCAGCCTCATGCCATAACATTGATTATACACCGTCACACACAATTCAGCCTCATGCCATAACATTGATTATACACCGTCACACACAGTGCAGCCTCATGCCATAACATTGATTATACACCGTCACACACAGTGCAGCCTCATGCCATAACATTGATTATACACCGTCACACGCAGTGCAGTCTCATGCCATAACATTGATTATACACCGTCACACACAATGCAACCTCATGCCATAACATTGATTATACACCCGTGCCACACAGTGCAGCCTCATGCCATAACATTGATTATACACCGTCACACACAATACCGTCTCATGCCATAACATTGATTATACACCGTCACACACATTGCAGCCTCATGCCATAACATTGATTATACACCGTCACACACAGTGCAGCCTCATGCCATAACACACACAATGCAACCTCATGCCATAACATTGATTATACACCGTCACACGCAGTGCAGTCTCATGCCATAACATTGATTATACACCGTCACTCGCAGTGCAGTCTCATGCCATAACATTGATTATACACCGTCACACGCAGTGCAGTCTCATGCCATAACATTGATTATACACCGTCACACACAATGCAACCTCATGCCATAACATTGATTATACACCGTCACACGCAGTGCAGTTTCATGCCATAACATTGATTATACACCGTCACACGCAGTGCAGTCTCATCCCATAACATTGATTATACACCGTCACACACAATGCAACCTCATGCCATAACATTGATTATACACCGTCACACGCAGTGCAGTTTCATGCCATAACATTGATTATACACCGTCACACGCAGTGCAGTCTCATGCCATAACATTGATTATACACCGTCACACACAATGCAACCTCATGCCATAACATTGATTATACACCCGTGCCACACAGTGCAGCCTCATGCCATAACATTGATTATACACCGTCACACACAATGCAACCTCATGCCATAACATTGATTAAACACCGTCACACACAGTGCAGCCTCATGCCATAACATTGATTATACACCGTCACACACAATGCAGGCTCATGCCATAACATTGATTATACACCCGTGCCACACAAAGCAGCCTCATGCCATAACATTTGTTCTTCAAAATCTTGTACGGTCATTAGCACTGAGATATGCAGGGGTCCAAACGACATTTTCTTTAGTATTGTCGTCGTTCTGGTGATGCTTTCTGCACCTATAATGAAACAGCCAAGCTCTGCGTTTTTAGCTAGCCTGTTCTAAATGACTAGTAGGCAGGCGGACAGTATTAACTATATTTGTATCTTGAAACTGTACTGGAATGATTTATTCCACTCCATCTTGTTAATTTACATCGACGTTTTTTGAAATAGTTGTAAAATTAGTATGTGGATAAGACACTGGCGTCCTGACATGCCCGGTCTGTGAGTACCTCTGTTGATTTTCATTTTGTATTCTTGCAAAGCAGATTTCCTTCCCATTATCTGGGCGTCCCTGATTGGCTTAGGATGGCTATATCGCCTCGCCGCTATATTCTTTATGAAAATGTTAGCACGGGGATGTATCCACATACTGATTTACAATTATTTTATAAAACGTCGATGTAAATTAACCAATTATAGTGGAATAAATTATCCCAGTACAGTTTCAAGATACATGTAGTGAATATTGTCAGCCTGCCCACAAAACTAGGAATGCCTACACAATGCACAAAACTAGGAATGCCTACACAATGCACAAAACTAGGAATGCCTACACAATGCACAAAACTAGGAATGCCTACACAATGTACAAAACTAGGAATGCCTACTAATGCGCTGAAAGCGAGCGAGAGGAGGGAAGGATGGGAAATAGTGATCGAGAGAGAGAAAGAGCGGGACAGACGTACAGACAGGCAGTGAGAGACAGAAACTTTGACTGTGAGAAAGAGAGACAGAGACAGACGTACAGACAGGCAGTGAGACAGACAGAAACTTTGACTGTGACAGAGAGACAAATAGAGGCAGACGGACAGACAGACGGAAACAGAGATGAAGACTGACTGCAGTAGCAAGGTGTCTATAGTGGTTCAACTGATTTTTTACATTTCTATTGTAATTTCTCAAACATTTTGTTCATATTCCAACAGTATGGAATGCCCAGCCCATAGTTGTTCCTATTTCCAAGCTTATCCTTCTGATCCATCTCTCTCCACACTAACCCACCCGCTGATCAATTGTGGCACACATAAATTCTTCGCGTCATTGTTACGATTGTGGTTGTGTTGTCCTGTGAGAGCATGCATGTGTTTATCGTAGGAAACGATCCGATATTTATTTAGGCTGTCATGGTTGCGATTCACGTGCCTTTTTAGTGAGATGTTTTTTCCGTTCGCGTGGATAGCGAATTTTGCTTTGTTATGATACGCTAATTTTAGTCGGAAGTTTCTAGAAAAGTCGCACGGAGAAGAGCGGTCGATTGTTGTTTTGCGTAGATTAGCTGAGATTGAACAAGAACGTTCGAGCATAATCGCGCTGTCTAGTGACCTCGTACATGTGACGTTGAAGTATAAGCAACAGTTTGCTACATTGTAATAATTTTAGTTGTTTACTGTGCCCGTGAATTGAGCAGCCGTTCTTTGTGTTTTGTGAAAGATCGTGAATCTTCCAGAAAGTTCTTCTTTTATTAATATTTATGATTTGAGTTACGTGTTCCATTCTGATTGGTTGTGGTGTGTGAGTTTTTGTGGATTGTTCTAGAAAGTTGTTCGACTATAAAAGATGGGGAAAAGAAGCGCGCATATACATTGTCTTGCATTGTCAGTTGTAGAGACACACAGTTATCGTAGGTACGTGGCCCGTATAGGGTGTACATTGTGAGAGACACAGCGTGACAGTGTGGTGTACGTTGTGTGAGGAACTTTGTGTCGACAGTGTGGACATTTGCAGAAAAGACTTTGTATCAGTGTTAATGCAATTGGAATTGCATTGTGTGGAGGTCGCATCGCTGAATTAAAATATTGTTGTCCAGTATTGTCTACAACCTTAAGCCAAGTGTGACGGATTGCAGCTGAATGAAGTTTATTTAAAAGAACCTTACGTGCGTGCGTCTGGTGTGTTTATCATACTACGACTACAACTCCCCCACGTAACATTCTGGCACCTCCGACGGGACTTTTTCAGTTGGTTCAGTGGAAAGGGTAGCAGGAGAAAACAGCAAGCAGTGAAAAGCAGATATGGCGACATCGGAGATGGAGATATTCCTGAAAATTGGAAAGGAATGTGGCCTCGAAGGAGTTCAACTCCTCGAGTTTATAAAAGAGAGAGAGAGAGAGAGAGAGAGAGAGAGAGAGAAGGAGAGACTAGAGAGAGAAGAAAGGGAGAAACTGGAGAGAGAGTAGAAAGAAGAAAAGAGACGAGAGAGAGAGAAGAAAAGGAAAGACTGGAGAGAGAGGAGAAAGAAGAAAAGAGAGGAGAGAAAGAAGAAAAAGAGAGATTTGAAAGAGAAGAAAGAGCTAAAGAACGTTAAATCAGGAAACTCGAAATCCAAGCAGAAGCAGAGAAACAGCGAAGAGAGGCAGTGTAACAACGAGAAGAGGAGCGAGAAGAGGCGGAGAGGCAGCGACAACACGAAATTCATTTAAAGCAGATGGAGATAGAGGCACAGAGCCAGAGGGCTTCTGAAGCAACAGCATTAGCCAGCAGAGAGCAAACAGCCCGTGCGCCAAAGTTACCACCTTTCGCAGAAAATTCAGATAAGATGGACGCTTACCTAGAGCTATTCGAGCGTTTCGCAAGCAGTAACAACTGGAGACAAGAGACTTGGGCTATCAAAATGAGTGCACTTTTAACTGGGAAAACGCTTGAATTTTACACCCACTTACCAAGAGAAGAAGCCGAAGATTATACACAGTTGAAAGCCACCCTGTTGAGACAGTACGACTTCACTGAAGAGGGTTACAGGCGACGATTTCGGAACTGCAAGCCTAAAGAAGGAGAAACACCCGGTCTATTCATTGAGAGAATCAGGAGCTACCTGGAGAAATGGATAGAGCTGGCTGGTTTAAACAAAGAGTACCAGGACCTGTGTGACCTCATCATCAAAGAACAGGTCTTCAACGCATGTTCTAAGGACTTCGCCGCCCACCTCAGGGAGCAAAAAGACCAGTCCCTAAAGGCCCTGGCCGACTTCGCTCAAAGATACCTTGATGCCCACAACGTGAAGTTCGGGTCTAATAAGCCGCAGCGTGTGTCTGCACCAACAGAGGAAATCCACAATGTCAGAGACACCCCGAAATACAAGCCGGTGGAGAACCTGACATGTTTTCTCTGTGGAAAGAAAGGTCACAAAGCGATACGGTGTCATTCTAAAGATGTTCCCGGAGGCGACAACATCAGAAGATCCAACCAAGATCGCGGGATAGCAGGCAGAGGCAATACCACGTCTCAACACAGAGCCGCCGCTGTATTAGCCAATGATGTGACGTCATCTAGTGACTTTGAGTCTAGAGAAAAGCGAGTGACACCAGAGCTGATTGAATCTTTTAAAAAAAAATGGACGCATCCCAGTAGGAGATGGGGCTACATTCTTACCAGTCTCAAACATCGCGCTGCCTGAGAATGAAGTGCCGAATATGCCGGTGGTGTCAGGATTCATCGGAAACACATCAGTGAGAGTACTGAGAGACACTGGTTGTAGCTGTATCATCGTAAGAGAGGACCTAGTAACTGAAGACCAGAAGCTACAGGAGTGGACCACTTTCATTTTGGCCGACGGTACTGTAAGGATTATTCCCCTTGCCAATGTCAGTGTCGACACCCCATACCTGAAAGGAGAGGTGAAGGCGTTGTGCGTGAAGACACCAGTCTACGATCTTATCATCGGAAACATTGATGGTGCCAGAAATGCAGACGATCCAGATCCAGAGTGGAGACCAGAAACATGTGCTGTTACCACAAGAAGTCAAGCAAAGAAGAGTCACCAGACCATTCCTCTAAAAGTGGCGGACAACACGGAATCAGCTGTGGTGAATAAGGAAAGGTTGGTGGAGCTACAGAGAGCCGACCCCACGCTTGACAAGTTCCGAGGTCAAACCGAGCCCGTGACGCGAAAGGGAAAAGAGATAACCTTCGAGACCAGAAAAGATATCCTGTACCGGATATTCGACAGCAATCGGGACAAACCTATGCATCAAGTAGTAGTTCCTGAATCATTGAGAATGCATGTGATGAAATTGGCCCATGATTCCATATTGGGAGGACATTTGGGAATCAACAAGACGCTCGATAGGATCCGAGCCGTCTTCTAATGGCCTGATATGGGAGGTGACGTCACCTGATTCTGCAGGTCGTGCGACATATGCCAGAAGACAATCTCCAAGGGAAAGATACCCAAGGTTCCTCTAGAGAAAATGCCACTGATCGGTATGCCTTTCAAACGCGTAGCTGTGGACCTGGTGGGGCCAATATCCCCTCCAAGTGAAGATGGTCATCGCTACATTTTGACTCTGGTGGATTACGCTACACGTTATCCTGAAGCCATACCATTGAAGAAGATCGACACTCCAACAATGGCAGAGGCGCTCGTCGACATATTCAGCCGTTTGGGGATTCCTGAGGAGATCCTGAGTGACCTGGGAACTCAGTTCCTCTCCGACTGCATGGAGGAAGTCAATCGGCTATTGAGCATCCGACATCTTACTACCATCCCTTATCACCCCATGTGTAATGGGCTGGTTAAAAAGTTTAACGGAACATTGAAGGCTATGCTGAAGAAACTGTGTGCTGAGCAGCCAAGGTTGTAGCATAGATATATCAATGCTTGCTCTTCGCATACGGTGAAGTTCCTCAGGATTCGACAGGGTTCTCCCCTTTTGAATTACTGTACGGTAGGACTGTAAGGGGGCCCATGCACATCCTGAAGGAGCTGTGGACCAAGGATGTCGACGCGCCTGAGGTGAAAATCAGCTACCAGTATGTCTTCGACCTGAGAGAGAAGCTGGAAGATACCCTCAGGATGGCTCGAGAAGAACTAGGGAAGGCGCAGAACAAGGGGAAGCATTACTATGATCGTAAGGCAAAACCTCGACGATTCCAGCCAGGTGACCAAGTATTGGTTCTTCTTCCTACCGACAACAACAAACTCCTGATGCACTGGAAGCGACCCTACGTTGTCGACACGGTGGTTGGCATCAACGACTACAGAGTTAAGGTCAACAACAAGGTGAAGACTTACCATGCTAATCTGCTGAAGAAGTATATTGAGAGAGGTCGTCAAGACAAAACACAACTGGCCGCATCGGTGCGTCTTGCTGATGACGAAAGACTAGACGACGAAAACTTGTTTGACCTTAATGAACTCCGCCACAAGGAAGATGTAGAAGACATTCAGTTCGGTCAGAATCTGACCCAGACTCAACGAGAAGAATTGCGCGTCCTGACTAAAAGTTCAAGAATCGGTTCACACCTGACCCAGGGACAACAGACACCGTCCAGCCCGAGGTTAATCTAACATCCGACAATCCGGTTCGCGACGAGTCGTGTCGTCTGTTTTGCAACTCGAGTGAAGGACTGAGAGAGAATGTTGGGGAGACGCCAGACCCGGAAGTCGACAGAGATTCCAGATTACCAGTGGTCATCGGGAATAGACCAGAGAGATCTAGTTTGGTGTGTGGGGACTTTTTACTTTCCGTGGGCCGACAGTGTTTGACCCAGGACCAATTATAACTATCTGAACTGTGAACTGTACCCCATGATTTGACGATGTCAAATTGACATTGATTTTAGTTTAATCAAGGGTTCGCAGAACTTTGGAGCGGATTACCTGAGCAGAGCAGTTTAAGTGAGCATTTCTGTGTCCAGAACAGTTTAAGGAAACATTTTGGTGTCCATGAGAGTTTAAAGGAACATGTCTTCGCTCAGGACAGTACTCAAACCAAGGGGAATCACAGCGCTGGACAGACAACAGTTAGATCCCCTGCCCCCGCCTATCAGGCACCCAATCGCCAGCCCACAGAGAAATACGCAGGTATAGAATAAGACAATCATTTCCATTCCTAATAAGAATGGATCAGGTCTCTTATATAACCCATGTCTTTCTCCGGAACTTAGGAAGTAGGCAGGAGAAACATACATACACAAACATGAAGGTGCGCTACTATATGTGGTCGGGTAAATACCCTGATTTCCCACAGTAGATGCACAGAACATTACACAACAATGTAACGATACAAATTTTGCCTCGAGTTATACATGATACTCACAAACCAGATAGGTGAGGCTAGCGCTGGCAGAATTGTCAGTACTCAAACCAAGGGGAATCACAGCGCTGGACAGACAACAGTTAGATTGGGTGCCTGATAGCTTCGCTCAGGACAGTTTAAAGGAGCTGTGAGAGGATTATTTTAAAGTAGTTGATTTGATTTCATTTTGATGTGAAGTGTTTATGGTTTTGTATAGGTTTACACAGCCACAACCGTATTTTGAGGTTTGAGAAGAAACTTTTGTAAAATTTCATTCTATAAGAGGATGGGGGGGGGGGGGGGTAATGTTACGATTGTGGTTGTGTTGTCCTGTGAGAGCATGCATGTGTTTATCGTAGGAAACGATCCGATATTTATTTAGGCTGTCATGGTTGCGATTCACGTGCCTTTTTAGTGAGATTTTTTTGCGTTCGCGCGGATAGTGGATTTTGCTTTGTTATGATACGCTAGTTTTAGTCGGAAGTTCAAACTCTAGAAAGTCGCACGGAGAAGAGCGGTCGATTGTTGTTTTGCGTAGATTAGCTGAGATTGAACAAGAACGTTCGAGCATAATCGCGCTGTCTAGTGACCTCGTACATGTGACGTTGAAGTATAAGCAACAGTTTGCTACATTGTAATAATTTTAGTTGTTTACTGTGCGCGTGAATTGAGCAGCCGTTCTTTGTGTTTTGTGAAAGATCGTGAATCTTCCAGAAAGTTCTTTTTTTATTAATATTTATGATTTGTGTTACGTGTTCCATTCTGATTTGTTGTGGTGTGTGAGTTTTTGTGGATTGTTCTAGAAAGTTGTTCGACTATAAAAGATGGGAAAAGAAGTGCATATATACATTGTCTTGCACTGTCAGTTGTAGAGACACACAGTTATCGTAGGTACGTGGCCCGTATAGTTTGTACATTGTGAGAGATAAGCGTAACAGTGTGGTGTATGTTGTGTGAGGAACTTTGTGTCGACAGTGTGGACATTTGCAGAAGAGACTTTGTATCAGTGTTAATGCGGTTGGAATTGCATTGTGTGGAGATCGCATCTCTGAATTAAAATATTGCTGGAACTGTTACTCCAGTATTGTCTACATCCTTAAGCCACGTGTGACGGATTGCAGCTGAATGAAGTTTATTTAAAAGAACCTTACGTGCGTGCGTCTGGTGTGTTGATCATACTACGACTCTACAACTCCACCACGTAACAGTCTTGTGTACACTCTGTGGGCTGGCTTATAAACAGTTATTTTACATAAAGAATAAGAGCGCGAGCAGCGAACTGACGTCACAACAGTTTTCACGTCATGTCATCCATAGTCCCAGGACCCCGTGTACAGGGTGATAAAATTGATGTTTTACGTCATTCATCGTAGCAATACAATTGTTCGTATGAGAAGGATCAAATTTGTCAATATTTTTTATAGCATATGTTCAAGCCTAGAGCTTTCAGGTCACAATTTGACCTAATCTTCCCCGAGAGCCGGGACACGAAGCAGACTTATTAGTGTAGGTAGTACCGCCATGAACAGTGCATTGTCCTGCAAATTCAACTTACGAGCACCAAATTTCGGACACAGCTAATAATAACGCCAATAACCTCCCTTGGTAAAACCAGTAGGATGTCTCGAGATTTTGCCTTGGAACCGTTATAAAAATATTTGTAACGTTTGTAGGTCTATATCTAAGACATGCTGGAATCCTGGGCAATGATGGAACGGAAATCCTTGTTGGCACGGCAAAAACGAAACATGGTCTACAATAGAGCTGATTATACGTATTTAGAAACCTGAGGAATCGTTTACAGGAAGTGCTATGGCTACCACACAAACCATTGCCTCTGTTGTAGGAGAAAAAAGAGCTAGACAGGCAGCGGTCGCTGTAGCTGGCAGACTTGAAACAAATATGAAAGATCAATAGTAAATCGACAAGTAATGACACAATATTAACAACAATAACAAACAAAAACACTGGAGAAATTGACCTTTTCAAGGACAAAAATCCCACCTTGAACTAACTAAACCCAGCTGAAATGAGCTGACCTTGCATTAGGACATCATCAAAACTCTCATCAAATCAAGTTTATGTCCAGTCAAAAAATAAGCAGTTTCAGAGATATTACTTGAAATAATACACAGTGTGAAACTAACATGGCTGCTAGGTCTTTGACCTTTAAGGTAGTGACATAGTTCTTTCATGAAACGCCTTTTCTTCATTAATATCTCACGTCATACCAAATTTGAAGCAAATCGACAAACTAGTCTGGGAGATATCTCTTAAGAAAATATAGAATGGCCGCTTTGACCTTGAACTTAAAGACAGCACCCCAAAATGTTTGTTTTTTACTCTTTCTTACATGCTGGACTGTCATCAATTTATTTTTGAGCCAAATCAGTCTGATAATTTCAAATATATTGCCCGGACAAGAATATATTACTTATAAAGACACATGACCACAATGACCTTGAACTTCAAGATAGTGACGTCATTCCAGCATAAAACACACTATTTTTAACATTCCTAACAACCCTTCACTTTTCATTGCGACTGATTCTGTCGTTTCACGGATGTCAAATACACAGACCAAGAGCAAGGGTTTGGTTATTACGATTACCGTGACCTCAGAGGAAGCAAGATATTTCTTGTCTGTGACACTTCCCGTAGTGGAACGATTCACATCAGCTAACCTTTGAGGCAAATCCGTCCGCTGATTTCAGAGATATTTGAGGGGAGATCTACTCCCTTTGAAATAAAGCATGGCTGCTATGACCGTGACCTTCAACCGGAAGGTATTGTCAGAATGTATGTATATAACATTTTATTTTATCATCGCCTATCAACATACACCATTTTAAACAAATCAGTCAAGTACAATCAGACAGTCAGAAAGAAAAAAATCCGACCACATCACACCCCTGTTCAAACTCCTTCACTGGCTCCCCATCCCCCAACGCATCCAATATAAGATTCTGTCTCTCTGCTACAAATCCCTGAACAACTACGCACGTACCTATCTCTCCAACTTACTTCACCGCTACACTCCTTCCCGCTCCCTCCGCTCCGCCTCCGACCCTCTCCGCCTCAACATCCCCCCGCACCAAACTCAGCACTTTCGGCCCCCGCTCCTTCTCCGTCTACGGTCCATCCACCTGGAACACTCTCCCACTCTCTCTCCGTCAGAAACACTCTCTCTCTCTCTCTCCTCCTTCCAGTTCACCCTCAAAACTCACCTCTTTCAACAGTTCTAGCACTATATCACCACACTCCCCACCCCAAGCTGACTGTCGTAATGTATTTCACTATTGTACGTGAGTCATTGTCTAAAGCGTGCGCATGCGTGCGCGAGTTGTGAGTGCGCGCTTAGAGTTATAATTATTATAAGATTAGCGCATTATAAATACCGTAATTATTATTATTATTACTTTCTGAGATCTTACACAAACGACAGGAAAACAAATATGGCCGCTGTAACTTTGACCTTACCGATAGCGGCTTAATCTGTTTGACTGACATGTTATTTAACAAATGACTGTCGTCAGCTTAGCGGTGAGCTAAATCCATTTCATGGTTGAAAAAAAGAAAAGGCATGGACAAAACAAACATAAAAGGAAGAATGCAAGATCACCAAAATTCAGACACGTGAATCTACTATAACCGCTTCTCACCCTATGTAACAAGAGAGGATAACAAAGGCCATCCATAAGTCGAGTCGTCTACCAGTATCATATCCACTTCTCGCCCTATGTAACAGGAGAGGGTAACAAAGGTCATCCATAAGTCGAGTCGTCTACCAGTATTGTCAACAAGAATATATACGTCACTTCCGGCTCTATAGTGTCGAACGTTAAGTCAGAGAAAGTTGATTTTTTTCTAAATGTTATTTGTCACCTATACTGGCATTTTCTGACATTATACGTTTGTTAAGGGTCACTAAAGCATGTACATATAGGAAAGTGATGTAATAAACGTACTGTATGCTTAGTTAGACCAAGCCATTATACCTATTATACCTTTGTTAAAGGTCACTAAAACATGTACATATAGGACAGTGATGTAATAAACGTACTGTATGCTTATTTAAACCTAACCAATTGCCATAATGATTCAGACACGTTTGTATATGGTGATATGCCGGGTAGCGATTGACCTCTCGCGACCATCACCTTTTATGGAGCTCATTCCGTTTGGGACGTTTAAACAGGTCTTACCATCGAATATCACCATGCCAGATCTAAAGTGTGGGATTGAACCCGTCTCTGACAAAACACTTGTATTATCGTCTACCGCCGTCACATAACAGTATGACCTTAATAACGGCCGGTAACGGACAGGCCGAAGTACAACAACATGTGTACTATTTACATACACTCAGGGGAGAGAATTGTGCATTAATCGACCAATGATTATAGATCTAGTTTTCAAAGCACCCCTCCCCCCCCCCCCCCCCCCCCCCCCCCCCCCAGAAAAAAAAAAAAGAAAGAAAAGAAAGAAAGAAAGAATAGGAATCGGGCTCCATATTCATTGCTGCCATCACTTACTTAGCGCACCCTTCTTTCCTGTGTGTGCTTTGACCAAAGTAGATCTATGATCATTGGTCGATAATGCACAATTCTCTCCCCTGACAGTGCTTTTATCTATTTTACTTGGTAGTCTTCCCAAAACTACACTCGGTGTGAATGTCAGATTTATTCGTTACGTGGTTTTTACGTTATGTACGTTTATTCAAATGATCCTTAACTTCTGTTGTACAGTACGTGCAATCAGTCTCGTCTGGACAATATTAGCATTTATTGTGGTCTCTAATCTTCATTTTAATATTGGTAATATACTTTTTAAGTGTAATTCATGTAACCGTGTTTCTTTTGTTGCTTGATGAGCAACAAGCCATACGCTGCTGTCGATTTTCAATTGCTTGATGAGCAACAAGCCATACGCTGCTGTCGATTTTTAATTGCTTGATGAGCAACAAGCCATACGCTGCTGTCGATTTTAATTGCTTGATGAGCAACAAGCCATATGCTGCTGTCGATTTTTAATTGCTTGATGAGCAACAAGCCATACGCTGCTGTCGATTTTCAATTGCTTGATGAGCAACAAGCCATACGCTGCTGTCGATTTTTAATTGCTTGATGAGCAACAAGCCATACGCTGCTGTCGATTTTCGATTGCTTGATGAGCAACAAGACATACGCTGCTGTCAATTTAAAAGCCCAGTTTTCTGTGCCAGAATCCCGTTGCGCATGTCATCAATTGTCGCGGACGTTTTATGTTTAACACTAAACGTGTCAACACTTCATACATAGAGACAATAAGCGCATTGTCATTAATGACCATCAACGTGCCACTAATGTTATTAATCCAACTTTTTCATTGCTGTGAAATAGTGTTAACCAAAGAAATAATCATATACGAGGTATGATGAAAAAGTGATGATAGTTATCCCGTAAAACCAAAACTGTGGGCCCAGTTTACTTGATATTTTCGCACTTTGTAATCCTCCACCGTGTATGCACAATTTCAGCTACTTCAAGCAAACTTCAAAGCCGATGTGGTGTTCTGATGAAGGGCAGGGTCGGACTTGTGAATTTACGGCTTTTGATAGGTCCCGGATGCGGGGAAACTATGTCCTGTCAGCCTCGTTTTCAGTTTAGGGAAGAACCAAAAGCCGCATTGGTCAAGGCAAGGACTGTATGACGGTTGAGGAAGAACACGAATGTTTTGCTTGTCTGTGTAGGACACAGTGACGTTGGCTCTGTGGTCTGGTCACTGAGTGTTGGCCGCTGATCATGAACAGACTTCAACACTATTAGAAAAATATTTCTTACAGGAGAAATTTGCACTGACTGCGCGCTCCACTGGTAAAATATGACAAGGGCCTCTGAGTTAAAACACAATAGAGAAAATGTTGCCGTGAATTCTGAAAATCTGACAAAAGTGTCCCTAGCCTCCTCTTATTAGAGGCCATCAATCCTGATTGGACTGTTTGCTGGGGATATTGTTATAGGCCATCAATCCTGATTGGACTGTTTGCTGGGGATATTGTTATAGGCCATCAATTCTGATTGGACTGTTTGCTGGGGATATTGTTATAGGCCATCAATCCTGATTGGACTGTTTGCTGGGGATATTGTTATAGGCCATCAATCCTGATTGGACTGTTTGCTGGGGATATTGTTATAGGCCATCAATCCTGATTGGACTGTTTGCTGGGGATATTGTTATAGGACACGCAAGTATCGTCTTCAGTGATGACATCACACGGTCGTTACAGGCCATTTATATTAGTCGTTTTGAGCAGTTAATCTAAGCGATCAACTTTTTGATGCATCTGATCCTATGTCACGAAATAGGTTATCCTTATTGCAGATAGTTTCGGATGTCAATGTCATTGCGCATTATTCTTTGAACTGTTCCAAGAGAACGAGCGGAAGTTTAATATATTTCTCAAAATAAAATGTAAGCGTGTTTTCCTATCAATACGTAAATAAAGAGCAAAATGTGCTAGTTCCTGCCTGAAATTTGACAATCAGACGAGTGCTTGTCTTCAGAGTCCTCTCTGTTACGTGGTAGTCGTTGATGCAATCACACCAGACACACTCACGTAGGGTTTTTGTAAAGAGACCTCGCTCAGTTTCAACGTGGCACAAGGTTGTAGGTTGTCACACGTGGCACAAGGTTGTAGACCACACTGGAGTAAAAGTTCCAACAGTACTTTATTATCACGATGCAATCTCAGCACAATGCATCCACAAATGCATCAACATTTTGATACACTGTCTCATACAATGCATCCACAATTTTGCTACACGGTGTCTCCCATACAATGCACACACATACTTCCTAACACCCTCTTTTATACTATTACAGATTTCCAGACCAATCCCGCAAATTACACAACTCAACCAGTCAGAGAAGACAACGTAACCAAAACTCATTCTATCTATCTGTCTGTCTGTCTGTCTGTCTGTCTGTCTGTCTGTCTGTCTGTCTATGTCCCGTAGTCTTGCCGACCGTTGGGGCACCACTGATGACTTGGCAACCATCTCCCTCCATTCTTCTCTGTTCTCTGCCATTCTTAGCCTATCGCCCGGCCTCAGTCCTGTTCACTCTGAGATATTGTCCTCCCATCTTTTCCTCTGTCTTTCTCTCCTTCTTCCTCCTTGCACAGTGCCTTGCAGGATTGTTTTGGCAAGCCCTGCTGAATGCGTGACATGCCCATACCACTTCAGTTTGCGTTTTTCATAATGGCTAATAGGTCTTCATAGGGCCCGATGGCTTGCCTGATTCTGCTTCCCACTTCCACGTTCGCGATGTGATCTCTGTATGAAATGCCAAGCAGCCTTCGAAAACATCTCATTTCAGTGGCTTGTATCCTTTCAAGGTCTGCTGTGAGGTCCATGACTCGCAGGCATACAAGAACACTGAGATGACTAAGGAGCGCATCAGTCTGATCTTGGAGCAGAGGGTGATGTTTCTGTCCTTCCATATGGTCTTCAATCTTGTCAGTGCTGTTGTTGTCTGCGCAATCCTGGACAGTATTTCTGGTTTTGATCCTTCATCTGTCACAATGGCTCCTAAGTATTTGAATTTATTAACTGTTTCCAGTTTTTGAATTCCAATCATGACGTCAGTGCCAATGTCACTGGTGTTATTTGTCATCAGTTTGGTCTTCTCTGCACTGATTGCCATCCCATACGCAATGGCTTACTGTCCAGCTTTTCCACCAGCTGAGCTAGCTCCTTCTCTGTTCCTGCAAGGCCATCAATGTCGTCCGCAAAGAGCAAGTTCGTGATTGTTCTGCCTCCATTACTGACAGTTCCTTCATGATCTTTCAGAGCGTCTGTCATGATTTTTTCCAAGAAGATGTTGAAAAGAGTAGGTGAGAGCAAGCAGCCTTGTCTGACTCCGACTGAAGTCCTAAACCAGTTTCCTATTTTGCTGTTGAAGCAGACTGCGCTAGTGGCCTTGTTGTAAAGGTTTGCTATGACTTTGATCATGGTGGCATTTATGTTGTATAGCTTCATGGTGGACCAAAGGGCTGCATGCCACACCCTGTCAAAACATTTCTTAAAATCCACAAAGACATGATAGAGGTCTTGCTGGTGCTGGAGGTACCTCTCACATAGAACTCTCAGGTTGAAATTCTGCTCAGGTGTGCTGCGCCCTGGTCTAAAGCCTGCCTGTTCCTCAGCTATGATTTCCTCTGCCTGTGGCGTCAGCCTGTTCAGTAGGATCTTTAACATGACTTTGCTTGGGTGGCATATAATACTGATTGTGCGATAATTTTGGCATTGATGTAAGTTGCCTTTTGGGGGTAGAGTTATTATAAGTGATTGGGTCCATGGTGTGGGCTAATCCCTTGACTGCCAGAACCAAAACATTAATATTCATTTAAAAGAACACTCTAGATCTATCTACACTATTCCACTAACATCTAGGCGCATTCCGTAAATGTTGCGAAATGTAGCCAAAATGTGTACTACAAAACTTTGACGTCATGTTTGAGGTCACTAGAATAATCGCGCCCCTACTAGAACCTTCCAGGTTAATCTAGGTCGGACTTTAGCAACAATGCACCAAGATGTACAACATTTTAGCTACACAATAAAAATCGATCGCATTTCTCCATGCAAAAGAAAACGAACCACACTAAAAGGGTACGCAATTCTTATCCAAAAAACTCAACTGAACATCGGATCTATTCCTATGATCAACACACACATGCCCTAAAAAGAATAACACGACCACACATGTAACACTCTCTTTCAGAGTTAAATCGCACAGTCCACTTGCAGTCAGAGCCGCACAGGACACAAGTACCCTATCAAACAACTTTCACATTTGTTTGGATGTTGACAGGGCTGTCTCAAAGTTTCACTGTTTTAAAGATATATAAATATATTTATTATTTTGGTAAATCCACTGTTTTAGGCACTGATGTTTACATCAAATTTTCAATGACGTCACACAGCCGCATGGCTGAAGATACCAGCTCCATATTGTGCACGAACAAAGGACAAAGGCTGAAATTTGTTTTTATACTAATGTTATTTATGTGACTTAAGTAGTTTACAAATGGCGGCCAACTATCATTACTTTCTGATCATACCTCGTATAACATTTGCAATACTGACATTAATTTTAACAGCGATTTCATCCGTTGTCAGCAGTCGTCTATCTATAGAGTGAATGATATCGCTCCAGACACACTAAGTAAGTTGAGAATTCTTATATCTGATGCTGAATAATTCCCCTTGGTATGTGTACAATTCTACCAGCGCTGGCCTCACCTATCTGGTTTGTGAGTATTCTATAACACGAGGCAAACCCTGTATCGTTACATTGTTGTGTATTGTCTTGTGCATCTACTGTGGGATTAAGGGTATTTACCCGACCACATTTAGTAGTGCACCTTCTTGTTTGTGTATGTGTGTTTCTCCTGCCTACTTCCTAAGTTCCAGAAAAAGACACGGGTTATAGGCTAGACCTGATGCATCCTTTTTAGGGATGTAGATGATCGTCTGGTTCTATACCTGCGTATTTTTCTGTGGGCTGGCGATTGGGTGCCTGATAGGAGAGGGCAGGGGATCTAACTGTTTGTCTGTCCAGGGCTGAATAATTCCCCTTGGTATGTTGGGGCTGTTGTACCACAATATAAAGTGAATAATATCGCCCAGTTTCACGGCCGCTTTGTATCTAGGCACGGTAAGAGGAGTTGAGAATTATATCTGATGGCACTGTTGTGCCATGAGAGCTGTTTCTGATACAGGTCACCATGGACATGCTCAGCTTAAAGAATTATGTTGTTAAGTAAGTCATGCCGTTAAAACTTTTTTCTCTCCAAAAGTCACTCTGTGCAACGTATTAATGCAAAATGTATTAATGTCTTATGATGTACTATTAATGCGGAATATATTAAAGTCTGGCAGAAAATGCGAATAGTGTCATTTGGGGATGAGTAGCCATGTTCCATTTCGTTGAAAACATTTTATCGCCCATTTAATGTAAAGCTAGTTTTGCATTGTAACCCTACTAGCCATTGTGACCATTAATAGATCTTAAGCAGCAGCTCTGTCAAGTCGGGCATATGACCATTAATAGATCTTCAGCAGCAGCTCTGTCAAGTCGGGCATATGACCAGTAATAGATCTTCAGCAGCAGCTGTCAAGTCGGGCATATGATGATCTACGGTCATCTACACAACCGGCTGGCACTGCATCTGATCGGATCATGTGTGCACGGGTCTGTGATTTTGGACTTACGGCCTAGTAGCTGTAAGATCCAAGTTTACAAATCAGAACACGCATGTCGGTAATCACTTCACTTGTTGCAAGGAAGGCAGACTGGCATCGCTGAATATCGACGTTGTACAGCAAGAGGTATAGATCCTAGTGAGCCCCCGCAACTAGTGAATGTAGTAATTACCAGTGAGCAGAAGCACGGCGGACAGGATACAATCCACACAACTCCAGGCGGCGCAGATCACCAGGAGGACATATGTCTGTTGGAGATGATTACAGTATTGTCTATGCTTATGGAACACGCTGGTTATTCGCCATGATTACAGTATTGTCTATGCTTATGGAACACGCTGGTTATTCGCCATGATTACAGTATTGTCTATGCTTATGGAACACGCTGGTTATTCGCCATGATTACAGTATTGTCTATGCTTATGGAACACGCTGGTTATTCGCCATGATTACAGTATTGTCTATGCTTATGGAACACGCTGGTTATTCGCCATGATTACAGTATTGTCTATGCTTATGGAACACGCTGGTTATTCGCCATGATTACAGTATTGTCTATGCTTATGGAACACGCTGGTTATTCGCCATGATTACAGTATTGTCTATGCTTATGGAACACGCTGGTTATTCGCCATGATTACAGTATTGTCTATGCTTATGGAACACGCTGGTTATTCGCCATGATTACAGTATTGTCTATGCTTATGGAACACGCTGGTTATTCGCCATGATTACAGTATTGTCTATGCTTATGGAACACGCTGGTTATTCGCCATGATTACAATATTGTCTATGCTTATGGAACACGCTGGTTATTCGCCATGATTTCGCTCTCGTTCGTTGTTGGTAGTCTTTCGGTGTTGGTAGTCGTAGCCGTTCGTTGTTGGTAGTCTTTCGGTGTTGGTAGTCGTAGCCGTTCGTTGTTGGTAGTCTTTCGGTGTTGGTAGTCGTAGCCGTTCGTTGTTGGTAGTCTTTCGGTGTTGGTAGTCGTAGCCGTTCGTTGTTGGTAGTCTTTCGGTGTTGGTAGTCGTAGCCGTTCGTTGTTGGTAGTCTTTCGGTGTTGGTAGTCGTAGCCGTTCGTTGTTGGTAGTCTTTCGGTGTTGGTAGTCGTAGCCGTTCGTTGTTGGTAGTCTTTCGGTGTTGGTAGTCGTAGCCGTTCGTTGTTGGTAGTCTTTCGGTGTTGGTAGTCGTAGCCGTTCGTTGTTGGTAGTCTTTCGGTGTTGGTAGTCGTAGCCGTTCGTTGTTGGTAGTCTTTCGGTGTTGGTAGTCGTAGCCGTTCGTTGTTGGTAGTCTTTCGGTGTTGGTAGTCGTAGCCGTTCGTTGTTGGTAGTCTTTCGGTGTTGGTAGTCGTAGCCGTTCGTTGCAAACAAAACCTCACTACGACAAAGGTCACTGATTACGAAAGGTCACTGATTACGAAAGGTCACTGATTACGAAAGGTCACTGATTACGAAATGTCACTGATTATGAAAGTCACTGATTACGAAAGGGAAATGTACGTTTGGCAGGGAAATGTTGTAGTTACTGCACCTTGAAGCACAGGCATGTGTTGATCGTTGCAAAATAAACTACCGCTGTAACAGGAATAGTAAATAATAGTGCAATGTCATCGCGTGCCTGTGTACCTTGAAGTAGATCTAGAATACAGGTACATTGTCCAGCTTAGCCCTGACTCCCTAAACACGGGATGTCGATCTCCACGCGCAGTGCAAGCTGGGCCAGCATTGGTGCCTTCTTGACCCCTCCTCATCGTGCCGCCCTCAGATGACCATAGTCGCCTGGTCGGCGTTAATCCTCAATAACTAATTAACCCCTCCTCATCGTGCCGCCCTCAGATGTCCATAGTCGCCTGTCGGCGTTAATCTCCAATAAATAATTAACCCTCCTCACCATGCCGCCCTCAAATGACCATAGTCGCCGGCTCGGCGTTAATCTCCAATAACTAATTAACCCTTTCTCACCGTCGCTACAGATGAGGCTGCTGCTGTGCTCAGTCCGGTTGCACGTTCCGCGACTACCACGTGACCGAAACAAGATGGCGCTGCTGGGCGCGCTGCTGATGGTCGTGCCCGTGTTTCTCATGCTGACTGGCGTGCCCGTGGTCTTGAGGAACATAGACGAGGTCAAGTTCATGAAGGACTCCAAGATGGCGCTGTCTTGGGAAGGCTTTGGTCCGGAGAAAGGTACAGTTGACTCGTATTGATCAAACAATCCAAGGTACAGTTGACTCTGATTGTCGAAAGGTCGGTCCAAGTTAGGGTCACTATTAACCCTTTACAGCCAAGAAAAACTAAACACCACCAAGAAGTATAGATCCTCATGAGCACCCGCAGTTTCCAGGGCTCGTGAGGATCTATTTATCTGACCAAAACCACTTTATATCACTTTTCCTTTGACGGTTGTCATTGACGTTGAATTAGCAATGATAACGACAAAGATATCACAGACGGTCTGCTGGCACTGGGATTGAAAGGGTTAAATCACATCTTGGTTCTTACTTTGAAGGTCAACATTCTCAGTGTACGGAGTTCTTGATGGTGTCTTTGTTTCCAAAATAAAAACTTTTAATTTCTCCTACAATACTTTTCCCCTGACTTCCTGGCTAATTTCTCCTACAATACTTGTTCCCTGACTTGCTGGCTAATTTCTCCTACAATACATTTTCCCTGACTTGCTAGCTAATTTCTCCTACACTACTTTTTCCCTGACTTGCTGGCTAATTTCTCCTACAGTACTTATTTCCCTAACTTCGTGGCTAATTTCTCCTACAATACTTACTTCCCTGACTTTCTGGCTAATTTCTCCTGCAATACGTATTTCCTAACTTTGTGGCTAATTTCTCCTGCAATACACATTTCCGTGACTTACTGGCTAATTTCTCCTACAATATTTATTTCCCTGTCTTTCTGGGTAGTTTCTCCTACAATACCTATTTCCCTGACTTTATAACTAATTTCTCAAACAAATAAAACAATGAAATAACAAGGGGGTGACTGCTTGCGCTTCTTTTCCATGGAAAAAGTGCCCATCGACAAACGGGAGAAACTGGGCATCATAGATCTAGTTGTCATAATCTTAGGTCATCTACATTACACCAACTAGATGTAGGATAATGGGCCTATAATGCAAAGTTCTCTCCTCTTGTTATTAGTGCTTTGTATGACAAAGGGAGATAATTTGGGGCAAACTAGATCTATAATCAGCTCTCTCCATTTATGCTTTTTGCTGCCTATTTCTTGTTTTCATTTGTGAAGATGCATATTCAACTGGTCAGTAATGTCTTTCACGCAGGAATGTACAACTTTACGCTAGTGACGGCCATGCTGGACATTGGCCGCGGAAACTGGTCCTCCCACCAAAAACGTTCCTACAACACCTACCTGTTGTATATGCAGCGCGTGCTGAGGCTGGACGTTAACATGGTCATCTTCATCGACTCCAAGGGGCGGCCGTTTGTGGACTGGATGCGGAGGGGGAGGGAGAAGAGGACGAAGGTGGTGGAGATGACACTGGAGGAGCTTCCCTACTATCGCTACAGGTGAAGCTTTTTCATTCTCTGTTTAGTGTGAAACTGTTAATATTAGTTGAATTGCGAGAGGCTTTGCCAGTGGTTCTTGTCGCCTGGAGGGTCCGGTCAGGGGGGTTAATGTCGGAGGTAAGAGTCGAGGGCTTTAGCCTGAGCCCTAGCCCTCTAGCCTAGCCCTCTAGCCCTAGCCCTCTAGCCCTAGCCCTCTAGCCCTAGCCTAGCCCTCTAGCCTTAGCCCTCTAGCCCTAGCCCTCTTGCCCTAGCCCTCTAGCCCTAGCCCTCTAGCCCTAGCCATCTAGCCTTAACCCTCTACCCCTAGCCCTCTAGTTTTAGCCCTCTAGTCCTAGCCTTCTAGCCTTGACCATCTAGCCCTAGCCCTCTAGCCTTAGCTTTCTAGCCCTAGCACTCTAGCCTTAGCCCTCTAGCCTTAGCCCTCAAGGCCTTGCCCTCAAGGCCTTGCCCTCTAGCCCTAGCCCTCTAGCCTTAACCCTCTAGCCCTAGCCCTCTAACCCTAGCCCTCTAGCCCTAACCTTCTAGCCTTAGCCCTCTAGCTTAGCCTTCTAGCCTTAGCTCTCTAGCCCTAGCCTTAGCCCTCTAGCCTTAGCCCTCTATAGCCCTCTAGCCTTAGCCCTCTAGCCCTAACCCTCTAGCCTTAACCCTCTAGCCTTAGTCCTCTAGCTCTAGCCCTAGCCCTCTAGCCCTAGCCCTCTAGCCTTAGCCCTCTAGCCTTAGCCCTCTAGCCTTCTAGCCTTAGCCCTCTAGCTCTAGCCCTCTAGCCCTATCCCTCTAGCCCTAGCCCTTTAGCCTTAGCCCTCTAGCCTTAGCCCTCTAGCCCTAGCCTTCTAGCCTTAGCCCTCTAGCCCTCTAGCCTTAGCCCTCTAGCCCTAGCCCTCTAGCCTTAGCCCTCTAGCCTTAGCCCTCTAGCTCTAGCCCTCTAGCTTCTAGCTCTCTAGCTCTAGCCCTAGCCCTCGAGCCCTCGACTCTAACCTCTGACATTAACCCCCCTGACCACACCAGAGAGTCGACAAGAACCTCTAGCAAAACCTAACTTGTAATACAACCATTTTGTCTTCTACTGTAAAAAGTATCAGCGTGTAGTGTATCCTTGAAACAGGCCAATGACAAAAATTGTAAAGAGACTAAAAAAACCCGCCTTAAGATGGCCTCAGCACTTCAGCAGGAGATTTATCCAGGAGAAAAAGACGGGCTTACTCCATAGCATGTCTGTTCAAAGGTCCTGGTAAATAAAAGTGGCACATTGGCAGTGCGCTTCAATTGATCAGTGTTCAGGTCGTACTCCATAGGCAATAGCTTTCCCTGTCCCCCATAACCCGCCCGTTAGGGCCGTCCATTATCACTTCGGTGCCGTGGATGTTAAACCCCAAACCAATTAATAAAATCCACGAAGGAGAGGGATCGACCACGATAATTCAAGGGTACTACCTGATGGCGTCAAACTAATGTTGAATGATCATGGTTGATTCATCACCTGCACGTGGTACATAGTCGTCACGTGACACCCCGACAAGTTAAGGGATGCGGCGTTGGAGTTGAATGGGCTAGTCGGAGTTGAATGGGCTAGTCGGAGTTGAATGGGCTAGTTGGAGTTGAATGGGCTAGTTGGAGTTGAATGGTCTAGTTGAGTTGAATGGTCTAGTTGAGTTGAATTGGCTAGTTGGAGTCGAATGGGCTAGTTGAGTTGAATGGGCTAGTTGGAGCTGAATGGGCTAGTTCGAGTTGAATTGGCTAGTTCGAGTCGAATGGGCTATTGAGTTGAATGAGATAGTTGGAGCTCAATGGGCTAGTCGGAGTTGAATGGGCTACTTGAGTTGAATGGTCTAGTTGGAGTTGAATGGGCTAGTTGGAGTTGAATGGGCTAGTTAGAGTTGAATGGGCTAGTTGAGTTGAATGGGCTAGTTGGAGTTGAATGGGCTAGTTGGAGTTAAATGGTCTAGTTGAGTTGAATGAGCTAGTTGGAGTTGAATGGGCTAGTTGGAGTTGAATGGGCTAGTTGGAGTTGAATGGGCTAGTTGGAGTCGAATGGGCTAGTTGGAGTCGAATGGGCTAGTTGAGTTGAATGGGCTAGTTGGAGCTGAATGGGCTAGTTCGAGTTGAATTGGCTAGTTCGAGCCGAATGGGCTAGTTGAGTTGAATGGGCTAGTTGGAGTTGAATGGGCTAGGAGTTGAATGGGCTAGTTGGAGCTGAACGGGCTAGTTCGAGTTGAATTGGCTAGTTCGAGTTGAATGGGCTAGTTGAGTTGAATAGGCTAGTTGGAGCTGAATGGGCTAGTTGGAGCTGAATGGGGTAGTTGGAGTTAAATGGGCTAGTTGAGTTGAATGAACTATTTGGAGTTGAATGGGATAGTTGGAGTTAAATGGGCTAGTTGAGTTGAATGGGCTAGTTGGAGTTGAATGGGTTAGTTCGAGTTGAATGGGTTAGTTCGAGTTAAATGGGCTAGTTGGAGTTGAATGGGCTAGTTGGAGTTAAATTGGCTAGTTGAGTTGAATGGGCTAGTTAGTTGAATGGGATAGTTGGAGTTAAATGGGCTAGTTGAGTTGAATGGGCTAGTTGGAGCTGAATGGGCTAGTTCGAGTTAAATGGGCTAGTTGAAGTTGAATGGGCTAGTTGGAGTTGAATGGGTTTCTTTAGCGTTGAATGAACACAGATTTCAGACACACAGTGGCACCAACGGGGTTAAGTAACTGCAAAAAAGGAAATGTGTGCAGATCTGTGATTTTGTGCCTTGCGGCTGAGGGTCTATACATCTTGTAGTTGGATGCTATTTGCCGCGTCACGACGATAAAAGTGTTAAAGCCACCTAAACGATCTTGAGCAACAGGTGAAAGAATGATGACCGCCTTCACTGGCGAGAAAACGTGAAGGCGATCCAACTGCAAGAGACATCTATCGTCATGAGCCCCGCAGGTGCGATTGGTTGGTTGTACATTGCTTAACGTCCCGACAGCAACAAGACTTTCTCAGGACGTGCGCAGGCTGATGACGATGTAGGCCACGTTGCTGGGATGGCTGGGGCTCTGTGGCGTTGGATGGGGCTCTGTGGCGTTGGCTGTAATGGCTGCGGCTCTGTGGCGTTAGCTGTGGCTCTGTGGCGTTGTCTGGAATGGCTGCGGCTCTGGGTCGCTGGGGCTCTGTGGCGTTGGCTCGGGCTCTGTGGCGTTGGCTGCGGCTATGTGGCGTTGGCTGCGGCTCTGTGGTTGTGGCTGCTCAATGGCGGCGGCTGGGGCTCTGTGGCGTTGGCTGGGGCTCTGTGGCGTTGGCTGGGGCTCTGTGGCGTTGGCTGGAATGGCTGGGGCTCTGTGGCGTTGGTTGGGGCTCTGTGGCGTTGGCTGCGGCTCTGTGGCGTTGGCTGCGGCTCTGTGGCGTTGGCTGCGCTCTGTAGTTGTGACTGGGGCTCAGTGGCGGTGGCTCTGTGGCGTTGTCTGGAATGGCTGCTGCTCTGGGTCGCTGGGGCTCTGTGGCGTTGGCTGCGGCTCTGTGGCGTTGGCTGCGCTCTGTAGTTGTGACTGGGGCTCAATGGCGGTGGCTGGAGTTCTGTGGCGTTGGCTGGGGCTCTGTGGCGTTGGCTGGGGCTCTGTGGCGTTGGCTGCGATGGCTGCGGCTCTTTGGCGTTGGCAGGGGCTCTGTGGCGTTTGTTGGGGCTCTGTGGCATTGGCTGGAATGAAAGATCGCAGAAACACAATCTGTTTCAAAAGACAGGAAGGTGTTGAAATAACAACTGTTTCCCATTTCGCATTGGTGACCTTACCTTGTTCTCTCTGTGCTAGGATCCGCATGAAGGAGATCATGGAGAGCGCGGAATACCGCGAGAACAATGAGCTGGTCCGCAAGGGTCTGTGTGAGGCCAACATCCCCGAGTATGACATCCTTCAGTGGAGCAAGCTCTTCTTCCTGGACCAAGCCATCTCCACCAACCCCTTCTCCGACCAATACTTCATCTGGATGGACGGCGGGTACGGCAGGGGCGAGGACATCCACCCGTCGGACGGTGTCTGGACTCCCACCCGGCTGTTCCACAACCCGGACCAGGTGACATTTTTGGAGCGCGAACCCGTGGATAACTACCGCCAGCATAGCGCGTACCTTCACAAGATGAGCATCAACATCGTGGCTGGCGGCTTTATCGCTGGAGGCGGCGGCGCCTTGGAAAGGCTGTATAAACTTCAGCAGGAGTTGTTGGAGGAGTGGATGGTGCACGGAGTTGTTGACGATGATCAGACTGTGTACATGCAGCTGTATTTCAAGAACCCCGAGCTGTTCCACTTCGTGCGTGCTGACTGGTATGACGCATTCAAACTGTTTGACCCACGGAGACGGTTGTTATGAAAACGCGGGTGTGTGTTGTAACTCCCAGAACTGGATGGTTTCCATTCTATAATAATAGACGTCATTCCATTTTATAGAACAGACGTCATTTCATTCTATAGAACAGACGTCATTTCATTCTATAGAACAGACGTCATTTCATTCTATAGAGAATGCGTCATTCCATTCTATAGAACAGATGGCATTTAGTTCTGGGAGTTTAAGAGTTACTCCCTCAGCGCGGGCGCAACTAACCTTGGGCTGTCGGTAACGCGTTTTGTCTTCCTGTCGGAATCATCGCTGCAAAAACTGTTACCGACAGCCAAAGGGTAAACTGAACAACCTCATTTGTGCAAATAAATACTCAACAATGAAAAAAACACGATTAGAAAAGAAAAATAAATAGAGCACAGTGTGCTGTAATGGTCCTTTCTCAGCCTAGTCCAGACCCAAAATGCGACTGTCAAGCGAGTGAAAGGCAAATAAATTCCAGCAAAAAAAGAAACACGTTTAGAAAGGACAAATACAACGTAGTGTGATGTACTTGTCCTTTCTAAGCCTGTTTCTATAAGCACGTTTCGTTTCTTTGTTGGGTATTTATTTGCAGTGTACAAGCTTGGCAGTTACCTCGCACTGCTTTTGACATCGCATCGTTCACGCATTTGTAGGCCTACTCCCCCTTTATGAAACACAAGTATACAAGTATCAAGAGATCTCCGTCATCGTCGAATGTTTTCAGGTGTGATCGCGTATCAAATGTGTTTGACGTGCTTTCAGTCTGTGTGGAAGAATGACCGACTCCAAAAATTGAAGTGTACGAATATGCACATCTCCAAAGTGTGCGGTCCATACTTCAGTCTCTTTCATTCACGACTGCATTTCAAGTTGGGGAGACATGTTTGACTCCAGTTAATGTCTGTTACCATTTTGATTTCAACGTCGCAACAGCGCAACAGCGAGGTTTGACATTCGTGGACCAACAGCGAGTTTTGACATTCGTGGACCAACAGCGAGTTTTGACATTCGTGGACCAACAGCGACGTTTGACATTCGCGGACCAACAGCGAGTTTTGACATTCGTGGACCAACGCATCCCCGGCACTGCAGAATAAATGAGAACACCACACTACTTCAAGACGCAAAGAACCTTATAAGCCCCCGGAGATGCGGGGCTCAGGCGGTCGTTTGCCTCTTGAGGCCCCATTTATCTGTATGTTGTTGGATGGATGGTGTTTTGGTGTTAAACTGGCTGTGGTTGTACACATTGTGTTTGACAGCCCCGAGTCTGGCTTACATGAAGGGTGCTAACTCTCTGGCGAAACAGCGTCACTGCACCAGGGGCTCCCCTTCAAATGACGCATGCAAATTCTGTGTGTCACGTGTCCACCTGTTGCCTGTGACCTGTGTCTACAGAAATTGTCAGCGATGACGAAGGCCTGGGACATCCGGGTGCGGAGAGGAGGAAGTATGCGTCAGTGTGTTGTTGGTCTGTGATTTTTTATATTAAGGTTAACATCGTGTCGTCACCGTTTGCATAATTGATGTCCAGAAATTGTTGCTGGTTTGTATCAACTCAAACTCAAATTAACCTTCCTAGATCTCGGTAGGCTTAAAACCGTTATTGTTTACACGGCAAATAATTATTTTTGTAAATAATGCGCACTGCCTATTACATGCGGCCACCCGGCCGTGTGACAGTACCAGCCTTAGTCGCCTGCTCGGCGTTAAAGCCAAATAACCAACAGATGACAGTACCAACAGCAGCATGCTACAGGCGCAAACCTCCTGTTGATGTTTTCCACCCCATAACCAGTGAGCCAAGGTCCTTCGGCACGAGGTCGTCTGCCTACTACATCGTGCATGCATGCAACCCCTGGTTACTGTCAACAATACGGGTGGCTGCATGCACCTGAGGAGCGGGTGGGGTGGGGGGGGGGAGGAGAGGGGGGTATTAAATGTTTGAGGCTATCATGGCTCAATGATGCTTAGTCAGTTTTGTTTCAGATTTTTTGATGATTAAGTTTTCCGTCCATGCCTGTTGTTACATATCACGTGTTCTCGAGGAGAGAGTTTTACCCTTCTTTTTGCAGAAACATCACTTGCCTAAAATCTTATCCAACACATCCATGGTTCGTCAACATAAACTGTAATAAATGTTGTTCATTACTAATTTCAATCTGCCGTTTGAAGGGACCATAAATATGTCCCGATTTCAAGTCCCAATATGTCCCGATTTCAAGTCCCATTGTCTGAACCCTTTGACTGTCGGTAGCGGATTTTACTGTAGAAAGACCGACAGCCATAGCGTTAACTCATTCCAGACGTGCCGTCTCCGGATACGCGGCATAAGTCGGGTGTACAATTGGAGCCGGCATAATCCGCGTGTACATACGGAGCCGGCATAATCCGCGTGTACAATTGGAGCCGGCATAATCCGCGTGTACATATGGAGCCAGCATAATCCGCGTGTACAATTGGAGCCGGCATAATCCGCGTGTATATATGGAGCCAGCATAATCCGCGTGTACAATTGGAGCCGGCATAATCCGCGTGTATATATGGAGCCAGCATAAGCCGCGTGTACAATTGGAGCCGGCAAAATCCGCGTGTATATATGGAGCCAGCATAAGCCGCGTGTACAATTGGAGCCAGCATAATCCGCGTGTATATATGGAGCCAGCATAAGCCGCGTATCCGGAAGCGGCACGTCTCGAATGAGTTAAAGCGATTGGTTCCAGGGCGGGTTTTGTTGTCTTGACATGTGTTCTCCATGTTGTCTTGCCTCAGCTAAGACCTCTCTACCCTTCCTTTCACAATACAGGAGAGTAGGCACACGTACAGAGGTTTTCTACTGCACCGTGTGCAAAACGCCGTTCTACAGGATACCTTACATCGTGTGCGTGCTATCTCACCTTTGTGTCTGTTCGTCCGATCGCTTAGGTCAGATTTAGATGTGAATTGTGCATTTTGAAGTTGTCTTTCCGACATTTTGCACAGTTATAGTCCTCCATCCGATAAGCGTTTTTGACACCTGGGGCATCGCGGATTCAGTTTGGTTTACATGGCAACCGAGCTTCAATATAGTAGCTTAAACCCTGCAATACTTAGTTTTATGACCATACCACACAAACAATTGAAAATATTGTATGATAAGTTTACAGAATTTGATGTTTGAGTGTTGAGTTGAGACAGAGGTTGTTATTTACGTAATTTGCTGCTTGTACGATTGTTTGTTGGTACACTTGCATATTTGGATGCTTTCCCTTTTAACGTGTAGATAGTTTCGAGCTGCTGTGTTTGCCTACAAAGATACCAGATCATTAGCATGTTTTAGTAACTGTTTTCTGCATTTTGCATATGTCCAGGCAAGGTCAAAGGTTTTTAAATGCCTTTAACGGCCAGCAATACATCACACACCATCTGCTCACACACGCCGTTCATGCTTGTGTCTCAGGACATGTAAGATGATGTCATGCCTATCAAACAACCGCTATTAATCAAGGATGAGGTCAAATAAAGGTTTCTTCTCTTGGCTTGACTTCGCGAACGAAGATTTTATAGGAGTTGCCCACGACGTCTGCAGGCTTGTTCGTGGCTGCGGAGGCCAATCCGGGACAGGCAGGTTCGACCGCAGTGGCTGCAGGGGAAGGTATGGCCAGGGTTCTGAGTTGCGGCATCTCTGTTTTTTCTCCTGAGCCGCTTGTCCTTAAGGCTAGCTCTGCGAGAGTCCTCAAAGGAGACAGCTGCCTTGTAAATGGTGGAGCGCCAGGTGTCACGGTCCACAGCAAGCGAGGACCACTGGTGGTGGTCGATTTGGCAGGCACTAAGTGACTTCTTGAGACAGTCTTTGTATCTCTTCTTTGGTGCCCCTCTGTCACGGTGTCCAGTAGCAAGCTCGCCGAACAGGGTGATCTTTGGTAGGCGATGATCCTCCATCCTGAAGACATGCCCCGCCCAGCGGAGCTGTGTCCGCAGCAGCAAAGCCTCGATGCTCACAGTTTCAGCCTGTTCAAGGACCTCGACGTTGGTGACATAGTCACTCCAGTGAATGCTCAGGATGGTACGCAGGCAGCGCTGGTGGAAGCGTTCGAGGAGTCGTAGTTGGCTGCGGTAGAGGGCCCAGAACTCGGAACCATACAGCAAGGTGGTGAGGACCACAGCTCTGTACACGCTGATCTTGGTGCCTGTTTTCAGCTGTTGATTGTGCCACACCCGCTTGAAAAGTCGCCCGAAAGCGCTGTTCGCTTTTGCCAGCCTGCTGTCAAGCTCCTTGTCCAGCTTGGCGTCCGACGTGATAATGCAGCCAAGGTAAGTAAACTGGTGCACTGACTTTAGTTCAGACTCGCCAATGGTGATGTGAGGAGGGCGATACACTGTCTTGGGTGCCGGCTGATGGAGGACCTCTGTCTTTTTCAGACTGACCTCGAGTCCAAAGAGCTGGGCAGCGTCTGCGAAGCAGGACGTGATGCGCTGCAGGGCTCTCTCTGTGTGTGCAACGAGGGCAGCGTCATCAGCAAAAAGCAGCTCACGAATCAGTTGGTCTAGGGTTTTCGTGTGGGCCTGCAGTCGTCTGAGGTTGAACAGGCTGCCATCGAGACGATACCTGATGTACACTGCATCGTCATCATCGAGGTCCACTGTGGCCTGCTTCAACATCATGCTAAAAAAGATGGTGAAGAGAGTCGATGCCAGCACGCAGCCCTGCTTTACGCCGTTGAGAATAGGGAATGGTTCTGAGATGACATTGTTGAGTCTGACCTGGCCTTGCTGGTCCTCGTGTAGCTGGACAATCATGCTGAGGAACTTTGGGGGACAGCCAAGTCGCTCCAGGATCTGCCACATGCCTTGCCTGCTCACAGTGTCGAACGCTTTTGTTAGGTCGACAAACGTTACATACAGCCCTTTGTTCTGCTCGCGGCACTTCTCCTGAAGCTGTCTCAGCACAAAGACTATATCAGTGGTGCTCCTGTTTGCTCTGAAGCCACACTGGCCCTCTGGGAGGTGGTCTTCAGCGATGGCAGGTACCAGCCGATTCAGGAGCAGCCTTGCAAGAATTTTCCCAGCAATGGACAGCAGGGTAATTCCCCGATAGTCGGAATAGTCAGACTTCTCGCCTTTGTTCTTGTACAGGGTGATAACGACAGCATCACGGAGATCCTTTGGTAGTGTTCCTTCCTCCCAGCAGCAGAGAAAGAGGTCATGGAGCTTGTTGTGCAGTGCTGTGCCTCCATGTTTCCAGATCTCTGGCGGTATTCCATCAATGCCTGCTGCTTTGCCACTCTTGAGCTGGTGGATGGCTGTGAGGGTCTCTTCAGCGGTGGGCGGTTCGTCCAATTCAACCTTTACTGGGAGTTGTGGGATTTGTAGGACGACTGCTTCTTGAACAGTGCGCTCAGCGCTGAAGAGGCTCTGAAAGTACTCTGACCAGCGGTTCAAGATGGAGGTATTATCTGTGAGGAGTGCCTGACCATTTGCGCTTCGCAGGGGACTTTGTACCAGGTGCCTGGGGCCATACACTGCTTTCAGTGCTTCGTAGAAGCCCCTGTAGTCACCATTGTCAGCGCAAAGCTGGGTCCTCTGTGCAAGTCTGGTCCACCACTCATTCTGGAGATATCTGAGCTTGCGCTGGAGACTGCTGCAGACGAGGCGGAAGGCAGACTTCTTCACAGGGCAGGAAGGCTGGGCTAGGTGGGCCTGATGGGCGGCTCTTTTTTTTTTTTTGCTAGGTGTTCCTGGATCTCTACATCGTTCTCGTCAAACCAGTCTTTGTTCTTCTTTCTAGCGAAACCCAGGACTTCTGCAGAGGATTTTGCAATAACAGTTTTCAGTTGTTCCCAAAGTGTTTCAGGAGAGGAGTCTGCTGGGTCCGCTGTGTCTTTGAGCCTGCGCTGTAAATCTGTCTGAAAGGCAGCTTTCACGTCGTCACGCTGAAGGCTGGCAACATCAGGCTTTTTCTTGGGGGGCCCCCATTTCTTGGGTTTTGGATTGACTTGGAGCCTGAGTTTGCAGCGGACAAGGCGGTGGTCAGTGTGGCACTCTGCGCTGGGCATCACTCTGGTGTGGAGGACGTCACTGCGGTCCCCTCGCAACCCCAGTTGGCTAGCCGCGGTCAACGGGCATCTTCTCCTGCGGTCGTGGGCAGTGGGCAGATGTTCACATCTGCTCGGGAAATAAAGGTTTAAGACAATACATACTGTACTGAAATATTAACATCGGAATACTCTCGTAAACTATACAAGCCAGAGATTTAAACTTGACCCATTAATAGTTTGCGGTAAGACGTTTTAAAATATATCATTTGAGCTGATCTTTCTTAAAGGTCAAGGACACAAAGACAAAACAAAAGACACCTTTCAATAGTTTTCTAGTTTGTTCAGATGATATTACAGCTTTATACATTTAGAAGTCAAACATGGATCACAGGTTGCTCTGGAAAAGACATTTCTGAGCGTGCTTGGTTGGTGGACTAGTCTGACAGGTCAAGGGAACAAGAGGTCAGCACATACATAATAATGCCTGCTTTCAGACAAACTCTTGGTGATCTCAGGTATTTTAGCCAAAGTTTTAATCAAATTTTACTTACAAATAGTTTACAAATAGTTTATAGTGACATATGTTCATGCATACTACTTTGGTTGATTTCTCTGAAAGGTCATGGGTCAACATATGGAATAAAAAATACTTAAGTTTATACAATTTATTTCTTCAGGTACCATTGGTAGGCGATATCAGTTAAACGCGTTTATTGGCTCAAACAGATCTTTAATTTGTTTAATGTATGCGGAACTGCCATGATAAAGGTTTGCTAATCCCTTCCGGTGAGGCCAAGGTCACGTCGGACATACTTGGTTTTGGTCTGCTGATGCAAAGTCTCTGATTCTATTGGGCCGATTTGGTTCACATTTGGTGAAGTAATAGATACTACACACAGAAAAGTTAATGTGCAATAAATGCGTCGGTCTGTGTAAGGTCAAGGTTGTGGTGGCCATCTTTTTTAATTTATGTATTCTTGTTAGGGCAATACCTTTAGAACCATTGGACCGATGTAACTCAAACCTTACAAGATGATAGTCTTTGATAAACGAAAGTGTATTTAACAAAAATTAAGCCGTTGTAGTCAAGCTCAAAGGTCACAGCGGCATTTTTGTTTGTTTGTCGGTCTCTTCAAGAGAGATATATAAACAGTTTGATTAATGTATTACATACTTGAGATAGCAATACACTATAATAATGGAAATTGTATTGTACCTGAGTGATGCAATTTCCCTGAAGGTCAAGGCCGTGACAATCATATTTGTTTCACATTGTGTTTTCTTCTCAGAACTATACATATGTAACCATTAACTGGCTTTGACTAAACATGAGCAAGTGATAGTACTTGTTGTTGAAATGATAAATCCTTGGCAACTTGTAATGTTATGATAAACAGTTAGGTTGCTGCATACAAAGTCAAGACTATAGTAGTCGTATTTGTTTCAGATCCATCTAGACCATAATTATATCCAAGCGCGTTTGACCGGTTTGCTTCAGATCTGGCATGGTAATGATTGTTATAGGTGTCAAGTGTTTAGTGCAAGTACTGCATCATTATGATGTTATAGGTGTCCAGTGTTTAGTGCAAGTACTGCATCATTATGATGTTATAGGTGTCCAGTGTTTAGTGCAAGTACTGCATCATTATGATGATATAGGTGTCAAGTGTTTAGTGCAAGTACTGCATCATTAAGATGTTATAGGTGTCAAGTGTTTAGTGCAAGAAATGTATCATTGCTATGTAGGGTCACGGTCCTTGCAGCCATCTTGTACTGCAATTTTTCCATTCTCTTTTAAAAAATCCTTAACATATTTTCTAAAACTGTTGGGTTCTTTGTGTAGCCAGCTCTCACTTCATACACTGTTAGACACAAACGTTTTGTCATAAACGTATTCTATCTGTCGTTGCTCTTTGTCAAAAAAAAACATGTAATATGGACTACATATCACCGACATCAATCAAATTTGGATTAAAAACCGACTTAATACTTCGTTCGCAGTTGTAAGAAACAAAATGGCAATAAAACTGTCCTTTCTGTGACCTTGACCTTGATCAGAAGGCTTAACCATTGTTGAAACTAAACTTTGTAGTACTGACTCAATTCAAGCACAATCTTAAATAAAGCGGTCTAAATGTGATAAAGAAATCATTGAGAGAATCAACGGGACACACAGAATGGAGATGACCTTGACATCAATGCCAAGGACTTTATAATATTATTGCAAACTTATTCTTGTTCCAGAATATCGATTCATAGTGTTTGTTTTAAATCAGTCAAGCAGTTTTCAGGAAATTGCCTGAAAATGCAGTCAATTTTGGAAACACCGTGACCATGACTTTGAAGTAAAAAAAAACACTGTTATGATTTATCGTGTTCTTTCTTTACAACAGTAATCACTTAAACCATTAGGAAGCAAGTGTTTACAGAACATGTTGAAGCAGATTCAGTTCATATATTTAATAGATGCAGGCCGCGATCTTGACCTTCATGTTAGACATGCTGCTCTTAAATATCACAGTCCGTCTAGTTAAAGTCTATTTACCAACTACAATTGGAATCGACCAAGTAAATTGATTCTATAAACAGTCTGTAAAGCACCATTACAGTTGGTTCTGGACATTAAACAAGATGGAATGAACCATAACCCACAAAGTCCCTTCTATATGAGAGCTGTCCTTGCTGTCAAGGATCTTTACCTATTGTCTTTGATCTGATTCTGATGTTGAAATATCTCCTTCTGAAACAAACCTCGCAGATCTGCCAATGCGTCAGTGGGCTGTATAAGAGGCGCAGTTCATTCGCATCATTGGTTTGTCAAACGTCATTTGTCATGACGTAGTTTTATAGTCTTTTACGTAATTTAATATTTTACGTAATATGAGTTTCGCTTTTGCTTCAAGACTTAAGAAAATGGTGACAAAACTAGAATTTCACGGTACAATTTCAGTCTTACTATAATTTGTCTGCAATCAGGTTGACTTTACCTAGCTACATGCTATACTAAGTACATCTGCATGCTCTTCTGAAATCAGGTTGACTTTACCTAGCTACATGCTATACTAAGGACACCTGCATGCTCTTCTGAAATCAGGTTGACTTTACCTAGCTACATGCTATACTAAGGACACCTGCATGCTCTTCTGAAATCAGGTTTGTCTTTACCTAGCTACATGCTATACTAAGTACACCTGCATGCTCTTCTGAAATCAGGTTGACTTTACCTAGCTACATGCTATACTAAGTACACCTGCATGCTCTTCTGAAATCAGGTTGACTTTTCCTAGCTACATGCTATACTAAGTACACCTGCATGCTCTTCTGAAATCAGGTTGACTTTACCTAGCTACATGTTATACTAAGGACACCTGCATGCTCTTCTGAAATCAGGTTAACTTTACCTAGCTACATGCTATAATAAGTACACCTGCATGCTCTTCTGAAAGCGCGTCGATGTGTGTGCGGGTGCTCCAAACATCTCCAAGAGGCATAGATCCTTATGCGCCCGGAGGGCGCATGAGGATCTATGCCTCTGAAATGCGCGCATGTGTGTGTGAGAGAGTAGGGAGAGAGAGAGCGATAGAGAGATAGTGAGAAAATTGCGTCATGTTTAGAGAATTGCGTCAATGTATGCGTGTTGACGGAGTTGCTTCTTTTACGTCACCGACAATGTCTGACTTTCTTCAGATGTCAAGGTTTTTTACTGTTTATATTTGTTTCTGAAAAGAATTAATTTTAACTGAAGAAGTTGAAAAGGTATAAAGCTGGTGATCAAACTCATCCAATGTCTTTCTCCAAACTAGATATATCCAAAATTTCAAGTAAATATGACAAAAATTACCGACTCTAATCAGGGTCCACCGACTTGCTATAAACGGTCTTTTTTGTCTTTTGTGAGACATCCAGTTACAATATTCTCGGAGGCTCGCTTAGCCAACCCTTGAATAAAATATTTAGCCAAGTTTAAGCGTTTGTGCGTACAGCAGTATATCAGATTCTGGTGTCTACATGCATACACACAGACACACACACACACACACACACACACACACACACACACACACACACACACACACACACACACACCATCACACACACACGCACATACGGCCTTTCGTGCCAAATGTAGGTTCAGCAGCGAGGTTAGCGTAACTAGACATGACGTATTTTTTTATCTTGTCATTTCAGTTGTCAGAGTTTTAGGCCTGCTATGGACATGCTATTAAATTCGCCCCCACCGCGGCCCATCCTAAAATGTCCCTTTTAGAAATAGAAGGACTTAAAAACACTAGTTGCCACGAAAACTACATTTAAAAGTGCGAAACCGCGCTTTGTATCCACGTTTCATTGTAATACATAAATGTCGGAGTTATTTTTATAAATTTGACCATTCAGACCATCCCTTATGAAGAGTAAGCAACAATATCGGATTAAATGGCTCTGTTACAAGAAGTGTAATGGAATTAGCAACACATCAGTTGGCAACGGTCAAGACCGAGCTGTATCGTTACCTCAGTTAGCCTAGAAAACGGCGTGGGTCTTTCATGAACACAATTTCCATGTAATCTGACCTCGAATGTAGTAATACCTACACAAGTCTTTCTCCCGTATGAAGCAAAAACTACCCCACCCGGGTCTGCCCTGGGGGACTTGGGTGGGGTTAACTACTTTTTAGTTCCCAGGGTCACCCTGGTCAGCCCCACAGGGTGGGTTTTCTCCTCTACTCTGGGGCATGTGTTTCTGTCTACCCTTGGTCCATTCACCTGTATTTGCCTTTTTAAACTCTCCCTACTGTCTGCGCTGCCTGTAGCTCTTGATATTGAATGTGTGTTGCTAAATGGTCTTAGCTTTATTTAGGCCCCGTGTCGTAGGTTTATTTAATGTATTGGACCGGCTGGCGACACACATCAATATTCTGTTTATTTATTTTTTTCACAAGCAGTGCAGGCACGTCCTGAGAAAGCCTTGTTGCTGCCGGGATGTTAAGCAATGTACAATCAATCAATCAATGAAGCAATAACACGGTCTGTGCTTAACGGTTAACTTGTTCATCTTTTAAGCATCTGTGTTTCTGCCGAGTAACGCAAATATCCGTGGTACCGCCCTGGCCTGGTTCACTTCATACGTTAGGATCGTTCTCAGGCTGTTATTGTTAATGGCCAGCTATCTGCTTTTAGTCTTTGTTGTATGGAGTCCATCAGGGCTCCGTATTAGGGCCTGTTTTGTTCACTCTATATTCACAACCTCTGTCTGATGTAATTGCCGCCCATGAGTGTGATTTTCACAAGTATGCTGACGATACTGAATTGTCAAGAAGTAGCGCGCCTAGCCATTTCAGCTTTACTAAGATGAGCGTACAGTGTTGTATAGACGACGTCCTGTCCTGGATGACAAGCAACAAACTTAAGCTTAACACCGACAAAACCGAAGTCATGCCTGCTGGCTCTCAGTCTCGCCTTAGTCTGATTGACGGCGAGTTCGCAAACATTGGTGGCTGCAGCGTTCCCTTCCAGAACTGTGTCAAATATCTGGGTGTGAAGATTGATTCGACGCTCTCCATGCATGATCATATCAGTAGCGTCTGCCGAGCTGGTTTCCTTGAGCTGCGCAGAATTTCTTCCCTAAGACCGTATCTCACAGAAAGTGCGGCGTCAAGACTTGTAAATGCATTCATTACGTCCAGGCTCGATTATTGCAATTCTGTACTGGCAGGTTTACCGGCAGACCAGATTTCACGCTTGCAAAACTGATTCAAAACAATGCGGCGCGCCTCATCTTGAAGAAACGAAAGAGAGACCACGTTACGCCTCTACTGAAGCAGCTGCACTGGCTGCCCGTAAGATTCCGCTGCCAGTACAAAATTGCTATTTTCGCCTATCGGTATTTTGACTGATCACTCCCGTCGTACCTCTCTGCCAAGCTGTCTGTTTATCAGCCATCACGCACCCTCCGTTCCTCCAGTGGAAAACTTGTAAAAATCCCGAAGCTTAACATGAAAACTGTCGGGGAGCGTTCTTTCACCTTTTTAGCCCCAAGTATGTGGAACTCGCTGCCAACTGAAATGCGGAATCTGCCCACATTGTCACAGTTCAAAGCTCACTTAAAGATTTTTCTTTTCTGTCGGGCATTTAACACTTAGCTCATATTTAGCTAACTGTTGACTGACTGCCATTTATTCTGATCCTAGAGGAAGTGTGCTGTTGTGCACGCGCAGTGAGTCCAGTGTTTTCCTGGAGAACGGCGCTATACAAGAACTATGTATTATTATTATTATTATATACTGCTGTCAATGAAGAGTCTGTGTTTGATAAGCACACACTCAAGCAGTTTAATGTTTATTTCATAAACAAACAGCTATAACGCATTCTCTGTCAACGGTGAGTAAGTGCCCACCAGTAATTTTGATTGTGTTTTCTATTTATATGGTAAAGATTGCAAAATGTTATTTCTATCACCCAAAAATAAAAATGGGTATACATAGGATATGGTAACGGTCATTTTTAACATTGGTTGACATGGTAACATTTACAAAATCTTCGATGCCTCAGGTGTGGAATTTTCTTCTATCACGATTTTCTACCGCATGTCAAATTTTAGAGCAATCGGCCGAAAATGCATAATTCTGCCATAAGCGATCGGACTATGTCAATCTAGACCAAAAAGGTGACTGCCAAGCGTGTAAAATGCAAATTAATACCCAACGGAGAAAGAAACACGCTTAGAAAAGACGGGTACAACACAATTTATTAATATTTCGGGTAAATCCGCTTTGTCAAAACAGACAAACAAACAGAGAGATCAATCCCTACTTATCTTCATTCGCAGAAAGAATGGGGCACATTCCTTCTGTGAACAAAGATAAGTAGTGACTGATCTCTGTTTGTTTGTTTTTCTATTTTGGCAAGGCGGATTTACCCGAAATATTAATAAATTGTGTTGTAACCGTCTTTCTAAGCGTGTTTCTTTCTCCGTTGGGTACTTCTTTGCATTTTACACTATTGGCAGTCACCTTTTGGGTCTGAATATTTTTATTTTTTTGTTGCGGGGTGTGTGTGTGTTTGTGTTTGTGTGTGTGTTTGTGTGTGTGTTTGTGTGTGTGTGTGTGTGTGTGTGTCTTGATTTTGGATGTGTGTTGCTAAATGGTCTTAGGTTTATTTAGCGTATTAGACCGGCTGGCGACATACATTCAATATTCTGTTCATTATTTGTTTTCCCCTTCATTATCAGTGCTGGCGCGTCCTGAAAAAGTCGGGACGTTCAGCAATGTACAACCAATCGGGACAAAAGACAATAATAAGATAAGAAAACCATTGTCAACATGATAAAGATTTATTACAAGAGTATTATTATTTCAGTGTGTATAGCTTGTTTTTATCTGATGTACGCCTGGATCATTTTGGAAATGTCTGTAACTTTTTTTGTTACTATAAAGTACACTTTGCATACTGTGCATTGTTTGAAAAGTCACAGGAAGCGTATACCTTAGCTGAGTTGGTATACCTCGCCCTCTACCTAGGTCAAACGCACCATTGTTGCTATTTTCGCACCAGACCGGTCGCTCGGACCGGTCATGTGCACCAGAACTGCGCGCGCAGTTTGGCTTCTGCACTTGTAGTGTGGTATCGTACGTTCACGCGGAAGGTTGTGATTGCAGTCGAAAGAAAGTTTCGTTTGCCGTTTTAACATTTAGCCGCGCCTTTTTTCCTCCCTGAACACGCCAGTTTTGTGTTGAGATGACGGAGGCTTGTGTCATGCCCCACACCACTGAATCAAGTCTGTTGTACATGTATAGCGCTCATTTCTCGAACTTCAACTTTGACGGTGCTTTTTGCCGCAAACGACGCAGATGTCGCAAAATCACCTCCATTGAGGATTTAAAAAAGCTATTTTTCAAATCTGCCAAATCGCGTAATGTTTCGTGGTGATAAGGATGGATGCATTATTGCCGGATTGCATATAATTATGGGAAAGGGTTTATTCTTTATTCATGTTATTTTGCAGCAATCAAACGAAGCTCACGTGATTCTTTCTCCGAGGTTGCTCATTACAGGTGCAGAAAGCACACGCTCTAAACCGATCGGGTGCACCAGATCGGTCCGAGCGACCGGTCTGGTGCCAAAATAGCAACATTGGCACCGCTGGTGCGTTTAACCTAGGCACTGGACGAGGTATACCAACTCTGCTAAACTTTATTGTCGCACTTGCTAGAACTCAGTATTATATTTCTCTCTCCATTTTATGAATAGAGGCACATAAGTCGCGGAAACCCTTTACGTGCCGAACTTGGGCAAGAACTAGTTTTCCTCATCACAAAGTTGCCAGAAAAAGGTTTAACTGCTCTTGATTGTATGATTTGAAGTGTTTACAAACAATTACTGTGTTTTTATATGCATGCACCTTTGATGTGATTAATAAAGGCTGAAGTTTCAAGTGATTTCCTATGTTGTCAGTTAATTAATTAATGTCAGTGTTCTGTTTTGTCATTTTAACTCATTCTACCCCAAGACCGGAATCTCCATATGTTGAAGTCGTCTTCTGAAGACTGCGTTGCAGGGCAGGACACAGATGGACCACGATAATTCAAGGGTGATGCCAGAATAGCTTGGCGCCCATAGGCGCCAAGCTATTCTGGCATCACCCTTGAACTATCATGGTCGATCTTTATTTTGCTGTGGTGTGTCTGGGGTAGAATAAGTTAAGTGTTAGTTTCTTCGTCTGGGTCTTTTTCTATCTTTCATATTTTTCCACACTTTTTGACCCGCATCATACTGAGGCTAAAAGCTTCAAATTTGTACACTGCCATAAATTCAAGCTACATTACAGAACTTACAGATGAGGACATAGACCAATAGCATTAGTTCAAGGGTGGTGCCACAATAGCTTGGAGCCTAGAGGCGCCAAGCTATTCTGGCACTACCCTTGGACTATTTTAGTCACACTTGTTGCACACACTGGTGTATTCCGAATGATAAGGGTTAATATTCAAAATGCTCTGTTGCTGTTTGTCTCAAACTCCAGAGTACATAAAAAGTCCTTTAATTTCCAGAATTCTCACATAAATGCGATGATAAACTGTTTTGCTTCAGAAGGACAAAACGTAGCAATGTTTAAAAGATTTCCTCTGAATAAAATCATAATCGAAAGGTTACGGGCCAGTGTTCATTCAATTTTGCACCATACAATGTTAAAAATGTTAATGCATACATACACATTAAGTTGAAAAGAAAAAAAATGAATGTGAAAAAGAAGTATTCCATGAACTTGACCTTATTACAGACGCCTAATGTTGTGAAGACACCCATTTTCACTGTAATGCCAGTTTTTGTGTGAGAAACCCATTTTTTCTCCATCTAGTGGCTCTGTTTCTAGAAAATGTCTATTTTATTTTAAGTTATAGAGCTTAGTTATAAGGTGAGTTCTAAACATTCGCATCAATTCCAGAGCCCTAGAATAAATAGAAATATGGGAACCCATTTTCACATAAAATGGTAGGCAACCCACTCTGAGGCTTTTGTCTCCATGTGTGTGCATGTGTGTGTGTGTGTGTGTGTGTGTGTGTGTGCGTGCGGGCCCCTCCTGCCCCCCCACCCCACCCCCTTCTTTCTGGGTCCTACTAGTCCTACTGAGTGACTATTTTCACAGCGTGCGGGCCCCTCCTGCCCCCCCCCCCCCACCCCCTTCTTTCTGGGTCCTACTAGTCCTACTGAGTGACTATTTTCACAGCGTGCGGGCCCATCCTGCCCCCCCCCCCCCCTTTCTGGGTCCTACTAGTCCTACTGAGTGACTATTTTCACAGCGAGGCAACCAGTCAATAACCCATTCAGCCTTGACGCACTACAGCAGACGATGGGTCGACCGTGATAATTCAAGGGTAGTGCCAGATTAGCTTGGCGCCTGTCGGCGCCAAGCTAATCTGGCACTGCCCTTGAATTATCATGGTCGATCCATCTCTTGCAACGGGTGCATAGCGTGATTAGATGACGCCTCCAAAATTCGGGAAACACGGCCGTCGGGCTGAATGAGTTAAAGGGATGACATGATGTTCACTAGTAACAACCAGATAACACGTATGTACATGCAGACTTGCAACTGCACAAAATACGTCCGTGTCCTGGGGAAGGAATAGTTCCTACACGTCTGCTCCTCGCTCTGTCTAACACACATTCAGTGCAAGCACACGTAGACCTGCAACGTCACAGTCAGTACCACGGTGTGCCGGGACATGATGGGCTCATAGTACTGGCGCCAGGTCCAGCGTCCCTGTCCTAAATCCACACCCACCTCCCCACCAAAAATAAAATAAATAAATACATAAATAAATAAATAAATACAAAGGGTGAAGTGGTACCGTTATCACAAGACGTGTCTTTCCTAATGCCTGTTTCCCGTCCCTAGCTCTGTGCCTGCTCAGTAACTTGTCTGTATTGTATAGTGATTCTGTCAAGAGTTCATTCCCGTCCCCAGCTCTGTGCCTGCTCAGTAACTTGTCTGTATTGTATAGTGATTCTGTCAAGAGTTCATTCCCGTCCCCAGCTCTGTGCCTGTTCAGTAACTTGTCTGTATTGTATAGTGATTCTGTCAAGAGTTCATTCCCGTCCCCAGCTCTGTGCCTGCTCAGTAACTTGTCTGTATTGTATAGTGATTCTGTCAAGAGTTCATTCCCGTCCCTAGCTCTGTGCCTGCTCAGTAACTTGTCTGTATTGTATAGTGATTCTGTCAAGAGTTCATTCCCGTCCCTAGCTCTGTGCCTGCTCAGTAACGTGTCTGTATTGTATAGTGATTCTGTCAAGAGTTCATTTCCGTCCCTAGCTCTGTGCCTGCTCAGTAACGTGTCTGCATTGTATAGTGATTCTGTCAAGAGTTCATTCCCGTCCCTAGCTCTGTGCCTGCTCAGTAACTTGTCTGTATTGTATAGTGATTCTGTCAAGAGTTCATTCCCGTCCCTAGCTCTGTGCCTGCTCGGTAACTTGAGAGAGAGATACTAAGAGAGGACTAAGAATCAAATTTCAATAAGGCCGCACCGATCTATAAATCTCGCCTTTATTGAAATTAAAATCTGTGACGCACCATGGCCTCTCTATTATCATATAATCACCCTTTTGTTTTTTGAAAAAGTGGCGACCATGAATAGTGTGGCCTTATTGAAATTTGATACATTAGTCCTCTCTTAGTATCTCTCTCTATAACTATTGTCTCTGACAACACTTAAACATGTACTGTTAATTTGTTTTAATGTTTATGAACTTTATCCCTAAAGCTCTAAACCCATAATGTTTATGAACTTTACCCTAAAGCTCTGAATACAATACACACTGGACCAGGAAGTATAATTCGATTACAGACTAAAATCCCCAGTAGCTGACTGCCTTGCACCGAGTATATGGGATTTTACATAGTCTAAGATCCTCACGAGCCTAGATTTTTATAAGTGGACACAGGTCAGATCCTCAAGAGTCTCGGACTCCAGGCATAACCCGTGTTTACAACTATTAGTCTACTTTTGTTTGTTAGCTCTCTCCTAGCGAGCAGGCCAACGGGTCTTATTTAATATTATTTTACTGCAAGTACAATTTCTGAAAGGTGACTGCCGTGTTTGTACACAGTCAGTACAAGGTCGACACTCTACCCTTCTATTATAAACAGTACTGACACACACACACACACACACACACAAACACATATATACACACTCACACATACATGTATAAACAAAACAAAACAAAACAAAAAAAAAAATAATGCCTACCTTGCAACACATGAACACACACCATTTACACAAAGGTAAGATCCCATGGCGAATCACAAGTTTGAATGCTGTTGTCGTCTATACATAAAATTAAGTACACTGTGTTACATGGGCCCTTGCATGCGTAGGCTTTTGCTTAAAATTATGACTAGATTGATTTCGGTGCAGGTGTTCGTGTCTCACTGTAGGCAAACAAAACGTCAGTTTTTCTATGTTAAATATACACAGACTTAAACAGGACAGGTATCACTTTACAGCACAGGCATACTGTTCTCTTTAAAATCTCTTTGTGAGTAGACTGTGGGTTTTTAGTGACATACGTTTTCCATGAGCCAGTCCAATACACTCCCGCACTCCCTAGGACTACCTGAAAATTGGGTCTCGTTGACGTGAATGAGGACAAGTGAGGACTATTGTCTGCTGAATGGTCTGTCCTCAATGTTGCTCATGTTGCTAGGAACAGAAGTGACGCATTTATACATTCACATACATGTCTTCATAGTCACCTCACATAGAGAAAGAGGTCTGATTTAAAAGTTTATATAGATGTGCTATTACGTACCTGTCTCTTTAATCCTGTGTACAGTAACATAGAAAAGCTGACATCTTGTTACCAGCAATGAGACACGAACACCTGCCTGTTAGCACCGAAATCAATCTAGTCATAATTTTTCAGGAAAAGCCGTGCCTATGCACGCAAGGGTTTATGTCGCATAGAAATCACCTGCACCGAAATCAATCTATGAAATTGTATGTGTGTGTGGGCACTGTAATGACGCAGCAGGAAGGCTTTTTGTCATACAAGACATATACTCGAGAAAGGATATTAGTCGTGTTCACACATGACTGAACCGTCTGCACTGAGAATTCTAAAGGTGTGCGATTACATGTGCGCAGTGATAACCAGGCTCAAATGTCTTTTCATTGCTTCAGCTTTTTCAGACATAAGTGCGTAACTGCACTGTCTCCGCAGTTAGTGTAAGAAGTGCGTGTAATGCACAGGCTAGACAAGGGATCAACACTGACTGCGTAATTCTTAAAGACCCCACGACACCCCCCCCCCCCCCCCTTTAATCCCCCGCCACCATTACCACCACATTAGGGGGGAACAAGTTGGTTAAAATGGTACGATTGCAACCACGTTTGCACCAGTTTCATCAGCCTAATTTTATTGGCTCAAAGAATTTGGCCAATCTATGCCTAGAGCTTTCTCATATATAACCCAGTGCACAGCAACGTGTTACCAATCATGACACAACCATTTGGAGAAAATGCGATATTGCAAGCTGGTATTCTTCGTAAGCGACTTACCGTTTGTAAGAAAAGAGACAGTCTTCTCAAAAATGTATTACAACTCCTGGAAAATAAAGTACAGGACTTTAAAAGTGATTTAACTGATATGGAAAATGAGATGGCAGCATCTACAGTTTTTTTGGTAAAGTACAAAGATGAATCAAATGAGGTGGCGTTTGCAAAAGAGCTGGTATTTCACGGCAAACTTGAGAACAAAATAGGGAAAATTAAAGTTCATATCAGTGGATTGGATCAAAAGATACGTCATCAAAAAAGTTCTATAGAGAGGAATGAAAAAAAAAATCAAAGCTCTCAATGAAGAAATGACACGAATTGAATTGAGCCCCTCAGTTCAAAATGTGGTTGCATCTATGAATGAAATGAGAACAAAGCTACAACAGCAAAATTAACCAATGGATACAAAGTAGTTTTACAATGGTAAGTTGCTTACGAAGAATTGAAATGTAATAGTTTTGCATTGCTCTCGGGTTTTTTGTACATACCATCAAATTTTGACACATCACAAGACATACTATTTAGTGTGGTGTGTTGGAAATTCACTTTCACAATGGTATGCGTTTACACAACGCAGCCCGGGAGTGCCATGTTCGAGTGTTTTTCCTAGGGATGTACCACAGCTCAGCACACATTCACACACAAACCACATCCGAGAGCAACACCTGTTTGGCTTAAACATGTGGTCTTTGGTACAAAGTTAGGTGGCCACGAAAATTTTTCATCTACAACTGAGCTGTCAAGGGTTGATGACCCTTCTGATGAGACTAATTAAGTCGAAACAGCTCCCCCCGACTTTGCTCAAAGGTAAGTGTTTTATTTTTATTTTACTTGTCTGTAACTGTGTATCCAGGCTTTTGAAAACTTATCTCGGGCTGTATGTGGTGCGGCACAGACCGTGTGTGGTAACCAGTATGTTACTGTCCAGATGTTTCATTTGGCTCTCACTTGACCAGGGTGTGATTTATAATTTACTGCAAAGCCAATAATCACCAATACTGTGTCAGGTCTGTTCGCTTTAAAGGACAGGATTATTGTACATGACACCACAATTGAAATCTGTGAATCATGATATTAATAAGCCCACTGAGAGAGAGATAATATGGGACAGGACAAGTCTTGTCTGGGGTAAACTCAAAAACTATTTGGCAATATTGCTGGAGTGATGCAAACGTAAAAGGTTACTGTTCAGTGTAATTTCCTAGAAACATGATTCTGCTTGATAACAATTTATACATTTGTTTGTCCAATAAAAATGACAGACGGACAAATCATACAAGTGCTTGATATCTCACACTGTTTCAAAGATGTTATGCATTTTACTGACTTAATATCACCCAAACAGACTTACATAAGCCTTTCAGCACCATCAGAAATATATGCTACATATAGTGTGACTTTGGATTATGTCGATGAGCATCCAGATGTGGAGCGCATGACAGTTGATTTAAAGACACCTACTTTTAAAGTTGATGATACCAACTATGGTTGGTTAGGAGAAGTTTGTTATAGCATATTTAAACAACTGCGCAAACTAAATGTTTATATTGACAGTGTTACAGTTAATAAAGTGGTATTACACAAGGTGAGCAAGCAGAGCCAGCGGTAATATTTTTTATTTTATTATTTTGTCGGTCAAATAAAAATGACGGACAATTCACAAAGCCCTGGCTCATCAAACCCTGGCTCATCTGGTTTAAGAAACGTGTTTCACACAACAAACTTGCCTATAACCAATACTAACAATGTTTATGAATCAATAGAAAACTCTTTTTCTGTCATACAAGATAATCTTCTCACAGGCAGTGTTAAGATTCAGGTTGTTGCGAAAATCGAATTCACTAGAATGGGCGGTGAATTAATTGTATCGTATATATCAACAAGACAACACACAGTTAACACAAGAAGAGAATTGGAGAACGTGTTTAGAGACAGACTATTACCTGACTTCCTCCAAGCAATTGACAGTGCAAAAATGAAGGGGTCTGGTTGGCACGAAGGACATGTACATGAACTACAACTAAAGCAGTCTAGGTATCATCCTATTTTAGGTAAAGCATGGTTGCCACTGCCAACAGAAGTAGTAAACAAAAAGGCTGTCGTCAACATACAGAACAATGACAACTATAATAAGAATAATAAGAATAAGAATAAGAGTACTTTATTATCTCGAAAAGAGAAATTCGGTTGTGGTACATTTATAACAAATAGTACAAACAAGACATAAAAACATTATAGCATAATTATGAACATTTTCTCCCTGCACTTGCACAGCTACAAATTCCAAATGGATAAAGTAAACACTGCAAAATCTTTACACATAACTCTTACACATCTCACACAAACATCTTTTATGGACTGAACTGAGCGGCACTTATACATTCACACCCACCTCTACATATGCATACATAATACGCGTGTTTCAACCTAGTCCTAACCCTCACTACTTATTATACAAACGTCTCTGTACATTATTACACATTATTACACACGCTGCATAATTAAAGTCTACCATAATAAAATAATTAGTGGGTAAACACTCAGTAACAACAATCCCAGTATGTTCATGTTCACCACCAAATGAAACACAATATAATCACTTCTCTAAAATCAACAAGCTCCATTCCTACTGATTGCACAGGTAAAGGGGGATAGGGGGGAGGAGTTAGGTTTGGGTATGCGTGGATGTACCTACAGATTGCTTAGAGTGATGGATTTGGGGATGAAACTGTGCTGTAGTCTAAGTGTTCTAGCTTTGTGCGTGCGGAGTCTGCGGCCAGAGGGGAGGAGTTCATAGAGGTGGGCAAGGACATGGGATCTGTCTGAAGCTATCCGCCTACCCTTTCTCACCACACGCTGTTCATACAGGGACTCCACACTGTTTTGCTTACTGCCAGTCACTTTGCTGCAGATGTTTACCATTCGTGCCAGGGTGTTCTTGTTCTTCACACTCAGACCTCCATACCAGCACACAGAACCGAAAGTGATGACAGACTCAATAAAAGAGCAGTAAAAAGTTTGAAGGACAGAGGGGTTCACATTCAGCTTCCTGAGTTTCTGGAGGCAGTAGATGCGTGACTGACATTTCTTGTGTATGAGGGAGGTGTTTGCGTTAAAGGACAACTTATCATCTATGACTGTTCCAAGATACTTATACTCAGTCACACGCTCAACAGACACATCATCGATCATCAGAACAGGGACAGGGGCAGGGTTTCTTCGAAAGTCTATCAGTAGTTCCTTGGTCTTACTCACATTTAGGTCTAGAAAATTATCTTTACACCAAACACTAAAACGTTCTACTTCTGCAAAGTAAGTCGCATCATTATTGGAGATATCTTCTAAGGCAGTGTCATCCGAGTATTTTATAAGAAGGGTAGAGTCAGTGCCACTACAATCGTTAGTGTACAGTGTGAACAGCACAGGGGAGAGAACTGTACCTTGAGGGGCGCCTATGGAAGTGGACCTAAGGGATGAGAGAGCTTTTTGAAAGCGAACTGACTGGGTCCTATTTACAAGGAAGTTGACAATCCATAGGATAAGCCTTGGCGTTACATTGTAACATAGAAGTTTTTTAGCTATGAGATAGGGTTGTATAGTGTTGAAGGCTGAAGAAAAGTCTATAAAAAGAATGCGTACAAAAGAGCCAGGTTTTTCTAAATGTGTGTATGCATGGTGCAGGAGTGTGAGTGTGGCGTCATCAGTACATCTGTTTTGCTTGTATGCAAACTGGAAAGGATCTTGATAGGGCTTGACCTGATCGAGCAGTCTAGAAAGGACAACACGCTCAAAGCACTTCATTACTATAGAGGTGAGAGCTACAGGGCGATAGTCATTGAGTGTCTTGGGCTTGTTGTTCTTGGGGACAGGGCAGACTGTAGATGTTTTCCAGAGCCTAGGTACAGTGCAATCCTTCAGAGACCAGCTAAACAAACGGCTATAAACAACAGACAATTGACTGGCACATACTCTCAAAACTCTACCGCAAATATTATCAGGGCCTACTGCTTTCTTAACATTCAGTTTGCTAAAAAGCTTCTCAACCGCCTTGCCATGGATCTCAAAGTCTTCATCAACATTGCCTGCCACATTTACTTCAAGCTGGGAAATCATGCTATCTAAATCATCCTTCAGATCATCTTTCTCAAATCTACAATAGAACTCATTCAGTTTTTCAGAAAATTCAGTTTGTTCTTTCATTGGCATGCTACTGCTACTGAATTTTGATTTATTGAGGCCTGATAAAGTTTTAAGTCCTTTCCATGCTTCTGCTAAGCTACCTGATTCAAACTGTGACTCTACTTTCTCTTTATACTTTTTCTTAGCGTCTAAAATCTGCTTCCTCAATTTATTTTGTACTGCTTTCCTGTCTACTCTGTCTCCAGTCTGAAATGCAACTTTTTTCTCATTCAATTTGGCTTTGAGAGACTTTGAAATCCATGGTTTGTTGTTGGGATACAATTTCACTGTCTTAGATGGAATAATCATATCTTTACAGAAATTTACATAGTCAGAAGTTACTTCAGTAGCTTCGTCTACACTGGCACTAGAATCAAGAAACACGTCCCAATCTGTACACTCAAAACACCCCTGCAACTGTTCTACACTATCCTTAGACCACACCTTAACTAACTTCTTCACTATGGGCTCTGTCTGGATTTTGGGTTTGTATGCTGGGACAAGAAACACAGTATTGTGGTCAGAGTTACCTACGGGAGGGAGGACGAACGATCGGTATGCATTGGGGACGTTTCCATATACTAAATCTAACGTCTTGTTCTTACGAGTGGGGACAGTCACGTACTGGTGAAAAGTCGGTAAGCTCGTGCGTAAGTCACAGTCGTTAAAGTCACCTGCAATAAAGTTGGGGGCGTCAGGGGAGATAAGCTGTAACTCTCTAATCACATCTGCTATCTGGGCTGAGGCGTGGGAGGGGTTGGAGTGAGGGGGGGTGTAGATGACCGTTACAAAGATCTGACCAAACTCACGGGGGAGATAACAGGGTCTGAGTGAAACTGACAATAAGTCTACATCACGTGTTGTAAGCTGTTTCCTAACCATTACGCTTGACTTGCTACACCACCGTTCATTAACATACAGGCCTACTCCGCCACCCCACCGTTTCCCACTAATCTTACAATCTCTATCAGTTCTAAACGGCGTACCAAAACCGTCGATCGCAACACTATCATCACTCACATCTTCGCTCCACCACGTTTCAGTAAAGCACATCAAACACACATTCTTATACTCGCTCGTCAAACGCACATTCGCTACCAGTTCCTCAAAGTTCATATTATCGCTCTTGGGTCGAATAGAACGCACATTCGCCATGATCATGGATGGTAATGGAGGCCTGTTCTTGTTTCTTCTCAGTCGTCGCATCAACCCCCCTCTCTGTCCTCTCTTTCTCTTTTTCACGCTGCTCTTGCACTCGGCGTCATCGCTCGGCAACACAGTTCTCCTCATCTCGTCAGGCAAGTCGCACGCACAACGGCTACTGCCACTCAAAGCTCTCAGCAGCAGCAGGGACTCCCGAGTATTTTGAATCCTGCCACGCGCGTTGCTGCCGCCGCCATCTTGGTCTGAAAGACTCGCTACACAGACACCCTTCAACACGCAGATACACGCCAACACAGTCAAAAACATCTTAGAAATGTCCACAGATTTCATCCTGAAGCCTTCACACAGCACTCTGACATATACAAACGTGAACAGTTGCTCTCTAAAACAAGGTAAATCGACAAAAAGACAGAGACGATGCACCACAGTGTCGCCCTATGCGGAGCGCCACAGAAAAATTGTTTCATGTGGTGTGTGCTTGCTAAACTACACTTTGTAAAGTCAAAACCTGAACGTGTATCTAACTACACTAAATTTGTAAATGAACTCAACTTCAGTGGCATTGAGTTCCCTGTTAAAATAGAGGACATAGACTTGTTTGAAAAACTAAATCCTGGTATATCTGTAAATGTGTATGTGTGGGATAATGAATCTGAGAACAAGTTACAACCAATTAGAGTATCCCCAATTGCCCCAACCTACGGACAGTCAGAAGATAGACATGTTGACATGTTGCTAATAGGCCCTGCCGGTGATGACAATAACTTTCACTACACAATTATCAGAAATATGTCACGTCTAATTCATGGACATACAACAAAACACAATGGGAAACAGGAAGTTTGTAAAAAATGTTTACAAAGATTCTCCTCTATTGCAGTGGCACATAAACATGTTTTACACTGCAGGTCACCTGATGACATACAAACTGTACTTAAGTATCCAGATCCTGGCAGCAAGGTTTATTTTAAGAACTATGGGAATCAGCAAAAGTTGCCGTTTGTAGTGTATGCAGATTTTGAAGCATTGGTTGTACCATATGAAGGTCATGTTCCAGAGTCATTACCAAAGACTATAAAACTAAGTGACCAAGTGGTGTGTTCTTTTGGATACATTCTTGTTAGGTCAGACGGTTTGCATTCAGAACCTGTTATCTACAGGGGTGAAAATGCAGCATGTTTGTTTTTAACAGAAATGAGACATATGTATAGTCAGGTAGTACAGTATCTCACAACAAGTCAGATGCCTCTGGTGATGACAGAAGAAGACAAACTAAAATTTGATACAGCTGAGACGTGTTGGATTTGTGAACAACCTTTAGGTGGTGATAAAGTTCGTGACCACGATCACATAACTGGGCGTTACAGAGGAGCTGCACATAACAATTGTAACTTGTTATTAAAAATAGATCCTAAGACATACAAGTTACCAATCTTTTTTCACAATCTCAAAGGGTATGATTCACACATTATCATGCAGGCTGTAGACGAGTCTTACAAAAACATAAGTTGCATTGCCCAGACAATTGAGAAATACTTAACTTTTAGGTTAGATAAATTAGCATTTTATGACTCCATGCAACATTTGTCTTTAGGTCTTACTAGTTTGGCAGAAGGACTGACTGAGTATCCAATAACGAGTAAATATTTTGAGCCAGACTTGATTAAGAAAGGTGTCTATCTGTACGAGTACATTGATCACTGGGTTGTGTTTGAGGAAACAAGACTGCCACCAAAAGAGAAATTTTATTCCACACTAACTGGCAAAGGTATTTCTGACTCTGAATACCAGCATGCACTTGATGCGTGGGGGAAGTTAGGATGTCAGACAATTGGTGACTACCATGACCAGTACTTGAAAGCAGACGTTTGTTTGCTAGCAGACGTATTTGAAAGTTACCGTGAAAAGGGTTTGTTACACTACAGTCTTGACCCAGCTTGCTACATAACTAGTCCTGGCATGACATGGGATGCATTTTTGAAATCCAGTAAGATATCTATAGACCTGTTGTCTGATCGTACGATGGGTGAAATGGTAGAACGCGGATTGAGAGGAGGCATTAGTATTGCAGCGAATAATTACGCCAGAGCCAACAACAAATATCTGGACAGTCATGGTGACCTTGGCCAGGGTTTTAACCCCTCAAGGTCAAGGTCATTCATTACGTACCTTGACGCTAATAACCTTTATGGGTTCGCGATGTGTGAGTTATTGCCTTGAAAAACTTTTGTCTGTATGATTTGTCACAGTATGATGTAACAGGGTTAACAAACAATATTATGAATCTTGACCGAAACGACGCGAAGGGTTGGATCTTTGAAGTCGACCTGGAGTACCCACACCACCTACACGATTACCATAATGATTATCCATTAGCTGTTGAGAAAATGAGTATGACAGGAAAAAAAGAAGACACTAAACTTGTACCAAATCTAAATGACAAATTCAATTACGTTTGTCACTACCGCTTGCTACAGTTTTACATCAGACACGGGTTAGTACTAAAGAAAGTTCACAGAGGAATTCAATTTGATCAAAGTGCTTTTATGAAAGATTACATAATGAAGAACACAACCCTCCGTGCCAGAGACGGCAACACTGCATTTGACAAAGACTTCTTTAAGCTTATGAACAATGCCTGTTTTGGCAAGACGATGGAAAATCCTCATCACAGAAAAGATGTGAGACTGGTCACAACTGAATTGGGCGCAATTAAACTTACAGGCAAGCCACAGTACATAGGGTACAAAGAATTTCATTCATCATTGTATGCAGTGTCACTCAAAAAAAAGATTGTCAAACTGGACAAGCCAGTATTCATTGGTATGGCAATTCTTGAGTTGTCAAAACTGTTGATGCTTGAATTTTATTATGATTACTTCAAACCAAAGTATCCTGAGTGTCGTCTGCTATACACTGACACTGACTCTATGATCATTGATGTGCCTACTGAAGACTTTTATGAAGACATGAAAACAGAGTTACACATGTATGACACATCTGACTATCCTAAAGATCATCCACTGTTTAGCACACAAAACAAAAAAGTGCCTGGGAAGTTTAAGGATGAACTAAATGGTGTGCCAATAGTTGAGTATGTTGGACTGAGATCCAAAATGTATTCTATACTGCACCAAAAGGGTAGTCAGTCCAAAGCCAAAGGAATTAAAAAAACAGCAATAAAAAATAAAGACATTCGTCATGAAAATTACAAGCAAGTATTAGATGGTGCATTAATGCCTGATTATCCAAACAAGTCACTGAGATCAAATAAACATAATCTTGAAATGATCCAAACACATAAGAAATCACTTGCAGTTGGGGACACGAAACGTGTGTTTCACAGTAAGGAAAAAGCTTATGCACCCGGACATTACAGGCTCAAATTATCTGAAGACATAGCCGATGAACTGGTTGATGAATTAATTGATGACTTAGTTACTGAAATGAGTAACGGTGTCTGGGGGAATAATCTGTAATTCTTCTCTGACAAATGCCCTCTGGGGTGCAGGCTCATACAGGTAATATATTGTTGCGTCAGGACCGGGAATTATTTTTTTTATATTGTGTACAGACGTTGACCAGATGGGGTCTGTCGCCCTGCGTCTGTCGTCGTTCTCGGCCTCCCCTGGCTGATATAAATATCTCACTTGTTTGGTAAATAAATTTGTGTCTGGTGCCGGGGTTGGGGTTGGGGTTGGTCCTGTTTTTGGCTCTGTAATTGTTTTCAATTTAATAGCATCAGCAGGCTTTGGGTGTCCTTCATTGTTCATTGCTTTTATTACATGTGGTAATCTCTTAACCCACTCAGTGTTACGGGTGTCATGCATGAGTTCCTTAGAATACTGGTAACTGAAAAGTCTCTCTGATAACTGTTTGTTAAAGTTCTCTACAATTGCCTGTGATCTGTGCACACCTGGAATGCCTCGTCTGACCAGTACGCCATGCTTCGCAAATAACTGATTAACTGCACCTTTGAATTCAGATCCATCATCAACTTGTACAAGTCTGGGGTATCTTAAAGGGCCTCTTTTATAGATACTAGATAAAGCAGTCGCAACAGTGTTAGCAGTTTTGTCAGATATGGGTTCAGCGTCTTTGTACCTTGAAGCAATGTCTACAACAGTCAGTGCATACTTGTATCGTTTCTTTCTTATTGTGTCATGTGGTAGGAACAGGAGGTCCATTTGGTGTGTGTCATTTGGGGTAGTGTTCTCAAAATGAGGTCTATATATCTTTCTTGGAGCAGGGAGATATATCTGCCAAATTGCTTGTCTCTGTAACCATTGTTTGACTTGATTGAGTGTTATATCTCCGCCCACAGCGGCATGTAATTTTTCAATAGCTGTTGCTCCTTTCCAATACCCTGATGGAGAGTAATATATTTTTGATAGTTTATTTTCGGCTGCCATTTTTTCTAGCAATGAAAACTCCAGTAAAATAAACAAATGTCATTCCCACTAAAACAAAAATTATCTCTCCATTTCTTTGTTGTGTGCTTGGTTTGTAATAGTCACTTAGTTTTGGTTTCGGGATAGACATGTCTTCACCTGTGACAAGAAAATATTCCCTGATTGCTTCGTCTGTATTTGAAAACGTATGCTGTGCGTGGCCTTCAAGCCTGAGTTTTTCATTGATGAAATCAAGTTTCTCAATTCGCTGCTTCTCATAATCCTGTTGAGCTTGTGCTAATTTTTCTGACGCTTCATTGTGATGTTTCATTTCTTCTGCAGATTCTTCTCTACCCATTTTTGAAAAGAGATAGTTTGAACCACTGAATGCCAATGCGTTAACAACTGCCCCACCAATCATAATAGCTATCGTCGCCATATTATTTTTATTTACATAGAAACATTTTCGGGAATAATTCCCTGCTTAACAAGAAAATCTTTTGTCGCAATCGACGCTGTTACAACTACAATTAGCTTAGCACTGTCTTCGAAATCGAGTCTAATGAGGTCTGCTGATTTCATTTTGAGTAGACTTTTCCCCAGCATAGAATAAGCTACTGCTAATCCACTGATTACGGCAGAGTGATACACAAGGTTCATTAAATTTTTTGAGTCGTTCATTTCTTAGGCAAGAAAAAATAAAATAATATTTTTATTTACTGCATATAAAATGGGTCAACGGCTTTGGGTGTTACTGGTAATGTGGCGACTTCTGGTTTTGTTTTTGGAGTGTCTGATTTTCTGGTCACTGTACGAGTCTGTGGTTTGTATTTTTTGTATAATTGATAACCTACGTAACCAAATCCGACAACAAATCCGGCAACTATATATTTTGTTGTTTGAGGTTCGGGGTCTGGGTCAGGGTCGGGGTTAGACTGGGTTGTTTGTCTCTCACTTTGATGAGGGAGTGACGGCCCTGACGGTATTGACACAGGTCCTGACGATCCTGACGGTGGATCAGTTACATGAGTCTTTTCTGTTTGTGCCTTAAGCTGTAATTTTTTTTTGCCTATTATATTCGGCTAATCTTTTTCCAGCCTCAACCCTGCCTGGACTTTTAGTCTTCATCACAGTTTGAACCTGTGTCAAAACTGGACTGGGGTTTGGTTGTGGAGTCGTCTGGGTTTCGTCCATTTTCTTCTGCAGTAAAATTTATTTTTGAGAAATCAATATGACTCCCGGTAACAAGCAATGTTACAACAGGTGCAAAGTAATTTCCAAACTTGTAAAACATGACGCATGCTAATTTGCCAATTGAACTTGAAACAATAGGATTGCTTTCAAGGTCGTGTGAAAGACTGTCACTATCCACAGGTAGAAAGTGACTCACTGCTTTTGTGTATAGGCATACTAGAGATCGACTCAAATCACGAGTCATTAGTGAAGCGATGTGGTTTTCATATTTTGAATGAAGCTTGATTAGCTCGTCAGCCGTAAGAGATTCAATATCCTCTGTCATGTATTGTCTTCCTAGATAAGTCTTTGATTTGCCTGAGACAATCACAGACAAAAGACGCTGTTTTTTCGAGTCTAAGTCTTTGTTCTCTACAGCATTGATATCATTCAATAGAAGGATTTCATCAGGGTTCATTTATATTGTTATTTTTAGAAAACAAAAATTAATTTACTAACCCATACCCTGTGGGCTGATCTGTCTTTAAAATGAGCTTTAGATGCTTAGTTGATTTCAGTTTATTTTTTACATCATCACGTTCATGTTTATTTGGTATGACATCGTTTTCTCTGAGACAGTCTTCAAAGCTGTCACGATCCTTACAGTAAAACAAACAGATAAACTTTAACTGCTCTCGAAAATCTTTCAGTACAGCATTATATTTCTGAGTGAGAATCCATACACTAACGTTTGCGTGTCTGCCACTGAAGGCAAGTTCTGCTAGAGTGTTTCTCTTCTTGACAATGTCTTTCTCTGCTGAGCAGTCATCAACAATAAACAATGTTGTCTGTCCTTCAAATTGCTTGTAAAAATATTGTAGGTAGTCATTCAGTTTCTTCTCAGGGTCAACTAAGTAAATGTTGTTGTCAGTCCAAATGAATAAACGGTTGTGATAAGCTTTGTTGTGTTTGATTGTAGGACAAAATATTACAATGTTTTCAAAGTGGTGTATGTATCTTGTTTTTAAGAGGTTAAGTACAAATTCAGTTTTACCACACCCTGCGGCACCACAAAACAATCCACAGTGTGGGTCAAGGGTCATCAAGCTCCGGTTCATTTTAATACACAATATAATTTTAATATATGTGTCCACTCAGTCTGCTTTCTGCAATATTGAGTTGTGCATCATAAATCAGGTACAAATATATGTTTATGGCTGCAGCAGTTTCAACCTTCTTTTGTATCTGAATTGTTATTCCATCACTACCATTCTCGACAGTTCGTCCTGACCCATGAAGATAATCATCATCTGTACTACGAAGGTCTAGCCACAGTGCATACTTGTTTGTAAGGTATTGTCCGATCCTAACATCATACAGATGTAGATCTTTGCACGCAATGTTTGCTGGTTTATCTCTAATCCTTCCACCCGCAAAATACTTTGTGATCTCATCGTAGTGTTGATAAGGTAACAAACCTGAAGCGTACACTTGATTAGGGCGGCCTTCAATTGTACAGGACAAATGTGTAATCTTAGGATTGTAGAATTTGTCTGAATCCCGTTTATATGGATCTGCTGGTTCAACAAACAACATAAGAATACCTTTCAGTGACCTAGCTGGTGTGTTCAAGTTTATGTTCCACATCGGGTCACTCTTGTCTTTTTGCATTAAACTATGTCTAATCACCCTGTCATAATAAATTGGCAGTCTTGACTGATACTGATTTTGAATGAGTCTGGCTAGATCAGTGTGTGTGACAATTTCATATTCCAAGGAAATGTTAGAGATCTTGTATGTTGCATCTGTGGCAGATGATTTAATAACTTTGGAGTAGTCATTGAAAGTTAGTTCAAAGCTCAGACGGTCATTCAGTGCTCCTTGATAATAAGGCAAATGAGCTGTTAGGATTTCAAACTCAAGTGGAATGTAAAATCTGGTTCCATATGTTTCTGCTATAATAACTTCCTTTGGTACCCCAGTAGTTGTTTTGTCTCCGGCATTGATTCGAAGTTTACCAACATTATCTGGCTGTATGCCTTGCTAAATACGGTCTTCTCGTTCTTCTCTTGTGAGCCAAAGATCTTTATAACAGTAGAACACATCTGAGTCGTCAAGACTAAACACTTCCTGTCCTTCAAGTTTTACTTTAATAGTTCTAACAATTGCTCTGCCAAGATTGTCAACTAGTGTTCTGTTTACATCTGCGTCTGATGATAGTTCAATATTAAATGCTAGGCGTGCAGTGCCAGGAACAATAACGTCACTGGGACCTAGGTTTGGAAACTTAACTGTAAGTGTTTGGTTCTGGTCTATAGTACTTGGATTGTTTGTGATGACGATTGATTGTCGAATGGCCTTAACACCCAGAGGCTCACGTAGTTTTCTGTATGGGTCTAACTTTGATCCGTAAGACTGTGTCATTTTTATTATGCACAATAAAAAATAATAAATTAATAAAACAATGGCCGTGGGAGGATTTAATCATGAAGATTTTGAAATGGATGACACGTATGATTTTGGTAATACAATAGATATGACAGATATGGCAGATATGACTGGTACAAGAAATATTTACAGTTTACGTCACGAACTTTTAGAAACCAAAGTGAACTCATTTTATGATCATGTTGGTGGCCGCCCAGACAACGTAGACCCTAACCAGTTTGAACTTGATGGCAAGGGTCATTTATATTTAAATACTGTTGACAAAGGAAAAGTACTATTGACTAACAAAAAAGACCCTAGTAGGTTTAGGGCTTTAAGTACAATAAAAAATGAAGGTGGTGTTGGTGCCTTACGCCATCTTGGAATTGGAGGGTCTCCTGTCACGCCAAGACTGGCTAGTGTGCTTCATGACACGCAAACAAAGTTGCCAACAGGACAAGAGATTGAAATGGCACCAGTAACAAGCCTACCAGAAATAGCAAACACAGTGATACAAGAAACTTCATTTACTGAAGGGCAAATAAATGACGCTTTGAAAACAATAAATGATCCACCTTTGTCAATGCGGGAGATAATTGGTTTGGATAAATCACTGCAGACAATAAGAGGTGAGATGGTTAATAATCTTGCCAAACTAGGTGAGCTTGATAAACACATAGAACGTGAAAAAGAGAAACTGGCTACCGCAGACACAGAAATGAAAGAAAGAATCCAACACAGATTAAATGATTTGCAGATAGAAAGATCAGGACGGTTAGAAGTGATTAGTATTGGAAGACAAAAACTGAAATCACAGGTCAACAGAATTAGAGAAACTATTCAGAAAATACTTCATGAAGACACTACTCTGGCTGAGAGATTGAAAACACTTTTCAGAGAACAGGGTATCACAATTGCTAGTTTAATTACTGCTCTTGGGTTTATTATCAGTACTGTTGTATTAGCTGTCTCCGGTGCTGGTGGACCCGGTGGTTCAACACCGCCAGCCCCGGCACCACCAACCCCGGGTCCCCCGCCTCCAACAGACCCAAAAGATTTACAGACGTGGGTAAAGAAACAACTGTCTCACATATCAGACCTGCTTAAGAAATTGGCTCTGAAAGCAGTGGATGCTTTGCCTGGCATAATTGGCACTGTTGTCAGTTGGATGATTACTACTACAGCAAAGGCAGTAGGGTTTATGGCAGAGCATGTGTGGATCTTTCTGGTTACAGTAGGAGGGTTGATGGTGGGTTATTTAATGAAACAGATAAAGAAGTAAAACCCCTAACCCTGTTAGACCTATTACCAATGCAGTTCTTTCTGACTCATGTGTGTCAGGGGTTGGTGTTAGATCCGGGGTTGATTGTATGAGTGCCGGTGTTGGGGCTGGGGCCGGGGCCGGGGCCGGGGGTGTTACCATCTGTAATGATTTTAATGACTGTACGTGTGTGGTTGTGGCCCCCAAGTTTACAGATTGATTGAGACCGAGGTTTTGACCAACACCTGCAACAATGATTTCATTATTATAATTTGTTATTGTACCCATTTGGAGTTGAAGGTCAGATGGTAACATGTATAACCCGATGCCAACTACAAAGTCAACTTTTGATCTGGCATATCTGAGAACGTCTTGATAGCGCTGTATGCTTGACGGGAGATCAACTGATGAGTTAATTGAATCTTCTAGATTAGCGAGAAACTGTTTTTGTGCCTCAAATATTCCACTTCCATTCAAAATATTTGATTTTGTTAGTGATTGTGCACCTAGTATACACCAGACATATGTTCTGATTGACTCATTTATGCGCTCGACTCCTGCTTGAGTAAACCCGTCAGATTTGTCTCAAATAAATGTGGTCCAGGCGTTAGACTGCTTCTGCTCTATTGATCCTATACAGACTTGTGATTTTGATGAGAATGAAGTGTACCCAGGGTAGTAATCTTGAGGGTATTGTCTGTGACTCATAGCGTAATACAATGAGCCCATGCCTTTGTGATCATCAAGTTTTTGTGTAAAGTCATACTTGGGGCTGATGTTAAACTCATTACAAATCCGTTCAAACGCTTTTATATCCATGGGGTTGTTAAACCTGTTGAAACTGGATTCAGTGGGTAATGGTGTATGAAGTTCTGACAGTATACGTCTAAGCTGGTAATAAACATGGAAACGATAGACAGACCTAATCAGTTTGTTTGAGTGATTCAAGTGGTCTGTAAATGAAACACCACAGCCTGTAGTTGAACACAGTATGGCAAAGTTAAGTTGGTTTTGAAACATCTGTAGTGGACTTGAAGACCACTTTCTTGCAGTAGAGTCATCTGTTATTGGAGGGTTTAGGTAATGGTCAAACGGATTTGGTACTTTGACTTGGAATAGATCTTGTTCAGACACAGCTATGTCAAGCTGATTTAGTTGAATTATTTTCTGTTCATAAGTAGGTGCAACATTATATTTGGCATTCACATTAAATTGAAATGCGTTTGTAGTGGTAATGGTTGGTGATTTAAATTCCATCCTTTTTTATATGAGATAATAAAAATGTTTATTACCTTAACAAATCTTGACACAAGCAAACCAGTGTGGTTAACTAATGGGATTGATAATCGTGATGGTAACAAGGCTGTAGCTATCCATGAAATGTTTTATACTGTAAAATGGTTTAATGTAGAAGATGATATATATAATAAAGTAAATTTAGATGGTAAGACTGAAGCTTTACCGCCTGGGTATTATGACTTTTGTACTATAGCTGAATGGTTTCAAAGTAATTTTAACATTAAAGCAACTTTAAATCCAGCTAACTTACTTGTTACATTAGAATTACCGACACAAAATTGGTTAAAAATTTCAGATAGATTTGCATATTTACTTGGATTTTATATTGATGAAGATTGGTTGAGATCAGATGATTTAGATGAAGCTATGTTTGGTATTATAACAATGAAGACAAAAAAACTTAAAATAACTGGAAAACGCCCTGTTTATTTGGCAGTACACACAGTATTTAATGTTTATTTGAAAGAACTAAAGACTACTGAAAATGTACACAATGGAAAGCCTTCAACTTTGTTGAGATGTGTGCCAGCTGGAACTGCTCCCTATTGTGAAAGTGTAGTTGTTAGATTTCCTAATTTACAGTTTAAGAAATTAGGTTCTAGTTTCTTTGAGTCACTGTGTTTATCTGTAACTAATCAGGATGACAAACCAGTTGTTATGCATAATTTTAGTGTTGTGTTGGAAATTAAATAATTTTATTTTTGTTTATAAAAAATGAGTGGTGGTCCAAAGCTGAGAATCATACCAGTTGCGTGTCCGGTTACAGAGTTGAAAGATTTGGCTGATGTACAGGATTTTGAGAAGGAGGGGGATGTTGGAGAAATATATGGTTTTGAACTTGATTTAAATGGCATGTACAAGAGGAAAGTAATTGTTGACATGAAAGACGGTGAAAGACAGATTCCTAAACTTGGTCAGCTTCGTGGTGTTACTGTACTTACTCCACCTGTAAATAATGTGCCCTACAACTTAATACATGTAGGTAGTAAGTGGGTGGTTTCACCTGTGCCTGTTCCACCACCCACAATTGACTGGGACATAAAGATTGAATTTATTAGTCCTTATGTATATACTGATGATGAAGGCGCCTTAGTGTTTAGGAAGGTTGTTAATTCTGGGCCGCTTATTGTAAGCCTTGTTCCAAGCTTTGCTTCAGATGACAATAGCAGAGAAAAACTGAAAGTTGAAAATTATGAGAGACGGAGATATCTTCTTACACATAGGAAGGGTAGGTCTGATGCGAAGGTCGTGTTTGCACCAATAAACTTTCCCATCGCAAGAGAAGCGACAATAGTATTTGAAATTATCATGAGATCAGTAACTACTGCTAAAGAGGCTCAAATTGCACAAGGAATTAAACTTACATGGAATGACACAGTAACAGAATCATCAAAGGTCTTTATTGCTATTACAAAAAATAATGATGTTATTAATGTTTCGAGCAGTGTTCCAGCTGTCAAGGTGGTGGTCGACAAAACAACTTTTGTTCGTCTAACTTACATAAACCTTGAACACATTGATCTTGTTGCATTTTATTATGCCAGCAAATTGTATACTTTTGAAGAGTTGCAAAATGTAATTGCTGATTAAATTTTTAAAAAATATTTGTGAATAAAAAAAATGGTAAACTTCTATCCGCAACTACCGACGCTTGAGCCGACTGAAACAAATGTGACGACTAAAACAACACTTGCGCCTGATCCACATATGTCAATTGCTTCAGATAAAACATTACAGGCAGATGCATTCAGATTAAATAATATTACAGATGCAATTAAATATTTGGAAAGTGAAGAGGCGAGGTACTCCAGATGTAAAAGGAGGTATCAGACTGTTTTCAATTCTGTTCAAAACACTTCTATGGCTATTGGTGCAGTTTCAGCTGGATGTTCTGTAGGAGGTATTGTTCTGTTTGCCACGGGAATTGGGAGTTTGGCTGGAATAGCAGTTGAAGGTGTTAGCGTTGCTATATGCCTGGCTTGCTTTGGTTTGGAGGCCTTGAACAAGAGGTTTCACACGAAATTACAGAAACATGAAGCATTGAGTACGCTGGCTGGTGCAAAGCTGAGCAGTATGAAACTTATTATCAGTAAGGCATTAAATGATAATTGTATTGATGACGAAGAATTTAAGCGCGTCCAAGATGATTTGAATAACTACAAGAAACAGAAATCTGAAATACAAAATAAGATGCGTAGTCAATCTCCTGTGAATGTTGAAGAACTGAAGGCTAGTTTTTTAGCAGAGGGAAAAAGGATAGGGGTACAGGAAACCACAGAAAAACTACACAATCTTTTAAACAAATAAAAATCAGATTTGGTAATCGTTTATTAATGTCATACACTTCACAGAAAAATGCCATGCCACTTACATCACTTGTGCCTGATTATTTAACCCCATCAGCACCACCGCCAGAGTACTACTGAGAAAAAAAGTTTTTTTATTGTCCTTGTATCTTGACAAATCTGTCTCAGTATCTTGGGACTTGAGTCAAGTTGTTGTAAGAACTTAGGGTAAGTACTTGTAAGAACTTAGGGTAAGTACTTGTAAGAACTTAGGGTAAGTAATTAATAAGTTCTTATAACAACGCACTTAAAGGTTACCTCTGCAGGTTCCTAAAAGTTAGTTGCAACTTGTTAATAAGTATTAAGTTTCACTTGGCATCACTTGATCAGGTTCATGATTAGGTTTTTATAGAGACAATAGTTATAGAGAAAGACAATAGGAGACCCGTAAGATAATCAGATCAATAAGGCCGCATCAGTCATACTCATCACTTTTTAAAAATCAAAGGGTTGATTCAGAATTAACGGGGGTAAAATTGGGGTCAAAATTTTGTTATTAAAAAAATGATGTAAATTAATGACTGATGCGGCTCTATTGAATTCATTGTCTTACGGGTCTCCTATTGTCTTTCTACTTGTCTGTATTGTATAGTGATTCTGTCGAGAGTTCATTCCCTCCCCAGCTCTGTGCCTGCTCAGTAACGTGTCTTCATTGTAAAGTGATTCTGTCAAGAGTTCATTCCCGTCCCTAGCTCTGTGCCTGCTCAGTAACTTGTCTGTGTTGTATAGTGATTCTGTCAAGAGTTCATTCCCGTCCCCAGCTCTGTGCCTGTTCAGTAACTTGTCTGTATTGTATAGTGATTCTGTCAAGAGTTCATTCCCGTCCCCAGCTGTGTGCCTGCTCAGTACCTTGTCTGTATTGTATAGTGATTCTGTCAAGAGTTCATTCCCGTCTCTAGCTCTGTGCCTGCTCAGTAACTTGTCTGTATTGTATAGTGATTCTGTCAAGAGTTCATTCCCGTCCCTAGCTCTGTGCCTGCTCGGTAACTTGTCTGTATTGTATAGTGATTCTGTCGAGAGTTCATTCCCTCCCCAGCTCTGTGCCTGCTCAGTAACGTGTCTTCATTGTAAACTGATTCTGTCAAGAGTTCATTCCCGTCCCTAGCTCTGTGCCTGCTCAGTAACTTGTCTGTATTGTATAGTGATTCTGTCAAGAGTTCATTCCCGTCCCCAGCTCTGTGCCTGTTCAGTAACTTGTCTGTATTGTATAGTGATTCTGTCAAGAGTTCATTCCCGTCCCCAGCTGTGTGCCTGCTCAGTAACTTGTCTGTATTGTATAGTGATTCTGTCAAGAGTTCATTCCCGTCTCTAGCTCTGTGCCTGCTCAGTAACTTGTCTGTATTGTATAGTGATTCTGTCAAGAGTTCATTCCGTCCCTAGCTCTGTGCCTGCTCAGTAACGTGTCTGCATTATATAGTGATTCTGTCACTAGAGTTCATTCCCGTCCCTAGCTCTGTGCCTGCTCAGTAACTTGTCTGTATTGTATAGTGATTCTGTCAAGAGTTCATTCCCGTCCCTAGCTCTGTGCCTGCTCAGTAACTTGTCTGTATTGTATAGTGATTCTGTCAAGAGTTCATTCCCGTCCCTAGCTCTGTGCCTGCTCAGTAACTTGTCTGTATTGTATAGTGATTCTGTCAAGAGTTCATTCCCGTCCCTAGCTCTGTGCCTGCTCGGTAACTTGTCTGTATTGTATAGTGATTCTGTCGAGAGTTCATTCCCGTCCCCAGCTCTGTGCCTGCTCAGTAACGTGTCTGCATTGTATAGTGATTCTGTCAAGAGTTCATTCCCGTCCCTAGGTCTGTGCCTGCTCAGTAACGTGTCTGCATTGTATAGTACTCTGCCACCAAGTGATTCTGTCAAGAGTTCATTTTCGGTTCCGTTTCGCATGCCAAATAATGTCTCGTAACGACACATACAGCGCTAAAATTAAGCAAAGGCACTGCGCGAGAACCTTGGCCGGGCGGATCGCACCGCTGGCAGAATTAACCCGTTCAGTACCGAGACAATGTGAACACCACCCACCTGCAAGAGGTATAGATCCGCATGAGCCCCCGCAGTTGCACTAACATACCGCAGTCGCGGGGGCTGATGAGGATCTATGCCTCTTGCTGACGCCATTTTGAATGCATGTTCCGGGGGCCGCTAGAGTTTCTCGGTCTGAAGTCCACAAAGACTCAGTGCAGAAACACAGTCTGCATCACCTGACACTGAAGGGGTTCATCTGGCGGCGATAGCTAGGGTTTATCGGTCTGAAGTCCACAAAGACTCAGTGCAGAAACACAGTCTGCGTTACCTGGCACTGAAGGGGTTCATCTGGCGGCGATAGCTAGGGTTTCTCGGTGTGAAGTCCACAAAGACTCAGTGCAGTGCGTCACCTGGCACTGAAGGGGTTCATCTGGCGGCGATAGCTAGGGTTTCTCGGTGTGAAGTCCACAAAGACTCAGTGCAGTGCGTCACCTGGCACTGAAGGGGTTCATCTGGCGGCGATAGCTAGGGTTTCTCGGTGTGAAGTCCACAAAGACTCAGTGCAGTGCGTCACCTGGCACTGAAGGGGTTCATCTGGCGGCGATAGCTAGGGTTTCTCGGTGTGAAGTCCACAAAGACTCAGTGCAGTGCGTCACCTGGCACTGAAGGGGTTCATCTGGCGGCGATAGCTAGGGTTTCTCGGTGTGAAGTCCACAAAGACTCAGTGCAGTGCGTCACCTGGCACTGAAGGGGTTCATCTGGCGGCGGCTGACGTCATCATCCCGTAGGCAAACAGGTACGGGAAACTCAACTGATGTCGGCTTGTTATCTACGACAAATCTGCCCGATGAAGATTTCCGTGACTTTAAACAAAAACAAAAAAAGTGATCTGATAATGATGTCAGTGAGTCGTGACTCGGACTATAGAGCACTCTGATCTGATAATGTCAGTGAGTGCTGACTCAGACTACAGAGCCTTCTGATCTCATAATGATGTCAGTGAGTCCTGACTCGGACTACAGAGCCCTCTGATCTCATAATGATGTCAGTGAGTGCTGACTCGGACTACAGAGCCTTCTGATCTCATAATGATGTCAGTGAGTCCTGACTCGGACTACAGAGCCCTCTGATCTCATAATGATGTCAGTGAGTTCTGACTCGGACTACAGAGCCCTCTGATCTCATAATGATGTCAGTGAGTGCTGACTCGGACTACAGAGCCCTCTGATCTCATAATGATGTCAGTGAGTCCTGACTCGGACTACAGAGCCCTCTGATCTCATAATGATGTCGGTTAGTCCTGACTCGGACTACAGAGCCCTCGGAGTGAAACTGTTGCTGCTGTCACGTACATTGCCACGCCCCATTGACCTCAGGTCGACCCGGCAGGAAACATTTTGTTACAAAGGTGTAACACGGCCAGTGACAAACGACTCACGTCGAATCCCCCCCGAGGTGACGTTGACCGGACAGCAAATGCTCCCTGTCCCCCGTCCCACCTGTGGTAGTACTGAGTCAGGTCCCTGTGGTAGTACTGAGTCAGGTCTCGTTTGCAACGAACGACTTCCGACAACGAACGAGAGCGAAAGTTGAACACGGCTGAACCAGCTCGGACCATAAGCATCGACAACACTCCAAACTTTGTGTCCATGTTCTTTGGACAGTTGTGGCTTTCGGCCGTTCTGTGGACACCGAACACCGATTTCAAAAATAAAATGTACGTAAGTTGGCAGGGAAGGGGTTAACTCACACATTTCTATTATTCTCAACTCTGTTCCTTTGTCATGTTAACCTTTTGGCTGTATGTAGCGCTTTTTGTCGCGATGATGATTCCTGCAAGGCAGTCGGTTGCGCCTTTAATCGCGATGATGATTCCTGCAAGGCAGTCGGTTGCGCCTTTAATCGCGATGATGATTCCTGCAAGGCAGTCGGTTGCTCTTTTTGTCGCGATGATGATTCCTGCAAGGCAGTCGGTTGCGCCTTTAATCGCGATGATGATTCCTGCAAGGCAGTCGGTTGCGCCTTTAATCACGATGATGATTCCTGCAAGGCAGTCGGTTGCGCCTTTAATCGCGATGATCCTGCAGGAATCATCACGACAAAAAGCGCTACAGACAGCCAGAGGGCTCGTCACAAGGCTGCCCTAACATGAACAAAGAGGCCCAACTAAACCACAAGACTGTGTCGTGCAATACAAGGTAAGACTTGTTTATTCTAGCTGAGGACATCTATTAACGTTCTATATCAACAACAACAACAACAAAAATAAACAGAATGAGGGGGGGGGGGGCGCAGACCTCTTGACAGTTCTCCGGTAAGAAAAGTACCTCGGGCCTATGTCTGCCGCAGCTGGCCCGCGCACTGCAGCCGGCGTCGGCCCGAGGACCCTTCGTTTGGCGGGTCTAGATTTGTGAGCATGGTAGCTCAGCGCTGATGGTGTATCACGCAGTGACAGTGATTATACCTCGGCACTGCCAATGAGCAGATATTTAGAAAGGAAGGAAGTAAGTTAACGCATTTGCGGCCAGCATCCAGATGCGGTTGGCCGCGAATGAGTTAACCCATTTCACCCTAACGCCCTGCAGTAGGAGATAGATTGGCCATGATAATTCAAGTG
>BTPG01000002.1:92504517-92704517 GCA_036245525.1 Semisulcospira habei
GTCGTCGTTATGCGAAACTTCCGCAGCTTTTTAATGTGGGTCGCTTTGAACGAGACAATATGCCTCAAACTGCCACTGCCAGGGCACGCTTCCTCTTGAGCAAAACAGACATAAATTATACAGTTGGTTGAATGATGTGTGCGTGGTGATGTACGAAAGTGCAATAAATACGGTTTCTCCAACTTGAGCCCTCAGCGCGCGCAGTACACACTCAGGGATGGTTCACTCGAAACAAAATCCCCAATGGTATTAGTGAGGTTTCGTTTGCTACGAATGACTCTAAACAACGTTCGAGAAGGGATAAGCTTAGTCTTGTACCATGATCGTAGACAACACTCCAAACATCTCCTAGAGGCATAGATCCTCATGAGCCCTTTGGGCTCATGAGGATCTATGCCTCTTGGAGATGTTTGGGGTGTTGTCTGTGTTCATGTTACAGGCTGGTTATCCGCCGGGACTTCGCTCGCGTTCGTTGTTGGGCGTCGTCCCTGGTAAACGTAATCTCTCTGTAGCTCAACACACACTCGTCAAACGTCTACACATGGACATCAGTGAGATCAGCAAGAGGAAGAAACCCGCAAGAGGTCCCGCAAAGGGCGAGGGGGGGGGGGGGGGGAATACCATCACGGGTTCACGATGATTTAGGCGACTCGCGAATCACGTTTTCAAAATGATCGTATTACATGTTTCATGATAGAAAGACTGAGAGAGAGGGTACTGTTTTCATAACCTCTGTTCACTGGCCGAAACTCACAAACAACGCTGGGGCGTGGGGTGGGGGGTGGGGTGGGGAGGTGGAGGAAGGGGAGTGGGGGGGGGGGAGTTGCCAGGACTGGAGGTTACAGAGGCATGTTTCACAACGTCCTTCAACCGGCTGGGGAGAAAAAAATGAAACAACTGGGGGGAGGGGGACGGGTTGGGGGAGGGGGATTAGAGGTGATATTTTACACGTGTGACCGGACGTGTTCAAGCATCGCAATAATCATGTTTTGTCTTTAACGTTCCCAATACTTTTTCACGGTTCACGAGGATCTACAAATAGCAATCACGAGAACCGAAAAAAACGCCAATCACGATGTTAGGGCACACACCCGGCCCATCCCCCACCCTCACTTTGCAAACTGATTACAATCAAGTGGTGTTATTCACGTCGATGCAATGGGATTAAAATGGCCAGGCCGACTCGATCATAAATTCTACGACTTATTGCTCAGCCAAACCCAACGCTGAACCCAACGCTGACATTGAGTTCAATAGACTTTTTCAGTAAATCAAAAGCAGGTTCTTTTCTTCTTTTTTTCTGTAAACAAACACCGAGCAAACAGTGGATTAAAGCCAGGCCAAATATGATATCGCATGTTTGTCCGGGCTTTTAATCCCCTGTTTACGGTGAAACACGAACAGTTTTGACCTAATTCTGATTTCCGAACCACGTCATATCCAAAATTTGTTATATGGTTTGACATCGGAGCGCACAACATTTTTTTCTAAATATTTCCGCATAGAAACACTTTTCTATACAAATATCACTTAGTGGCAATTGACCTAATATTCATTTTATTTTTTTAAACTGAACTCGAACAATGTGTCAGATTTACTGTAAAGTCGTAAAAATTCGGATTTTTCTCATGAAACGACTGATTTTACATCCCTAATGTGCCCCGGATAAATTAAACCAGTGTAAGAAAGATCCATTTTCAAGTGAAATGGTCAAGCTTTCAAGGCTGAAGCAGCGCAGGCATACATAAAGTCTGCATGCTTGACCTCGAGTTTCTTAAAAGTAAATCGTATTAGGTCAACTGTCAATGAATGCTATTACATTTTGTTCTAAGACTGGGTATAGAAAAGTATTTTTTTGCGGAAATATTTGCGACAAGCATTGTGCGCTCTGATGTCAAACGACCAATATCTGTGTATACTCGCACGTGTTAACCCTTTGCGTGTCGGTAGCGGTTTTAGTCGCGATGATTCCTACAGGAATCATCGCGACTAAAACCGCTACCGACACGCAAAGGGTTAATATTGTTCCACTGACCTTGCCTCCGGGTTCCCCCGGAACGCCTCGTACAGCACCAGGCGGATGTGCCAGCGGTAGCGGTACAGCAGGACGCCAGTAGTGACGGTGAAGACAAGCATCCCCACCACCACCACGGTGAAGACGTAGGACGCGTGACTCATCAGACACATTTGCTGACTCACCACCCAGTGCTCCAGGTCGGTCCCCGGCAGGTTCTGGCAGTTGTAGCGGCTGTAGTTGTTGTGGTAGTCAAACAGACCCTTGTTGGACATGACCCAGCCGCGGAACCACAGCAGCGGGCACGAACAGTCCAGAGGGTTGTTGCTGACGTTCAGAGAGCGCAGTCGGTAGCGAATGGCGGGGCTGAACGTGGACTCACTCACCGTCGTCAGCAGGTTACCGTCAATGGCCAGGGTGGTCATGTTCTGGAGGCTGTCGAACGCTCCATTGGGAACGGCTGTCAGTCTGTTTCCGTAAAGATGCAGTTCGTGGACACTGGACACGGCGAGAAACGTGTGCGGACTGATTTCTTTAATCTTCGTGTTTCCGAGGTACAGAACCTTCAGTGACTTCAGTGGCAAGAAGAGGGCGTGAAACTTGGAGTCTGAAATGCCAGTGAAGACGTTGTCATCAAGCTGTAGCGTCTTCAGGTTCGGACAGTCAGCGAAGGCTTGCTCATCAACGCTGGCAGAAGCGTAATCTAGTCCATTTGCCGCCAGATACAGGCCCGTCAGTGTGGGGTTAGAAAAGGCGCCGGCTTCGATTTGCGAGACTTTGTTTTCCATTCGGGTCAGGTAGAGTGTCTTCAACTTGGGGAAACTGACGGCAGAAAAATTACCAGCTTTGAACCTGCTGAAGCGATTGTACTTCAAGGACAGGAAGGTGAGCTGTGGCAGACAGGTGCTGTCGTTGTGGATGGTGTCTATGTTGTTGGTGATGACGAACAGTTTATCCAAGCTCGGGTACAGAGGTTTGCCATCACGGCACGTGAGAGGGAAGTCGTACAGTCTGTTGACGTTGAGGGTGAGCCGCTTCAGACTGGGCATGAAGTCGGAGTAAAACTGGGTCATTTGGTTCCCATCCAACTGAAGCTCCTCCAGTTTCCTTAACGGCGCGAATGCAGTCATGTTCACAGTAACCATACCGTTGCCGCTCAGCTTTATTAACTTCAAATAAGGCAAGTTGAACTTGTGGAAATAGTTTTCTGGTATAGGTCCCAGGCCTCCACTGATCACAGACAGCGTCTTGAGTTTGGTAATCTCAAAGACCGGCTGCAGGTTTGTGTAGTTCAGTTGGTTGCCGTCGATATAGAGAGTCGCCAGATCTTGTAATAAACTAAAGGCGCCAGCACACAGATACTGCAGACCGTTGTCGCTGAGGTCCAGTTTCGTGATGCCAGTTACATTGTGGAAGAATCCCGGTGTATATATGGCTGTGAGTCCGTTATTCTTAAATCTGATATTGTTGTACTGGTCACCGACGGAGGGAATGAAGGTGAGGTTCAGCCCAGAACAATCGGCTATCGTTCCAAAACATCGACACGGGTTATCATGACCACAAGGCTTCCAGGCGGACGAGATCTCAGAGCCAATGGTCATTGTATGAACAGAGTTCTGACATCCTATTTTTCCAAGCATAACTGTGACCAGCAAGCACCACGAAATGATCGCAACGGTAAAGCGCCCCATCTTTGTTGCAATGATGGCTGTTCTAACGGTGGCGGTTGTATTGGTCTGTCCTGTAAAAGCGAAAGACCGTAAGTGCATAATTTGTCAAGAACGAGATTTCCATTGTAATTAATACTCATAGTTACCCAATGCGCAAAAGGCCATCGGGCCGACGTCGGCCGTCGTTGGCCCGCGCGGCACGTACGTGCGCGGGCCAACGACGGCCGACATCGGCCCGATGGCCTTTTGCACATTGCATAGTTAAGAGCCACCTTGTGAATTTGTCATGCTTTTAAATAAACCCAACTCTGTCCATTTTAAGATTGTGTCTTTAACACTTTAATGTGTCTTTGTCCACCAGTCGACAGTCCTGTCCAAAAGTTTCAAAACAAAATCTTACAGTTTAAGTTTTAGTTGTGCTTGTTTGAAAATATGATCATTTTTCTGTACACCCCTTGAAGGCCCACTACCGCGGTAACGGTTCAAAGATACACTTCTGTTACAGATGGTTACGAAACGCTACACACGGGTCTAGTTGCGGTTCATTTAGACTCGGGACAATCCAGTTCAGCACACGTCGTCTTTATATGAAGTAACCTGACAATGACTCCGCTCCGTTTTAGAAATGCAACGCTGTCAGTACGAGAAACAGCTAAAAATAGACTGACACGCTAACGACAGCGCAGAATAAATAATTGCGATTACGCGTGTGTTTTTGCTGCGTGTCCAAACTGCTGTTAAAGTTCATTAGACGTGTCGACAAGGCACAACAAACACAAATAGTGCTGAAATGTGTCTTCAGGTTTATGCGCAATGGTACATTAACTTTTTTGTGAGTCATTTACAATGATTTACAGTGTAATATAATGATAATGTTGCATTTCTCAAAATTGGACTCACTGTATTTTTCCTTCGCAGGGCGGTGGTGGTGGTGACAATGGCCGATATGGTGTTTATTTCATGTAATACTTAGTACTCAATGCGTTTGCTAGCTTCAGTCCTCTGACTCGATTTCGAAACAAACTTGCATCATAGCAGCCTCTTTCACTGCCGAAGCCAGCGAGCACAACCCGAAAGTATGAAGGCTAGGGTCATACTGAAACTACTGAAGCTATTCTGGCACTACCCTTGAACTATTTTAGTCGAACTTGTTTCACACACGGGTGTATTCCGAATGATGCGGGTTAATGGACGGAAAACGAGAGCGCGTAGGTGGACCGTGCAGTCATCCACGGTAGCAAAAGCAGCCGAGCCTCCCAACTTCCTTGTCTGTTCAGTATCTCGCTTACTAGCCCTCTTCCTCCTGATTGATGCACTACTGCTTGAAATTAAGTTTGACTATGATAGGTCAAGGGAGGTGCCAGAATAGCTTTTCTAACACGCTGTCAGACAAACTGGCTTAACCCCTTCACTGCCAGTTAACCCATTTAACCCCACGGCCGCATTTCGCAAATTTTTTGAGGTGTCCTCTAATGACTATGTACCCGTTTAAGGAGCTGGATCGACCGTGATAATTCAAAGGTTGTGCCGGATTAGCTTGGCGCCGTGAGGCGCCAAGCTAATCTGGCACAACCCTTTAATCCGTGGAGCGCCTAGCTAATCTGGCACAACCCTTGAATTATCACGGTCGATCCAGCTCCAGCTGTAGGGCGTTGGGATCATATGGGTTAACTCATTGGAGACGTGCCGCATCCGGATACGCGGCGTCAAGCACGTCTCCAATGCGCCAAGCACGTCTCCAATGAGTTAAGGCAGATTATGTTTCTTCTGCATTCGTCAACTCAACACCAAAAGTGGATTCAAAAAGTGGTGTCAGCGAGAGGCATAGATCCTCACGCCCTCCACCCCCCCCCCCCCTCTCAAATCGGGGGATCATGAGGATCTATGCCTATTGCGGGTAGATCACGTTCCCTTTTGTCCAATGGGTTAACCCGTTCACTGCCGAGAAGAAAAAAAAAGCAGTGCACACGATTCAACGATTGCAAGAGACATGCTGAGATCCTCGTGAGCCCTCCCCGCGACTCTATCCATGTTTCATGGACGTTTTCGGCTTTTGGTCGTTGAATGAACGGACTAATTTCAGAAACAAACATTGCGCGTGCTGTGGCAGTGGAAGTGGTTAATGTCGACTGCTACTGACATCAGTTGCCGCTCGGCGGAAGTGCTTTCAGTTTCCGCCGGCCGCGCGGCGTCGTCAGCGGAGGTCAAAGGGTTAACCCGCGACCGGGTGCGACTGAGGACACGCGAGACATCAGTTAATGGCGGCGGGCTGGCACAGAAGGGGTTAGCCGATGTTCAAAGTAACCCCTATCATACTGAGGCTAAAAGCTTCAAATTTGTACACTGCCATATGCCAGCTACAGATAAAGATGTAGACCAATGGCTTTAGTTCAAGGGTAGTGCCAGAATAGCTTGGCGCCTAGAGGCGCCAAGCTATTCTGGCACTGCCCTTGAACTATTTTAGTCGAACTGGTTTCACACACTGGTGTATTCCGAATGATGCGGGTTAATCGACGGAAAACGAGAGCGCGTAGGTGGACCGTGGCTTTACTGTGCAGTCACCCACGGTAGCCAAAGCAGCCCCAGCCTCCCAACTTCCTTGTCTGTTCAGTATCTCGCTTACTAGCCCTTTTCCTCCTGATTGATATACTACTGCTTGAAATCAAGTTTGACTATGATAGGTCAAGGGAGGCGCCAGAATAGCTTGGCGCCTGAGGCGCCAAGCTATTCTGGCACCACCCTTGAACTAAAATGTTTGATCTCTCTCCTAGTCTGTAAATATAGCCTTCATTGGACAATAAGCGATTTCTTTACAAATCAGCCTCAGGATGTAACGGGTTAATTAACTGTTGGGGCTGCCTGTTCATGGCGGACGGAGACAGCTTTCAAGCTATCACAGCATTTTTCAACTGCACAAAACAATCAAACGACTGGGCCGGGGTGGGGGGGTGGGGGTGGGGGGGGGGGGGCGGTGGTAGGAGAATTTACAATGTGACAACAGACTTTTCTAGTTTCAAGAAATGGACGTTTTCAAGTATCACGAGCGTCTTTTTTTTTTTTTTTTTTTTTTTTGGCTTTCGCGTTTCACATCGAACTCTTTTTTTTTTTTTTCTTCTTCTTCTTCTTCTTTTTTATTATTATTTTTTTTTAATGTGACGAGAATGACAAAATTAGCAATCACAAATCACGAGAAAAGGAAAAAGAAACGACAATCACCCATCACGACTTTAGGGTATACCCCCCCCCCCCCTTGCCCCCCCCCCTCCCCCCCCACCCCCCACCCTTCCCGAAGCGATACTTCTCGTCGGGGGGCAAACATTAATGTTACTACAATAAATTTCCCTCCAAAATAATTATAGTTTCAAAGCGTACAAACAAACAATGAAATTGTATATATAAACTGTTTTAGTGCTCGTCCGTTCAAAACGTGTTTTCTTGCATTTTACACGGCGCTTGGCCAGAAACCCCTTCTTTTTTTTTTTAGTCTGAATCTCCGATGAATGCCGATATCCATAACATAAGCGCGAGTCGATACACTGCATCAATGTTTCCTGCTGCTCCGGCATCCCAGTGAGCAAAAGGTCCTCGGGCCGACGTCAGCCGCGGCTACCCGCTGGCCAACTGCGACTGACATCGTCCCGAGAATCCTCTGCTTACTAGAGACAACGAGACCCGACACCTGGCCACTGCAGTTCGAGGTTTAATGTCCACAGCACTGTAGACGTGATGGACTGCGTTAACGGGTGCTGCTTTATAGGGGACAAATATTGCCTGTGGAGTACAACCTGACCGGTTCAGATCACGGCATTACTCAGTTCGGCCGCATCACAACTTAGCTTACTTTGTCAGTTCTCTTTGAAATATAACCGTGCAATTTCTTCGCTTACTCAACGACACTGAAATAACGTCGGTGGAAGTCGCATGCCCACTACCGCTGTAACAGATCGGATTACGAAACGCTACACACAGTTCATTTGGACACAGGACAATCCAGTTCAGCACGCGTCGTCTTTATATCAAGTAACCTGACAATGACTCCACTCCGTTCTAGAAATACAACGCTATCAGTACGACAAACAGCTAAAAATAGATCGACACGCTAACGGCTGCGCAGAATAAATAAGTGCGATTACGCGTGGGCTTTTGCTGCGTGTCCCAACTGCTGTTAAAGTTCATTAGGTGTGTCGACAAGGCGTAACAAATACAAATGGCGCTGAAATGTGTCTTCAAATCAAGTTTACGCCTGATGGTACTTCTACCTTTCGTATGACCCCGGGAGTCAATGCACGGCATTTCTTTTCTTCAGAAACGTGACTTGTTCATAAAGTTATTTATAGTGAATGTCTGAAATATAATTACAATAACAATGAACCTCATCATACGAAAAAAATGAATAGTTTGTAATGACGAGGTAAACTTTGACCTGATGAAACTCCTGCCACGTCCGCTGTAACCTACTTTGTTCGCTCGAAATAACCGTGCCATTTCTCCGCTTCAGCGGAGAAATGGCTCGGTTATTTCGAAGCGAACAAATTAGGCTAGAAACCCCTCTAGCATTCTGGCCATTCATTGGAGTAGCGTGTTTCAAAGTTGTAAAGACCTAGTCCTTAGTTCTGCGGGGTGACTAACTGCAACCATGCCACTTTGACTTCTCAGGATCTTTGGACGTGACAAGAACAGCTATTGCCTGCACGGTGCAACCTGATCAGTTCAGGCGCACTGCAGCTGTGCCACTTTGATTTACCAGGACCTTGCAATTGACATGCCGTAACAGCGCCGGATCAATCAGTTTTCAAGGGCGGGGGGTGCTCAACTTTTATTTTTCTATTGCCAGGGTCTAGTATATATCAAAACACCACAACCGAAACTGTTCTCCTGCCGTTTCTGAAAGTTTCTAACTGGTGTTACGTACGGCACTGAAACAAAAGCGTTACAACTCAATTTTAAACACGCTTATTTATAGTTTGATGTCAGCCGAGGGAGGGGGGGTGTGTGCTGTAGTACCAAAGCACCCCCCACCCCACACCCACCCCCTCCCCCTCAGTGGATCTGGCCCTGCCATAAACATGTAGAACACGCCTCCTTTATCAACAACTTTTTTCGCGGCGCTGAATTCAGCTTCGGAGACTCCCAGCAGTCTAACGAAAGTGGATACAAACTGATCTAGCAAGATTACATCAACTGCATAATCGACTTCCCACTCAAAGGTTGCCCAGACCGCTGTGCTGTTTTAAACTTGTGAACAAAATATACGTCACTTCGGGTTGCGCGCAGGTCACTCTAGTTCTTTAGGGTTAAATGGGTTAAAAGACCTGACGGAAATATCTTCACATTGCCAACAAAGAAAAAACAAACAAACAAAAAAACAGAAGACCAAGCCTCCCGATATATGGCTACTGAATTTACTTTTAAACTGTGCACAGAGTAACTGACGGATTTAACCCACTTAGCGCCACGGGTGCCTTTCCCAAATTTTGGAAATGTTACTTGACGACTATGTACCTGTTGCTGGAGACGAATTTTCCATGATAATTCAAGGGTAGTGCCTAAAGGCGCCAAGCTAATCTGGCACTACCCTTGAATTATCATGGAAAATTCATCTCCTGAAGTACGGCGTTGGGGCTAAATGGGTTAAATTATGTGCACAAACGTGCGCCTTATCTGCGTGTATTGTGGCCTGGCGACGCAAATTTACAAAATATTAACCCGTTCAGTGCCAGGTGACGCAGACGATGCATCTGCAAAATCCAGACCAAAAAGGTGACTGCCAAATGAAGAGAAGAACCCAAGGAAACAAGAAACACGCTTAGAAAAGACAGTTACAACACAGTTTATTGATATTTCGGGTTTTTGCCACTTCTGTTGCTTCTTCGCTGACAAGATTGAAATAGCGACTAAAATTGTATACTTGTTTGTTTGTCTATTTTGAAGAAAAAAAATTAATAAAAATCCGTCGTATTGATAAAGTGTTGTAACTGTCTTTTCTAAGCGCGTTAACAGTTTCTTTCTCCGTCAGTGTAGTTGTTCTTCTCTGTGTTCCTGCAATCAGTAATACAAGACACCAACACACAAAAGCCTAGATGTCCCAGGACCATGGATTCAAAGTAGTGTCGTACACATTCCAAGGGGAACGACTCATCGCTGGACAAACAGATCCCCTGACCCCACCTATCAGGCACCCAATCGCCAGCCCACAGAGAAATACGCAGGTATAGAACAAGACGATCATCTACGATCATTTGTGAATAAAGTAGTGTCAGCAAGAGGCATAGATCCGCATGGGCCCCCGCAGTAGCGGGGGCTCATGAGGATCTATACCTCTTGCAGTTGGGTGGTCATCAAATTTTCTCGGGCGAACCAGTCGCGCCAGCTGAACAGCGCACACGGACCAGTTCAACAAAGCAGCACAGATGAGAAACTTGCATTACCTCCGTGTATTCTCCGTCCCCGCCAACACTTTGTTTCAGCACGTTCGTACTAGAACGTGTAAATAATGCTAAACACGGAGAGGAAGAAAACCCAGCTTGTCAGTATGTCTCATCTTTTCAAGACGTAGAGCAACGTACAGAACACGTAGTCATGACCATTGACTGCGGCCGTCTAGTGTCGAAGCTGCCCTTGTAGGCAATGACAAGACTATGTCTTTTCCTTTCTCGGATTCGACGAAGCTGACGCTGGGACCCTAGTCAGTCCAGATAAGAGAGGCGCTTTGTTTTTAACCCTCTCGTTACTGCCACGGATCGTGCATTGCGGTACGACGTCTGAAATCTGTGTCAATTCAAAGCGAAGAAGATGTCTGATGAACACTGGATACGATCCCTCTTGCAGCAGTGTCACAGGTTCATTTATTTTTCTCAGTGAAGGATTTAAAGCGAACCCGGTAGCTGCTGAAGTATTTGGCGTGACAAAATAATCAGGAACGTGCGTATGATTATTCAGCCTGGTACCTGCGCTCCTGTGTGTACTCACTGGGTCTACACAGGAGATTAACAAGTAATACGCTGTATCAGTTACATGGCCAGCACAGTGTTTCCACAGCAACCCAATGAGCAAAAGGCCCTGGGGCCGACGTCGGCCGCCGTTGGCCCGCGCACGGCCGTGCGCAGGCCAACGGCGGCCGACGTGGGCCCCATGGCCTTTGCGCACTGGAAGTCTTACCTGGCCATAGTGACCTAGGAAGATATTCAGTCCGTTTTCGTAAGGGGGTGGGGGAAATTGGGGAATAAGGGGGGTGGGGCAGCGTACATGACATATTACTTTCCAGCCTCAAAAAAAAAAAAAAAAACAAGATGGGATGAACCATAACCCACAAAGTCCCTTCTATATGAGAGCTGTCCTCGCTGTCAATGGTCTCTACCTTTTGTCTTTGACCTGATTCTGATGTTGAATTATCTCCTATTGAAAAATAATCAATCCAGACCAAAAAGGTGACTGCCAAGCGTGTAATATGCAAAGAAGTACCCAACGGAGAAAGAAACACGCTTAGAAAAGACGGGTACAACACAATGTATTAATATTTCGGGTAAATACCCTTTGTCAAAATAAACAAACAAACAGAGAGATTAGCCGCTACTTATCTTCATTGGCAAGGAATGTGGCAACTCATTATCTTCATTGGCAAGGAATGTGGTTGCCACATTCCTTGCCAATGAAGATAAGTAGCGGCTAATCTCTCTGTTTGTTTGTTTGTTTGTCAATTTTGACAAAGGGTATTTACCCGAAATATTAATACATTGTGTTGTACCCGTCTCTTCTAAGCGTGTTTCTTTCTCCGTTGGGTACTTCTTTGCCTATTGAAAAAGTCTCGCAGATCTGCCAATGCGTCAGTGAGTAAGGGGCGCAGGACATACGCGTGCCGTCATTCATTTATCAAACGTCATTTGTCATGATGTAATTTTTAGTTTTTACGTTATTTTATATTTTACGTGATATGAGTTTCACTTTCGCTTCATAGGCTTGAGAAAATGGTGACAAAACTAGAACCTGACGGTACAATTTCAGTCTTGCTATAATTTGTATGAAAGCAGGTTGACTACATGATATTCTAAGTACACGGGTCACCTGCAAGCTCTTCATGCGCGCGCTCCAAACATCTCCAAGAGGCATAGATCCTCATGCGCCTGGAGGGCGCATGATGGTCTATTCCTCCTGGAGATGCGCGCATGTTTGTGTGTGTGTGTGTGTGTGTGTGTGTGTGTGTGTGTGTGTGTGTGTGTGTGTGTGTGTGTGAGAGAGAGAGAGAGAGAGAAGAGAGAGAGAGAGAGAGAGAGAGAGCCGCGCGCGCGAGCCAGAATGACGTCATATTTAGAGCCTATGTCAGTGTCTGCATGGTGACGGAGTTCTTCTTTTATGTCACCGCACTGTCTGACTTTCCCTAGAAGTCAAGGTTTTTTTAGTGTTTTAATTCTTTTCTGGAAAGAATTATTTTTTACTAAAGAAGTTGAAAAGATACAAAGCTGGCTAACAAACTCATCCAATGTCTTTCTCCAAACTAACTTTATGCAAAAGTTCAAGTAAATATGTCAAAAATTACAGACTCTAATCTGGGTCAACCAACTTCCTATAAACGGTTGTTTATCTCTTCAATGAGACATTCAATTACAATATGCTCGGAGGCTCTCTTAGCCACCCACTTAAGAAAGTATTTCGCCAAGTTTCAAGCTTGTGTGTACAGAAACATCGGAGATTCTGTTGTTTACATACATACGCACACACACGCACCAACACACACACACACACACACACACATACTGTGTGTGTGTGTGTGTGTGTGTGTGTGTGTGTGTGTGTGTGTGTGTGTGTGTGTGTGTGTGTGTGTGTGTGTGTGTGTGTGTGTGTGTGTGTGTGTGTGTGTGTGTGTGCGTGCACAAAACCACTAATATGGGCGACTTTCTTTACCATCCTTCTGGAAAATGGGTGTGTGTAAAATTCTGGGTGACCAAGTCAGGCACCCATTTTTTCTGAGGGTTGTTTCTGCATTATCTTTCATTCAAAAGTCAGAAAAAAATATAAAAATTGGATGTCCCATTTTTGCAGGTTTACCTAATGTTGTGTGTTTTAAACGCACTGGGCCAGTGTGTTACCACGGAAGCGAGCGTCGTTCGGCTGCGCAGAGTGAACTGAGTTGTTTCCCCTTCTATTGTCTCTCGTCCCGCCAACCGTCGTTCCATCAGGTAAGATTGTTTTTATGCAATATTTCTTAGTTAAAAGCACGCCCAAGTGTACTTCTTCAGCGCAGTTATTTAACTGAGATGCTCCCAATCAGATACAATTGCACAGTAGCCTATATGGACCCGTTTGGCCAAGAAAACTGAGATGCCGGCCGTCTGCTACGCTGCTCAGTCAGTCTTGTAGTAACAGATAATAGAACCCCACGAATTTAACAAAAGCTTTCTTCTTCAACGAAAGGAATTCGTTCAATAACACATTACAAGGTCAATCTGTGACGCGATTGGGTTGCTTTTTTTTTCTGACATGTGTGATTGTGATCGAAAAGTAACTTGACATGTATGCATGCACTGTAAACAAGATGGCGCCAGATTTCATTGTGTATTTGAATCCTCGTACGCAAAACTACCTCGCGATTCGAAGAACAGACTTCCACGAATAGTTTTTTTTTCGGATTTTGCAACTGAAGTGTCGCCTTTTACTGTATTACCAGTTATTGTTCGTAGGGGGCAGGGGGTACTGCTGTAATTATGTATATATCTGATTCAAAATGTCAATGGTTTACATGGTTGTATTTGACATGTTTGCAGCAACACCGTTTTGGTCACACTCAGCACTTTCTGCACACATCCAGCGCCGGATGGCAGCAGGATGTCCACACCCATCGGGATCTATGGAAGTGGACAAGCACGCCCCTTCCTGGCACATGACCAATGCCCATGGCAAAATTAGTCAGCAGCAGCATGATGGCCCAGCGTCGTCTGTCGCAGAGGGTGCATCTGGTAGGAGGGTGCATAGACGGCAGTGGAATGCCCCCAATTACAAACTGGTAAGTGATTCTATGATCATCTTCATTTTATTGGCTCGCGTGCGAAGCAAAAGTGAGTTTATGTTCTGGGCCACTGGTCGTCTGTCCGTCCGTCCGCGTCCATGGTAAACGTTAACAGTGGCATTTTCTCGGAGACTTTTCAAGCCACATTCTTCAAGCTTGGCCCAAGGATACTTTGTGGCAAGACCTTTGTAAACATACCAATTTGAGTGACCTCTCTCAAAGGGTCACGCGGGGTTGACAGATGTGTGAAAACTGCTTACATTTTCAGAAAACATGGATTTTGCTGCTGCGAAAGCCAGCCCTTGTCACCAAGGTCACACATATGTAAATCGGTCATACACGGGATTACTCTTTATATTCTTGTGCAAGGCCCCTTAAACCAAAATTGGGCTGCTTTTGTACTAATGCAGCTTTCTTTTTTTCTTTCCTTTTCCAGTTGGCAAATGGAGCCTGGGATGGGCCTGAGACTGAGAGTGCAAGCGCATCGCAATACAAGGACAGTGATGACGAGGACTTTGTTCCTGGCTCGAGCTCACAGGATTCAGATGGTGTGTCGCCATCAATCTCTGGGGTCTCTGACACAGACAGTATTGTATTGAATATGTTAGATTTCAAAGTGGCTGTTTCAGGGTGGGCAGGTGTCAGTGAAGCAAGTACCAGCCAGGTGCAGTGTGCGTTAGGGGATGAATTAGGGGGTGGCAATGACAATGTGGATAGGCAGAAGGAACATGATGTTGGGGGTGGGGAAAGAGCGCTTACCAAAGAAACGGGTGTGCACCTGTCGCAGAGAGGGAAAGGAAAGTACAAATGGGACAAGAAACATGCATGCAAATTTTGTGGCAAGCTTGTTTTGAAAATGAGCATGCACTTGCACGATGTCCATGCAGATGAGGCAGACGTTGCTAAAATTTTGATGATAAAAAAGGGACTAAGCAGAGACGTCAAGCATGGATCAGAATACAAGATGAGGGGGATTACATGCATAATGTTGCAGTTCTTGAAAAGAAATCAGGATGTTTGATTCCTAAGTATCGCACCAAAACTAGTAAGGTAGATGACCTTCTCACCTGTAGCCATTGCAAAGGGCTCTATCAAAAAAAGCTGATCTCTGTACACTCAAAACGTTGCTGTCAGAAACAAGGAGGGTTTCAGTTCGCTAAGCGAGGTGAGGCTGCTCAACGTAGGAGGCTAATGCTTCCAATACCCTTAGACGTTGACTTTTCCTTCTATCATAAGGTTTTAGCCAGACAGAGAGATGATGAGATAAGCCGTCTCATCAGAACTGACCCCTTGCTTCTTGAGTATGGAAAGAGATTATTTGACCGCAGGGACATTGAAGAACACACAGCTGGGCAAATCAGCTCCAGGATGCGGGAGTTAGGGAGACTATTAAAGATTCTTAGAGTGAGGTCAGAAATGAAAATCACAAGTTTAAATGCTGTGGTCAATTCAGCTAGCTTTGATCATGTTGTACTGGCTGTAAAAGAGCTAGCAGAATTTGATGAGGACACACATCAGTTCAAAAAAGGCAATCTTGCAATGCGCATAGGCCATGCTTTGAAAAAATGTTCACAGATCAAACAGTCGCTGGCATCCAAACAGCTTGGGCATGGTTCAGATGACAGGTGGCGACAGGAGCTCTCTGAGGCGCAGCACTTTGACTCTGTCTTCACCAGGGACTGGTACGATTAACCCAAGCTGATCCCATCATGTGAAGATGTGAGGAAGGTCCAACAGCTTCTTGAGACAAGGATGGTTTCGGAAGATTATCCGACAGTGGTTAAAGCAACTCTTTGCGCTGTATCACTTTTCAACTGAAAACGAGGGGGAGAAGTTCAGAGAATGAAGGTATCAGACTTCCAGAATGCTAAGATTGGATCGATGACCAATCAAGATATCTTGAAAGGTCTCACAGAGGTTGAGAAGAAAATGGTGAATCATTTTCAGCAAGTGGAAATCAGGGGCAAGTTTAATAGGAGTGTTCCCATTTTGCTGACGAAGAAGATGATGACAACTGTGGACAGAATCCTTCAAATGAGGCAATCAGTGCCAGCTCTCGCCGGTTCCCAGTACATCTTTGCCACACCTTCTGGTCAGAGGCCTTACAGAGGCCATGATGTTCTGAAGGAACATGCGCTACAAGCGCAAGTGTCAAACCCAGCCATGTTCACATTTACTCAGTTACGGAAGCAGGTTGCAACTTTGGCTCAGTCAATGGCCATCTCGGAGTTAGACCAGGATCAGCTGGCAGACTTCCTTGGTCATGATATTCGGATACATCGCCATATCTACCGCCAACCTCAAGACTTCCTTCAAAAGGCAAAAGTGGCAAAGATTCTTCTGTCAGTTAACAATGGAATGACAGATTTTGAGAGTTGCATTAGAGCTGAACTGGGCGATGATGAAGAGATTGACTTTGACAATGAAAACACATCAGAAACTCGCAGAGAGGTCTCTGGGGAAACAGCACCTGTGAATGAAGCAAATAGCAAGTCAACAACACAGGAATCAATGAGCATGACGGAGAAAAGACGTCCAGAGCCTGATGACAAACTAGATAGTTATGATGATGACAGTTCTGCGTCGGCTCCTGTTTGAAAGAAAGCTAGATTTACAAGGAAACCATGGGGGAAAGCTGAAGAGAAAGCTGTTGAAACTCATTTCAAGTCACACCTCGTCGTGAACAAACTTCCTGGAAAGGCCGAGATACAGCAGGCAATTGCAGAAGAGTCTGCACTTAGACATAGGCGCTGGACAAACATTAAGGATTACATCCGCAACAGACTGAAAAAGTTACAAAAGAAATGATTGATTGATTGATTATACATTGCTTAACGTCCCGACAGCAACAAGACTTTCTCAGGACGTGCCTGCACTGCTTGTGAAAAAAAAACCTAAACATAACATTGAATATATGTCGCCAGCTGGTCCAATACATTAAATAAACCTAACACATGGGGCCTAAATAAAGCTAAGACCATTTAGCAACACACATCCAATATCAAGAGCTACAGACAGTGCAGACAGTAGGGAGAGTGTTAAAAAGGCAAATACAGGTGAATGGACAAAGGGTAGACAGAAACACATGCCCCAGAATAGAGAGGAAAACCCACCCTGTGGGGCTGACCAGGGTGACCTTGGGAACTAAAAAGTAGTTAACCCCACCCAAGTCCCCCAGGGCAGACCGGACAAAAGAAATGAATTGAGATTCTCCGACACTCGCGTCATTTTCGTTTTCATACAGATTTATTACAAGAGTGTTCATTATTATTGGGTTGGTTTCAGCATGTCTAGCTTGTTTTTGTCAATGGAACTGCAAATGGAACGACGCTTGGGGACAAGAGACAATAATAAGGGGCAAGAAAACCATTGTCAACATAAAGATTTATTACAAGAGTGCTACTATGGGGTTGGTGCGCCTGCATCATTTTGTATACTGTATAATTATATATATAACGATTCAAATCCAGCATTAACAAAGCACAAACGAGGTCCTTTCCTGGCGCTGATATTGGCAGCGACCACAACCTCGTCCTTACTAGCCTCAAGTTGAAGCTGGCATTGAAACGAGATAGCAAGAGCCCTCGCATCAGATTCGACCTCCAGAAGCTAAAAGACCCGGAAGTAGAAGAGGTCTTCCAAGCCCAGGTGGGAGGCAGATTTGCAGCCTTGGCTACTTTGGACTGTGACGTAGACACCCTTGCTGGAAATATAAAAGAGGTGTTACTTTCTACAGCAGAAGAAGTGCTGGGGAAGCAGAGGAAGCGCAAACAGCCCTGGGTCACCGATGACATCCTCGATCTCTGTGATGAGAGGAGAGCCTGGAAGAAAAAGAGAGGCCAAGACCTCACATCAGCAAACAAGTACAGACTTGTCAACAAGAAGATCAGGAAGAGGATGAAAGAAGCCAAAGAAGATTGGATTGAAGACCAGTGTTGTAGCGTGGAAGAGGGCATGGCAAACGGCAACAGCAAGAAGGCTTATGAAACGCTAAGGACCCTCACCAAGACTCAACAGCGAACAGCCACAGTCATCGAAGACAGCAGCGGCCAACTCCTTACGGAAAACACTGCTGTACTAAACAGATGGACTGAGTACTGTCGAGACTTGTATAACTACAAGGCTGAGCCAGACACCAGCATCCTCCAAAACAACCAGGCTGGGGCCAGGAAGGCTGAAGACCTGCCAGTGTTAGCTGAAGAGGTGGAAGCAGCCGTACGCGGCCTGAAGGGAGAAAAGTCTCCAGGTGTAGACAACGTACCTGCTGAACTGTTGAAACATGGAGGAGAAGTAACAACGAAGGTCCTCACTACACTCTGTCAAAAGATCTGGGAGCAAAAGAAATGGCCAGTAGAATGGACACAGTCTCTAGTGATCCCGCTCCCCAAGAAAGGAAACCTGAAACAGTGCCAGAACTACAGAACTATCAGTCTGATAAGTCACCCTAGCAAAGTAATGCTTAGAATCATTCTCAACCGCCTCAAAACTTTCGCCGAGGAACTGCTGGCAGAAGAACAGGCTGGCTTCAGAGTTGGAAGAAGCACTGTAGAGCAGATTTTCAACTGCCGCGTCCTGATCGAGAAACATCTGCAGCATCAGCGCGAACTCTACCACAACTTCATTGATTTCAGGAAAGCATTTGATCGCGTCTGGCACGACGGACTCTGGCAAGTCATGAGATCGTTCAACATAGAGGAGGGTCTGATCCAAATGATAGAAGCGCTTTACAAGAACGCCTGCAGCGCGGTTCTACTTAACAATCAGTCAGGCGAGTTCTTCAGGACGACGATCGGTGTCCGTCAAGGATGCCTGCTCTCTCCTGTCCTTTTCAACATATTCCTGGAGAAGATCATGCAGGAAACGCTCCACGACCACCATACTTCAATCTCTATTGGTGGCAGATCCCTGTGCAATCTTCGATTCGCAGACGACATTGACCTCATGGCAGGCAGCAATAGTGAGCTCCAAAACCTGACAGACAAACTTTCAAGTAGCGCAGGGTCTTATGGCATGGAGATCAGTACGGATAAAAGCAAAGTGATGATCAACACCACAAGCGACAGCAGCAGCAACATTCACATGAACGGCCAGAAGCTAGAAGAGGTCAATAGCTTCAAGTACTTGGGAGCCACCCTGTCCAAAGACGGTAGTTGCATAGCAGAGATCCGTATCAGGATAGGTACAGCAACATCCGCAATGGCCAGGCTGGACAGGATATGGCGAAGTAACTCCATCAGCTTCACCATCAAGTACAGGCTTTACAAGTCCCTCGTAGTGTCTATTCTACTCTACGGCTGTGAGACTTGGACACTGCTTGCAGACTCAGAAAAGAAAATCCAGGCCTTTGAGAACAAGTGCCTGAGGAAGTTGCTCCGCATCTCGTACCGCGAGCACAAGACCAACGAATATGTACGGAGCATCGTCACTTCCCTGGTGGGCCCACATGAACCCCTTCTGGCAACCGTGAAACGGCGCAAGCTTGCTTGGTTTGGCCACGTGACCCGACACAACACCTTGTCCAAGACTATCCTCCAAGGCACTCTCGAAGGAAGTCGTCGGCGAGGTCGTCAGAGAAAGAGTTGGGTCGCAAACATAAAAGAATGGACAGAACTCGAGATGCCAGACTTGCTTGCCACCGCCCAAAATAGAACTCAGTGGAGAGCACTGTCTGTTGCTGCTGCCTTTCAGTCCCCCCAACGCCCAGTTCGGGCAAGGGACTGATGATGATGATGATGATGATGATAATTATAACATGTAAAACTTTGAAAATGGAACTACTGATGGAACGGAGGTTGGGGACGAGAGACAATAATGAGTAAGAAAACCATTGTCAACATAAAGATTTATTACAAGAGTGCTACTATGGGGTTGGTGCGCCTGCATCATTTTGTATACTGTATATAACATGTAAAACTTTGAAAATGGAACTGCTGATGGAACGGCGGTTGGGGACGAAAGACAATAATAAGGAGTAAGAAAACCATTGTCAACATAAAGATTTATTACAAGAGTGCTACTATGGGGTTGGTGCGCCTGCATCATTTTGTATACTGTATATAACATGTAAAACTTTGAAAATGGAACTGTTGATGAAACGGCGGTTGGGGACGAAAGACAATAATAAGAGAAAAAGAAACAAACATTGTCAACATACAGACTTATTACAAGAACGTTATTATTCAGTTGTTTTCAGCGTGTATAGCACTGTTTTTTATCTGATGTACACCTGGATCATTTTGTATGCTGTGTAACATTAAAGAAGTACCCAACGGAGAAAGAAACACGCTTAGAAAAGACGGGTACAACACAGTTTATTAATATTTCGGGTAAATACCCTTTGTCAAAATAGACAAACCAACAGAGAGATTAGCCGCTACTTATCTTCGTTGGCAGAAGGAATGTGCAGCACATTCATCTGTGAACAAAGATAAGTAGCGACTGATCTCTCTGTTTGTTTGTCTGTTTTGACAAGGAGGATTTACCCAAAATCTTACTGAATTGTGTTGTAACCGTCTTTTCTAAGCTTGTTTCTTTCTCCGTTGGGCACTTCTTTTCTTTGCATTTTACATGATTGGCAGTCACCTTTTGGGTCTGAATAATTTTTTTGTTTGTTTGTTTGTTGTTGTTGTTTTTTTGTGGGTTTTTTTTTTTTTTTTTTGGGGGGGGGGGGGAAGGGGAGGGAGGGGGGAGGGTGTGGTGGTGTATCTCTCTTGATTTTGGATGTGTGTTGCTAAATGATCTTAAGTTTATTTAGCGTATTAGACTGGCTGGCGACATACATTCAATATTCTGTTCATTATTGTATTTTATTTTTTCCCCTTCATTATCAGTGCTGGCACGTCCGGACATTCAGCAATGTACAACCAATCAGGATGAAAGACAATAATAAGATAAGAAAACCATTGTCAACATGATAAACATTTATTACAAGAGTGTTATTTTTTCAGTGTGTATAGCTTGTTTTTATCTGATGTACGCCTGGATCATTTTGGAAATGTCTGTAACTTTTTTTTTTGGTTACTATAAAGTACACTTTGCATACTGTGCATTGTTGTTTCTAAAGTCACAGGAAGCATAAACCTTAGCTGAGTTGGTATACCTCACTCTCTACCTAGGTTTGACGCACCAGCGGTGCCACTGTTGCTATTTTCGCACCAGACCGGTCGCTCGGACCGGTCATGTGCACCAGAACTGCGCGCGCAGGTTGGCTTGTGCACTTGTAGTGTGGTCTTGTAGTTCACGCAGAAGATTGTGATCGCAGTAAAAAAAAAAAGGTTCGTTTGCGGTTTTAACTTGTAGCCTTTTATCTCCCCGAACACGCCAGTTTTGTGTTGAGATGGCGGAGGCTTGAGTCATGCCCAACACCACTGAATCAAGTCTATTGTACATGTAGTGTGCTCATTTCTCAAACTTCAAATTTGAAGGTGCTTTCTGCCGCAAACGACGCAGATGTCGCAAAAATCACCTCCATTGAGGGTTTAAAAAAGCTATTTTTAAAAATCTGCCAAATCGCGTAATGTTTTGTCGTGCTAGCATAAGGATGGATGCATAATTGCTGGATTGCATATATGGGAAAGGGTTTATTGTTTATTCATGTTATTTTGCAGCAGTCAAACGAAGCTCACGTGATTCTTTCTCCGAGGTTGCCCATTACAGGTGCAGAAAGCACACGCTCTAAACCAATCGGGTGCACCAGACCGGTCCGAGCGACCGGTCTGCTGCCAATATAGCAACATTGGCACCACTGGTGCATTTAACCTAGGCACTGGACAAGGTATACCAACTCGGCTAAACTTTATTGTCGCACTTGCTAGAACTCAGTATTATATTTCTCTCTCCATTTTATGAATAGAGGCACATAAGTCGCGGTAACCCTTTACGTGCCGAACTTGGGCAAGAACTAGTTTTCCTCATCACAAAGTTGGCAGAAAAAGGTTTGACTGCTCTTGATTGTTTGATTTGAAGTGTCTACAAACAATTACTGTGTTTTAATATGCATGCACCTTTGATGTGATTAATAAAGGCTGAAGTTTCAAGTGATTGATTTCCTATGTTGTCAGTTCATTAATTAATGTCAGTGTTCTGTTTTGTCATTTTAACTCATTCTACCCCAAGACCGAAATCCCCAAATGTTGAAGTCGTCTTCTGAAAACTGCGTTGCAGGGCAGGACACAGATCGACCACGATAGTTCAAGGGTGATGCCAGAATAGCTTGGCGGCCATAGGCGCCACTCTATTCTGGCATCAGCCTTGAACTATCATGGTCGATCTTTATTTTGCTCTGGAGTGTCTGGGGTAGAATAAGTTAAGTGTTAGTTTCTTCGTCTGGGTCTTTTTCTGTCTTTCATATTTTTCCACACTTTTTAACCTGCATCATGCTGAGGCTAAAAGCTTCAAATTTGTACACTGCCATATATGCAAGCTACATTACAGAACTTACAGATGAGGACATAGACCAATGGCATTATTAGTTCAAGGGTGGTGCCAGAATAGCTTGGCGCCTAGAGGCGCCAAGCTATTCTGCCACTACCCTTTGGACTATTTTAGTCACACTTGTTGCACACACTGGTGTATTCCGAATAATAAGGGTTAATATTCAAAATGCTCTGTTGCTGTTTGTCTCAAACTGCAGAGTACATTTTTTTTAAGTCGTTTCATTTCCAGAATTCTCACATAAATGCCATGCATAAACTGTTTTGCTTCAGAATGACAAAACGTAGCAATGTTTAAAAGATTTCCTCTGTAAAAATCATAATCGAAAGGTTACAGGCCAGTGTTCATTCAATTTTGCACCATACAATGTTAAGAATGTTAATGCATACATACACATTAAGTTGAAAAAAAAAAAAAACAAAAGAATGAATGTGAAAAAAAAAAGTATTCCATGCACTTGACCTTATTACAGACGCCTAATGTTGTGAAACACCCATTTTGACTGTAATGCCAGTTTTTGTGTGAGAGAGACACCCACCCACTTTATTGGTAGAAACCCATTTTTTCTGCATCTAGTGGATCTGTTTCTAGAAAATGTATATTTTATTTTTAAGTTATAGAGCTTAGTTATAAGGTGAGTTCTAAACATTCGCATCAATTCCAGAGCCCTAGAATAAATAGAAATATGGGAACCCATTTTCACATGAAATGGTAGGTAACCCACTGTGAGGCTTTTGTGCTCCTGTGTGTGTGTGTGTGTGTGTGTGTGTGTGTGCGTGCGTGCGTGCGTGCGTGCGTGCGTGCGTGCGTGCGTGCGTGCGTGTGTATTATTATTATTATTATTATTATTATTATTACACACACATACACACATACACACATACATACATACATACATACATACATACATACATACATACATACATACATACGCATATACGGCACTTCGCGCCAAATGTACGTTCAGCAGCAAGGTTAGCGTAACTAGACATGACGTAATTTGTATCTTGTTACTTCAATTGTTAGATTTTAGCCTGCCCGCCTTTGACATCATGGACATGCTATTAAATTCACCCCACCGTGATCCGTCCTAAAAAGTCCCTTCTATAAATAAAAGGGACTTTTAAAAATAAAAATTAAAAAAATAACAACGATCGGTGTGTGTGTGTGTGTGTGTCTGAGGGAGAGAGAGAGGGGGGGGGAGGAGGAGCGGGAAGGGAGGAGGTCAATCGACAGTCCAGATTCGTAAAAAATCAAACGTAACAATCAAACTCTTATGAGACTTAATTTTGTTTTCCAAATATATGATTTTTTTTCTTCAGAAACTTCTCCTACAAAACAAAACAAAATCTTTCTTCAAAAATATTGTGGGGGGGGGGGGGGGCGCGGGATACTCTGCTTCCTCCCCCCGCTTACTTTTTTTTTGGGGGGGAGTGGGAGGGGGTTCGGTGGGCCAGGGCTTCTCCCCCCAACCCCCTTGCCACACACCCTCATCCCACACCCTCTCTCGCCCGCCCACACCCCGCTCCTATTTCCCTGCTCGTTTCCTACGTCACTGGGCTAGTATTATACGAAGCATTTGCTTTAATGACTCTTTTGCTCATTGTTCTTTTGAGCCTGGCGTATCTGCTACTTTGATTACATCGCAGGCGCAAAGGCCATCGGGCCGACGTCGGCCGCCCTTGCCGGGCCCGCCGCGCACGGCCGGCGCGCAGGCCAACGACGGCCGATGTCGGCCCGATGGCCTCATTGGAATATCTTAGTTTCAACATAGTTTCAGCATGAAACACGCCTATTTCCGGCTGCACCGACTGATCTGCAGTTTAGTGCCGACTAGCCCGGACAGTGGGACTGAGCCAGAGTCGTGTGCACGGCGGCATCAGTTGTACTGATCAGATACCGTGTGTCATGACACGGTTTTTGTTTTGTTTTTTTCATATCTTTGTAGGGGAGTTAAATTTAGAGGGGTGACAAGGATTAGTTAGTCACCGGACATAAAGATACCATAATTGAGTTGTTTGGCCTTTATACGAGGAATTATTGCCATGTGAGAATCAGTACGAAGGTCGGCGTGACGAATGTGATCGCTCAGTCTGCGCGATCGGTTGGTTCAGTTTTGATTCACGTGATTTACTGAGCGCATTTTTGCTAAACCCCACGATATCCAAATTGTTAGTCAGCCGCTTTCCAACAGCAAACGAAACAGCAGTCTCCGAGGAGGGGGAGGGTGTGGGGGGGGGGGGTTCAGGCGTGGTTCTCCATTTGCTGAAGCCCTCAAGCGCTTGTGCCGTTCTTTTGTAGCGGTCCCGCAATACGGCTCTGGTCGGCCGGGAGCCGATGTAACCCCTGGCTTGTCTTGTCTGTGTTTGTCTTCGTCCCAGCCGGGGCGTCTTCACGGATGACAGTGAGTACACGCAATAATTCTTTAGTGGCCGTATGCTCGGTGGGGGGGGGGGGGGGAGGGGGTCTGTGTTTGCTTGTTCTGTTATTATTAGTTTGGTTAGTGCATATTGGGGGGCGATTGGGCAGTGGGCAGATGTTGACATCTGCACGGGACATAGACGACCCCGCCCTCCACGAGTCGCCTGCTGCCTTGCAGGCCTGGCCGCTTGGCTGCGGAAAGGCTAAGGGAGGAAACCCCTGACATCAAAGCCCCCGTGTCTCCGGGGAAGGCTTTTGAGCCAGAGACTAGGACAAGGACAGTCTGATATAAAACCTACGACCCGAGGACCTCGATGCCATCGTCCCAGCTTGCTAGGCCATGGCAGATGAACCAAGGGTTTAAAGGGTGGGGCCAGTACTGCGCACACTGCACTCCACCAAAAAGCTCCACCGCGCAGGCTTTAGGAAACGTCCACGGACCATGACACTGACCATTCCAAGTCCTGTAGCGACGGGCGAGGGGCGAAACGGCAGGTGAAAGATGTCACTGGAAGCCGCAGTCTCAAACCTGCATGCAGGCGGTTCAGGATATTGGTCGCCTGATGTTGACCCGGGGATGACAACGTCACTCGGCACACCCTGAACGACCAAGCAGCCTTCTCTAGGGACAGCACTGCTTGCTCCACACGGAGAGGGGCCTAGAAAAGGTGGCCTAACCAAAGCTCGTCCCCTCGCAACCCCAGTTGGCTAGCCGCGGTCAACGGGCATCTTCTCCTGCGGTCAAAAAACAAGAAAAAATAACGGATCCACTCTCATGACGACAACGACCGGACTCAACGTAGCATGCTGGAACGTCCGAACCATGCTCGACAAAACAGACAGCGAACGCCCTGAACGTCGCTCCGCCCTCATTGCCCATGAATTGCGGAGGTTAAACATCGACATCGCCGCGCTCAGCGAAGTACGCCTTCCGGACGAAGGCAGCCTCCAAGAACTTGGTGCTGAGTACACCCTCTACTGGTCAGGCAGGCCTGCATCAGAAAGACGGCTCTCAGGCGTGGGTTTCATGGTCAAGACATCCATTGCGACTAAGCTGGAAAACCTACCAACGGGCCACTCAGACCGCATCATGTCCATGCGCCTCCCACTGAGACACCAGCAACACGTCACCCTTCTCAGTGTGTACTCCCCAACCCTCCTGGCAGAGCCTGCTGAAAAGGACAAGTTTTACACTGACCTGCGCAGCCTCCTACAGAGTACCCCTGCAGACGACAAAGTCATCATCCTTGGCGACTTCAACGCCAGAGTGGGCCAGGACTCTGAAGCCTGGAAAGGAGTCCTCGGCAAGCATGGCGTGGGGAACTGCAATGACAATGGCCGCCTACTGTTGGAGTTCTGTGCGGAGCAGCAACTGGTCATCACCAACACTACTTTTCAGCAAAAGGACAGTCGAAAGACCACCTGGATGCATCCTCGCTCCAAACACTGGCACCTTATCGACTATGTCCTAGTGCGTCAGAGGGACCGCAGTGACGTCCTCCTCACCAGAGTGATGCCCAGCGCAGAGTGCCACACTGACCACCGCCTTGTCCGCTGCAAACTCAGGCTCCACTTCAAGCCAAAACCCAAGAAATGGGGGCCCCCCAAGAAAAAGCTTGATGTTGCCAGCCTTCAGCGTGACGATGTGAAAGCTGCCTTTCAGACAGATTTACAGCGCAGGCTCAAAGACACAGCGGACCCAGTAGACTCTTCCCCTGAAACACTTTGGGAACAACTGAAAACTGCTATTGCAAAATCCTCTGCAGAAGTCTTGGGTTTCGCCAGAAAGAAGAACAAAGACTGGTTTGACGAAAACGATGTAGAGATCCAGGAACACCTAGCAAAAAAAAGAGCCGCCCATCAGGCCCACCTAGCCCAGCCTTCCTGCCCTGTGAGGAAGTCGGCCTTCCGCCTCGTCTGCAGCAGTCTCCAGCGCAAGCTCAGAGATCTCCAGAATGAGTGGTGGACCAGACTTGCACAGAGGACCCAGCTTTGTGCTGACAATGGTGACTACAGAGGCTTCTACGAAGCACTGAAAGCAGTGTATGGCCCCAGGCACCTGGTACAAAGTCCCCTGCGAAGCGCGAATGGCCAGGCACTCCTCACAGATAATACCTCCATCTTGAACCGCTGGTCGGAATACTTTCAGAGTCTCTTCAGCGCTGAGCGCACTGTTCAAGAAGCAGTCGTCCTACAAATCCCACACCTCCCAGTAAAGGTTGAATTGGACGAACCGCCCACCGCTGAAGAGACCCTCACAGCCATCCACCAGCTCAAGAGTGGCAAAGCAGCAGGCATTGATGGAATACCGCCAGAGATCTGGAAACATGGAGGCCCAGCACTGCACAACAAGCTCCACGACCTTTTTCTCTGCTGCTGGGAGGAAGGAACACTACCAAAAGATCTCCGTGATGCAGTCGTTATCACCCTGTACAAGAACAAAGGCGAAAAGTCTGACTGTTCCAACTATCGGGGAATTACCCTGCTGTCCATTGCTGGGAAAATCCTTGCAAGGCTGCTCCTGAATCGGCTGGTACCTGCCATCGCTGAAGACCAACTCCCAGAGGGCCAGTGTGGCTTCAGAGCAAACAGGAGCACCACCGATATGGTCTTTGTGCTGAGACAGCTACAGGAGAAGTGCCGCGAGCAGAACAAAGGGCTGTACGTAACATTTGTCGACCTAACAAAAGCGTTCGACACTGTGAGCAGGCAAGGCATGTGGCAGATCCTGGAGCGACTTGGCTGTCCCCCAAAGTTCCTCAACATGATTGTCCAGCTACACGAGGACCAGCAAGGCCAGGTCAGACTCAACAATGACCTCTCAGAACCATTTCCTATTCTCAACGGCGTAAAGCAGGGCTGCGTGCTGGCACCGACCCTCTTCACCATCTTTTTTAGCATGATGTTGAAGCAGGCCACAGTGGACCTCGATGATGACGATGCAGTGTACATCAGGTATCGTCTCGATGGCAGCCTGTTCAATCTCAGACGACTGCAGGCCCACACGAAAACCCTAGACCAACTGATTCGTGAGCTGCTTTTTGCTGATGATGCTGCCCTCGTTGCACACACAGAGAGAGCCCTGCAGCGCATCACATCTTGCTTCGCAGATGCTGCCCAGCTCTTTGGACTCGAGGTCAGTCTGAAAAAGACAGAGGTCCTCCATCAGCCGGCACCCAAGACAGTGTATCGCCCTCCTCACATCACCATTGGCGAGTCTGAACTAAAGTCAGTGCACCAGTTTACTTACCTTGGCTGCATTATCACGTCGGACGCCAAGCTGGACAAGGAGCTTGACAGCAGGCTGGCAAAAGCGAACAGCGCTTTCGGGCGACTTTTCAAGCGGGTGTGGCACAATCAACAGCTGAAAACAGGCACCAAGATCAGCGTGTACAGAGCTGTGGTCCTCACCACCCTGCTGTATGGTTCCGAGTCCTGGGCCCTCTACCGCAGCCAACTACGACTCCTCGAACGCTTCCACCAGCGCTGCCTGCGTACCATCCTGGGCATTCACTGGAGTGACTATGTCACCAACGTCGAGGTCCTTGAACAGGCTGAAACTGTGAGCATCGAGGCTTTGCTGCTGCGGACACAGCTCCGCTGGGCGGGGCATGTCTCCAGGATGGAGGATCATCGCCTACCAAAGATCACCCTGTTCGGCGAGCTTGCTACTGGACACCGTGACAGAGGGGCACCAAAGAAGAGATACAAAGACTGTCTCAAGAAGTCACTTAGTGCCTGCCAAATCGACCACCACCAGTGGTCTTCGCTTGCTGCGGACCGTGACACCTGGCGCTCCACCATTTACAAGGCAGCTGTCTCCTTTGAGGACTCTCACAGAGCTAGCCTTAAGGACAAGCGGCTCAGGAGAAAAAACAGAGATGCCGCAGCTCAGAACCCTGGCCATACCTTCCCCTGCAGCCACTGCGGTCAAACCTGCCTGTCTCGGATTGGCCTCCGCAGCCACGAACAAGCCTGCAGACGTCGTGGGCAATTCCTATAAAATCTTCGTTCGCGAAGTCAAGCCAAGAGATTGGGGGGCGAAGAAGTAAATGTCATTTATTTGGTAGTATCTAGTGGCGGGGCCAAATTCTGAAGTGAGTCATGTGGTAATGCGTACATATGCATTTCGTTGAGTTTGAATTTATTGTTGTGGGAGAGAGGTGAAGGAATATAAAAGACGGCAATTAAAGTTGTAGGAAGGGTGATGTGATTACCTTTCTTTTGTTGGTAGTTATTCATATGTGTAATTTTGCGCCTGTGTTTTAGTGCATCCAACGGTCTAAACATCCAAAAACCTAAAGATCTAAAGAACTAACTGGCTAAGTCCGCCGCCATGTTGTTCGGAAGGCCTGGGTGGTTCGTTGTGAGTGGAGGCTGGCTGTGTCACTCCGCCTTGTTGGTCTACGACGCCGTACCTGGGCGCTGTTGCGAGCGTCGCGGCACGCCCCGTGTTTAGCCAGGTCGGGTCGCCCCATTTAGTAGTTTCTAACTTATTTAAGTAAAGTCTCGTTTATTTGTAAACTTGTTAAGGAGGTTGTGAGATTGGTTTCATCTCCTTGTAGTGGCAATGTTGTGAGAGGAGCTTTGTCGCAGTGACAGAAAGATTTTGAAATATTGTATTATTTTAAAGCAGTCATGTGCTTATCGCGGAAGCAAGAGCATTAAGCTGAGCTGAGCTTGACGGTTGTGCTTACGTCAAGAAGGTCCAGTGACTTGTGAACTATATCACGTTTGCTCAACTTTCATTTGTGTTTTATTAAAGATATTTGTTTCATTATATATTTGATATTGTGTATTCTGATTGATTGGTTGTACATTGCTTAACGTCCGGACAGCAACAAGGCTTTCTCAGGACGTGCCTGCACTGCTTGTGAAAAAACCAAAACAGAATATTGAATGTATGTCGCCAGCCGGTCCAATACGTTAAATAAACCTGCAACATGGGGCCTAAATAAAGCTAAGACCATTTGGCAACACACATCCAATATCAAGAGCTACAGGCAGTGCAGACAGTAGGGAGAGTTTTAAAAAGGCAAATACAGGTGAATGGACTAAGGGTATACAGAAACACATGCCCCAGAATAGAGGGGAAAACCCACCCTGTGGGGCTGACCAGGGTGACCCTGGGAACTAAAAAGTACCTAACCCCACCCAAGTCCCCCAGGGCAGATCCGGGTGGGGGGTGTATTCTGAAATATTGTGTTATTTAAAGGATCCATGCGCTATAAAGGTCTTTATTGAGGAAGCGAAAGCAATTATTTAATTTGAACTTGTTCGTGCTCTCGCCGGGGAGATGCAGTAGCGTGTGAATTATATTCGGGTTTTTTTTTTCCAGTTTTCATTTTTTATTTTATTAATGTAACGAACGCCTTTAGTGCAGATTTCGGTCGGACGATGGTGTGACGTCATTAGCAGTTGGACCGAATGTACACATGCGAATAATGTAGAGATAAGGATTGTTCACGAGCGGTAATGTACAGATAAGCCATGTTCACGTGCGGTAATGTAGCTGAGCGATGTTCACGTGTCACGTGTGGGAGTGACAGTGTAGTATCGGGAATAATTACCAGTTAGAGATGCTATACCAGTCGAGCCGAGCGGTCGTTTTCGCTAGGGCTCCGAGGAAGAATTCTGTCTAGAGAATTCGGTAGCTGTATATTGAATACAGGTATTTATTCTTTTATTACCGGTATTTATAATGACCTGTAACGCTATTCAGATGAAAAAGAAAGTATTGTTTTATGAATTATTATTAGAGTGCAGAAGAGCCATGTTTGAAGGAAATGCGACGGCTCGTGTCAATACTTGTTTAGTCATGTAATTATGTGATAGTTTATAACCAGGATGTCATGTTGTATTCATTCATATGTGAAGATGTGGACCTGAAATAGGAATAGAATTCAGTATATATTTAGTGATCTAATGATGAAATGTGCAGTAATATGTTACGAATTGAAGGTGAGCTGTGATTGTAATATTTGGCTCATAATCCATTGGGTGTAGGTACGTAAAATGTGTGTACAGTGTTAAAGTGGCTATAGGAATTGTGTGCACTGTGTTAAAGTGGCTATAGAAAATGTGTGCACTGTGTTAAAGTGGCTATAGGAATTGTCATAAGAATTATGACAATAGTGATTGTAGTATGGTGGCATAAAGAAGACATTTTTCAGAGGAAATGATCTAGAGCGCTCTGAAGTATAATAATGTGTCGAAGACACATTCAGACTTTTTGGGTATAAGAGCGAACATTTATGAGTGTATAAATGTTGTGTACAGGGGGGCCGGTACGGAGCGGACACCCCTGGTGTAGGGCCGATGAAGCTGTCCTGAAGGCATCGCGTACGTGAACAGATGCGGACATCATCAAGCCTTCATCTCTCCTTCGTCCTACCATCACTGGTGCTACGAGCAGCAACGGTAGCGAAGTAAGCCACAGATTCGTGCTACAGGACCACATGCAGTGTTCCGTCAGTGTAGCTATTGTCGCCTAGCGCTGTTAATTTCACGCCTAGGAATGTTCTAAATCTGTGAGTAGTCATTGAATAGTAATATTCAGTTCGGGAATCTCCGTCAAGTCGTCAATGTGATATTGACTGTGTCGACACTAGTATAAAGAGGAGTCGAGTGACGTCTCTCGAGAGAGACAACGACCTCTACGGTAGCGAGTGAATGTGTGAGCGCTGAAGTTGTGAATAACCTATATGCCACTTGTTATTGTTAGTTATTTGTGCAGATTGGTTTATATGATGTGAATTGTGTGGTTTAATGTATGTTATGAGTGTATGAGAAATAGTTAAAGAGGGCAAAGAGATATAACTGTGTGGCCTTTGTCCTAAGTTTGTAAGCGCGTGTGTGGTGGATGAAAGAGTATGGTGAACAGAGATAGTGCACCCACCTTTATACTGATTATCAGAACAAACCCACGCACACACTCATTCCATTAGAATAAACGTTTATATATGTAATAATTTAATTCAGTAGCGAAAACACCGTCGTTACAATTAAGGATATTTGTTTTATTATATATTGCTTGTTATTGTGCATTGTGTATGTTCAATATTCATGCTGGGGAGTTTGGACGTGTGTGCGTGTGAATGTGATGTGTGAATGCGTGGTTAGGATTGAGTGAGGATATTTTGGATTATTATTTTTATATGTAATAAATGTTGTCGTAGTTGTTCTCAGGTGTGGGGGTTAGTGTGGGTTGGTTGTTCTCGAGTGGTAGCGCTCATAGTTCGCGTCCAGTTAGCAGGGCGGTCGTAACACCGTGTTTGTTCGTGTGTTTTTGTTGGTTTTTTTTTTTGTTTGTTTGTTTTTTGTTGTTTTTGTTTTTTGTTTTAAGTCCGTTCTATTTATAGCGGGGATTTTTTTAGGACGGTCGCGGTGGGGCGAATTCAGTAATAGCATGTCCATGATGTCAAAGTCGGGCAGGCTAAACCTCTAACAATTGAAGAAACCAAATAAAAATTACGTCATGTCTAGTTACGCTAACCTCGCTGCTGAACGTACATTTGGCGCGAAGCGCCGTATGTGCGTATGTATGTGTGTGCGTATGTAGGTAAACAAGAGAATCTCCGATATTTCTGTACAAGCTTAAAACTTGGCGAAATATTTTCTTAAGTGGGTGGCTAAGTGAGCTTTCGAGCATATTGTAATTGAATGTCTCATTGAAGACATAAACATCCGTTTATAGGAAGTCGGCTGACCCAGATTACAGTCCGTAAATTTTTTTTCATAATTATTTACTTGAACTTTTGCATAAAGCTAGTTTGGAGAAACACATTAGATGAGTTCGTTAGGCAGCTTTATATCCTTTCAACTTCTTTAGTAAAAATTAATTCTTTTCAGAATTAAAACACTAAAAAAAAAAAAAAAAAAAAACTTCTAGAGAAAGTCAGACAGTGGCGATGACATAAAAGAGGCAACTCCGTCACCAAGCAGACACTGACATTCTCTCTCTCTCTCTCTCTCTCTCTCTCTCTCTCTCTCTCTCTCTCTCTCTCTCTCTCTCAAATTCAAACATGCGCGCATCTCCAGGAGGAATAGATTTTCATGGCGCATGAGGATCTATGCCTCTTGGAGATGTTTGGAGCGCGCGCGCACGCACGCACTAACACGCACACACACATCTACGCGCTTTCAGAAGAGCATGCAGGTGACCCGTGTACTTGCTATATCTTGTAGCTAGGTAAAGTCAACCTGCTTTCACACAAATTATAGCAAGACTTAAATTGTACTGTCAAGTTCTAGTTTTGTCACCATTTTCTTCAGCCTATGAAGCGAAAGTGAAACGTATATCACGTAAAACATAAAATTACGTAAAAACAATAAATAACGTCATGACAAATGACGTTTGACAAATGAATAACGCGTATGTCCTGCGCCCCTTATAGAACTCACTGACGCATTGGCAGATCTGCGAGACTTTTTCAATAGGAGATAATTCAACACCAGAATCAGGTCAAAGACCATTGATAGCGAGGACAGCTCTCATAATATAGAAGGGACGTTGTGGGGTATGGTTCATCCCATCATGGTTTGTGGTTTTTTTTTAGTCTAGTGCCGGTACAACCGTCGCACACCATGTCGTGATGACGATGTGACAAGCACGTGATACTGAGGGCTTATCTGAACTGGATTTCATTGACCTCAGGGTTGTATTATATTGCAGTGCATTGCATTCAGTGTATTGGATTGGCCCCAGATTCGATTCTATTTTATCGGGGGGGGGGGGGGGTGGTTACAGGAATTCAGCTCCCCCCCCCCCCACCTCCTCCCCTCGGCGGGGTGCCTTTTGTATCAGGTTGAAGGTCCCAAACAAAAAGTTGGACAGTTGGACCCCCCCCCCACACACACACACACACACACACACACACACACACACGTAATTGATCCGCCCCTGTTGCGTCAATGTCTGCGTGGTGACTGAGTTGCTTCTTTTACGTCACCCCCATTGTCTGACTTTCTCCAGAAGTCAAGTTTTTTTTTGTTTGTTTGTTTGTTTTTTTTTTTTGTTTTTTTTTACTGTTTATATTTTTTTCTAAAAAGAATTAGTTTTTCCTGAAGTTGAAAGGATGCGAAGCTGGCTAACAAACGCACCCAATGTCTTTCTCCAAACTAGCTATATCCAAAACTACAAGTAAATAATATGATGAAAATTACGGACTCTTCAACCGACTTTCTATAAACGGTCTTGAAGTTACTACTTTGCTAATTTATTCAGTAACAATTTCATTTAAGTTTTGAGTAAATCATGCAATTGTAACAACAGCAGTACGTTAGAATGTTCATCCACCCCTCATTTGAAAAGTCACACAAGACTGGTCCAGTCAGTAGTGAGTGTACCCACCGTTTGCAGCCAAGCATTCAATGCAGCGTTGACACATGGAGTTCACCAGGGTTCGGAGAACATGTGGGATCGCTTCCCACTCTTGATGCAAGAACTGAGTCAGCTGGGGACGCCTTGAGGTGGGGGTGGTTGCTGACTACACGTTGCCCCAGCACGTCCCAGAGATGCTCGATGGGAGCCAGATCAGGTGAACGAGCTGGCCGCTCCATCCTCATGATGCCCCGTTGCTCAAGGTACTCATCCACCACACGGGCGCGATGAGGTCGAGCGTTGTCGTCCTGCAGAACAGCATTGTCGCCTATGGCTTGGAGAGCTGGCTGGATGAGGGGCTTCACAATCTCGTCCCGATAGCTCAGTCCAGTCAAGGTGTCTCCGATGACGTGGAAGGGGGTCCTGCCTTCCCTGCTGAAGCCTGCCCAGACCATGACTGAGACTCCTCCGTAGCGATCCACCTCTTGGACGCGTCCATCCGTGAATCTCTCGCCCTGGCGTCTCCAGACCCTCACCCTGTTGTCGTTGAAGGACACAGTGAACCGTGACTCATCAGTAATCAAAACCTGAGTCCACTGGAGTCTGTTCCACCTCACATGTTGACGACACCAGGCAACCCGGGCTCTGCGATGAGCCGGAGCGAGAGGTATTCTCACTGTTGCTCTGCATGAAGCCAGGTCAGTTTCGCGCAGACGTCGGCAGACTGTGCTTCTGCTGACGTTAACGTTTGCAGCTTGCATTAGTTGACGTAGCAGAGTGGTTGACGTGACAGTTCGGTCGCGCAGAGCCACCACACAGAGGTATCTGCCCTCCCTTCTGCTGGTGCAGCGCGGGCGTCCTGAGCAGGGTCTTCGTTCTGCCCTTCCAGTTTCTTGGATTCGTGCCAGCAGCCTCTGGATCACTGAATGGGACACGCCAAGACGTCTCCGGCTTCTCGTCCTGAAATTCAGTCCATCCTGCAGCCATGCTAGCGCCCGGCCCTGATCTATTGGCGTTAGGCTTTGTCGTGGTGGCATGGTTAGGAAAGTCAGTGACAATTATGTCCCTACTGTACCAGTAGCAAAACAGAAGTGCTCGGCAGTGTTCACGACTGACCCCTTTAGCACGTGCATCACGACTTTACCGAGTGTTTTCACCTGCCTGCCTTTGGTACGCTTGCCAATATCGCACAGCTTTTCACAAAAACTGACGATGTTTCACGTGCATTTCAGGACACGGTGGAAATTGATCAATTGTTGTCTATTGTTCCCTGGACAGTGGACTGTCTAAGGTCAACTTTTAACCCATTTGGATCGAAAGAAACATTGTATTTTATTAGCGTAATTGCGACGATAAACAATGACACTTAAAAGTGGGCGGGGGGTGGGGGTGGGGGGGCCTTAATATTTGACCATTAGTATATGCGTGTACATTGTGTGTCACTGTTGATGCATTGTAGAGGAGACAGAGTATCAGTGTTGGTGCATTTGTGGATGCATTGTCAGTGTGGAGATTGCATCGCTGCAATAAAATATTGTTGGAACTGTTACTCCATTCGTGTTCTACAACCTTGTGCCACGTGTGACGAGTTGCAGCTGAGTGAACTCGGTGTCCCGTTACAAGAACCCCGGCCGCCTCATCAGTACCCGCCGGGCGGCGTGCCGCCGGCGTCAGTCTGGTTAGTGATATCACATGATCATGATACTACGTCTACAACTGCCACGTAACAGACTAATTGAATACAGTACTTCGCCAAGTTTCATTTCAACGTGAAGCTACAGAAATATCGGAGATTCTCGTGTTTACATAATACTGTACGCGCGCACGCACGCGGCACTACTGACACTTGACACACACTGGCACACACACAGACACGCCGCTGTGACTGACACACACACAGGCCGGGCACACACTGACACACACACACACACACACACACACACACACACACACACACACACACACACACACACACACACACATCGCGGCCACACACACACACATCGCGGCCACACACACACACACACACTCACACACTCACACACACACACACACACACACACACACACACACACACACACACACACACACACACACACACTGTACACACACACTGCACGCAGGCACACTAGTAATAAAGTATGGCCGGACTTCGCGTCAGTCAAATGCCTGGTTCAGCGGCGGCGGCGGACATGACTGACGCAATTTTGAGTCTTGTCAGTTCAGTGTAGATCAATGTAGACCGCCGGGCGTATTGTGCAAGCTGAAGTGGTTAAATATATATGCAAGCTCATACAGAAGAGATTTTGTGGGGTTGTTCATCCCATCACTCACATGTATGTTTCCCCTGCCTACTTCCTAAGTTCCGGAGAAAGACATGGGTCATATAAGAGACCTGATGCATCTTATTTGAAGACGCAAATGATCGTCTTATTCTATACCTGCGTATTTCTCTGTGGGCTGGCGATTGGGTGCCTGATAGGCGGGGGCAGGGGATCTAACTGTTGTCCAGCGCTGAGTAATTCCCCTTGGTTTGTTGTACAATTGTTCATCCCATCATCATAGGCTTGTTCAGATTTCGGCTAGTCAGCTCGACAGGAAAGGCGCAATCTGAGGCACGCTTGCTGGCTACTCCGCTCAAGGGAGAGTGCTCAGTTATTTTTCCAGTGACAGATTTGTGTGACTGACCTCCCTTAGTCCCCTGGTACCAAACATTAGACGCTTACTATACGCAGTAGTGCTATGCTGTGATTTTTGCCTTCTTTTGCGATGCTCGCTGAACATGTTGTGGAAATATCAGCTAGAACTTGCCGTTCTTTTGGTTACATTGGTTTCTGAAGCTACAGCAACTATTACGGACGATGAAGGTAGGTCTAACTTTCTTTCTGATCCGTGATATCTTCCTTTTGATTTTTAGTCTCTGGGAATGAACTTGTAATTTGTATCTTTGTCAGATTTCATGAATGAGGTACAACAGTCGCTCAGTATTCACTCACCAAAGCAGGATCTGGACAAATACATACTCTTCAATGCGCCTGCGCATCTACGACTGAAAATTGTTCGGGGATAAAACTTTAACGTGTACCTTCAATAATGTGCACTACACCAGTGCCCAGATTTGACTTGGTATACCTCGCCATATCCTGGTTGTAAATGTACGTGTATAATGTACACAGACCAAATGTAATGTACCCAGTAAAATACACTATCGGAGAAATCATCATGTACATAGGCCGCAGGGGCGGAATTAGCAGAAGGCAGGACACGCCACCACACACACAACCACACACTTCCTCCCCTTTCCCAATGCCCTTCCACCTTCCCCCCGCCTCCTCATTTCCCCCCCCCCCTCCCTTTCTTCTTCTCCCATTTCTTCTCCTCTCTCCCTCATCTACTGCTCCCTGCTCTCCTCGGCTGCCTCCTCCCTACTCCCCTTTCTTCCCCTCGCCCCCTCCTCCGCCTGCTTTTTCCTCCTCGTCCCCTCATCACCCTTTCTCCTCTGTCAATCGAGAAAGCTTCTTCGACGAAGCTGTCGACCTTCTCATGGCCCCCGCCCCCTCTCCCGATCTTGCATCCAATTTTGATTCCTCCCTTCGAAAACTCCTAGACACCCATGCCCCTGTCACCACCTGCTCCATACCCAACCGACTCCCCTCCCCCTGGCTCACTGACGACATAGCTGAGGCCAAGCGCGAGCGCCGACAAGCGGAACGCTGCTGGCGCTCATCCGATATCACCGTTCACAGACAGATCTTCCAAACCACCAGATCCAAAGTCTGCAGAATGATATAGATCTGACTCAAAACGTAAACACCTTCAAAACAAAATCCTGGAATCCACTTCTTCCAAAACCCTCTACACTACCATGAACACACTCCTAGGCACTCTCCTCTCCCCAACACACACAGCAAAGAAGAACTCCCGTCCGCTTTTTCCACCTACTTTTCGGTTTTCCAACAAAATCCTAACTCTGCGCAACACACTCAATACTCTGCCTTCTCCGCCTTGCCCTCCCGATCCCCCCTTTTCCGGCACTCCCCTCTCGTCCTTCCGCCCCATCTCTCAGGATGAAGTCCTCAAGACCATAAAGTCCATGCCTTTCAAAACCTGCGAACTAGACCCCTTCCCAGCTTCTTTCTACCGGAACGGCCTTCCAAAACTTCTGCCCTTCATTACCGACATCAACACATCTCTAGAGTATGGCACCGTCCCCGATATCTTCAAGTCCGCCATCGTCCGTCCTCTCCTCAAAAAACACAACCTCGACCCAAACGATCTCAAGAACTATCACCCAGTCTCCAATCTCTCTTTCCTGTCCAAGCTTCTTGAGAAGGTTGTTCTCAACCAGCTCAACCTCCACCTCGCCGACAACAACCTCCTCAGTCCCTTCCAGTCTGCCTATCGCAAACATCACAGCACTGAAACAGCCCTTCTACATCCTAAACGATCTGCTTCTCTCCACCAACTCTGGCAACATCTCCCTTCTTACGCTACTCAATCTCTCTGCCACCTTCGACACTATAGACCACTCTATCCTCCTCCACCGCCTTCATCACTCCTTTGGCATCACTGACTCTGCTCACTCCTGGTTCCTCTCCTACCTCTCCGACAGACAGCAGTCCGTCACCATCGACGGCGTCTCCTCCAACCCAGTCAGGCTCTCCTGCGGAGTTCCACAGGGGTCTGTCCTGGGCCCTGTCCTTTTCACACTCTACACCTCTCCCCTGTCCATCATCATCCAGTCTCATCACATACACCATCACCTCTACGCTGACGACTCACAACTACAAGACAAAGACAAACTCGACAACACTCGGTCACTACTGACTCGCACGGCTGACTGCTACGAAGACGTGCTGGTAGGCACTCGCCAGAAACTTTCCCAGCTCCCTTCCTCACTCCACCTTCAACTCGACAGCACCCCCATCTCCCTCTCTGACTCTGCCAAGAACCTCAGCGTTATCCTCGATTCCTCTCTTTCCATGACCAGCTTCGTCTCTGCCACGGCCCAGGCATGCTATTTCCATTTCCGTCGCATCAGTCAGATCAGAAAATACCTCACTACCGAAGCTGCAACCAAACTTGCTGTCTCTCTCATCTTATCTCGCATCGACTATTGCAACTCTCTCCTTTCTGGCCTCCCTCACTCCACCACTTTCACTCTCCAGCGCATCCAGAACAATGCTGCTCGCCTCGTCCTCAGAAAGAAAAAATCCGACCACATCACTCCCCTGCTCAAACTCCTTCACTGGCTCCCCATCCCCCAACGCATCCAATACAAGATTCTATCTCTCTGCTACAAATCACTGAACAACTACGCTCCTACCTATCTCTCCAACTTACTTCACCCCTACACTCCTTCCTGCTCCCTCCGCTCCGCCTCCACATCCCCCGCACCAAACTCAGCACTTTCAGCCCCCGCTCCTTCTCCGTCTACGGTCCATCCACCTGGAACACTCTCCCACTCTCTCTCCATCAGAAACACTCTCTCTCCTCCTTCCAGTCCGCCCTCAAAACTCACCTCTTTCAACAGTTCTAGCACTATATCACCACACTCCCCACCCCAAGCTGACTGTCATAATGTATTTGTGGTACGTGAGTCATTGTCTAAAGCGTGCGCGAGTTGTGAGTGCGCGCTTAGAGTTATAATTATTATAAGATAAGCGCATTATAAATATTTTTATTATTATTATGTGAGTTCTCAGTTGGCACACTTGAATCAGAATACAAGAGTTTCAGTTTTGTAGTTATCAGAGTGTTTATCTTTTTTGGCAAACACATTTCCTTTAGCCTAGGTCTGTGTACATTATACACCTCTGCAGGAACTGATAATGTGCAAAAACCCTGTGCACAGGCCATGTGTACATTAAGTTAACTAATTTAGCCCCAGCACCCTTCAGAAGGAGATGTATTGACCTTGATAATTCAAGGGTAGTGCCAGGTTAGCTTGACGCCATCAGGTGCCAAGTTAATCTGTCATTACCCTTCAGTTAACATGGTCAGTTCATCTCCTGCAAATGGTACATAGGACATAGCTGTTAGTTGACACTTATACAATTTGGGAAATGTGTGCTTGTGGTTACATCGGTTAACCCATTTAGCCCCAACACCTTACAGCAGGAGACTGACCATGATAATTCAAGGGTAGTGCCAGATCTTACAGGCCTGTGGCATTGACCTCCGTCATAATGAAAACGCTCGAGCGGCTGATTCTACAGCACATCAAGTCTGTCATGCCCCCCTCTCTCGATCCCTATCAGTTTGCTTACCGCGCGAACTGATCAGTAGAGGACGCTGTGTCGCTAGGACTGCACTATATTCTGCAGCATCTGGAGAAGCCAAATGCGTATGTTAGGCAGCTTTTTGTTGATTACAGCAGCGCATTCAACACTATCATACTGTCCAAACTGCATGAAAAGCTGCTGCCCCTTGGCTTCGCACAGTCCATCTGTAACTGGGTTCTGGATTTCTTGTTAAACAGACTCCAGATTGTCAAGATCTGTTCGTGCGGTCAGAACTGTGCAGCCGTGTCAGTTCCCTACTCCTGGTCAATGTGGACATGTATCCCAGTCTTTGACCTTGAGTACGGGAGCTCTCCAAGGATGTGTTTTATCCACATTGTTGTATTCTCTTTTTACACACGACTGTGTATCCCACTATGATAGCACACGCATAGTAAAATTTGCTGATGATACGACAGTCAAGGATTTTGTACATAACAATGAGGAGAGTGCATATCGGGATGAGGTAGACATGTTGGTAGGCTGGTGTTCTGACAACAACCTGGATTTGCATGTTGGTAAGACCAAGGAAATGATAATTGATTTCAGGAAAAAGAAAACTGCCCCCCTCCCCTTAACCATCCAAGGAAACGATATTGAAATTGTTAAAACATTCAAGTTCCTGGGTACTCTTATCTCCACGATCTGAAGTGGGAGAAGAATATTGAACAGAGCAGAAAGCCCAGCAGCGCCTGTTTTTTCTTCGGCGGTTGAAGTCTTTTGGCATCAGTCAGCAGATCATGGTGCAGTTTTACCGCGCCGCCATTGAGAGCATTCTTACCTTCTCAATGACGGTGTGGTATGGCAGCGCAAGTGACGAAGCCCGCAAGAAACTAAATAGGGTGATCAAAACAGCATCTCATATTGTTGGAAGCGATCTCCTCTCGCTGGAATCTCTGTACCACGCACGCACCATGAAGAGAGCGAGCTCCATCATACATGACGAGCACCATCCTGCACATAACCTGTTTGAGCCCTTGCCATCTGGCTTGCGCTTTAGATCCATCAAGGCCAAAACCACTCGTTTTCAGAAGAGCTTTTATCCCTTGGCTGTTCAGGCCCTGTCTAATGTGGCTGTGGTATGATTTAATTCAGCAGATTGACTTAAAGTCCCTCATTAGAATTACCTACAGAATATCTTAGTTGTTTATAGTTCTTTATGTTCTATCAAACCTCTTCTCAAACAGGATCTAGATACAGTTTTAAGAATGAATATGAATGTAGCTAATCTGTTTTCGCTGCGGCCTCACTTGGCGGTATTTGTTGTCATATGTTTATTATGCTATAGGTTTATTTTACTTCACTTACTTAGATGTGTGTGCACACTTCTTAGTAGAATGACTGTATACTGCTTGTTTGTGATGTATGTATGTTTTATGTGTTGATGGTCATATGGACGCTCGTCAGCTATGCCGCAAAAAATTCCTAATGTTTATGCTTACGGCAATAAAGTTTATTTTATCTTATCTTATCAGCTTGGTGCCCTCTGGCGCCAAGCTAATTTGGCACTACCCTTCAATTATCATGGTCAGTCCACCTCCTGCAACTGTTACACAGTCTTTAAGCAACACTTCCAAAATGTGGGAGAAGAACCTATGGGGCTTAAAGGGTTAATACACCCAGGATAGGGTGAGCTAGATGTACCAACCCAGACTGGGGTGACAAAGCCAGTACAGAGTAAACTAATCTCCCACAGGCAGACCCACCATCAGGTCTGCGAAACCCCCAAAATCATGTGACCCACTGCATGGTACCTTCCACACAGGGATTATATCCACTCCTGAATGCTACAGGATTTCTTTGCGCTGCTTTAAAACTATCAGTGAAATGTATACCTCACAGGTTGCATGGTGCAGATCATTAGGCTATAGGTAATGCAAAAAAGCATATCACAAGCAGAGAATGTTTTGGTGCTTTCTGAAAAAATATTTTACTAAGAAAGAAACTAAGTCATGGTAAACACATTTTACTCCATTCCTGCTTTTTACATCTGAATCACCATGCATAGGTCAGTTTTGCCAAGAATAATTGTATGTTACTAAGTTAAGGGCTCACATGCTGACAGATTTTGCTTCTGGCAATGTGTGGTAAGCAAAAATTTTCCAACTGCCACATCAGCTTCATGGCACATGTTTCAATGTGCGCGCAATGTGTATGTACTGACTGACATATGGAACAATGAACTTTTATTTTACAACGGTAAAAGCATTTAGTTACAACCAATTTTCAAACTTGCCATTGCTACATCTAAACTACAGACTACCCATAGACGTAATCACAAATACTACAATGGTCTAATACATAACTCATTTCGAGCAATGTACACACACACACGCATGCACACACAATTCACATACACTCATACAAACGCACGCACTCACATTCACACACACTCAGTCACGAACGCACACTGGCACGCATGCATGCGCATACACACACACACACACACACACACACACACACACACACACACACACACACACACACACACACACACACACACACACACACAGCATTATACAGATCAAAGTAATGAAGTAATAACATACTTAAACAATTAAATAAAACAGAAAAGATAAAGTGAAAAAGCCGTTTCATTATTATTATTAACATATAGAAGAACATATTAATACTTTTAAGTTCTAATAAAAAATAAAAGAAACGATAAAATCAAAAATCAATATTCACGAACACATTATCTTTTAATCCACACACAGATACTCCCTCAAGTGCTCGCAAGCATATGGACATACACACACTCACACAAGCACGCACACATACACACACACGCATGTGCAAACATATATATCCTATTGACGGCAATAAAACATAAAAGACGCCCGCATGAAGGGAAGTACAGTGCTACATGCTAACATGGTGAAGTGACCACTAAACGTACAACAGGAGTCGGTGGTACTGGTAGAAAGAGTCATTAGTACGAAAATCGCACACGTTCAGTGGCTAGCATGTTCACATTGTATTCGGGGCATGATAAAGCGACGTGCAAATGTACTTGTGCACACACATACACCTTGCACGCACACATATGCACACTGACTGACTGACTGGCTCACTCATTCGCTCACTCCCCCCACACACGCACGCATGCACAAAATGACACACCCACACACACTTACACGCGCACATGCACGCACACACACACACGCACAAAATGACACACCCACACACACTTACACGCACGCACACACACACGCGCGCGCACGCACACACTCACTCACGATAGTTGATTACGCTGACACAGCGGTTGCGCATGGGTGATCAGTCACATGGCCAGCACTGATTTACAATCTCGACTTGAAGTGCTTGAAGAGGCTAAGCTTAAAAGATGACAGCGTATTAGCATTTCTCATTTCACGCGGTACTGAATTCCACAGTGAGCTTCCCGCATAGGACAGGCTAGTTTTGAAAAGGTCAATCCGTGGGCGGGGGGCTCGAAACTGATGGCTAAATCTAGAAACTTCAGGCAACCATTCAGGAAAGAAAGTGTTGAGCTAAGCTGGGCTTGACTGATTGTGCAACTTGAACATTAAGACACCCTTGTTAAAGAGAAAGTGTCAGTGTGTCTTTAGAGGGAGCATATCCAGTGACGCGAGTTTGTGATCGGTGGAAAGATGGGGAGCCGGAAATATTAATTTAGCAGCTCTCCGGTGTAGGGAGTTTAACCTCTTCGCGAAATGTTTAACTGCACACAAAGATGGCATCACCTGACTCGGACAACACTAGCAGTGAAGAGTTTCAATACGATTCATAGGATGAGGATATGGTTGCTGCAGCTGCTACTGTGATAAACACGCTCGATGACACTGACCGCTGTTTTAAATCACAACAAAGCTTAATACAAGTGGCTAAATTACAACAGAAAAATAGCATACTCACCTCGCACTCCATTGTTCATCTCATGTGCTATTACCAGTAGCGCCTCCCTCATACGATCGCGGGAGTCCCATATGCCTGGGAACTCTCAGACAAGGTTGATCAATTTAACAGTCTCAGCTTCTCCGCTATTTTTTTCTCGGAAGATGAAACGGGAAGTGACGCAAGGACACCGCTGATTGAGTGAAAGGCAGCAACATTGCTCTAGCCTTGCGGGGTGCCACAAAAAAATAGACTCGGATTGCATTGGGTGGCAAGTTGTGTCAGCAATATTGCTAGCACCCTGCAATGTGGCCGCCCCATTGCTGCAACACAAAGTGCGGCCCGCAATAGGTGTTTGTGGTAGCATGTGCCCAGCCCTTTTATGGATGTGCACGCAGTACTAGGTTAAGTGTATGCACTCCATTGAGTATCTTGCTTTTCACAAAAATGGATGTCAGATTGGCGTTCACCAACTTAACGGCAATGTAAGTCAGGGGAAACCTAACTACCGCGCTCTGCAGTCTTAGAAATTAGTCAAGAAGGTTGTAACCTCTTCACTGCTGAGGAAAAGTGAAAACAATCTAACTGCAAGAGGCGTAGATCTGCGGGGGGCTCATGAGCATCTACGCCTCTTGCTGAAACCACTTTATATGCGTGTTCCTTTGACGGCTGGGGATCCATGACATTGAATTTACAATGATTTCCAAAACCTCATCTGCGTCCACTGGCAGTCGAGGGGGTTAATGCTGCTGGCCTTGAGAGCCCCTGCATTTTTTGCCTTTGGCAGGAATTGTCACAGCAAAATGCACTACTGATACTCACAGCCAAAGGGTTAACTTAACTCATTGTACCCCAGACACACCACTGCAAGATGAGGATTGACCATGATAGTTCAAGGGTGATGCCAGAATAGCTTGGCGCCTATGGGCGCCAAGCTATTCTGGCATCACCCTTGAACTATCATGGTCGATCTGTGTCGTGCACTGCAAGACAGTCTTCAGAGGACAACGGCAAAATTTGGGGATTTCGGTGTTGGGGCAGAATGAGTTAAGATGGTTTGTGAACTCCAACAGTTCTTCAGATCATATCTTTAAAATTCCTTTAACCCTTTTAGGCCCATGGGTGCATTTCCCAAATTTTTTAAGTGTTACTTAACAACTGTGCACCAGTTGCAGGAGGTGGATTGACCATGATAATTTAAGGGTAGTGCCAGATTAGCTTGGCGCCTTAAATTATAATGGTCAATCCACCTCCTGCTGTAGGGTGTTGGGGCTGAAAGGGTTAACCAGCGATGGTGATATAAAAAAAAAACCAGTGTGCACACATTGATCACCTGGTGAACCGTTTTGGGAACGCCTGGACACACCAGTTGTCTTACTCAATTCGCTACAGGCAGTAGTAAATTGAGGGATGCAACCAGAGTGGATGAGTGTGCTTTGGTTTTTGTCTGGACTGTATGGCCTAGGTCAGCAGATCAGCTCACATGACATATATTATGATATATGGGTTAGGGTTGCCTTTCCCCACCTCCCCCACCCCACTCCCACCCAAAGGAAAAATTACCATTATCATTTCTGTCTTTCAGAGAATTGCATTCCCCAGCATGTACACCTGTCTTATGGAAGCAGCTTGGATGAAATGGTCATTGTGTGGGCCACTGCTATGAACTGTTCCACAGAAGTGCTTTATGGGACATTGCCTTGGAAAATAGACCAGCATGCATCAGGAACCAGTATCATCTTTTCGGAGCAGAACTTCCGAGGCTTGCAGGATCTCCATCGTGTCAAACTTAAGGTTTTGGTTTCTCTAGATATTGTTATAATAATGAGGTTTCGTTTGAAATGAACAACTCCCAACAACGAACGTGAGCGAAATCATGGCAGATAACCAGCTTGCTCCATAAGCATAGGCAACACTCCAGACATCTCCATGAGGCATAAATCCTCTTGAGGTCTGAGGGCTGGTGAGAATCGGTGTCTCTTCAGGCTCTCATAGATGTTTGGAGTGTTGTCTGTCGGGCGCGATTTCATTCTCGTTTGTTATTACAAGTCATTCGTTACAAACAAACCCTTAATAATAATTCTATTGTTATAACCCCACCCACCCCACCTCCACATCCACCCACCCCCCACCCCCCACCCCCACAAATCCCCCACCTCCCCATCCGACTGCGGGGGCTTTTGAGGATCTGTGCCTCTTGCTAAAACCAGTTTGTATCCATGCTTCTTGGATGGTTTTGTCTTTTGGTCATTGAATGAACAAAGATTTCAGAAACAGAAATGTACGTACAGTGGTAGGGAAGAGGTTACACGCAGAACTGGCAGTGGTGGGTATGCAAACAGCGCTGGCAGCACACCGCTTACCCACAGATGGCCAGTGTTGAAAGCTGCACTGGGCCTGCGTGCAGCTTATTAACCCTTATCATTCGGGATACACCAGTGTGTGAAATAAGTTTGACTAAAATAGTTTAAGGGTAGTGCCAGAATAGCTTGGCGCCTCTAGGCGCCAAGCTATTCTGGCACCACCCTTGAACTAAAGCCATTGGTCTATATCCTTATCTGTAAGTACTATAATGCGGTCCGTGGCGCAGCAGTAAAAGCGCCTGCCACCAATGCAAGAGGTGCGAGGTTCGATTATACCCGGTTCCAGCGTCAGACTTTTCTCCTCTAGTAAGTGTGACCATTAATTCGGGTGGACCGTCGGGGGTTCTTTCTCCGGGTACTCCGGCTCTTTCCTCCCCCACGAATTTGGTATTAATTTCAGTCCACTTAATAAAATTTCAAAAATATAAAAAAAAAAACGATTTAAATTTAAATTTCCAAAAATTTCAGTAGCTCGCTTGAGCTTGCCCTTAGCACCACGTGAATGTTCTGTGTTTAGTTACAGTGTGTGAGGAAATGCACATGATTCAAGTGAGCGTGCTTGTTGGGTTCACTTTGCGGCGATGTCCTGCGCATTGAGTTATATTATAAATATATGAGAAATGCGTCATATAAATACTATGTATTATTATTATTATTATTAATGTAACTTGCATGACAGTGTACAAATTGGAAGCTTTTAGCATCGGTATGATATGGGTTAGACGCCCGCTCACAGTTTAGGTGAAGGAGTCGTACATGTACACAACGATGTGATAGGCTTTTGGTTTTTATTTCTTCTCCAGAGCCTAGCACCATCGACCACATACTACTACCGGCCGCTGAGCAATAACATTGGCAAGGGACCATTCTACTTCAAGACACCACCATCAGGAACTGTAAGTTAATTTAGTTTACCTTCACCAAATTGTGTCCCAGGTGTCAAGTTAACTCATTCAACTCCAAAACGCCACAGCAAGACATGGATCAAGCGTGATAGTTCAAGGGTTGTGCCAGAATAGCTTGGTGCCCATAGGTGCCAAGCTATTCTGACACAACCCTTTAACTATCACGCCCACTGGGCACCGGCCTCCACGTGGCGTGGGTGGGTAGTCCCCTCAGTCCCTGACTGAGTGGGCTAGCAGAGGGGTGCCATCTTTGTCCAGGATTAGGACTTGATGTCAGCAGATATGTTGTTCAGTCTTTTTCACTGGTCCGGTTTTTAAGGAGCTGTGCTTACCCAGGTCCTACCATGTTGGATTGGTCCTTAAAAATACTCATGAGCTTTTGGTCCTTTGGATCCCAAGTGTTTGCCGTGCTTGGAGACCCGTGTCGGGGGAGAAGAGGATCCTGGTGGCTGAAACACTCTACTTTGGCCTTGACTTCTGCCTAAACGGGAGGCTAGTCGTACCGGGCTAGTCAATCGGCTCTTGTCACGTCGAGCCCTATCCCCCTGTTGACATGCGGGTTGTTATACGGAGCACCATGCTATAGCCTCTGATGCTGATTAGGTGCTCTATGCCAGTATTCCCCTGCATTCAACAGTGTGATAGAAGGCGGTGGCTCAAACGGTTCAATCGGGCTTACCCCCTTGAGTATATCTTTCGGGCAGTCTCCATTGTGTGTCGGCTGGAGACCCGCCGACAATTGCACTTTCCCTTGTTGGGCTCGGTGGCGGGCGGGGACCCCCGGGGGATGAATATCTATCATACTATAATATGGAAAATATCAAAAAACCAAAACTGGCACCAAAGCGGCACATAGCCGCTGACATTGTTATTGAGAACGATAGTGACTCTGACTGTGAGGAAGCGACGCCTCAGGCGTCGGCCGACTGGCCTCGCTTTCTCATTATCCACTGCAAAGTTAAAGAGAAGCCTGTTTCCAAGCTGCACCCTTTCCTGGTAGGGGAGACCCTCAGGAGCCATGTTGGCAGGCCTGAGGCCCAACGCCTCAGGTCTGGTGACTTGCTGGTAGAGCGCCGTACCCGGGCACACTCCAATGGGCAACTGAGGCTCTCCTCTATCGGAGACACTCCAGTGGAGGTCAGTCCCCACAAAACGATGAATTCTTCGAGAGGAGTGATTAAAGATCAAGCATTGGCCGAACTGTCTGAAGATGAACTTGTTCGGAACCTTAAGTCACAGGGGGTGACCTACGTCAGGCGCTTCGTTTCCAAACGAGGTGGTAGGGAGATCCATCTCCCTACCATCATCCTGACGTTTGGCACCCTCACCGCTCCTACTACCATCTAAAAGTGAAAAAGTATGTCCCTCTCCCCCTCCGGTGCTTTAAGTGCCAAAAGTGTGGCCATGGGCAGAAGACATGCCGCCAGGCAGAGGCTCTATGCGCCCGCTGCACTAAGCCCGGACACTCTGCTGAGTCCTGCACAGCCATCCCCCTGTGTGTGAATTGCCAGGGGGCACATATGGCTTCGGACAAGAAGTGCCCTTGTTGGATCTCCGAGTGCAGGATTCAGCAGGTGCGTGTGGAGAAGGGGCTGTCCTTTGCGGACGCCAAAAAACTGGTTGATGGCCCTGGTGCAGCTGAGGCTGCGCCAAACTCAAATAACAACTTTGTGTATACTTTCAGTGCTGCGGTGGCAGGCAAGCGCCAAAGACTTCTCTTGTCAAACCCCAACTTCTTGGTTGGGGGCGGAGCCTCGGATCCTCTCGCCCCTGGAGAGTAACCCTCCTCCGGTGGTGATGAGGAGCCAGGGAACGCAGAAGGCGGACGCTGCCGGTCCGGTGGCACCGCCTTCTGCTGCCCCTAAGCCTCAGCCCCCACCCAAACCTGTCAATCTTACTACAAAGGCTTCTGGCTCTGGTCAGCCTTCTAAGGCCGCCAACTCTGGCGGCAGGAACGCTGCCCCGGCCCAGAAGTCTAAGAAAGTTACGGGACCGCTGTGCGTACGGGCCCAGAAGGGGGACACTGATGTCCCCCTTCAAAACAAATATGCTGCATTGGAGGAGCAGATGGAGGGGGTGGAGGTTGTCGTAGCTGGTGCTGCGGCAGCTTCTCCCCCCTCATCTCCGAGGAACCAGAGGAGGCCCGGGATTCGACCCCCCTCTGTTTCTTCGACTCCTTCCAAGGCACAGGAAAAGGGGGGAAAGAACTCTTCTCCTACACATAAAACCTAACCATGTGCTCTCTGCTTCAGTGGAATTGTCGTGGTTTTCACACCAACTTTGAAGAATTACGCCTTCTAGTCAAGTCCTATAACCCCTCGGTAATATCTCTTCAGGACACTTACCTGAAGACTTCTGACCCTGTCTCCTTTAATGGTTTTAATGCTATCCATAAAGGTTCTGATTCGGAGAGACGCTCGGGTGGAGTGGCTCTTCTCATTAGCAACCAGTTTTTATGTAGCCGCGTTAGTGTTGACACCTGTCTTCAGGCTGTTGCAGCTCGGGTTACCTTAAAGAAGACTATAACCATATGCAGTATTTATCTGCCACCATCCCACCGGGGGCGGTCCGTGGCGCAGTGGTTAAGGCGCCTGCCACCAATGCTAAAGGTGCGAGGTTCGATTACGGGTTCCGGCGTCGGATTTTTCTCCTCTAGTAAGTGTCACCGTTAATTCGGGCGGACCGTCGGGGGTTCTTTCTCCGGGTACTCCGGCTCTTCCTCCCCCTCCACTTTGGTATCAGTTTCAGCCCACTTAATCAAATTTCAAATACAAACGATTTTCAATTTCCAAAAACTACAGCAGCTCGCTTGAGTTTGCCCTTAGCACCACGTGAATGTTCTATGTTTATGTACAGTGTGTGAGTGAATGCGCGTGATTCACGTGAGCGTGCTTGTTGGGTTAAGTTCGCGGCGGCGCTTTGAGCCGATTTTCAATTGGGATAAAGCGCCTATTTAATGCGCTTATTATTATTATTATTATCCCTGCGGGTCTGTTGTAATGATTTTTTTAATTTAGTAGATCAACGGCCCCTCCCTTTATTCTCATGGGGGATTTTAACGGTCACGCTCACCTTTGGGGTAGTGACCACTATGATGGCAGAGGTCAGATGTTAGAAGATGTTTTTTCTCAACTTAACCTATGTGTCTTTAATGATGGTTCACCTACATACTCTAACCCAGGTTCAGGATCTAGTTCTGTTCTAGACCTCACTGTGTGTGATCCTTCTCTCATGCTGGATTTTGACTGGAAGGTTCACGACGACCTGTGTGGTAGTGATCACTTCCCAGTAGTCCTGTCATCGGTCAGCTATGGGGAGGATCCGCCGGTGGGGCGCTGGAATCTCAAGAAAGCTAACTGGCCTCTGTTCGCCTCTCTCTGTCAGTCTCATATTACAGAGGAGGTGGTCATGTCAGCTGAAGAAACTGTTTCTTCTTTTACTACTATTTTGTTGGACGTAGCGGGTGAAACCATCCCTAAAACTTCCGCATCAGTCCCTCGGAAGCCGAGAGTACCATGGTTCAATGAGGAGTGCCGCAAGGCCCAAAAAGCGCGCAAATCTGCTCAGCGACGTGCTTTCCGTAATCCGTCGCAAGTGAATATTTTAACCTTTAAAAGACAGAGGGCGAAAGCCCGTTACATTTTTAAATATGAACGCCGTACTTCCTGGAGATGCTTCGTCTCATCTTTAACTTCTTGGACTCCGTCCCAGAAAGTCTGGAGGGCTGTTCGAAAAATTAGGGGCAGGGGTGTCTCGGCTTCTGTCGGCCATCTTAGAGATGGTGCCAGCTTGGTCACAGATAAAAAAGCTGTGGCCAATTTGCTTGCCTCCACCATTGCCCATAATTCTTCAACAGAGCATTATTCACCCTTCTTCCAGAGAGAGAAGGAGAAGCGAGAGTCTCGTAATTGTGATTTTAAGTCCGATAACTCAGAAGACTATAATGCCCCTTTTACATTATCCGAATTGCAGCAAGCCTTGCATAAATGTAATGACTCTGCTGCTGGCCTAGATACCATCCACTATCAATTCCTAACGCATCTGCCTGAGAGGTCACTCCTTGTACTTCTCAAGGCCTTTAACCATATCTGGAGAACTGGTCATTTTCCGCCGTCTTGGCGCCAGGCTGTGGTTGTACCGATCCCCAAGCCGGGTAAGGATCCTTCCGACCCGGGCAACTACCGGCCTATCGCTTTGACATCATGTTTATGTAAAACTATGGAGCGCCTGGTCAACGCCCGCCTGGTGTGGCATCTTGAGTCACAGGGTCTCCTCACAGACCTCCAGTGCGGTTTCCGGTGCTTCCGTAGTACAACTGACCATTTAGTCCGCTTTGAATCATTTATTCGAGATGCTTTTGTCAACAAGCAGCATGTCTATGCAATTTTCTTCGATCTTGAGAAGGCATATGACACTACCTGGAAGTATGGCATAATGTCTGACTTGTTGGACATGGGTTTTTATTCACAATTTTGTGACTAACCGGTCGTTCCATGTCCGTGTGGGCTCCACCCTCTCTGACTCCTTTGAACAGGAGATGGGTGTCCCGCAGGGCAGCATTCTATCTCCTGTTTTATTTAGTATTAAAATTAATAACATTGTAAAGGCCGTCAAGGATGATTCTGAATGCTCTTTGTTTGTTGACGACTTTGCTTTGTGCGCACGTGGTCGAGGACTTGCGTCCCTTGAGAGGCGCTTGCAGCTGTGCGTTGATCGCAACCAGCGGTGGGTGTCTCTCAATGGATTCAAGTTCTCGCCCTCCAAGACTGTCTGTGTGCATTTTACTAACCAGACGAAATTTTTTCCAGAACCTAGCCTGAGCCTTGCCGGAGTGCCGATTAAGGTGGCCGAGGAGGCAAAGTTTCTGGGGGTCATCTTTAACAAAAGACTTACCTTCCGCAACCATATTAATTACCTTAGAACCTCTTGTCAGAAGGCTCTCGACGTTCTTCGTGTCGTCGGTCGTACTGACTGGGGTGCGGACCGTACTGTCTTACTTCGACTGTACCGGGCCCTTGTTCGGTCCAAACTGAATTACGGCTCTGTGGTGTATGGCTCAGCTTCCAAGTCTGTGCTACAACGTCTGAACACAATTCACCATCAGGGTCTGCGGATATGTCTTGGGGCCTTCAGGACGTCTCCAGTTCCTAGTCTGTATGCCGAGGCAGGGGAGCCTTCTCTCAAGCTCCGCCGCATCCGCCTCATGCTCAGCTACGTTCTGAAGCTGAAGGCCCATCCAGACAATCCTGCCTATGATTGTGTTTTTAAACCATCGTTTGCAGAGATTTACGATGCCCATCCGGGAGCTGTCCGTCCACTTTCTTTCCGTGTCCGACCTCATCTGCAGGCGGCCAGATTGGACCTGGACAGAGTTTCGGAATCCCTGCAAGACATCACTCCACCCTGGCTCTTGCCAGTTCCAGACATCGTGCTGGACTTGACTGCCCACAAGAAAGACTCTACTCCACCAGCCATATACCAACAGAGCCTCAATGAACTGCTTACAATTTTTCCTGGCTATTGTCGTATCTATACGGATGGGTCAAAGTCTGAGGATGGGAGAGTGGCTGCGGCCGCAGTGTCCTCTCGCCATCCTAGACGCCCATTTAAGCACCGCCTTCCAGACCACTCATCTGTATTTAGTGCGGAACTGCAGGCGGTTCTGCTGGCACTCAGGCATGCTTATCGATCTAGAGAAAGGAGCTTCCTGATTCTGTCTGGCTCTCTTTCTGCCCTGCAGGCCCTTCAGGGCACGGGAAATGACCACCCACTGCTGGTGCAGATCAGAGAGCTCCACGCGGACTTGATGAAGGAATATTATGACATCATTTTTATTTGGGTCCCAGGGCATGTGGGCATCGAAGGCAACAGGATCGCAGATTCTGCTGCCAACGATGCACGCAATGACCCTGTCCCTGACACACAGACTGTTTATAGTGATTTTAGACATGTGACTAGTGCGTACGTAGCCCGTTAGTGGCAGTCCGAGTGGGACAAAGAGGAAGTTAACAAGCTGCATGAAGCCCTTCCTAAGTTGTCCGACGGTCTACCTTATCGCTGCGGCAGCCGCCGTGAGGAGACTGTCCTGGCTCGGCTCCACATTGGGCACACATGTTACGCACTCTTATTTACTAAAACAGGATGAGCGTCCATGGTGTTATGCCTGCGACGAGCAGTACTCTGTTCAACACTTTTTGTTGTCTTGTGCTGATCTAATCGACACAAGGTATAAACATTTCACAGCAGACTCCTTGAAGGTTTTGTTCTGGGATGTACCCCCGGACAAGATCTTCAGTTTTCTGAGAGAGTGCCATATTTTTAATAAGATTTGAGCGTTTATAGACTATGATATTTGTATTATTTTGACCTTTTTGAGAGTCTGTCTACATTTTCTTTAAAGACCTGTGCGACATTTTAGCCTGCCTGATATATTTTTAAGCTATATTTACATCATGTCTTAAGACCTTTCTTTTAGTCTGGCTGACCAGATTTTTAACCTTCCCGCCGTGAGATGGCCTTAGTTGCCTGCTCGGCGTTAAACCCAAATAACTAACTAACTAATGTAACTATCACGCTTGATCTGTTTCTAAAAGTGTAACACAGTCTTTAGGGGGCAACCTCAAAATTTGCGGATTTCATTACTGGAGCAGAATGGCTCTCGTTAGCGCGTTTTGTCGTGATGATTCCTGCAGGAATCACCGTGACAAAAAAGTGCTACCGACAGCCAAAGGGTTAATCTGCCTCATGTCATTGAACTACCATAGCAAACTATCATCCGTTGTGGTGCTGACAGGATGATTGTGTTCAATGGACCACATTTTTGTCCCCCAGAACTGGGCGCCTGAGTTTCTGTTTTACGGAGACTTGGGAGTGCACACAGAGACCATTCCCACCCTGGCCAGAGAGGCACTAAAGGGAGAGTACACGGCCATCATACATGCTGGTGATTTTGCCTATAACCTTAAAGATAACGATGGACAGGTATGTGCTGACATTTTTTGTTGTTGGTTGTTGTTATATTTATCTATTCATTTATTTATTATTTATATTCCTTTATATTTATTTATATTCATTTGATAATTTTGTTTTCCTTTTTTTATTTTGGCTCTTCTTGTATGGGGGAGGGGGGGGTGGAATGGGGAATGGTGCTATTACATTTTCCTTTTAATGTGTATGTGTTATTTATGTCGATTCATATAAAATTAAAAGAAGAAGGGCCATGCACATACAAATTCTGTATGTGTGTGCACTCGTTCGTGTTTCAGTCCTCTTTCATTTTTCTTGTACAGGTTGGTGACCAGTTCATGCAGTTGATCGAACAAGTGGCATCTTTCCTCCCATACATGACTTGCCCTGGAAACCATGGTATGCATTTGCTTTACAGGTCATTGCCATCTGCAAGAGGCATAGATTTTTATGCAGGTGCTCATGAAATCGATACATCATGCTGTGAAATAAGTTTGACTAAAATAGTTCAAGGGTGGTGCCAGAATAGCTTGGCGCCTGTAGGCGCCAAGCTATTCTGGCACCACCCTTGAACTAAAGCCATTGGTCTATATCCTTATCTGTAAGTATTTTACTGTAGCGTGCATGTGGCAGTGTACAAATTTGAAGCTTTTAGCCTCGGTATGATATGGGTTATCAAATAAATCAATGGAAATTAGTGGTCTGATTTAACCCTTTGGTTTTTGGTAGCTACTGACAGCCATAGGGTTACCTTCTATTTAGTTGAGCTGGTGGGGGATTTGAGGGTTTTGTTTTTTTAGGAGCAGTGTGAGCGGGCTAATGGTCTTTCGAGAAAGACTCGCTTAACTGTTCAGATTTGTTCAGGTCATGCATGTTAGAGTTTGGCATGGGAGATGTTTTGGGGCTAAAAGACTTTACTGATTTGCAATATTTCTGTTTTCCGTGATTTATATTTATATATTTGTTTATATTTCAAGAATAAGAAAATAATCATTAAGAATGAAGGTCTACATTTTTTGTGATATTCTGACAGTATTAATTTGGCATGATGCTGTGACCATACAACTCTTGTTTCCCCTACTCCAATCTTTCTTTTCTGAAGTATAAATTGTATTATCCTCTTCTCCAGAGATCGACAGTGACTCGTTTGCTCATTACCGCCACCGGTTCTCTATGCCGGTGAAGGAGTGGCCTATGCCCCTTGAGCAGCTGTGGTACAGCTTTGATGTGGGACCAGTCCACTTTGTCAGGTAGTCAATCGCTGATTGGCTTTTATTTTATATTGATACATACATACATACATACATACATACATACATACATACATACAGGGCTGCGTGCTGGCACCAACCCTCTTCACCATCTTCTTTAGCATGATGTTGAAGCAGGCCACAGTAGACCTCGACGATGACGATGCAGTGTACATCAGGTATCGTCTCGATGGCAGCCTGTTCAACCTCAGACGACTGCAGGCCCACACGAAAACCCTAGACCAACTGATTCGTGAGCTGCTCTTTGCTGATGACGCTGCCCTTGTTGCACACACAGAGAGAGCCTTGCAGCGCATCACATCCTGCTTTGCAGATGCTGCCCAGCTCTTTGGACTCGAGGTCAGTCTGAAAAAGACAGAGGTACTACATCAGCCGGCACCCAAGGTAGAGCATCGCCCTCCCCACATCACCATCGGCGAGTCTGAACTGAAGTCAGTACACCAGTTTACCTACCTTGGCTGCATCATCACGTCAGATGCCAAGCTGGACAAGGAGCTTGACAGCAGGCTGGCAAAAGCGAACAGCGCTTTTGGGCGACTTTTCAAGCGGGTGTGGCACAATCAACAGCTGAAAACGGGCACCAAGATCAGTGTGTACAGAGCTGTCGTCCTCACCACCCTGCTGTACGGTTCCGAGTCCTGGGCCCTCTACCGCAACCAACTACGACTCCTCGAACGCTTTCACCAGCGCTGCCTGCGTACCATCCTGGGCATTCACTGGAGTGACTATGTCACCAACGTCGAGGTCCTTGAACAGGCAGAAACTATGAGCATCGAGGCTTTGTTGCTGCGGACACAGCTTCGCTGGGCGGGGCACGTCTCCAGGATGGAGGATCATCGCCTACCCAAGATCACTCTGTTCGGCGAGCTTGCTACTGGACACCGTGACAGAGGGGCACCAAAGAAGAGATACAAAGACGGTCTCAAGAAGTCACTTAGTGCCTGCCAAATCGACCACCGCCAGTGGTCTTCGCTTGCTGCGGACCGTGACACCTGGCGCTCCACCATCTACAAGGCAGCCGTCTCCTTTGAGGACTCTCGCAGAGCTAACCTTAAGGACAAACGGCTCAGGAGAAAAAAAAGAGTTGCCGTAACTCAGAACCCTGACCAGACCTTCCCCTGCAGCCACTGCGGTCGAACCTGCCTGTCCCGGATTGGCCTCCGCAGCCACGAAAATGCCTGCAGACGACGTGGGCAAGCCCTATAGAATCTTCGTTCGCGAAGTCAAGCCAAGACATACATACATAGCAACAGGACTTAATTCTCATAATAGATGCACAAAGATGTGCTACAGAGAATTTCACAATGTGGTCGCCTCTTGCGCTCACAGGAAATCACCTCCGCCGCTCTAATACAATCAAACAAACAACCATCTGCATTATGGAAGAACTGGTAGTGCTGAGACAGCTATACAAATGAAGCGCACACACACACACGCTAACACAGAGCAGGAACTGCACACTCAGAACAATCGGAGAGTGTGCCTCGCACATGCGACAACAGAACACTGCTTCAACAGTCGTGCCACCCTGTTGCATGCACATCACTCACTGTCTAGATGTTTGACTGGTCAGTCTATGAAAATGTCTTTGCACCTATGTTTCCAGGTGATCTTTGATCCATTCATGGCACTTACGGAACAGTATTTATCTATGGCTTTAGCTCTACTGGTATAAACTTCACTGTGTACACTGCCAACTTACTTACTTACGCCTGTCACCCCTACCCGGGTATAGGCCGTCGACGAGAGACCTCCAGCAACTCCTGTCCTGTGCTTCTCCTTCGATTCTACTCCAGGTGGTTCCCAGTCTCTTGATGTCTGCTTGGAGGTCTCGACGCCAGGAGTTTCTCGGCCTACCTCTTTTCCTCTTTCCCTGGGGGTTCCATGACAATGCCTGCCTAGTGATACTGGAAGCTGGCTTTCTCAGACTGTGACCGATCCATCCCCATCTTCTTCGCCCAATTTCATTCTCTGCTGTTATCTGCTCTGTTCTCTCCCAGAGTCTGACGTTGCTGATCTTCTCTGGCCAGTGGATTTTCAAAATTCTTCTAAGGCAACTGTTCATGAAGGTCTGTACTCTGTTGACTGTGGTTTTTGTCAATCTCCATGTCTCTGCTCCATATAGGAGAACTGCTTTTACATTGGAGTTGAAAATCCGGACTTTGGTGTGTTGTGACAGCTCTCTGGAACTCCACACTTTTTTCAACTGGAGAAAGGCTGCTCTGGCTTTACCGATTCGTGCTCTGACATCTGCATCAGTGCCACCTTTTTTGTCTATGATGCTCCCGAGATAGGTGAAGGACTCCACCTCCTCCAACGGGGTGCCAGCAAGCAAGACTGGTTCTTCCCTGGTTGCGTTCAGCCTCATTGTCTTTGTTTTCTGTTTGTGAATGGTGAGGCCCACTTGGGACGAGATGTCAGCAAGCCTCGTGGTCTTGTCCTGCATTTGTTGATGAGTGTGGGACAGTAATGCCAAGTCGTCTGCAAAATCGAGGTCGTCAAGCTGTGTCCACAGTGTCCACTGTATTCCACTTCGTCTGTGCTCTGTGGTCATCTTCATGACCCAGTCTATGGCCAGTAGGAAGAGGAACGGAGACAGCAGACACCCCTGCCTGACACCAGTTCTGACCTGGAGCTCCCTGGTGAACTGCCCTTCATGGATCACGCGACATGTCATGCCATCATAGCTGCTCTTGATCAGGCGGACGAGCTTTGTGGGTACACCGTAGTGTCATAGGAGTTTCCACAGCGTCTCTCGGTCCACGCTGTCAAATGCTTTCTCATAATCCACAAAGTTGACGTACAGCGGGGAGCTCCACTCCAGAGACTGTTCCACGATGATGCGGAGAGTGGCGATCTGGTCTGTACATGATCGGTTCTTCCTGAATCCTGCTTGCTGGTCTCTCAGCTGGGGGTCAACGGAGCTCTTCATTCTCTCTAGGATGATCCTGTTGAAGACCTTTCCTGGTACTGACAGCAAGGTGATTCCTCTGTAGTTGGAACACTTGCTGAGGTCGCCTTTCTTGGGAAGCTTGATTAGGTACCCCTCCTTCCAGTCAGCTGGCATCACCTCCTCTTCCCAGATCTTTCCAAACAGTGGGTACAGCATCTCAACTGTTGTCTCAAGGTCTGCTTTCAGAGACTCCGCTGGGATGCCATCTGGCCCTGCTGCTTTGCCATTCTTCAAAAATGCCACTGCTTTTCTGATCTCTTCCCGGCTGGGTCTGTCACAGCTGATGGGTAGGTCGGTCTCTGCCGGCTGGATGTCTGGGGGGTCGGGTGGGCTAGGTCTGTTCAGTAACTCTTCAAAATACTCGGCCCATCTGTCGAGTTGGTCTGCTCTGTCTGCAATAGGCTTGCCTTCTTTGTCTTTTACTGGTCTTTCTGTATGGCCATACTTACCCGACAATCTTCTGGTAATGTCGTAGAGCTGTTTCATGTTGCCGCTGCCTGCTGCCTTTTCTGCCTCTGCTGCCAGGCTGTCTGTGTAGGCCCTCTTGTCTGCCCTGATACTCCTCTTCACCTCGTGGTTGGCTTCCCAGTATTCCCCCTGTGCCCTTACTTTGGCTGCTCTCGTGCGACTGTTGTTGACCGCTGCTTTCTTCTGCTTCCTCGCTTCTATCTTCTTCAAGGTCTGTGCCGACAGCCAGTCTTTGTGGTGGTGTTTCCTGAACCCTACAGTGTCTTTGCAGGTTGAGTTCAGCGCCTCTCTAACTGCCTTCCACTGCTGCTCTGTGGTGACCGCCTCCTCTTCATTTACTAGCTCCTGTAGCGCTTGAAACCGGTTGGACAGCACCAGTTTGAACTCTTCTCTAACTCCAGTTTCTCTCAGGAGGCCTACATTATAGCGCTGTCTTCTTCTTGTCTCTGTGCGGCTTTTCTTTAGCTTGAGCTTCATTCTTAAGGTAAGCAGATGGTGGTCTGAGGCGACATCTGCTCCCCTCCTCACTCGAACATCTTGAAGGGATCTTCTAAATTTCTTGCTAATGCAGATATGGTCTATTTGGTTCTCTGTTGTATGGTCAGGTGAGACCCAAGTTGCTTTGTGTACTGCTAGTTTTTTCGTCGGCGTTTTTGTAGCTATTTCCTTTTTTGCAGGGTGGGGAAGCTACCCCCACGCCCAACCCCCTTACTAGGAGGACCAGGGGTTTTCTGTCGGGGTCACCTTCCCTTAGACCATGTTGGTTCACGGCAACCTTATTTCATTCGTTGCACCCCTCTCACGAGGGACCCCCTATCCACCACCCAGGGGACGCGCCTCAACGCCGTATGGTCCCAGCGCGAGGGTACACTGCCAAGTGACCCAACAACTAGTACTGTGATTGTACACTGATAGCTCATATTGCTGATTCTGTGGCACAGGGGAAAGTATTTGTCACATTTATGCTGGTAACAGTCATTTATGAAAGTGTCATAGGGAACAGCAAGTTTTACATTGATAACACATGTCGGGCCTAATGTTACAGATGTGAACAAAAGACTGATCGGCACTGTGCTGGTCAAAGTGGATCATTTTTACAATTTTATCTTTCAGACTGACAGCTTCTGGGTGCATGTCAGTTACGACATTTGCCTCAGTGTCGACAAGCTGGTTGTCTTTTCTGAATCAAGTTTTTGTTTTTCCTGCATCCATTCAGAATGTGAGATGTCAGAATGAAACCCACAGTGTGTGCAAGATTTTGCGTACGCCGCTGGGTAATAGGTGTGTAGCAGACTATTGTATTCTGCCAACTGCAACCTGGCTTTCGTAACGAACTTTACCAAACTGTCACTAAGATGGAGATTAGCAAGATGTGTGTTTGAGAGTCTGCTATCAACATTCTCAGTGTGTGCGATACAGCCCTGCGAATCCTTTTCTTTCCATTCTTCAAAAGTACTGTCTACCTGCTGCTGTTTAAAGCATGTGAAGAAGGTTTTGGGGTCAGTAAAGGTCAACTCTACTTTGTTGCATGTCATTCGCAGCACATACTGTTGTCCTCTCAGGTGCAGTTGCACTCCTACCATACAACACAGTTCGTTCAGCTGTACCCACTGGGATGTGCGCCAGTTTAATAATAATAATAATAATGTATATTTTTAAGGCGCCTATACTTTTGATAGAAAAGCTCTAGGCGCCGTACAAATGACATACTAACATACATACACCTTGCATCCTACAACACATATATATATCCTAACATACACACTCACGCAACAAGATATTCAACGAAAATAAGCTTAGCAGAGTGAACACGCCAACAAGAAATGCTCACACACCAAAGCTCGTACGTGTACCATAAAACTAATAACGGATACACTAGGCAGCTGTCACTGACAACGAACAATTTTAACTTTGAATGCACCTAAGGAATAAATGCGTCTTTAAAGACAGCCGGAAACTATTGGCTGATTCAACATATCTGAGGGACTGTGGGAGTTTGTTCCAAAGAAATGGACCTTGGTATGAGAAAGACCTCTCGCCAAAAAGACTTAGTTCTCACGGTCGGAAAGCGTAATAGTTTAATGTCTGCTGAGGAACGTAGCTGTCTTGAAAGTGTGTACAAATGAAGAAGCTCAGAAAGATAGACAGGGCCAGTACAAAGAGACATATATGACAGATGGACAGAACTTTTATATTGTACTCTAGATGTGATAGGCAACCCATGGAGTGAACGCAGGATGGGTGTGATGTGGTCCGACTTCTTTGCCTTGACAACAAGCCGTGCTGCTGAGTTCTGCACCCTCTGGAGCCGATCCAGAAGGTACTGAGGACAGCCACACAGGAGTGCATTGCCGTAATGGAGTCGGGACAAGACAAAGGAGCAGGCCAGCGTTTTAGTGGCTTCTGGTGTGAGAAGATGCCTGATGGAGCTAAAGCGACGCAGTTCAATAAATACAGATCTACAGGTATTCAAAACGTGTTGTTTTAGTGAGAGACTGCAATCAGTGGTAATGCCAAGATTTTTCACCTGAGCAGGAAAAAAAATAATAACTTAAGTATCTAGGATTGTGATGGACTGCAGTAAGGAAGAATATATTCTGATAGAGGAAACTAGCATGGCTTCTGTTTTATCTTCATTCAATTTTAATTTGTTGGCTATCATCCATGTTCTAACATCAGAAACTGACTGTTGCACACACTGGATGATAGCATCGACCTGCTCAACTGCGTGTCATCAGAGTACGCGTGGTGAGAAATTGGGCATGCAGCTATGACACCGGACAAGGGCTGCATATACATAATGAAGAGCAGAGGCCCGAGGACTGATGGGCTGCAACTGAAAGATGACCACAGACAGAAACAGTCTGTGACCGGTTAGACAAATAGGATTTGAAGCAATCAAAAACCTGTCCCTGGGTACCAAAGATACGTTCAAGGCGACAGAACAAGGTGCTATGGTCAGTCATATCAAATGCACTAGACAGATCCAGCAAAGCTAAAACAGAAACCTGACCATCATCCAGTGCAAGCAACAAGTCGTTCATGATTTTCAGTAAAAAGCTGTTTCCGGGCTATGACTCGCGTGGTAGGCTGATTGCAAGGGACTTAAGAGATTGTTGACGGTGAGATGCTTCAGGGTCTGAGAGAGCACAACTTTCTCAATGACCTTTGATAAAAATGGAAGATTTGACACAGGACAGTTTCCTGGCATAGTACATCATGCGTGGTGGGATCAGGCCTAAACCACCCCAACTCAAGATTCAAGATATTTATTGTCCCAAAAGGGATATTCTTGTTACTGCGTGGACAGAACATGAATGAACAGTTAGACGATGTGTTGAGAGATAACCATGACCGAACACATGACACAAGGATGTTAGGAAAATAGAAGTTTAGTTTTGATGTAGCCATAGTGTTTATGGCCTGAAGTTTTGCTGCAATGAGGAGCGGGGGCACATCGATTTATCTAAGGTTGACTCGAAGTCACGCACAACAGTCTCAGCTTGCTGATCACCGGCTGTAGCACTTATATTCATCTTGTGCCCAAGATAGGTGTAGCACTGTTCTGTTGTATACATGGGAAGAGGGCACCTTGAATGGTTAGCTGTGTGGAAGCTGTGCCATCTCTCCTGCTCCAGTTGTTGTCAGTTCTGTGTCCATGGAGCAAGGCGCACTTGCGGGGCTTTATATCCATCCCATAATAGATCATTAACTGGTCGGTTTTGGCAGCTGCCTCTTCGATCTCACCTTCTCGTGTAGCAACAATATCAACATGGTTGACGTATCCCTGGACAGGGTTAGGGGTGCAGCCTCGATCCACCGGAGCCACTTGTCAATGCCCTGCTTGAAAATGATGACTGACCAGGGGCATCCCTGGATTAAGCCCTTGTGGTGGGTGATCAGTTTGGTCAGACCTGTGGCAGTTCTCACTTGGAATGTGGAGTTGGTGTAAAATTAATGTCCCTAGTGATGTTAATCACCTGCTCGGGGTAACCCACCTCCCTGAGCTTGCCGATCATCATTTCATGATCTGTACTTCCAAAGGCATCTTTGATGTCAAGGAAACTCACATACATCTTTGAGTGCAAAAAGTCTATGATGTCTTTCACGGTGAAAACATTCTCCTGCAGTCTATTACGAGGCATGAAACTCCTCTGGCAGCGTGAGAGTCTTTGAGTTTCCATGATCCATGGCGTGAGTCTGTGCTGGATTAATTTCATATAGAGTTTGTAGCTGGTGCACAACAGGGAGATTGGGCGCCAATCCTCCATGTTGTCGGGATCGCCATTTTTCTTGGGGACAAGAGCAATGATGGAATGTCTCCAGTCGGCAGGTACCTGCCTGTTACTCACGCACACATTCATGATGGCTGTGAGGACAGATGCCAGTGTACGCTTACACCGCTTCACATAGTCTTACGTTGCAACGTCAAAGCCTGGTGATAGGTGGCCAGGCAGGCTCCTAATAATAGCTGTGACCTCGGCAACCGTGAATTCCAGGGTGCGTGGTGTCCATTCTGGCAGAGGGATGTTGACGTCATCCTTCTATGGTGGGGTGGGCAGGTTGGCCAGGACTCGCTGATAGCGCTGCTGGAAGTGGTTGTGGACACTGTGCTGATGGTGCAGCCTGACATGGACGGACGGCTTGTGGCAGTTATCGTGTATAATTTTCACTGCTTCCCATTGTCGCTCCTGCCACAGGCAGGTCAGCTCCCCTTTGGAGATAATGGGCTGGTCCCACTGACCTCGTGGGGTTGTCTCTGATGTGTGTCAGTGTGTACTCATTCTCCGACACACACGACTGATACACATCAGATTTCACTAGGAAAATAATTCAACTGGAAAGCAATGCAGTATACGTTTCACAAATTTCACAAATGGCAAGCTGAACGGAGTCCCTTTTGGTTTCATTGAATGCGGTCCTTGTAGAATGTCTGTATCAGTGTTGTGGCTAAACTGACCCTCTTCTTGGGATCGGGGTGGTGGTATGTTCGTTTAACACATGGATTTTGTAGATATACATTCACGAAAAATTCTCTCTTTTCTCTCAAACTTCATCCACTCTTCATTAGTACAGTCTTTCATAAACCTGCTCCACTCACTGGGCTTGAACACATCAAAATGTTCACAGTGTAGATCTACTGCACATACCTGAGTGTGTCACAGTCCCTGCCAATTTGGCTGGTGTTTTTATATTTTCAGTAGAGTCTTGGATTTTGCCGGTGCCTAGTGCTTCTCTGAATGCATGTCAAACATCAGACTCGATACCCATGCTCGCTGAGAGGTGTCCAATATGCAATGCTTTATTTTTAACAACAGACATGACGGATATTTGGTGGACCTATATATATATATATATATATATATATATATATATATATATATATATATATATATATATATATATATATATATATATATATATATATATATATATATATGCAAGTTCTAAGTATGATGTTGATGATGACATAACAGTATATTTATGTAATATAGATACATTGCTAACATTGCATGACTATGCTAGTCTTCTTCTTCTTCCCGAACGCCGTCACACTTGGAGTTTGGCTCTCAAAATGAAATCTGTGGTCTTCTGTAGCGCCTCCACAGGCCCGTACAGTTTCTCTTATATAGTGGCGGGCTTCGGCCATATCTCCTCCCTCAGCAGCTGGTGGTTCCCACAGTCCTGGAGGATATGCTCTGTGGTCTGCTCTGCTTCTCCACAAGGGCAAAGGGGAGATGGCATGATTTGGAAGCGTCTGTGCAGGTGGAAATTGAGTTGGTTGTGCCCGGTCCTCAGACGGAAGATGGTCACCTGCTCTTGTCTGGACAGCTGATGGTAACTGTCTAGGGGCCGTTGTGGTGGTCTGTACACAGACTTAATGATGGTCTTCATCTCTGTGAAGCTGACTCCATTTTTGTCTTGTTCTTTCTCTGCGCCCACTTTTGCCATTCTGTCAGCGTCTTCATTGCCGTAGATGCCACAGCGTGAAGGGATCCACTGCAGCACCAGTCTGGTGCACTTGATGTTTTGCAGTGCCTCTTGTAGACGTGGCAGTTTGCTTGCTGTTGCTGCCTCAAGGACAGACATGGCATCAGTCAGGAAGACAATCTGGGCATCAGGGTCTGCAGTGCCACTAAGGGTGTTTGCAGCGCGGACCTGGGCTTCCACCTCAGCTCTGTAATTTGTGCAGTGAAGGCCTGTTGATACTGCCTCTGCCTGCCATTTTCCGTTTGGGTACTGAATGTGCACCCCAGCCCCTCCATTCTGAACTGCATCTGTGGCTGATCCATCGGTGTATGCCTGTATCCATGCTTCTTGGGGATACTTTTCTTCGAGCATGGCCAGTGTCAGGGCTTTCTTGCTCACAGTGCTGTGCTCATCTTTGGTGGTGATGTAGGGTACCGTGGAAGAGATGGTGATGTTTTCTGGCTTACTTTCCCAGGGTGGAAGGTTGCTAGCAGGATTCAGAGCCTCTACCTGTGTAGGGAGCTTTGCCTGGTGTTTTCTCTGCAGTGCTCTCGACTCCTTCACAAAGCTTCATCTTTTCAGTCTCCCTGAGGTTGGTTGTTTCATCCTGGCATTCATAGGATGGCCTTTGGAAGACTTTACCTTTGTGAACTGTATCAAGGCTTCGCAATCTCTTCTCATGTGCAGGGGTGGGATGCCTGTTGTCTCTTCCATCTTTTCAATTGGTGTGGATCTCATTGTGCCGGTCTGGTTCTGAACTCTGTCAATGGCCTGCTGGTGTGACTGGGCTGCCGTCAACCATGCTTTGGATCCGTACTCAAGGTGTGGTCTCACTGTGCCTTGATATACATTTTTGAGGATCTTTTCATTGGCTCCCCATTGTGTTCCAGCCAGCTTCCTCGTGAAGTTCAGCTTTCTTCTAGGTACATGTTCCCTTGGATGCCACTGCGAAGGAGTTTCACAAGGAGACCATCCTTCCATACGTTGTCGAAAGCCTTCTGTAGGTCAATGAAGGCAGCTAATGTCACCTTCTGATCTTGAAAGGCATCTTCTATGACCTGTGCAAGGTGTGTTGTCTGGTCTTCTGTACTCTTGTAGCTTCTGAAGCCAGCTTGTTCTGGCACGATAATGCCCTCGGAGTCCAGGTACCACTGCAGGTGCTTGTTGATGATGTGCTCCATGGTCTTGCACACACAACTTGTCAGGCTGATGGGGCGATAACTCAGGGCTTTGGACTTATTCTTCCCTTTCTTCAAAATTGGGATCATCCTGGCTTCCTTCCAGCACTGAGGTACCTGTCCTCCTCTCCAGCTGTGATTAAAAATGTCCAGTAGCTTCATTAAGGCAGTGTTGCCAAGGTGGTGTAACATTTCGTTTGAGATGCTGTCTGGACCTGGAGATTTTTTCTTCTTCAGCTGTTTGATGGCCATCTTCAGTTCTGGAGCTTTATTTAGGCTCCATATCATAGGTTAATTTAACTTATTGGACCGGCTGGTGACATACATTCAATATTCTGTTTAGTTTTTTTTTTCACAAGCAGTGCAGGCACGTCCTGAGAAAGCCTTGTTGCTGTCAGGACGTTAAGCAATGTACAATCAATCAATCTTCAGTTCTGGAAGGGTGATGTCCTTCTTCATTGCATCATGGATGTTTGCATCTCTTGTTCTCTCACTTTCTTCCTGTCTGATTTCTTTCTCAAGCATTCGTGGGACAGTGATATTACTTTCTTTTGCATAGATATGTGCAAACATGTTTGCAGCTTTCCTACCAGTCAGTGCTTTCCCATCTTCTTCCAGGGTGATCTTCTGTTCCCTGGTGCCCTCATCGTTCAATGCCTTGGTCAGTCTCCACAACTTGGTAGTGTCCCTCTCCATGTTCAGTCTTGCAGTCTTCTCTCTCCAACTTCTTCTTGTGCACTCCAACTTCATCTTCAGATACTGGGCCTTACTGTGTTGTAGCTTGATGTTGTTTTCTTGGCTGGGGTTGGTTTCAGCGTCTTCTCTGGCCCTAGTGAGGTTGTCATGTGCTTTCTGAAGATCTGCAGTCCAGTATGGGGTGCAGTTTTTCCGGACCCCTCGAGGTACGGTTTCCTTGGCTGCCTTACTGATAATGTCGTTAAACTCTCTGACCACATTGTTGATGTTCCTTCCAGACACAGCGAGGTCTTGCATTAGCTCATTTGTTAGGATACTGAACAAGCGCCAATCTGCCTTTCGGTAGTTCCATCTTGGCCGGTGTGGCGAGCTAGCTGCTGTGCTTCCTTTTAGGGAGAGGAGGATAGGGCGGTGGTCACTTCCTCCTAACTGTGGTCCTACTGTTCTGCTGAGGTGCTTATGAACATCTTCAGTGCAAAGCGCCAGGTCCGGTGTAGTGGTGGTGTGCCAGCGGCAAGAATAGAAGGTAGGTTGGTCCTCAGGGTCATTGGCAAGTATCGGGTGGTTTTCATCTTGCCACTCCTCGATGTCTTCTCCTCTCTTGTCAAGTGTGTGATATCCCCAACTCTGGGACTGGCTATTGAAGTCACCAGTAATGAGGAATCCACTGTCCGGGATCTGGATAGTGTCGAGGGACAGCAGCTTATCATTAGGGCAGTAGTAGTTGACCAGGTCAAGGGTGCTGTCACTGGTGGTTACCTTGACCTGGATGTATTCCGCCTCTTCTATGAATCTCCTGGTTTCACTGGCATTCAGGTTGTTTCTAACTAGCATCATAACTCCCCCTTTCTTCCTCCCTTGGCGATCACTTCGGAAGACCTGATATCCTCTGATCTTAAAGCGTTTCCCTTCTTGCAGGTGTGTCTCTTGTATACAGCAGATCCTTATGCTGTTTTCGTACAGAAAGTGCTCTAGTTCTGTTTTCTTGTTGGTAACCCCTTCTGCATTCCAGTGCATGATGTTCACATTGGCTTTTTCTTTGTCTCTGGTCTTGTGTTTTCGCTGGCTAGTCGCTCTACTTCCCCGTCCCCTGGCTCCTCGAGACAGTCGAGAAGGTCCTCCAGTCACTGGGGGTGGGCTCCGAAGAGGCGCAGAGCCCGGTACTGCACCTGCCTGGTGAGACTCCACAAGGCGAGCACCATTTCTATTCAATCCATCTCCAAGTGTCATGGCTGTATATGTGTGGTACTGTGGTTTATTAGAGTGCGCTGTGCAACCCAGTACCTCCGTCTTCAGCACTCAGGGTTTTTGTTGGGGTTACCTCACCCTTAACTCCTGGTCAAAAGGCCTTTCCTGGGAGCACAGGATGGTTTGGTTTTGGAGTGTCCTTCTCCTAGATGAGTTGCCGACCAAGGCTTATGAGTCCCATCTACTCAGGTTTTTCCTCGGAGTTTTTCCTTCTCGAAGGAGATCTGCTAACCAAGGCTATCGAGCATCCCTGCCCGCATTTGTATAGGGTTTACTCCCCTAGCCTTTGCCTCTCCCAAGGCACCCACAAGGCAGTGGGGCTATTTACCCATAGCTGGGGATCTGTTCCATGGACATCAGGGCTTGTTCACACATCGATGGGCCTGCATGCCGCATGTCTGGGGGCCAGACCTCCTGCGAGTTCTCTGTAGTTCAGCCCGAGTCTAAGGTGCTCGATTACTGTAAGTCGCCACGGGAAGGCACTACATGGTGCTTGTTGTTGGAGAGGCTGTATACTGGCAGGGAGAGACTGATATACTCTGCTCCCCTTTTCACAAAACTGCTAGCCAGCGGTGGGAGCTGAAAGCGAGAGCGACAAGCACAGACGCTACACTACCACACTAGACAAATCACAACAACCATTTGACCCACACTATGCTTGTAATACATGATTTTCTTTGGGCATCAGCGATAGCATATTACGAACTTGTGCACGTGCTGTTTCTGCAACCTAGAAGTTGGTGTTTTATAATAAATGTGTGTGAGAGAGAGAGAGAGATTCATGACTATTTTTTTTTTGTTGTTGTTCCCATCGCATGATTGCATGAGATCTTCTACAATATTAGATGTTTTTGTTTTGCACGTGTGTAAGTTCTGAGTATGTTGACGATATTGATGACAATGATGATGTACGTAACAGTATACATGGTAATGTGTTATATTTTAGATGCATGTTCTACATAGTACATCATGCTCATGAGTTATTAACTACTGCTGTCTTCCGGACTGACAGGAATGACGTACTAGAATTTATGCACATGTATTTTAATTTGGACTATGACGTAAGCATAATACGAAAATTGTGTGTGTGTGTGTGTTTTTTCCGCGCTCACGGGCGTGCGTGTGTGTGTGTGTGTGTGTGTGTATGTGTGTATTAGTTATGAGGGAGAGTGGAGGTTGCTTTTGGGGGGGTGGGGGGGGGGGTGGGAGAGAGAGATAAAGGAGGGAGGGATAGGGGATCTTGAGGTTGAGAGAAAAAATCTATAGCGAACCAGATTCGGAGGTTGAACTTAGATTTTTCTTGACTGCACCTTTGAAAATTCTGCTAATGATGATGGTGTTAATGCTGATGGTGATGTTATTATTATAAATATTTCATTGCAACATTTATTCCTCCGCACACAGCGTGTCAATACTCGTGTTTTATAAAAGTTTCATGTCATCAGTAAATATCACGAACTTATGCACGTGCTTTTGTACCTTAGTCTGTATATGTAAAAGTATTATGATAATTTAGAATTTGAAAGTGCATGTGTGTACATTCTGTATCTGTTTTGTTGCACTACATTCTCACATGTAAATTATGTTTTGTTACCTAGTTACCTGTTACCTGGGCATTCTCCTGAAGACGCTTTCGCTGAGAAGGCGAAAATTTGCGCAAAGAATAAAAGTCTAACTCCTCCTAAACTACGTGGTGTATGTGGATTCTTTCTTCACATTATATATATATATATATATATATATATATATATATATATATATATATATATATATATATATATATATATATATATATATATATATATATATATATATATATATATATATATATATATATATATATATATGTTCAGGACTGCTGGGGCACCCACACTCAAAAAGGATTCAAGAGACGATGAAATTGAAGAAATATTTGAAGAAAACAAGACTACATTTACACCAAGGTTGTTCTGGCGTGTTAATTTTTTAACCCTCTCTGGGGAGGCTTCATCATGTGAAAGAGAGGAAGCAACTTTTTTCAGTTAGGATGGGATTGAAGTGGGGGGGGGGGGGGGGGGAGCCGTGGGTTGAAAGGGTGCAATCGGATTCTCAAGACCCTTCGGACAGCCTCAGAATTCACAGGTGGCACCATGAGACATAGTTCAGTTCTCTTCTCTTCTGCACTCTAGCTACTCCAGTGAAGTGTTCTTCACTCTGGGAGGCACGCTGGTCCAGACGCAGTATGATTGGCTGGTTAATGACCTGAGCAAAGCCAATCAGAATCGCGGAGAGCAGCCGTGGATAATTGCATTTGGACATCGCCCCATGTACTGCTCTGCAGGAACCGGGGATGACTGCACAACCAACAGCTCACTCGTGAGGGCAGGGTATGTATGCACTTTTGATCTGCTCAAAATCAGTACAGCAGAACCTGCTTTGAGCAACCAATTTCGGGGGAGGGGGGGGGGGGGGGCCAAGAAATAAAAATTTTAAAAGTCAGGTACTCTCTCAGGATAAGTCTTGCGCAGGGAAAAAATGGTCACAAGCCATTAACCCTTTTAGCCCCGGGACCCTGTTGCAGGGGACAGGTTGATCATGATAATTCAAGGGTAGTGCCAGATGAGCTTGGCGCCTTCAGGCGCCAAGCTCATCTGGCACTACCCTTGATATTATCATGATCAATCCATCTCCTACAGCTGGTACATAGTCGTTAAGAAACACCTCCAAAATTTGAGGAATTGGGACCTTGGAGCTAAAAGGGATAAGACCATCATTTAGGTGGCTACAGCTACAGCTGCCTGAATGATGGTGTTTGATGACAGGTGATCTCTCATAAGGTTGTGATTTATATAGTTCAGGATCATTTATTTACATAATTTATTCATTCAGTTAGCTCATTTATTTTCAGACCCATGCACTGACTTCCAAACTTTGGAAAAGGTCTATAAAAACATGTATTAGTTGTAGGACACCAGTGGTGATGACGGATAATCCCTTTTCAGTCAATTGCGCATTTTGTCAAGGTGATTCCTCCAGATTAGCTTAGCATCTTTCCAGTGTCATAATTTGATAAAGATAATTTGACACTACCCTTGAACTGTCCTGGGTGATTCATCTTCAGTTTTGGCGCTTTGTGGATGAATGCGTATAGCGCTTTTGTGCAGGCGATGATGTAGATGCATTTGATGTAATGGCTCAAGGGTATTTGCCTGATTAGCTCGGCATCTGCATAGGTGTCAAGCCAGTCAGTCACTAGCCTTAAGTTGTCATGGACAGTGTCTTGTTTATGTATTACTAGAAGGGGCACGAACCCTCGCGTGGGAGATAACTTGTGTACCATAACCGGTGCCCTACCCTGCCCCCTCTCCCATTATTAATTGGGAGGCATGGGTCAAGGCACACGTGTTATTGCCCTAACCCATATCATACTGAGGCTAAAAGCGTCAAATATGTACACTGCCATATGCAAGCTACAATATAGTACTTACTGATAAGGATATAGACCAGTGGCTTTAGTTCAAGGGTGGTGCCAAAATAGCTTGGCGCCTAGAGGCGCCAAGCTATTCTGGCACTACCCTTGAACTATTTTAGTCAAACTTATTTCACACACTGGTGTATTCCGAATGATAAGGGTTAAGGAAGGAGACCCCGATGGCTGACGGGCAGAAACGTGCACTCGTTTCATAATATGCGTTGCTGGAACTGTCTTTGTGACACTTTCAGGCTCGAGGAGCTGTTTTACCATTATGGAGTGGACCTTGTTCTGCAGGCTCACGAGCATAACTACGAGCGGCTGTACCCCATGTTTAAAGGTGTGGTGCTCAGCACGAACTACACTGACCCCCGTGCTCCTGTGCAGATCATATCAGGGGCAGCCGGCAGCAAGCACGGCGTGGACCACTTTCAGCCCCCGCCCCAGCGTAAGCGCTAACGTTTTGTGCTGTTGGGTTGTGTTCTTCTTCAGGTTGTGTGTATTACTAATGCGTAGTCATCTGTTCACCGTATTATTCGGCTTATTTCTTGGTGGTATTCCTTTGGTGTGCTGTTGCTTTACCCATTTAACTGCACAGCCACATTTTTTTAGGAGACTTTTAACAACTATGTACCAGTTGAAGGAGATGGATTGACCATGATAATTCAAGGGTAGCGCCAGATCAGCTTGGTGCCTGATGGTGCCAAGCTGATCTGGCGCTACCCTTGAATTATCATGGTTGATCTTCCTGCTGTAGTGGGTCACGGATAAATGTCATGGACAGTCTGCAAAAGATATTAAACAAACGATACTAAAAGCCATCTCAGTTAACCCTTAAGCTGTCGGTAGCACTCTTTGTTTGTCATGAGTCTTGCAGGAATCATTGAGACAGAAAATGCTACCGACAGCCAAAGGGTTAACTGAGTTGGCTTTTAGTATTGTTTGTCTAATACCTTTTGCAGCTTTTGGACGCATCAATGAAGACAGTGTACGGGCTGTGTTAGAACTGGATTGTCCATGACAGTTCATGGGTTGTAACTCTCCTCCTCCACCACTCCCCCCCTCCCACCTCCCCCAGCCCCTGTCTAAATATGGTGACAGGGGGGTATTATGGATTCATTAACTCTGACTGGAAGTTTCTTGTTTGTTTGTTTATTTGTTTTGATTATTCACCTAGGCCCTATATCTAAACTATAAGATTTGTGTTTTTAGCAGACTGGTCAGCAGTGCGTGTGGAAGACGACTCGTTAAACAGTTACGGGCGTCTGCTTATCGCCAACGCCACCCATATGTACTGGGAGCAGCGGGCTGTGGACAACAACACAGTCCTCGACTCGCTGTGGGTGGTGCAGAGGTATCATGGCAAGTTCGACCTCCAGAAGCTGCCTCAGGACATCACCCACCAGATTCACCAAAACATGGAGGCTGCCGGTGAAACACCAGGTGACAGTCAGAGACTCTTAAGGATTTAGATTTGTTAGTCATTGGGATTTAATTACCAGGTACTTTTCTGGCTATATCACAATACCAGTAGTCAGGAATGCGATAAGAGCTATGTGTTTTAAAAATCTAACTAACTTTCTCAGGCCTAAATTACGATTTGTGACACTTTGAGAGACGTCTATTTAATTCTTTGGTTGTTGGTAGCATATTTTGTCACAGTGATTTCTTTAGGAATCACCTCGACAAAATATGCTACAGACAGCCAAAGGGTTAAACAATGTACCACATGTGGGAGATGGATGGACCATGGTAGTTTAAGGGTAGTGTTAGATTTGCTTGGCATTTTCCCAAGCGCCAAGTTAATCTGGCACTACTCTTCATCTTCCATGGCCGATCATGTATAGGTGCCTCCCTAAGAGGCGAAAATCATTATGTGAGAATGACATCCTGAAAAGTGTTCAAGTTATTCAGGCACTACCCATGATTCCTCTGTGACATTCTTCATTGTTGATGTACCTGTGGTTGGTGAACGTGTTGAAAGGGATGAAACTTTGTGCGGTTGTAAAGGGGTCACGCTGATCAATTTTACATGCTTGTACTCACAGGGTCCATAAAAATGCACATGATGTGAGAAAGAATGGGTGTGACTTGCTCCAGCAAACGGTTATGTGATGGCACCATAATATGAAACAAGACCTCTTGGCTTGACTTCGCGAACGAAGATTTTATAGGAGTTGCCCACGACGTCTGCAGGCTTGTTCGTGGCTGCGGAGGCCAATCCGAGACAGGCAGGTTCGACCGCAGTGGCTGCAGGGGAAGGTATGGCCGGGGTTCTGAGCTGCGGCATCTCTGTTTTTTCTCCTGAGCCGCTTGTCCTTAAGGCTAGCTCTGTGAGAGTCCTCAAAGGAGACAGCTGCCTTGTAAATGGTGGAGCGCCAGGTGTCACGGTCCGCAGCAAGCGAAGACCACTGGTGGTGGTCGATTTGGCAGGCACTAAGTGACTTCTTGAGACAGTCTTTGTATCTCTTCTTTGGTGCCCCTCTGTCACGGTGTCCAGTAGCAAGCTCGCCGAACAGGGTGATCTTTGGTAGGCGATGATCCTCCATCCTGGAGACATGCCCCGCCCAGCGGAGCTGTGTCCGCAGCAGCAAAGCCTCGATGCTCACAGTTTCAGCCTGTTCAAGGACCTCGACGTTGGTGACATAGTCACTCCAGTGAATGCCCAGGATGGTACGCAGGCAGCGCTGGTGGAAGCGTTCGAGGAGTCGTAGTTGGCTGCGGTAGAGGGCCCAGGACTCGGAACCATACAGCAGGGTGGTGAGGACCACAGCTCTGTACACGCTGATCTTGGTGCCTGTTTTCAGCTGTTGATTGTGCCACACCCGCTTGAAAAGTCGCCCGAAAGCGCTGTTCGCTTTTGCCAGCCTGCTGTCAAGCTCCTTGTCCAGCTTGGCGTCCGACGTGATAATGCAGCCAAGGTAAGTAAACTGGTGCACTGACTTTAGATCAGACTCGCCAATGGTGATGTGAGGAGGGCGATACACTGTCTTGGGTGCCGGCTGATGGAGGACCTCTGTCTTTTTCAGACTGACCTCGAGTCCAAAGAGCTGGGCAGCATCTGCGAAGCAAGACGTGATGCGCTGCAGGGCTCTCTCTGTGTGTGCAACGAGGGCAGCATCATCAGCAAAAAGCAGCTCACAAATCAGTTGGTCTAGGGTTTTCGTGTGGGCCTGCAGTCGTCTGAGGTTGAACAGGCTGCCATCGAGACGATACCTGATGTACACTGCATCGTCATCATCAAGGTCCACTGTGGCCTGCTTCAACATCATGCTAAAAAAGATGGTGAAGTGGGTCGGTGCCAGCACGCAGCCCTGCTTTACGCCGTTGAGAATAGGGAATGGTTCTGAGAGGTCATTGTTGAGTCTGACCTGGCCTTGCTGGTCCTCGTGTAGCTGGACAATCATGTTGAGGAACTTTGGGGGACAGCCAAGTCGCTCCAGGATCTGCCACATGCCTTGCCTGCTCACAGTGTCGAACGCTTTTGTTAGGTCGACAAATGTTACGTACAGCCCTTTGTTCTGCTCGCGGCACTTCTCCTGTAGCTGTCTCAGCACAAAGACCATATCGGTGGTGCTCCTGTTTGCTCTGAAGCCACACTGGCCCTCTGGGAGTTGGTCTTCAGCGATGGCAGGTACCAGCCGATTCAGGAGCAGCCTTGCAAGGATTTTCCCAGCAATGGACAGCAGGGTAATTCCCCGATAGTTGGAACAGTCAGACTTCTCGCCTTTGTTCTTGTACAGGGTGATAACGACTGCATCACGGAGATCTTTTGGTAGTGTTCCTTCCTCCCAGCAGCAGAGAAAGAGGTCATGGAGCTTGTTGTGCAGTGCTGTGCCTCCATGTTTCCAGATCTCTGGCGGTATTCCATCAATGCCTGCTGCTTTGCCACTCTTGAGCTGGTGGATGGCTGTGAGGGTCTCTTCAGCGGTGGGCGGTTCGTCCAATTCAACCTTTACTGGGAGGTGTGGGATTTGTAGGACGACTGCTTCTTGAACAGTGCGCTCAGCGCTGAAGAGGCTCTGAAAGTATTCCGACCAGCGGTTCAAGATGGAGGTATTATCTGTGAGGAGTGCCTGGCCATTCGCGCTTCGCAGGGGACTTTGTACCAGGTGCCTGGGGCCATACACTGCTTTCAGTGCTTCGTAGAAGCCCCTGTAGTCACCATTGTCAGCACAAAGCTGGGTCCTCTGTGCAAGTCTGGTCCACCACTCATTCTGGAGATCTCTGAGCTTGCGCTGGAGACTGCTGCAGACGAGGCGGAAGGCAGACTTCTTCACAGGGCAGGAAGGCTGGGCTAGGTGGGCCTGATGGGCGGCTCTTTTTTTTGCTAGGTGTTCCTGGATCTCTACATCGTTTTCGTCAAACCAGTCTTTGTTCTTCTTTCTGGCGAAACCCAAGACTTCTGCAGAGGATTTTGTAATAGCAGTTTTCAGTTGTTCCCAAAGTGTTTCAGGGGAGGAGTCTACTGGGTCCGCTGTGTCTTTGAGCCTGCGCTGTAAATCTGTCTGAAAGGCAGCTTTCACATCGTCACGCTGAAGGCTGGCAACATCAAGCTTTTTCTTGGGGGGCCCCCATTTCTTGGGTTTTGGCCTGAAGTGGAGCCTGAGTTTGCAGCGGACAAGGCGGTGGTCAGTGTGGCACTCTGCGCTGGGCATCACTCTGGTGAGGAGGACGTCACTGCGGTCCCTCTGACGCACTAGGACATAGTCGATAAGGTGCCAGTGTTTGGAGCGAGGATGCATCCAGGTGGTCTTTCGACTGTCCTTTTGCTGAAAAGTAGTGTTAGTGATGACCAGTTGCTGCTCCGCACAGAACTCCAACAGTAGGCGGCCATTGTCATTGCAGTTCCCCACGCCATGCTTGCCGAGGACTCCTTTCCAGGCTTCAGAGTCCTGGCCCACTCTGGCGTTGAAGTCGCCAAGGATGATGACTTTGTCGTCTGCAGGGGTACTCTGTAGGAGGCTGCGCAGGTCAGTGTAAAATTTGTCCTTTTCAGCAGGCTCTGCCAGGAGGGTTGGGGAGTACACACTGAGAAGGGTGACGTGTTGCTGGTGTCTCAGTGGGAGGCGCATGGACATGATGCGGTCTGAGTGGCCCGTTGGTAGGTTTTCCAGCTTAGTCGCAATGGATGTCTTGACCATGAAACCCACGCCTGAGAGCCGTCTTTCTGATGCAGGCCTGCCTGACCAGTAGAGGGTGTACCCAGCACCAAGTTCTTGGAGGCTGCCTTCGTCCGGAAGGCGTACTTCGCTGAGCGCGGCGATGTCGATGTTTAACCTCCGCAATTCATGGGCAATGAGGGCGGAGCGACGTTCAGGGCGTCCGCTGTCTGCTTTGTCGAGCATGGTTCGGACGTTCCAGCATGCTACGTTGAGTCCGGTCGTGGTCGTCATGAGAGTGGATCCGTTATTCTTTCTTGTTTTTTGACCGCAGGAGAAGATGCCCGTTGACCGCGGCTAGCCAACTGGGGTTGCGAGGGGACGAGCTTTGGTTAGGCCACCTTTTCTAGGCCCCTCTCCGTGTGGAGCAAGCAGTGCTGTCCCTAGAGAAGGCTGCTTGGTCGTTCAGGGTGTGCCGAGTGATGTTGTCATCCCCAGGTCAACATCAGGCGACCAATATCCTGAACCGCCTGCATGCAGGTTTGAGACTGCGGCTTCCAGTGACATCTTTCACCTGCCGTTTCGCCCCTCGCCTGTCGCTACAGGACTTGGAATGGTCAGTGTCATGGTCCGTGGACGTTTCCTAAAGCCTGCGCGGTGGAGCTTTTTGGTGGAGTGCAGTGTGCGCAGTACTGGCCCCACCCTTTAAAACCCTTGGTTCATCTGCCATGGCCTAGCAAGCTGGGACGATGGCATCGAGGTCCTCGGGTCGTAGGTTTTATATCAGACTGTCCTTGTCCTAGTCTCTGGCTCAAAAGCCTTCCCCGGAGACACGGGGGCTTTGATGTCAGGGGTTTCCTCCCTTAGCCTTTCCGCAGCCAAGCGGCCAGGCCTGCAAGGCAGCAGGCGACTCGTGGAGGGCGGGGTCGTCTATGTCCCGTGCAGATGTCAACATCTGCCCACTGCCCATATGAAACAAGATGACTGGTGAAAAATTACCAAATCACTTGTTAACCCTTTGCGTGTCGGTAGCAGTTTTTCTCGTGACAAAAGCCACTACTGACACGCAAAGGGTTAACCCATTTAACCCCATGGCTGTTTTTCCTAGATTTTGGAGGTGTCACATAACGACTATGTACCACTTAAGGAGTTGGATCGACCGTGATAATTTAAGGGTAGTGCCAGATTAGCTTGGTGCCATCAGGCACCAATCTAACCTGCTCTCCCTTTGAATTATCATGGTCGATCCATTTCCTACGCTAGGGCATCTGGGCTAAATGGGTTAAATAAGATTGACATTCCTATCCGCGTTGCAGGATGTTCTCTCAGTCGACCCACCCACCACCTGGCCTAGTCACCATAGTGACTGAGCGGTGTGCGGCTGACCTGTTGCTGGCCCCAGACACAAATAGAGGGTCATCTCAGAGATGCGTGTCTGTAGACACCTACCCAAAATGCGTACTGCCTCCCAAAGAATGCACGATTTACGTGATGCTTGTAGTGGTGTGATTTTGAATTGCTTGCCACAGACAATAAATGTTGCATGTTTATGACAGTGAGCTTATTTTTTGCCACAGTCTCATTTCTCGATTTCTTTTCCAGGTGTTCTGAATGTCAAGGATCCAGCCGACGACGATGCAGAAATACTGAATCGTGACAAGACGCAGCGGCTAGCCATCAGCATTTCCTTTGGTGTAGTCTTTGTTGTGCTCATTCTGGCGGCCATATTGTACAAGGTCTGCCGACGAAAGCACTACACTTTGCCACGGAGGTGGGAGTTGGTGAACATGGATTATGGGAAGCCATACGAGCCTTTAAATGCGGAGGAGGATGAGGATGATCAGGTGGATTTTGAGATCGACATGGCCGACAGCCAGAAGATTCACTCTAAAATGCTGCTGAACAATGGAACTGAATATTAACTTCTTTAACCCATACCATATTGAGGCTAAGAGCTTCAAATTTGTACACTGCCATATGCACGCTACATTATCGTACTTAAGGTAAGGATATAGACCAATGGCTTTAGTTCAAGGGTGGTGCCAGAATAGCTTAGCGCCTAGAGGCGCCAAGCTATTCTGGCCCTACCCTTGAACTATTTTCATCAAACCAAGGACTACAAACTTATTTCACACACTGGTGTATTCCGAATGATAAGGCTTAACCCCTTGTCTCCTACTGGCGATGCCGTTCAGCGGAAAAGATGCGTAGTTTCTTCTCTGCTGAGTGGTATCATCATTAGCAGTCAAGGGGTCAAAACCCCTTGTGCATGCGGCCACAGTTACTGTGTATAGTGCCAGTGGCTGTTTGCACTAGGTGGTTAACCCTGCTCATCCTGAAACACTTGCAAGAAACAGATTTGACTATGATAGTTCAAGGATGGCCCCAGAATAGCTTGGTGCAACAAGCGCCAAGCTATTCTGGCACCACCCTTGAACTAAAATGGTTGACCTATCTCCTAGACTGTAATGTAGCCTTGACAGGACAGTGAACAGTTTTTTTTTTTTAATTAGCCTCAGGATGCAGTGGGTCAACCTGTACATCCCTTAACTCATTCTACCCCAGACACACCCCAGAAAGATATGGACCGACCATGATAGTTAAAGGGTGATGTCAGAATAGCTATTCTGGCATCACCCTTGAACTATCATGGTCGATCTTTGTCCTGCACTGCAGTGCGGTCTCCAGAGGTCAACGGCAGAATTTGGGGATTTCGGTCTTGGGATACAGTGAGTTAATACACTACAGCAAGGAATGGATCGACTGTGACTGTTTTCAGCCCTTTCAAGAAACTTTATTAGTGGATAATAAAAGGATACTTGCCTTTGCTAGTGGATGCAGATTCTGTATTTGAAATCTTTCTGAATTCAAGGCCCAAAGAGTCCTAACCCACCCCAGGAACATGAATTCAAAGTGGTGTCTACAAGAGGCGCAGATCCTCATGAGCCCCCGCAACTGTGGGGGCTCATGAGGATCTGTGCCTCTTGCAGTCAGATCATATTCACTTTTTCTCAACAGTTAAGGGGTTAATGCAAGAGTGGTGCTAAGGTATCAGTGCACCTCTCTGAGATTGACAGAGGTGTTGGGGAAGTGCACCTCTCTGAGATTGACAGAGGTGTCGGGGAAGTGCACCTCTCTGAGATTGACAGAGGTGTCGGGGAAGTGCACCTCTCTGAGATTGACAGAGGTGTCAGGGAAGAGATTCATGCTAAAAAAAACAAACCTGCTGAACAGGGAAACAGACTATGGAATCATAACATAATTAATCCGAACTCACAAGAAGATTGACCATGATAGTTTGAGGGTCTCGCCGGACTGGGAGGCACCTAGCTATCTAGCACCACCTTTGAGCTATCATTGTTGACTTGTCCCCTGTGGCGTGGCCTTCTAGGTGTTGGCGTGTTAACCTTCTTAACCCCACGACCACATTTTGGAGGTATCACCTAACAACTGTGTACAAGCTAATCTGGCACTACTCTTGAATTTGTCATGGTCGATCCATCTCCTGATGTAGTACATCAGTGCTAAATGGTTTTATAATCATGATTTTACCTGTGGATTTTGAAGTGTTTGTCTGCCACAAAATGAAAAGAAGACTGCCACACTTGTCTTGGAGATTCATGAATAGAAGACTGCTTGTTAGTACGACATACAGGGAAAGAGCAGTATGCATGCCCACACTGTTTGCGGGAGTACTCGTTAGATAGACCCACTCGTGGAGTATGCCACAAGTACACTTCTATTCAAAGATGCTTAGCATTTCATTGCAATAGAACTTTGCAAGTGCACTTGTGGTGTGCAACCAGTGTGTGTCTGTCTGGGGCGTACTCGAGTAAATGGCACGGGTGTACAGCGTTTACATTTCACATCTCCTTTTAACCCTTATCATTAATATGCCAGTGTGTGAAATAAGTTCGACTCAGATAGTTCAAGGGTAGTGCCAGAATAGCTTGGCACCTCTAGGCACCAAGCTATTCTGGCACTACCCTTCAACTAAAGCCATTGGTCTATATCCTTATCTGTAAGTACTTTAATGTAGCTTGCATATGGCAGTGTACAGATTTGAAGCTTTTAGCCTCAGTATGATATGGGTTATTGTGTACGGATTCATGGCTAGCAATGCAGACTGTTTGTCCCTTGCTTTTGTGAATTTTATTTTTATAATTATTTTATTTGTGGTTGGCAGGCGTCCCCAATCAGTCCTTTACCTGTGGCTTTTATTTTATTTTTTACAAGTTTGTTTGCAATTACTTTCCACTGGCATCATGAAATTCCATCCCTTGCACACCATGTTTTCTTCCATCAGTTGAGCTTGCTTAATCATGGTTCCTCATCAACATGATCATCGCCTTGCTCAATCACGAGTGCAGATATTTATCACTGCATTTACCACATTTTATTTTTTTTACCATGTAACTTTTATTGTGTGTGCTAAAATGTGAAACGTGTATTATGAACTGCTGTTTAGTGTCAATGCTGCTATATCTATTTAACCCCTTCACTGCCAAGACAAACTGAACTTGATCCAACTGCAAGTGACATAGATCGTCATGAGCCCACGAGGTTGCGCGGGCTCATGAGGATCTGTCTCTCGCTGAAACCAATTTGTGTCCATGTTCTTGGATGGTGATGGTTTATGGTTGTGGAACGAACAGATTTCAGAAACCAAATATGGGTCCAGTGGCTGGGAAGGGGTTAAAGCTAAACTGTAAGCTGGAAGAAAATGTTCAGACAAAGTCGGTATGGGCCAATTTTCAGGAGCAACACGCAAAGAACTGTCTTTCACAAAGTAGAATCTACGATCTGCAATGTAGTGTTCTTTGTGTGTTATTTTAGGAAAAATTGGGTCATACTGACTATTCTGAACATTTTCTTCTATCTTGATTGAACCCTAGCGGTATTTGTTTTTACTTCATTATACTGTAAGCTGATCTGAAAAATCTGAATTATTTTATCACTTGCTGTATACATACTAAAGATGGTGGCAGTATTCGCATCTCTTAAACTGCAGATCTGTTTTTGTTATGTTGTTCCTGAGCTCAGGTTGTTTATGGTTGTTTACTGATGTGATACATGGACTGGTTCAGAAACTCTATTGTTCCAAGCAGAAATCATTTTTTTTTTTTTTTGCGGCCTGAATAATGACCTAAAGGCCTTCACGTGAACATTGCAGTAGCTGCTAACATCTGATAATAGCGCTTTTTTTCGCTGTGATTCCTGCAGGAATCGTAGCGACAAAAAGCGCTACCGACACTCAAAGGGTTATGTGTACCAGACAAAAAAGTGCAGGCCAGTAACCTTTAAACTCATTTGCGGCCAGCCGCATCCGGATGCGCGGCATAAGCCGCGCATCCGGATGCGGCGGGCTGCGAACGAGTTAAATTCTCGCAGGCGTCTGCAAAGACTGTGTACCCGCTGTGGAAGATGGAGTGACCAAGATAGTTGAAGGGTAGTATCCGATAATTTGGCACTTCCCCTGGTGCCAAGCTAATGTGGCACTACCCTTGAACTATTATAGAAAACCCATCACCTTCGACTGTGTGTTCAGTGTGAATGTGTACAGCTAACCCTTTGGCTGTTGGTAGTGCATTTTGGCATGATGATTCCTGCAGGAATCATCGTGACAAAAAGTGCTACCAACAGCCAAAGGGTTAATGGAGGTTCTCCCTATATCAGGAGGTCACAAATTGCACCCACTTCAAACATTGAGTGGATTTATCTAGCACGCTTCGTCTGCAAGAGGGGAATATTCTCATAAGCCCTTGCAGCTCCAGGGGCTCATAATAACATATGCCTCATGCTCGCAAGGAGTTGCCTCATTGGCGTCCATAGTTTGAGGTCCATATCTGGTGTTAGCAATACTGCTGTTACAGGGACGCATGCCGAGTGATCAGGGTGATCCAGAGAAGCAGTGTCCTTACCTCAGTAGCAAAAAGTCTTTGGGCCGACGATGGCCGCAGTGGGCCCGCGCACAGCCATGCGCGGGCCCACTGCAGCCATCGTCGGTCCGAGGACCCTTGCTTACTGTTAAGGAGGGGCAGTGTGTCTTTGACATGATTTTGATTCCAGTTGGTCATCCATAGAAGCTTAAGATCTCAATCATGATCTGATCTGGGTGTCGTGGATTGCGTGAAAGTGTCTGTACATACTTTTACAAATGTTTGGACTGTTAGACTTGCTAATCAAGACTTCACAGTATTGAAAGTGTTTGCCCTCTTATGCTGTGCCTTTTTTTTTTTTTTTTGCTGTTACTGGCTCTGAACAGAATCATTTATTCATTAACCCCCTTGCACTTACATCCACCAGTTCTGTTACCATACTGATTGCTGCATGCTCATGGGGGGTAAATTTTTATGACATTCCAGTTTTAGACAGTCTTTAGAATTATCAGCATATCTATAGTACTTCTAAAACATTTCACATTTTTCATTGCTTATCATCTGCTGAGTTTTGGCTGCTGTTTTTGTTTATCTCAACCCCTTCACTCCCAGGGGATGCAGATTACGTTACTGAAATCTTTAGTAAATCAACGCCAGAGTCTCACCTATGCAAGTAACCTGGATACAAAGTGGTGTCAGCAAGAGGTATAGATCCCCATGAGCCCCCGCAACTGCACAGGCTCATGAGGATCTGTGTCTCTTGCAATTGGATCCTGTTCAGGTTTGCTCAGAAGTGAAGGGGTGAAATAGCTTCTCTGGGGTGTAGTTCCATTTCCATTTGCACGTACCCTTTGCTTTCCTAATCTTAACCCCTTTAGCCCCGACACCCTGCAGCAGGTGATGGATCGACATGATGATTCCAGGTTAGTGCCAGATGAGCTTGGCGCCTGTCACTGCCCTTGATTTAGCATGGCCCCACCCGGGTCTGCCCTGGGGGACTTGGGTGGGGTTAGGTATTTTTTAGTTCCCAGGGTCACCCTGGTCAGCCCCACAGGGTGGGTTTTTCTCTCTATTCTGGGGCATGTGTTTCTGTCTACCCTTTGTCCATTCACCTGTATTTGCCTTTTTAAAACTCTCCCTACTGTCTGCACTGCCTGTAGCTCTTAATATTGGATGTGTGTTGCTAAATGGTCTTAGCTTTATTTAGGCCCCATGTGTTAGGTTTATTTAATGTATTGGACCGGCTGGCGACATACATTCAATGTTCTGTTTAGTTTTTTTTTTTTTTTTTTTTTTTTTTTTTTTTTTTTTTTTTTTCACAAGCAGTGCAGGCACGTCCTGAGAAAGCCTTGTTGCTGTCGGGACGTTAAGCAATGTACAATCAATCAACAATTGATTTAGCATGGCCAATCCATCTCCTGCAACTTTAGTGTAGTTTGGTGACACCACAAAAATTTGGGAAATGCACGTCTTGGGGTTAAATGGGTTGGCACTTCTGATCCCCTAGATTGCAACGGGTCCAGGCACAAACTTTCTTTTACATTTGCAATAATGTGCACGTGTTCACATGCGCGCCTTAGAAGAATTTTGAAAATCCACTGGCCAGAGAAGATCAGCAACGTCAGACTCTGGGAGAGAACAGAGCAGATAACAGCAGAGAATGAAATTGGGCGAAGAAGATGGAGATGGATCGGTCACAGTCTGAGAAAGCCAGCTTCCAGTATCACTAGGCAGGCATTGTCATGGAACCCCCAGGGAAAGAGGAAAAGAGGTAGGCCGAGAAACTCCTGGCGTCGAGACCTCCAAGCAGACATCAAGAGACTGGGAACCACCTGGAGTAGAATCGAAGGAGAAGCACAGGACAGGAGTCGCTGGAGGTCTCTCGTCGACGGCCTATACCAGGGTAGGGGTGACAGGCGTAAGTAAGTAAGTAATACCCAACGGTCGTCTCTAAGCCCGGCTGCTCAAGCTACGTTTCCTACTTCCGTGATTCTTCTCGAGGCCCAACCCTCCGACCTTCGGACTTCGCGGACAAGAGCGTGCTTAGCTTGGATCCGACGCGGACTACTAGACCACCTTCTGCTCGTGGGAGGACGGATAGGTCACAGGGGCTTCTCCTCTCCGACAACGTGACAGCGGAGGTGTACTTCCAGGATCAGGGTAGCTGGCGATCCTCTGACCAGTGCGTACCCCCTACCCTGGTGCTTGGGGAAAGAACTTCAACTCCCTCCGTGCGTGACGCTACCTGGACCGACGGTAGATCTGGGCCAGTCTTCCCCGGTGGGACCAGTGGCTACACACGGAATGCACCAGGACACCTTCGGAGGATCAGCGCATGAGACCAGGATGATCCTGTGGAGGGTCTCCACAACGATTTCAGTGGACTAGGGCACAGGGTGGGGGTTTTGACCGACGAGGCCGCTACCTGGACGGAGCGAGCCCGGACACAGCTTTGAGAAGCAGAGAACTCGCCTCACAGAGCCCAGTTCAGAGAGTCGCGCTTGGCGACGTCCCACGTCCAATCTCAGTACCCACTCGTCTCCAAGTAAGCCGCCGGGATCCTGCTGGGGGTCCACTTGCCGGCAGATAACCCGCCTCTCCTCAGAGCCCGGTTCGGAGAGACTTACACGCGCTCGTCCGGAGCCTCCTGTCGACTCCCCTCGTGAGGAGTCATCGCATGCTACTTCTTGCCCTTGCAGCCATGCGGCGCCTGGGGATGTTACCATGGTGGATTGGTTTACGAGCTTCAGGAGCTACGACTCGCCCGGTCTGCCTACAGTTCGAGGGAACCATTACGTACAGCTCCTCTCGGACCATACCTTGCCTGGACCGCCGCGCCTTGGTCCACGGGTTCACCTTGCGCCCGCTTACGGGGCGCTATTCCACCAGGAGACCACGTAGCAAATCCCTGTACAAGCCTCACGTGTGCCTACCACATAGCCGTTCGCTACGGACGTACTCGCCTCTTTGCCGGTGCCGGCACCACTGATGCTACATGCCGGACGTTCTTCCTGGCTACGCTCAGTCATACGTTCTGAATTACAGGACCCCTCCCTCAGGGAGGTTAGAGGCTACAGTTACGTTATCAAGGCACTTGCATGGCCACGAACGTCACTTTCATCAGGGACTGTACTGTCTTACACTTCGTGGCTACTTGAGGCTGGCGGGCAGGATGACTTCGCCCGCCTCGATCGCAGAGTTCTGCCAGGCCAGCGAGACTCCTCGCTCTGGTGGGGGCCCTTTTTGCGGGGGGCACAACTCCCTCCTGGCGCCTCAGCGCCGTAGGTATTCACCTACCTAGGGTCGTCGGGAGTTTGCATTAGGGAGGACGGCCCTTGGGCCCTTAGGTGTGCTGGAGCGCAGCACCCACCTCCTATTCGCAATTCTCCCATTCAGTCATGTCATCGGTAATGTTTTTGAAGAAACAAATTCATTTTTCTTTAAAAGGTATTTTTTCGAAAAATACTTACCGATGACATGACTCAAACGACCCTCCCACCTGCCCCGCTTGCCGCTGGTGCGCTAAGTATCCTGAGGGATTATGGGTACCCGGCTTCCGGGTGGTGGGTATAGGGAGACAACTCTTGGTCCCCTCGGGGTTCCCCGAGTGCCTCCCGGGTTGTGTTTTAACACAACTGGCTCTTAGGCTAGAATGAGTAAGTAGTAGACACTTCCCCACCCGCTTGCACAAACAGCGCATCTTGTTTCTGTGCAAGGTAAATGTAGAACATGTACCGATGGGGTATTTATATCTGAAATCCTGCGTGCGGCAGAACCTGTTTTTTCAGCATATGAGAGATCATGTGTCAATAACCCATTACTTCCTCATAAGCTCCAGCATGAGATAAAAAAATTTGCCCATGATAGTTCAAGGGTGGTGCCAGAACAGCCTGGCGCCCATGTTTCTGGCACCACCCTTGAACTATCAAAGTCTGTCACCGGACCTGTAATCTAGCCTTCATGGGACAGTTCACGTATCTGAAAAAATTAATCATCCTCAGGATCTCATGGGTTAAGGACCATGATTTTGGTAGATGTAGCTACCTGAATGATAGTCTTTAAATGACTTTTTGCCTTTCAAGACCTCTGGTGAGAGAACTTGTTTATCAAGACACTTGCTCCTTGCACACAGTTGGTCGCTGAAAACAGGTTCCACTGTGCAAACATTTTTCAACAGTTTGATGCAAGTTTTTTTCAACATTTTGGCTGCTGAAAGTGATTCATAGAGCCAATACTTCCTGATAATGATCTTCTGATCTCGCGTTAACTCTTTGGCTGTCGGGAGTGGTTTTTGTTGTGATTATTCCTTCAGGGATCATCGTGACAACAACCGCTCCTGACAGGGAAAAGGTTCACGTTGCTGACCACACTCACTCATTATCTCCCCTGTTGCGCTCCAAAGTCCACTTGTTTAAGTACTGCGCACTTTTAGTTAATTCACACTTGCGTACAGTATTCAAAGGGGAAGATGTATGATGGCTTAGTGGTAGTGTCTGAGAAGCGTTAAATCTTTCCAAGCTCCAGGCTAATCAGTCACTATCTTTAAACTATAAATCTTGCTCCATTCAGCCCTGACACAGTACATCAGGAGATGGGTTGACCATGATAATTCAAGGGTAGTGCCAGATTAGCTTGGCGCCAAGCTAATCTGGCACTGCCCTTGAATTATCATGGTCAATCCATCTCCTGCAACTGGTGCATAGTCGTTAGATGACACCTCCAAAAATTGTGAAATACAGCCGTCGGGCTCAATGAGTTGAGGTGTTTTTTCAGTTGTTTTTCCAAGAAGTTTGTGAAATTTTCCAGTGATGCTGAACATTTATATTCGAGTAATTTGTGTGCGCATGTTTTGCTTGGAAACTGGTTTTGTCATTCTAGGCTCATGTGTGACAGCAAAAGAGAGTGCAATTACTGAGTACTAGAAAAGAATGAACACCTTTGGGTGTCAGTAGCGGCGTTACTTGCGACGATTCCTGCAGGAATCATTGATTAAAACCACTACCGACACGCAAAGGGTTAACCTTTTTTCTGATACCATTTTAGCAGCATGGTCCATAACAGTCTAAAGTTAAGCCCAATTAACCCCATAGCCACTGTATCAGTTGCGGGTGATGGATCGACCATGATAACTCAAGGGTAGTGCCAGATTATGGCGCCATCAGGCGTCAAGCTAATCTGGCACTACCCTTGAATTATCATGGTCGACCCACCTCCAGCGTCAGGGCTAAATGGGACAACTTGCAGGAGTCTGTTTTTATAAAGTGATCTTTGTGCGTACAGTATCTTGTATTCAAGTTTTTGCACAATGCTAGGGCAAGAGCCACGACATTCAACCGTGTGAAACTTTGGTCTAGGGGTGGGAGAGTCAGTCCATATGCTTTTTGTTTTTATTTCACACAGAACTTAGTTTCAAAGAGGGTGTAATAAACTGTGAGTTCTGAGGTTTGTGTTTTGCTTATTGTTTTTTCAGTGTGAATGTTGATGGGAGGGAGGTTGGTGTGGTGTGTGTCACAACTATCAACAAGATGGGATGAACCATAACCCGCAAAGTCTCTTCTCTATAAGAGCCATAACTCGGTTGCTTTTATATGCGAGCTGTACTCGCTGTCAAGGGTCTCTACCTGTTGTCTTTGACTCGATTCTGATTTTGAAGTGTATTTGAAAAAGCCTTGCAAATTTGTCAATGCATCAGTGAGCTCATTAGGCGTCGACTTTTTCGATATGCATTGCCCACTTACAGTAATAGACTAGTGTTGCAGCCAACACGCGTTTCAACAGGTATTTCCCAACTGTCCATTTGAAGGCAGGGTGTCGAGAGTACACTGGTTAAAAGTACAGAAGGAGCCAGATACCCATAAATTTTTTTACGTAATAAAATGTTCCTTTTTTGACGTATTGGTTTGTAAACGTCATGTAATGTTCTAAACATGCAATGTTGAAGAAATTTTGTACAGTGCAGGATTTTGCGTGGTGTGCGTGTAGAGAGAGGGGGGGGGTGGGGGAGCAAATGGCTGCATGACAACAAAAAAAAAGGGTATGATTTTGTCTTTTTTTCTGCACCTGCACAGATGTAACAAAGCAAACAAAATCCTGCTCAACACCTGTCTCAGACAGACAAACCGTTGCCGTCCATGTACCTTCAACATGTCATTCCTCTTTGTCTTTGATCTGTTTTTGGATGAAATCAAGCAGCATAGAATGGCCACATTTGTCGCCATGTTGCATATTTTTTTATTACATCACATTGCCTAAGGCAATGAAGTAGTGTCACGAATTTCTATGCAACCTTCCCATAATGCTGGCCTGATTTTTGTTCTTTGAAGTTTGCATACTTTTTTTTTTTTTAACGTCACTACGGAACCTTCAAGCTAGGGTGATAGAACGTTACGCGTCGAAGTGCAGCAAAGGTGTTGCACACTTGGAGAGAGAGAGAGAGCAATAGTCACATCTATTGTCTTGCATCGATGTCTGTGTAATGACGAAGATTCTACTTTTACGTCACCGTCACTGACTTTCTCCAGAAGTCGAGGTTTTTTACTTTTTAAAACAATTCTTCATAGAATTAATTTTTACTGAAAAAGTTCAAAAGATACAAAGCTACCTAACGAACTCATCCAATGTTTTTCTCCAATCTGGCTACATCCAAAACCGCAAGTGAATAATATAATGAAAATAGCGGACTCTAATGCCGGTCAACCGACTTCCTATAAGCGGTCATTCAACTCTTCAATGAGACATTCAATTTCTGGATGGGCTTCTATGCACCCACTGAATGAAGCACCGTTCCTAATTTCAAGTTTGTACATACGCAAACTTCACAGATTGTGTTGTTTACATACATACGCACACACATGCACCCACTGAATGAAGCACCGTTCCTAATTTCAACTTTGTACATACGCAAACTTCATAGATTGTGTTGTTTACATACATACGCACACACACACAGACTTTTGCGCCAAAAGTACGTTCAACAGCGAGGTTTGCATAACTAGATGTGACGTAATTTTTATCTTGTTACTTCACTGTCAAGAGTTTTAGTCTAGCCTGCCTATGATGTGTGTGTGTGTGTGTGTGTGTGTGTGTGTGTAGCAGTACATACTGGTCAGATTGTATTATCAACTTGAATACAAAGCAGACATGCCTTTTCAAAGCAGACATACACACAAAGCTATAATAATAACAATAGATCATACAGTTATAAAGTGCATTATCCCTACAGTCAGGCTCAAAGCGCTGTTACACATACCATGGAATTTCTAAGCACACACTCGCACACAAACTCAGAACTGCTTTGGATCTAAAAGAAAGTTCTAGAAAAAAGGTGAGCTGACATGAACAATTCAGTCATCAAAAGTGATTCTATTTTTAATGTCCCTTCCATTCAAACAAAATAATTAGTATCTTTTAGCACAAAACATAATAGGTTGTAAAATTGGTGAACTGTTCAACTTATTTTGAATATTCTCCCAAAAATTGTCTTCAGGCTAAGGGTGCTTTTCCCAAATTTTGAAAGTGTTACTGAACGACTATGTACCAGATTGACCACGATAATTCAAGGGTAGTGCCAGATTAGCTTGGCACCTGAAGGTGACAAGCTAATTTGGCACTACCCTTGAATTATCATGGTCAATCAATCTCCTCCTGTAGGACTCGTGGCTAAATGTGTTAACTTGAGGAAAACAAAAATTTGCTAGCACAAACACTGTTTACACAGTTTATTTGGGTCAACTATGAAAGATCACGATACTTTTTTTGCACAGAAAAGCAGCAGACAGCCCAGTCTACATCAAGAAATCCCTTGCATGCTGTAGCAAATACAAACAAGAAAGGCAAAGCGCTTATGGCTCACATGTTTGACCAATCCACATAATAAGAGCTTTGTGCAGTCATGCTCCTAAACATAAGAAAAAGGTTTGGCTTTTGTACCAATGAAATCTCAAAATGTATGCATTTTTCACACATTTGTCAACCCTTCGTGACCCTTGACCTTTGTGAGGGGGCAACTAAATTAGCATTCATAGAAAGGTGTTACCTTTATGCCAAGTTTGATTGAAAAGTTTGCAAACACTGATAGAAACTACAATTCCATCAAAAAATGACACACTGACCTCATGTGACCCATGACCATTCCGAGGGCTCATCCAAATTAGTATGCATAGGAAGGCCTTATCAACAGGTATCTCTATACCAAGTTTGGTCTTGAAGTTGAAAATAGTATTTGAGAAAAAAAAACAAGAAAAAAAACCAGTTTTTGTCAAAATATGGCTATTTATACCCTTTTCTTGACCCCCATGACCTTGACCTTTGTGAGGGGACCACTAAATTAGTATACACAGAAAGGTCTTATCATCAGCTTGCTACGTGCCAAATCTGACAGAAAAGTTGGCCAAAACTTTGATAAAAACTACAATTCCATCAAAAACTGACATTTTTCACACACTTGCCGACCTCCTGTGACCCTTGAACTTTCAGAGTGGTCATCCAAATTAGTGTGCACAGAAAGGTCTTACAATCAGGCATCTCTGTACCAATTAAACTTTGGGTTCGAAGTTGAAAATAATATTTGAGGAGAAACAATTTATGTCGAAATATGGCTATTTTTTACCCCTTTCTGGACCCCCTGTGACCTTGACCTTTGTGAGAGGTCACTGAAATAGGTATGTTTAAAGAAAGGTTTTACCACAAAGTACCCTTGGGCCAAGATTGAAATCCGAGGCTTGAATAGCCTCTGAGAAAATGCCAACATTAAAGTTTATCACGGATGACAGGCGACGGACACCGGATGGCCCATTACATAGACTCACTTTGCTATCGCACGTAAGAAAATTATAATCACGGTAGTTTTTTAAATCAGCAAACCTGAAAAACTAATTCGCCCTTAAGCCAAGTTTTTGAACTTCTAGGAGCCATCTGATTTTTTTTTTTTTTTTTTTTTTTTTTGGGGGGGGGGGGGGGGGGGGGGGTTGCTGCTGTAATGCATCAGTAGTTCAAGGTTATTGCCTCATCTGCATTGACCATCAGGGGTAGTGTTTTATTTATTATTAGCAAGGTGCCTCACCGACACTACCCTTTATGGTCAATGCAACTCCTGCTGTAGTCAGTCAGGCAGAACGAATCAGCATAAAGACACAGCACAGCCTCACCTCACCTAACACATTCCAGTCATGCTGCATTCGTGAACACAGCATAAAGCCATGTATCAAGTACGTCTTAAATGAGTTAACCCATTTAGCCCCGGGACCCTGCAGCAGGAGATGGATTGATCATGATAAATCAAGGGTAGTGCCAGATGAGCTTGGTGCCTTCAGGCGCCAAGCTCATCTGGCACTACCTTTGAACTATCATGATCAATCCTTCTTATACAACAGGCACACAGTCGCTAGACAACGCCTCCAAAAGCTTTGAAATGCGGTCGTGGGGTTGAGATCTTATACACAGCCAGTCACCAAACTTTCATTCTATGTTTTGTGTTTTCAGATTTGGAAACATGATTATCAGTGAAAATATCAACACATTTTTAGCATCACAAGTAAAGAATGTAGGTGAAATCCTGATATATACATACAAATTCAACAGTTCACAACCCAAAGTAATAACAGATCTACAGCAGAACCTGCTCTGAGTGACCCACCTTTATGTCAGATCACCTGTCATTAAGCCCCTTGTACATGCAGACATCGGTACTGCACGCAGTACCGATGCCTCCATGTACAAGGGGGTTAAAGATCATTTAGGAGGCTGTAGCTAAATGATGGTACATGTATTTAATGACAAATAAGACTTTTTGCCCTTGAAAACATCACTCTGACAGAGACCGCTTTTGGGCTCACGTACAGAGCAAAATTGAGTCTATGTTCTGGGCCAGTGCTCATCCGTCCATCATCCGTTGTAAACTTTAACGTTGGCATTTTCTCAGGACTATTCAAGCAACAGTCTGCAAACTTGGCCCAAGGATACTTTGTGGCAAGACCTTTCTAAACAAACCGATTTGAGTGACCTCACTTACAGGTCAAGGTCACAAGGGATCAGGCAATAGGTCAAAATTGCCATATTTTGACATAATTGATTTTGTTCTCAAATACTATTTAAAACTTCAAACACAAACTTCATACAAAGACACCTGATGGTAAAACCTTTCAATGCATACTAATTTGGTCAACCCATCGGAAAGGTCAAGGGTAAAAAGAGATCAGGAAATAGGTCAAAATTAGCCATATTTTGACCAAACAAAATGTTTATTTTTTCATTTACAACTTCCATCCCAAACCTGGTACAGAGATACCTAATGGTAAGACCTTTCTTTGCATGCTAACTTTGGTGACGTCTTGGAAAGGTCAAAGGTCACAAGAGATCAGCAAATGATGTGAAAAAAATGTATATTTGTTGTAGCACTTGTTTTTATCAGTATTTTTGTAAAACTTTTCAACCAAATTTGGCAGAAAGGTAGCTGATGATAAGACCTTTCTATGCATACTAGTTTGGTTCACTACCGTTACTCAAAAAGGTCAAGGGTCATAGAAGGTTCACAAAAGTAAAAAATGCATACATTTTGAGAAAACATGCATTTTGCAGATACAAATGCCAACCCTTTCCTTATGTTAGAACACTTGAACACTTGGTTTTTTCAATAACCTGTTGGTAGGTCAAGGTCACAAAGGTAATTAATTATATGGACCGGTCATGCACATGAGCCTTGAGGGCTTTGCCATTCATGTTTTTCTAGCACAAAAAGTGGTTGCTCAAAACAGGTTCTGCTATATCATACAACATATGGTGTACATTGTACACAATTAGCTAATACTACATACACTGTACACAATGTTCATTTCAGTCACCATCTTCAAACACATAAAACACCATAGGCACATCTGTCATATATAGGTACAATATACTCCTTTCCTGACACACAAAAATACCAACCATCTGGCTGTCGGTAGCATTTTTTGTCATGGTGATACCTCCAGATAATACTTGACAAAAGAAAAAACACTACCAAAAGGTAATATACTCATAATATTATCTAGACTATGACATATGGAAACAAAAAACACAAAGCAGCATAAAATGTAAGCAACAACTTGTATTCTAATGACGTGATTTGCCACAATTGTTAGTGATTTGCAAAATGTCCTTTTTGTCTTGAAATTTCTTCATTAATGGATAAGCCTTTTTCACCCAAATAATCTCCCAAAGTCTGTCTATGAATTTATGGCACACATACTAGAAGCAGTCACTCTGGAAAGAGTAACAAATTCACCATTTGGCTGTCGGTAGCGCTTTTTGTCACGATGATTCCTAGGAATCATTGTGACAAAAAGCGCTACCGACAGCTAAAGGGTTTGTGACAGAAAAAAGTACTGTAATCCGCACTGTGGACGTCAGCACACACACACACATTCAAATTTGTACAAACTTGAAGACACTACTTCCACTCTGTGTACTAAGGGACAGAAGATTGCGCGAGGCTTTTCAGCTTTTGGTGACACAACCCCAGTGTGCAAAATTCCACGGGGCCGACATCAGCTGCAGTCAGTGACCCATGGCTGTGCAGGGGCTGACCGAGGTAGACTTGGGCCCGATAACCTACTGTGCACGGAGACATGATCGGTATCAGCTGAAGAACCACTGATTGTTCTTTCATTTGAGCTCTTGAGAATCAAACTAAATGCAGATGACTTGTTGACTTTCTACAGCTGGATTCCATCAGAACACAACCTCAGATTTTATCTTAGGTGTCGTGCGTTCAGCTTCAGAGGCAGCACTATGATCAGCATCTGCTGAGGTCTCAGATTCAGCGCTCCCATCAGCACCGTTGACATGGTTGTTGGGGGTCACGGCTGAAGCGTCCTTGGTACCATTGGTCTTGGGAGCCTGATGCATGTCCATGGCAGTTTGTGTGGTTCTGAGGTCCTCCGGGGATTGTACCAGGGCACCTTCCTCCTATTGAAGCACAAAGACCACATTAAAAATATATTTTTAAAACAGGTCTCATCCATCTTCTACATAAACAGTCCAATCAAGTGTTCAGCAAAGAAACGTAACAAATAAAATAAATAAATCAGTGCATTAAATAGGCGCTTTATCTCAATTAAAAATAGGCTCAAAGTGCCGCCGCAAACTGAACCCAAAAAGCATGCTCACATGAATTACGCGCATTCACTCACATGCTGTACATAAACACAGAACATTCACGTGGTGCTAAGGGCAAGCTCAAGCGAGCTACTGAAGTTTGGGAAATTCAAATCATTTATATTTGATGAAGTGGGCTGAAATTGATACCAAAGTCATAATACAGCATAAACTGTTCTAAGCAACCACCTTTTACGCGAAAAAAAGAGTCATGTTAAAAGATAGGTTCTCTCACAAGAGAATTCTTGGAATTCAAAAAGTGTCGCCTGCCCTTAACCCTTTTAGCCCCAAGGTCCCATTCCTCAAATTTGGGAGGTGCTGCCTAACAACTATGTACCAGTTCCAGGAGGTGGATTGACCATGATAATTAAAGAGTAGTGCCAGATTAGCTTGGCGCCTGAAGGCGCCAAGCTAATCTGGCACTACCCTTGAATTAACATGGTCAATCAATCTCCTGCGGTAGGGACTCGGGGCTAAATGGGTTAAGCAACCACCTTTTACGCGAAAAAAGAGTTGTGTTAAAAGACAGGGGCTGTCGCAAAAGAATTCCTGGAATTCAAAAAGTGTCGCCCGCCCTTAATAAAGACTATCATTTAGATGGCTGCATGAGATTACTAAAGATCATTTACGTGGCTGTAGCAACCCAAATGGTTGTCTTTAACAGCAGGTGATCTCCTATACGGGTGTTCATTCAACTCGGGTTCTCTTTGTGATAAGCATATGGTGCTTCAACCCATTTAGCCTTGATACATTACAACTAGTCAAGGACCGACCATGCTAGCTCAATAGTGGCATCACTATTAAACCGCCGCCTTAATTCGTTACATGCTGGTGATGAAATCATCCATTTCTGTAGATGTCCTTTGTGGCCTACATCACAGTTCTGGAGACAGATCCACCACGATAGTTCAAGAGTGGTGTAAGAATAGCTTGGCGCAAGCTATTCTAACACCACCCCTGAATTATCATTGTCCGTCCACATCCTGTCGTAGCACGTCAGGGATTAAATCATCCATGTTTGCAGATGTCATTTGTGGTCTACACAGTTCTGGAGACCGATCGACCATGATAGTTCGAGAGTGGTGTCAGAATAGCTTGGCGCCTACAGGCGCCAAGCTATTCCGACACCACCCTTGAACTATTATTGTCCATCCACATCCTGCCGTAGCACATCAGGGCCTTATGGGTTATGTGGGTTATGCTAAAGGTGAGCCTAGAAATAGTGTAAGAAGTGGGCCAGTACTGGCAGCTTACATCATTTTGAGCAAAGTGAGTCTTGAGATGCTGTATCATGTTGTCCCTGTGGGATAAGGACTGGTTACACAGCGGACACACCAGGGGCGCCGCAGGGGTTAGGCCAGTGTGGGACTTCATGTGAGCTCTCATGTTCTCCTCACCTGCAGAGAAAAATAGAAAATATGTATAAATCTCACACCAAACACTGTCTGCAACAAGATAGGAGAGAAGTCAGATATGACAAGGGTTTGTCAGCGATCCCACACTTTTTTCTCAGCAAATTACTTTGCCTCTAACAAATCTTCAGATATACAGCAGAACCTGTCTTGAGTGACCACTCTTATCTAGAGGTCACCTGTCATTAAAGACCAGCATTTAGATGGCTGTTTTAAATAAAATGTGACACTTCAAGTGTTCTTGATAGTGCACTTCTTTTTTTGTTGTTGCAAAAATAGCGGTTGCTGAAAAAGTCTGCTGTATCTCATTTCTCTGAAACGGCACTTGCAATGTATCGTATGAAGTCTGTTCCAGTCTAAACTTTCAATGTCATTGCTTGCTTACTGCCTTCAGAATAAAAGATGAGCACAGACAGGAGAAGATGGGACATATCAAGACACCAAGAGAAATGGGCAGTACCAAGGAACGTGGATACAAATTGGTCTCAGGAAGAGGCATATATCCTCATGAGCCCCCGCATTCGCGGGGGCTCATGAGGATCTATGCCTCTTGCAGCTGCGTGCGCAACAGGAAGACTCCTGGGAAAAAGGAAGTACAGTTACACCCAGGGAAACTCACGTGAGAATCGTTTTTGGCAGACAGGGCACTGATAAGGCTTGTCCCCAGCATGAGAGCGCAGATGTAATGTCAGGTTTTTCATCTGACTGAACGTCTTGCTGCACATTGGACATGACAGCTTGCTCGAGCCTGCAAATCAAAGAACAAACATGATGTCTAAAATTTTCTTTGGTTAAATGTAACATACGTACGTGATATCAGTGTGTGCGAGTCTGAACCCAACAGTTTATGGGTTAACCCATTCAGCCCCAAGTCCCTATAGCAGGAGATGGCTTGACCATGATAATTGAAGGGTAGTGCCAGATTAGCTTGGCGCCTGAAGGCACCAAGCTAATCTGGCATTACCCTTGAATTATCACAGTCAAGCCATCTCCTGCAACTGGTACATAGTTGTTAGGCAACACCTCCAGGGCTAAAAGGGTTAACACCAACTGAAGGGGCTGCAGAGAGAGAGAGAGAGGGGGGGGGGGGGGGGCCTCAAAAGGCAAAATGTATCCCAAGGATGACAAACACCTGTGCATCTCACTTGCACCGAGCACAACTACATGCTGGATTAGGATGAAGTCTAAAACTTCAGTAGCATTCACCTCCTAGTCAAGAAGCACCCTGCTTTTCAGCTCTGTTTCTAGTTTTCTTTGGTGTCCAGGCTTCATCAACCTACCTGCTTTGTGAGTTTTCATGTGGGCCTGCAAGCCATCGAATGAGGCAAACTGCTGCTTGCACTGCGAACACTTGTGCCCTCGGCTGCTATTGCTGTCGTGACTGTGGTTGGCGTCACTAGTGATGCCTGTGTGAGCAGTGAGGAAGTGCTGCTGCATGAGAATCACAGTGGTGAAAGTCTGCATACACAGTGTGCACTTGATGCTGGGCTCGCGTCGCTCATGCGTCTTGCGGTGATTGGCCAGGGCGGTAGCGGTCGAGAATACCTTGTTACATTCACGACATCTGTACCGTGCACTGACACAAACAAGACAGAAAAGGAGAAGTAAGAAAATAATGCAAATGCTTCCACTGGTTTCAAAAAGTCAAAATGCATATATGCATGAAAACTCACTGAACCCTTTGGCTGTTGGTAGCATCTTTTGTCACGATGATTCCTGCAGGAATCATCAAAAATCATCAAAAATCATCAAAAATCATCAGGAATCATCATTGTTAACCAAAAGGTTAACAATGGCGTTGACACAATGGTACAAAACATGAGGTAACATCACAATTATTATTTCAATGAGGTACAAAGAGAATACATTTGTGTCCATAGCTTTGGGCCATATGCAAAGAAAGATCGTAGCAAATGTCAGCCCAAGGACCTTTTGCTCACAAATAAAATAGCTAAGTACTTAACAATGTGCATAACCCTCTTAACCCCACAGCCGCATTTCCAAACTTTTGGAGGCGTTGTCTAATGACTATGTACCAGTTGTAGGAGATGGGCTGATCATGACAATTCAAGGGTAGTGCCAGATGAGCTTGGCGCGTGAAGGCGCCAAGCTCATCTGGTACTACCCTTGAATTATCATGATCAATCCATCTCCTGCTGCAGGGCTCCAGGGCTAAATGGGTTAAACTGTAGCCTACCTGCGAGAGGAGTCAAGGGATGATGGGGCGGGCGAGTGGTTGTAGATCAGCACATGGTTGTCCAGCTCAGCGCTGAAGAAGAAGCGTTGGCTGCACTGCCCACAGGTATGGTGTCTCCCAGCCATGCCATGCTCCAAAGCATGAGCCTGAATCGCTGACGCTGTGCCAAACACCTGCCTACACACACCACACCGGATCTCCCGCTCATGTTTGAAGGTGTGCTCTATCAGGTGACACTGGAGCTTGGCTGGGGAGTCAAAAACGAGAGTGCACAGCTTGCACTCGTGAGTCACGCCCTCCTGCAGCATGTGGTTCGCAACGTGAAGCTGGATTTCATACTCAGAGCTGAACACTTCTTGGCACTTGATGCAAGTGAATGTCTGAGCTGAACCGGATGACGCTGAGATCCCCATGGACAAAGTACCGAGTGAAGTCCCATCAGTCAGAGAACTTATAGAGGAAGCAGAGGAGAGGGCACTCATCAAACTAGCCCTCTTGTCCAGGCATCCGCCCGTACTGTAAGCAGTTCCAGTGGCTGTATGCACCAGGGAGCTGGTGGTGGAAAGTGCACTCAATGAACTGCCTGCAGACAGAGCGCTGATGGAGCTAGCCACAGACAAAGCACTAGCCATAGATAAAGCACTGGCCGCAGACAAAGCGCTGGAAGCAGACAGTGAAGAAGCTGAGGAGGGCATGTGCGTAGCAGCATGAGCCTCTAGCTGCGCCCGCGATGCAAACTTCTCACTGCACTGGGGGCATGTGTAGAGCGGAGACTCGCCATGGTAGCAGGGCTTGCACACATAATAAGTGCGTCCACTAGCGTTGAGTTTAGACACCAGGTTCTCTTTGGAGTCAAAGGTCTTGAGGCAGACACAGCAGGTGTAGAAAGAGGGCCGCAGCTGAAAGTGGTGCTTGCCGTGCATCTGAAGTTCAACCACTGATGCCAAAGTTTGTCTGCACACGATGCACTGCAGCAATGAACCCTGAAAATTACAAGAAGCATTCAAGACCCAAAAAAATGTAATGTGGGATATATATGTATGTATATATATGGCAACTTTTTGCTTACCGTTTGAAATTATCTCAAATGATTGCTATATAATGAGAAAGAGATGCAGAAACAGTGCTTCACGAGGGGCTTTGTTCAATTTCTGGTGTCAAAATTCAAGCAATAAATTTAAACCGTCAAACCTGTAACGGCGAACATCCAAAGTTCATTTAAAAAGTGATCACTGTATACAGGTAGTCTCTTTACGCAGGGTCATCCATGCAGCAGAAAGAAGACCTAGAGACCAAAAATGTAACCCCACAGCCACATTTCCCAATATTGGAAGTGTCACCTATGTACCAGTTGCAGGAGATGGATCAAGCATGCTAATTCAAGGGTAGTGCCAGATTAGCTTGGCGCTGACAGGCACCAAGCTAATCTGTCACAACCCTTGAATTAGCATGCTTGATCCATCTCCTGCTGTAGTGTGTCATTACTAAATAGGTTAAATTGACCTACCTGATGGCCGTGCTCCTGTGCGTGAGAATAAAACTGCTCCTCTGTCTTGAGTGCCATCTTGCACACGAAACACACATTGCCTTGTTGGATCTTGCAGTGCTGCAGTTTGTGCTCGGCCAAGGTGGCGCTAGAGGGGAACGTCTCGTCACAGATGTTGCACTTGAGACTGGTGGAGTTGGCGTGGATTTTCATGTGCTTGTCGCACTCTGTCTGGTTGCGGAATGTCTGGCTGCAGAACGCGCACGACATGGTGATGCCACTGGATGAGGTGTCTGCTAAAATAAGAAATGTCCAACTTGTTTTATTCCTTTGCAAAGAAACATTTACATTGGTCTCAGGGAATAAAGAGAAACAGGAACAACTGACCTTAACAGAAGTACATGTATGTAAATAATGACAATAGCAAAGTGAACAAACAAATGAGGTCAAAGCAGAGAAGACTAGAACTAGTTCTCTACAAAATGGGCTCTCAAGGAGGTGCTATCTATGAGGTATTCTATTTCTGTAAAATTGGGACGTCTGCATTAGTCAAAGGTGTACTTTTGTGTAGGACCTTATGCATGGGTGACAATGACAGTGTGAAAACTGAAATGACTTTAAACGGTCTACTTACTAACAATTATGCACCACAATCCACAGCCAGCAAGAGACATAAATTCTCATGAGCCCCTGCGGATGCAGGGGCTCATGAGAATTTATGCCTCTTGCAGCGGAACATGCTGGCTGAAAGGGCTGTTCCGTCTCAACCAAAACACTTAAATTCAGCTTTCTGGGATATTGAAAAAAGCGGAATCAGTCTCCAAAACTGAAGACTGTCGCCCATGCTTATGATTTTGGGCTGAAAAGCCTATACACACACACACACACACGCATACCTGTCAAAACAGACACCAATGTCTGGTTCCGCTGCAGGAACTTGTCGTGCGGCGACTGAGAGTTCACCACACTCGGACTGACGCTGCTGCTTCGCCCCTTCCCTACTGGGCTGAGGGAGTTGCTCGCCCCTAAACCAACCGAGCTCGCCCCTACACCAACCGAGTTGGTCATCCCTCCGAGACCGACAGCCTTCAGCCCGTGCTCCTGAGCTTTGTGAATGGCCAGCAAGGCTTGCTGTGTAAAACGACTGTCACATATGTTGCAGACGTGGACAGCCTCGCTGTTTTTCCACACAGCAGAAGAGACGGCGACGGACAAGGGGGAGGGTGGGGGTTGGGGCCCAGCAGGGCTGAGGGACTTGTGGGTATCACTGCTGTGGGAGGAGGGGCGGGGAGAGATCATGGATATAAGCTGATGTGGTATTGTAAGGGATGAGTCCGCCTCTTCCTTGATACTGGAGTTGGACAAGAAAAAAATTAATTTTTTTTTTTTTTTAAAAAGAGCTTTTATGCAATTTGTTTTGACTTAAGCCACATTTCCCAAATTTTTTAGGTGTTGCCTAACGAATATGTACCAGTTGCAGATGGATTGACCATGATAATTCAAGGGTATCGCCAGATAGCTTGGCGCCTGAAGGTGCCAAGCTAATCTGGTGCTACCCTTGAATTATCATGGTTGATCCATCTCTTGCTGAGGGTGTCGGGGCTAAATGGGTCAATGAAGAAATCCAGTCATATGACATGTCTTAAAACACCACGTGCAAACATGTTTAAGTACCTGTGTCCAAGTACTTGCTAAATTTAGAAAAGCCAAATCTTGATCACAATCATGAAGCTGCAGACCAATGTCAACATGTTTGAAAACTGAAGACAACTGTTGAAGTATGTACTTGATTGTGATCCTGGAACTAAAAAAAGCTGTAAACTAAAAAAATTACAGACCACCACAAAAATTGAGGAAAAAGACAACACAAACACCTATCCTACTTCACCCCATTGACCCCCCCCCCCCCACCCCACCCCACCCCCAAAAAGAACAACAACAAAAAGTCAAAAAGTTTGAAGAGTAAGAAGAATACACACCTGACGTTGGCAAGAGCAGGAGATGTACTGCTGTTTAGACTGACATTAATCGACTTCACATCAGTGTCTGCGTGTGCAGTCTGCATGTGCTGGTCAAGCAAGTACTCAATGTGGAAGGCCTGCTCACACATGGTACAACGAAAAGGCTTGCTGTGTGTGGTCAGGTGGCACTGCAGTTCCATCTCACTGGTAAAGCTTTCAGCACAGAACAGGCAGCGATAGGGTTTGGCTAGGTGTAGATGATTCACTCTCACGTGCACCTGTTGGTAAACATTATTTTAACTCATTCTACCCCAGACACAACACATGAAGATAAGGATCGACCATGATAGTTCAAGGGTGATGCCAGAATAGCTTGCGCTTGGCGCCTATTCTGGCATCACCCTTGAAGTATCATGGTCGATCTGTGTCCTGCACTACAATGCAGTCTTCAGAGAACGGCGGCAAAATTTAAGGATTTCGGTGTTGGGGTTGAATAAGTTAAAATGCAATTTTTAACCCATTCAGCCCTGACGCACTACAGCAAGAGATGGGTCGACCATGATAATTCAAGGGTACTGCCAGATTAGCTTGGTGCCTGATGGTGCCAAGCTAATCTGGCACTACCCTTGAATTATCATGGTCGATCCATCTCCTGCAAATGGTGCATAGTCATTAGATGACGCCTCCAAAATTTGGGAAATACGCCTGTCAGGCTGAATGAGTTACAACATTAAGTTCAAACTTGCATCAGCCTTTTAGGTGTCAACACTAAAACTGTTCGGTACTTTCAAACCTCAGCAATCATAGAGTCAGCTTCTACAGGGTGTGTAAAGAGTCACTCAAAGAAACTTTAATGTTGAATAATATCAACACAAACGATGGGCACTTTTGGAAAGAGACTGGCTTAGTGTCCAAGGACACAGCTAGCTGGAAAGCTGCACAGCTACCTTATTGTTTTTGCCAGTAAGCTAAACTCCTTGGGCCAACGTCGGCCAATGTTGGCCTGAGTACAGCTGTGCGCTGGCCAACAACGGCCAACACTGGCCTGATGACCTTATACTGACTGGGAGTAACCCAGCGAGAAAAAGGCCACTGGCCACAACGATAGCTGCTGCTGGTCTGCACCCTGTTGTGAGTGGGCCAACTGCAGGCGACGACAGCCCCATGATCTTTTGCAAATGGGAAGGCAGTAAGACTGACCTGCCACTCCATCTCTGAACGGAAGATGTTGGAGCACTGTGTACACTTGAACAACTTGCACTCATTGCTGTGTTTGATGGCAAAGTGCACCTGGATGTTCACCTTCGAGTCAAAGATCTCCTTGCACAACGCACATCTGGTGAACAATGAAAACACTTGAAAATCAACATCTCCAGGGCTTCCTGACTGCTGGTCACAATGACAGTACAAGGAATGTTAACCCATTACATCCTGAGGCTCATTTTTTTAAAATGATGATTGTTTTTAGTAAGGCTACATTACAGATTAGGAGACAGATAACCATTTTAGTTCAAGGGTGGTGCCAGAATAGCTAGGTGCCTATGGAGCCAAGCTATCCTGGCACCACCCTTGAACTATCATAGTCAAATTTATTTCAAGCAGTAGGTGTATCAGGATGAAAAGGGTTAAAACATCATAGTAATTACAAGGGTGGCACTGCCCGTCACCTATTTGCTTCACCATCATGCACACCATGGGTATAACGAGACAGGGCTAATGCCGCTGGCGGCCATCTCAAAACATGTTTTTGTACACACAGGTGCACTGAAAAAGCATATGCCAATGTCAAAAGTCTAATTACCCCCCCCCCCCCCACCACCACCACCACCACCACGCCCCCCCCCCCCCACCCCCACCCCCCCCCCCAAAAAAAAAAAAAAAAAAAAAAAAAAACTGTTTTTCAAAACCTCTAATTACACGCAAATACCCAAGCTGTTTTTGCTTAACCATTTTAGCCTGAAGGTCCCATTTCTCAAATTTTGGAGGTGTTGCCTAACAACTATGTACCAGGCGCCAAGCTCATCTGGCACTACCCTTGAATTACCATGATCAATCCATCTCCTGCTGCAGGACTAATCAGTTCATGACCAGCTTGACACCTTGGCATTTCTCTAAACTGGGCATCCTGATGACATGTAGTAAACATCTTGTACAACTGGTCAACCGATCAGTCCTACTCCTAGCACACTAAACTGATACAGACTGACCATGATAGTTCAAAGGTAGAACCACCACTAAATTACACTGTATTATGGTAGAACTGAAATACATACCGGAAGTCCCCAGACAACAACTCTTATTTTTGGGAATATTTTACCCGTTTACCCTAGAGTCCCTAAAGCAGGAAATGGATTGACCATGACAATTCAATGGTAGTGCCAGACTAGCTTGGCGCCTGTAGGCACCAAGCTAATCTTGCACTACCCTTGAATTATCACAGTCAATCCATCTCCTGCAACTGGTACATAGTCATTAGGCAACACTTCCAAAATTTGAGAAATGGGACCTTGGAGCTAAAAAGGTTAAAACTAAGTAACACCAACAGACTGTGTCTCACTCTCACCTGTACAGGTGGTGTGCGTGGATGTCCATGAGGTGTTTCTGCAGCTCATCGGGCTTGGAGAAAAGCTTCATGCATGAGGTGCAGCCATACTCCGTGGCCAGACACAGGTAGTGCAGCGACAGGTGAGCCTCCAACTGCTCCTGGCTACCCAGCTGCTGTCCGCATTTTTTACAGGTGAATTTGGCCAGAGCAGCCTCCAGATGGAGCTTCATGTGAGCCTGAAAGTTGACCAGCTCGTGAAAGGTCGCGTTGCACTGGTCACAGGTAATGCTTTCTGGGGCAGTAGATGAAGCACGTGCGGGGTTGGGGCTGGGTGTGGACGAGTCCGGAATGGCCGATGTGGCAGTTGAAGAGGTGGTGGCTGAAGCACGTGTGGAGGTCGAGGACTTGCTTTTGCTTGAGGACGAAGAAGCTTTGTTCTCTTTGTTGCCTTTGCTGGACTTTCTCCCCCGCACTTTGGAGCTCTTCTTCTCCACTGAGGCGCCATGTACACACACCATGTGATCCTCTAATTGCCGGGCGTCGGCGAAAGTCTGTGAGCATCGATTGCAGAAGGCAGACTCAATGCCTTGGCACAGACTTGTCCTTCTGCTGTCGGTACCGCTGGTGGGTTCATCTGGGTAGCTGTGTGAAAGAGACTTGTGCTTGGAGAGAGCTTCAATACTGGGGAACTGGTTGTTACAGAGGCTGCATGGGTACTTGATGCCAATGCCTGGGTGGTTGCGGTGTACCACGTTCATGTGATCGTGCAGGCTGTACAAGTTGGGGTAGGGGGCGTTGCAGTAGTTACAGGTATAGATCTCCGTGGACTTGACAGAGTGCACACTCTGCATGTGCAGCTCCAGCACCTCCAAGGTGTCAAAACTGTCCAGCATGCAGTACGGACACACCAAAGCTTGTGACTTGGACAAGCCAGATCCGCTCGATGGAGACAGGTCTGTCTCCATCGAGTGGGTCTGGCTTGTCCAAGTCGATGGTGACACCGACAGTGCCGAAGACGCTGACCCCTTTGGCGTGTGCGACCTTGAACTATCCTTCTTTGGTGGAGACGGTCTGACCAGCTCTTTCCCCTCACCACTGGTCATGGCCTCAAGGTCTGCAGCGAGTCCGGCGGTGGTGTGTGTCATGAGGTGGTGACAGAGGGACAGGGTGTCAGGGAAGGAGAGGGGACACATTGGGCATTTGAGCATCATGGAGATGTCCATGTCCATAGGGTGTCCGCTGTAGTGAGCGCAGTCCATGTGGGTATCCAGAGCCTCCTGACTGCTGAATGCTTCACTGCAGATGTCACAGGACAGTTTCTCCACCTGTAAACAAAAATCAAAAAAATGCATGTTTGTTTATGAAGCTGACTCTACATTATGAAACGTTAAAAAAACGTTAAACGTTTTTAAAAGGCTTAACGTCTTGTGTCCCCCACGAAGGTGATTTCAAAGACGGGGCATCGAAAAGAGGTCTGAACAAATTTTGACCTCAGCTGGGTTCGAACCCACGACCTTTCGGACGAGCGTCATACGCTCTACCACCGAGCCATCCAGCTCCCCCATTCTGAAATGGCAACCAAGCAAAGATGACCATGCCAGAAAAGAACGACTAAAAACAATAATGCGCAGAAATGTTTACTGATGCTGAATTTAAATATTTCTGTTTAAATTCACTTTGGTACAAGTGTAAACTAAACATGTTGTTGCATTTTTCCAAATGTGGGAAATTGTGCTAGTATCATAGCACCACTACTTTGTTTCCAACAAAATGAACAGTTTTGACAGCAAACTTGTGTAGAATGCAAAGGCAACAGTGGATGAGGAAATGTTAAAACATTCACCAATAAAGCATTGTGGGAGTTCAATCAGCAGTGTCAGTTCAAGATATTCCAGATTAGCATGCCATCTTTAACCCTTATCTACTGAGAAAAGTGAACACATAGATACTAATGAGCCCCAGTAGTTGCAGGGGTTCATGAGGATCTATGCCCCATGCTGACACCACTTTGCATCTATGTTCCTTGGACAGCTGGGGCTCCCATGCTCTTGAATTAACAAAGATTTCAGAAACATAATCTGTGTGCACTAGCAGTGAAGGGGTTAAACACAACATATCCCACGGCTGGAACACAGTTCTTATAGACGTCTTCTCAAAGGTGCATAAGTCATTACTAGGTATGAAATGAGTTAATAGACTCAACACATGCTGCAGAGGATACACGGCTTTATGCTTGCAGCACATATAGAGCAAGCTAAATTACTACCTTGATGGCAGCAGCGTGTACAGCCATGTGTTCTTGAAGAAGATGAATTGCTGTGAAACTCTGCCCACAGTGTAGACAAGGCAGTTCCCTCCCCTGTGATGTGCCAGCTGTCACTGCCTCACCACTGTTTCTTTCCTGGTGAGTGGCGAGGTGGGCGGTGAGGGCAGCTGCCGAATTGTAGCCAGTCTGACAGACAGGACACTGGTACAACTTGTTGCTCTCATGTGCCTGTAGATGTACCTTCAGCTGCTCATTTCTGCACATGCAACAGACACAAAATTATGACGTATTCTATGGCAAGATATAAGGGAAGATTTATACTCACCCAGCACACCTGGGACAAACGTCGGCCTTTGTCTGCTCGTGCACAGCTGTGTGCCGGTCAGTTATGGCTAACATTGGCCAGAGGACCTTGTACTCACTAGTGCAGTTTGACAACACAGAACTTAATTAACTCTTTGGATGTCTGTAGCGATTTTGGTCGAGGGGATTCCTGCAGGAATCCCCTCGACCAAAATCGCTACAGACATCCAAAGGGTTAACATTCCTGCAAGTCAAATTTTAACACTCTGGCTGTCAATAGTGCTTTTTGTCATGATGATTCTTGTAGGAATCATTTGACAAAAAGCGCTACCAACAACCAAAGGGTTAAACTGCACACCGAAAAAAAGTTACATCTTTCAAGCAGACTTTTTCCAAGACTTGCACCAAGAAGACAGGCACAAAAAGTGTTAGACATAAAATAAAACATCAACTCAAATGAACTTTATTACCCAGAAAAAAATACCCCACAGGGAACCTTTTCAAGATTTCCAAAATCAAACCCCATGAAAGGTTAAAGTGTCATGCATTATAAATTGCCCTGATTATTCCGGAGCAATCATTTCATTCATGCTTCACCGCACAGGGCAAATACAAATCAATACAGAAAGAACCGTAAAGAGCCGTCTCCCTTGTGCATGCGGAAAATCTGTTATTTCCTTTGACGGACATTGCCGTGCAATCTCTTCCGCCCCACCTCTTGCGGAAAGTGATGTGAGAATATGATCCCCATAAAGTGATGAATAGAAAGTTGATTTCTCACTGTGGGCCACACGCATGTTGAGTTCAACAGCAAGACCAGGTTTAAATGCATGAAAGCAGACTGAAACTGTCGGCCTGGTCTAAGACAAAAGTCTTAGCCTACTGTCATGACAGTAGACTAAGACTGCTGGCTTAGACCTGGCCAAAAGTTTCAGTCCACCCTCATGAATTTGAAGACCCAAGTGTGTAAATGACACTGGCCTAGATGCACGAGTGAGTTTTTCAAATGAGCTGACAGTGGAGATATAAATCATTCATCTTTTCCCTTCCACTGCAAAAACTGGGGGAGGAGGATTAACCTATCAGTTCAAGGGTAGTGCTTGACTAGTGTGGCGCCTGCCAGCGCCAAACTAGTCAGGCACTACCCTTGAGCTTTCATAGTCACTGCATCATTCAGCACTTGAGAACCGTGCTTAGCAGATGATTTAAAATACAATCCATATGGACCTGAAGTGAAAGCAGCTAACCCACAAGGGACAAGTCACCGCACAGGCTATCAAAACAATTTTTGCCAACATTATGCCCACGAAAGGAGAAACATCAACAAGAAATAGTCCCACAGCCACAACATTTCACGTGGAAGCATGTGGGCAAAAAATAATCCTCCCCCTTTCCTCCAACCCCTTGCTCTGTTGAAAGTTTTTCATGATGCATTTTCCAGCTTCCCAACCCTTGCGGTGTTCTGCAGGCCTTGCATCCATGCCGTGATTTCAAGCACCCCAGGGGAGGGAAGCCATCCAGGCCACGCCGCCCCAGGGGAAATCATCGCGCTCTCAGACTTGGATGCAATTACTGCGGCAGCCAGAAGAAATGACACTAGGGGCCCTGGTGTGCGGAGGAGGGGGGAATGAGGCAGGAGTGGAAAAGTGCTCCGAGTTATGTCAGATCCCAGAGTGCATAAAGCCCTCAGGCTGCAGTTCTCGCGCACACAGACATGCATGAGGAAAATGCTGGTGACATCAGCCCGAGGTCCTTCTACTTATTGAGATACTCGGTCTCTGTTTGCAGTCCCCCACCGGTCTGCAGTTTGCATTCCATAATTTTTACATCCTTCATAAAGTTATAAACTTATGACCTGTCGATTCTTCTCTCTTTCGTTTTTAAAACCAGCTGGGGAAGAAGGACCTGCCATTACAGATAAAGGATAGTGCTTGGTAAGCTCAGTGCTTAGAGTAAACCAACCTTAAAAGTTCAAGATCAGTGCTTGATTAGGTTGGCGCCCTTGCTGCCAAGCTAATCAGGCACTACCCTTGAATTGTAATGGTCCGTCTGATTCCTGTGACTTTACACAGTGCTGAGCACATGAACTTAAAATGTTAGCACCCTGGCTGTGAAATTGAGAGGGTCACAGAGGGAGACAACCTAAGTAAAGCGGAAAAGAGAATAGTGATGAAATGCTTCTTTTATGTCTGATGTGAGGAATCATGCTGAAAAATATGAGAAATGAATGTCAAAGAGTAACGGGGATTAATAGACAGAGAGATGAGTGGACAGATGGGCCCAAAACAATAAGAAAACAAACCGACAGACGGACAGGGAGTAAGGGCGAGGTTAACAGACAATCAACACAGAGGGAGACACTTACATAATTTAATGTTCATGCCAGCAACCCATAATATTAACAAACTGGTAAATTAGCTGGACAGAGGGTATGAGAGGAAGAGAACAAAGAAAAAAACGAGAAGAAAAACACACACACAAACACACACACACAAAGATACACACAGATAATAAACTTAAACGTTTTACATTTACAATGACTGGAACTCACCTTGAGAACGAAGCATCACACAGGTGACAGGCAAACCTGCAGTCACTGACGTGCTGTTTCATGTGCCGATCACAACTGCGTTTGTGACGGAACATGCGCGGACAGCGTTGACACTTGAAGGAAAGCTCATCACCATGAACCTATCATGACAAACAACCAAAGCAATTGTTTTTCCTGATATAAAGACTTGCGTGCTGGTATGTGATTTTGGACCTTGTGGCTTTCCAACCGTAAGGTCCAGAAGCACAGACCGGCATACAAATGTTTTCACAGTTAACCCTTATAGCCCCAAGGTCCCATTTCTCAAATTTTGGAGGTGTTGTCTAACGACTATGTACCAGTTGTACTTGTAGGAGATGGATTGATCATGATAATTCAAGGGTAGTGCCAGATGAGCTTGGCACCTGAAGGCGCCAAGCTCATCTGGCACTACCCTTGAATTATCATGGTCAATCCATCTCCTGCTGCAGGGTCTCATTGTTGGAGGCATCACCTAAAAATTATGTACCACTTGCAGGAGATTGATTGACCGTGATAATTCAAGGTAGTGCCAGAGTAGCTTGGCGCCTGATGGTATCAAGCTAAAATCTGCCACTACCCTTGAATTATCATGGTTGATCCATCTCCTGCTGTAGGGTGTCGCGGCTAAATGGGTTAATACCAGTATAGCAACCCTTCCGCCCGGGAAATTGTTGAAAAGTGGCCTCCCAACAGTGCTGGTCATCTTAACAAAGGGGCATCCAAAATATGACACTCAACAACCAAAAAAACTGACCGGTGCTGGTCAATGACTTCAGGCATTACATTTTCAGGCCATAAGGCTAACTAACAATCACAGAACAACACACACACATTTTACATTTATTTTATCCCTTATAGCCCCAAGGTTCCATTTCTCAAATTTTGGAGGTGTTGCCTAACAGCTTTGTACCAATTGCAGGGGATGGATTGACCATGATAATTCAAGGGTAGTGCCAGACTAGCTTGGCGCCTTCATGCGCCAAGCTAATCTGGCACTACCCTTGAATTATCATGGTCAATCAATCTCCTGCTGTAGGGACTTGGGGCTAAATGGATTATACAGGTAGTCAACTTACCTAACAGGCAGCCACCTAGCAAGGTTTGACTGTACATCGTCAAAACTAAATGCTTCATCAGGCACTCAGAAGCGATGAGAAACAAGCAATGCTGCCCTTTGAAAACTTTCAATGACACAACTCCCTTGCGCATACTAAATTATCTTACTGTCTTATCCCACATTATTCTCAACTCTGAAAAATCAATTTCGGCCATGCGATTTAAATCCACCAGGACTGATAACAAGGGTCTCAAATTCCATCCACAAGCCACAGGGGAATATTTACCAGGTATTGAAAAGTAGGTCAGTAAGAAATAAATGCCAATGACTGTCCTCAGAAGCCTACTGGAACACTCTTTAGCATTACTAAACACAAAGCCTGGCAAACAAAGGGCATCGGGCCGACGTTGGCTGCAGTGACTTTTTGCGCACTGGAATACTTACATAGCAGCGTACACTGGTCAGACTTGAAAGGATGCCAGAGATCCATGAGAAACCAGACCAAATATCAACAGATACCAAAAGAAACTGTAGGAAAACTTCTGAGAGAATCATGGGATGGAACATGTTTGGGTCTTTATGAGCACCGAGGTCCTATTTTTAAAAAAACTAAACTTAACTGAACTATTAAAAAATCAGAAATCCCGAACAATTATAGTTCAAGGGTAATGCTTGGGACAAAGTACAAGTCTGACCACCCTACAGCAGGCGATTGATTGACCATGATAATTCAAGGGTAGTGCCAGACTAGCTTGGCGCCTGAAGGCGCCAAGCTAATCTGGCACTACCCTTGAATTATCATGGTCAATCCACCTCCTGGCAAATATGAAAAATGGCACATGTGCTAATTACTTCATCTGTTGAGAAATAAAGTTTCAATAAAGTTTCCTGCAACTGGTGCGTAGTCGTTAAGTAACACTTCCAAAATTTGGGAAATGCACCTGTGGGGCTAAAAGGGTTAATCGTAGACCTACAAATGTTTATTTTTTTCATCCGTCTGACACAGATGGCACCGCAGCACTCACCCTCTCATGGACGCGGAGATAGGCGAGGCTTTGGAAAGCCTTCTCGCAGAACTGACAGCCAAAAGGGTTGGCCTCGCTGATTCCGATGGTGAACTCCAGCTGATCTTCCGTCAGGTGATAGGGTAAAGGAGAACCCACGCCATCTTCCACGCTGGGAGAGAATGTGGATCGAGAATCGGATTCGCTCCATTCAACTTTGTCCTCAGCTGTCGTCCAAGACAGTCCTGCTTCTGAAAAAAAAAAAAAAAGGGGGGGGGGGGGGGGGGGGGGGGGGCAAGTGAGACGTGTGTGATTACAATGAATTTTCACATTTTTGTTAACCCATATCATACTGAGGGTAAAAGCTTCAAATCTGTACAGTGCCATGTGCAAGCTACATTATACTATAGTACTTACAGATAAGGATTATAGACCAATGGCTTCAGTTCAAGGGTGGTGCCAGAACAGCTTGGTGCCTAGAGGTGCCAAGCTATTCTGGCACTACCCTTGAACTATTTTAGTCAAACTTTTTTCACACACTGGTGCTTTCTGAATGATAAGAATTAATCCCTTCACGGGTAGTGAACACTGTGTTTTTCAAATCATTGTAAATTCAACTCAAAGATCCCAAGCTGTCAAAGGAACATTGATTCAGTCAAAGTGGTTTTGGAAAGAGGCATAGATCCTCATGGGCAGGAGCTGCAGGAGCTCCTGATGATCTATACCTCTTACAGTAAAGTGATGTTCAATTTATCTCAGCTAGCAGTGAATGGGTTAAGGACTGCTCATCGTATGGTAAAATGATGCGCACTAAAACATCTGTATCTGCACACCTTCACACATTTAACCCATCCAGGCCTGACGCACTACAGCATGAGATGGATCGACCATGTCGGTGCCAAGCTAATCTGGCACTACCCTTGAATTATCATGGCCAATCCATCTCCTGCAACTGGTGCATAGTTGTTAGATGACGCCTCCAAAATTTGGGAAATACGGACATGGAGTTGAATGTGTTAAACAAAACTATGTCATCTGCAACGCTTATTGTCAAGATGGATTCCTGCACGAATCACCTCAACAATATGCACTGTCGGCAGGGAAGGGTTATTTATGCTGGAAATGGATCATATATATATAATTCAAGGGTAGTGCCACCCTGGACCCTTGGGAAACCAAGCTAATCTAAAACTACCCTTGAACTGTCACGGATGATACATATCACGCAGTTGGTCTTCATACATGCTGCCCAAAGCTGTAATAGTCATAATTGGGTGTGAACAACCTCAAGAGTGTTGCTGGACAAATATTTAAAGACATTGAAAAGTCATGGTCACACTGGTTGTCTCCTTGATTTGCCACTGCTGATTAGCGGTAACCAATCGATGGAGAGAGCGAGTGTGATGAAAGCTATGCCATTTAACCCTGCAAAGATTTCAATGAGATGAGTTGGGGCTGCCTGCAGACGCCAAGCTAATCTGGCACTACCCTTGAATTATCATGGTCAGGTCATCTCCTGCTGTAGGGATCCGGGGCTAAAAGAGTTAACTATGCTGGAGATGGATCATATATATATATATATATATATATATATATATATATATATATATATATATATATATATATATATATATATATATATATATATATATATATATAAAATTCAAGGGTAGTGCCACATAAGCTGGACCCTTGAAAAACCAAGCTAATCTAAAACTATCCTTGAACTGTCATGGAGGATACATATCACACAGTCGGTCTTCATACATGCTGCCCAAAGCTGTAATAGTCATAATTGGGTGTGAACAACCTCAAGAATGTTGCTGGACAAATATTCAAAGACAATGAAAGGTCACAGTCACACTGGTTGTCTCCTTGATTTGCCACTGCTGATTAGAGGTAACAAATCGATGGAGAGAGCGAGTGTGATGAAAAGTATGCAATTTAACCATGCACACCATCATTGTAAATCGGTACAGGTCAACTCTGCAAAGATTTCAAAGAGATGAGCTGGAGTAGACAGGTATTTCCAAACACATGAAATACATTTAAATACAGTTAAACTACACGTATCTGAAAAAAAAAATTAGCCAGACAGATTGTACAGAGGACTCTATGATGTGCCTTCGACAAGACACCGATCAATAATTTAAACTTGCAATCAATAAGTTGATTAAACCTGACCTCAAATTTCAAGACTCGAAGTGCGTGTACAAGATATATGCCATAAAAAAGTTATCATTCTTCACAACGCCTTTAAGATCAAATTCTGCAGCCAAGTGTGTAGCATAATGTCTGGCAGACATCCCTTACCCATGGGAGATAAGTAATGTTCCTTAAAAGCATCATACAGCACGCTGTCTAGAGACCATGAGTCATATTGAAAACGTCCAACACCCAACCAATGCATCTGCAAGAAGAGTAGATCTTCACGAGTCCCTGCGATCGCAGGGCCTCGTGAGGATCTACGCCTCTTTCCAACACGTTTAGGTCTGTGATCCACACCTGGAGGAGGTCGTGTGAAAGCTTCATTATGTATTTGAAACGTCCACCTTCTTCTGCAACATCCCCGCCGGGAGAAGCCCGAATGTGTCCCATGGGCGCCTGAAGCTTGAACGCCTGATAACCCTTCTGTCCTAGAGGCACAAATGCGGACCAGGCCAAAAAGAAGATTAGATCCTCGTGAGCCCCTGCGACCCGCAGGGGCATATGAGGATCTATGTCTCTTGCGGGTGGATGAACCTTCCATTTTAAGATTGCATACTGAATTAATGAGCAGACGGGATCAGCTAAACACGCCCAGTTTCAGGAATTTCACACTGTAATGCTGGTGGTAAAGACAAAGCTAAAAAGTAATAAAATAAATAAAGTTCCACATAAAATGCATGTTGATCTGTGATTTAGGACCCGGTCGCCATGCAACATAAGGCCCTGCGCACGGCATAGCACCTGTTTGTCTCTGACACTTTCAATCAGTCTCTGATGACGAGACAAAGCAAACTATAAGCTGCCAGTACAGCTAGTGTAACACAAACATTGTAAATTGGTCCGTTGTGACCACGATGACGTATGCTGAATACACCCTGACTGTGCAATGAGAAGTGGGAAAATGTGGCATAAATTACAGTATTTCCAAGGGTATCAAAATGATCGCCGGCATTCCTCCTCCCACATCCCCAGCCTCTCTGAGCACAATGGTCTTGACGCGCAGTGCTGTAACCTAGTTACTCCAACCCCAACTTCGTGCTACCCATTGTCAGAAAGTTTAGGCTCGGTTTCGCAAAGTTCTTCGATGTTAACCCTTTTAGCCCCAAGGTCCCATTCTCAAATTTTGGAGGTGTTGCCTAATGACTACGTACCAGTTGTAGCAGATGGATTGATCATGATAATTCAAGGGTGGTGCCAGATGAGCTGGCGCCTGAAGGCACTCATCTGGCACTACCCATGAATTATCACGATCAATCCATCTCCTCCAGCAGGGTCCCAGGGCTAAAATGGTTAAACCATTTAGCCCCGACGCACTACAGCAGATATGGATCGACCATGACAATTCGAGTGTAGTGCCACATTTGCTTGGCGCATCAAGCTAATCTGGCAGTACTCTTGAACTATCGTGGTTGGTCTATCTCCTGGAACTGGTGCATAGGTATGAAGTGACGCTTCTAAACTTTGGGAAATGCAGCCTTGGGGTTAAATGGGTTAACCTCTTGACTGTCCGCCGACGCAGTCTGCGTGTTTAAAATCATTGCAATTTCAACGTCAATGGTCCCAAAACGTCAAACCAAGACGGATACAGAGTGTTCTTTTCAGCAAGGGGCGCAGATCCTCAACTGCAGACGCTCATGAGCAGCTTGGGTTTTCTCGGCAGTAACCCCTTGAATATTACTGGCGGTACCGCTGGGCGGAAAAGACGCACAATATACGTGTCTATGTGACTTTTCTGCCGAAAGGTATCGTCAGCATCAGGCAAGGGGTTATTGACCCGACACTGGCAATATCTATTCCTAAATGCCATAGATCACCTCAGAACATTTCCAAGATTACCATACACTCAAAATATGAACTGAAACATATGACACACTAAACTTCGCTGAACACTTTAAAGAAAACGTGAATTGTTGATACACAGTATTTCTAATGCCAGATTTCACATATTAACACATCCGAGACGTTCAGCATCCGGATACGCGGCTTTAGAATGTGTTAATGGACATACAGGCAATGCTGTACGGTGAAGCCCAAAAAGAATGTTCTCTACCTACCCCCCACTCCCACAATCTCTTTGCTTCATGGCCCTGGCGACTTTAAGGAGGACACTGAAGAAAGATGGAAGTGACCGACTCAAGGGGATCTGAAAGAGAGAGAGGGAGGGAGATGGCTTTGAAAGAGAGCCAGAGAGCGAGCGAGAGAGAGTCGATCTAAATTCTCCCCCCCCCCTCCCTCCCCCTTCTGTTCCCCAAGGAAAATGAAGGAGTTGGATGGTGGGGGGTGGGGGAGGGGGTACAGAAGGCCAGTCAGTACAATGCGAATGCCCCCTGGGTGGACCCATCATGCAGATTCGCGAACTCATCCTACACACAACCCAATGTCGTTTCCTAACTGTCGACCACAAACGTCAATACTGACAGCAAGGTGCATGCAACCTCACGAGCCCACGACAATGCTGGGCTCACTGAGCATCTCTGCCTCATCAAGATGGATGGAAATTGCCCCCGGAGTGCGAGACAGGATAGGACTTGCTCCCTGCAGACTTCAACACTGCCAACAAAAGCTGCACTCACAACTGAAGCCCTCCAAGTGTCCCCAGGGAACACTCCCCGTTTTCAACTATCGGAATAGATCGTCAGAGCTCACGTGCATCATTCTGCAATGGGTTAACTCATTGGAGACGTGCTGCATATGGATACGCGACTCATCGCCGCGTATCCATATGCGGCACGTCTCCAATGAGTTAACCAACTAAGCCCTGAAACAGTACAACACGACAGGGAGATGCCAGAATAACTTGGCTCCTCTACACATCAGGTCTCTCTATCACCCTTCTTTGAATTATCATCGTTCTTCCATCTCATGAACTATACTGTTGTCTTAACTCACTCTACCCCAGACACACCACAGCAAGATATGGATCGACCATGACAGTTCAAGGGTGATGCCAGAATAGCTTGGCGCCTATGGGCGCCAAGCTATTCTGGCATCACCCTTGAACTATCATTTGCGGATTTCGGTGTTGGGGTAGAATGAGTTAAAGCGATCTGCTCCAGTGCAGCTTTGATTGTTGAATTTCGCCAATACAACGGGTTCTCAATGTTGTCTTGCTTCAACTAAGGCTTTCCTACCCTTCTGTTTACAATCCATTTGAGTAGGCACATGTGACTGAAACTTTCTACTGCCCCTGGCAAACGTCGATGGAACTGCCCTACGTATAAAGGAGAAGTCTTTCTGTGCATCATTATTGTTAGACATACTAAGAACATTCACCAAGGAGATTCTCAGGCTTTCAGCTGACATGAAATTCTCCGTATTTGACGAACACATTTTGCCAGAGACAGAAAAATGAAAGGCCGCCCATCTCTGGGACAGACAAATCTTGAGGAAAAAAATAACTTAACCCTGTTGTGTTTCAAGTACGCCATGGACTGTGGCGCACATGGGACGGATTTTGGGGGTTTTTTGTGTTTTTTTTATCATGCCGTCTATCCCGATGAGGGACAGTTTTAAATCCGAGCGGAAAGCCTGAGATTCCGCTATTCATCAAGTGATTAACCCTTTTTTGCCTGCAGCATGTTGCTTTAACTCATTCTACCCCAACACCGAAATCGCCCAATTTTGCCGTTGTCCTCTGAAGACTGCACTGCAGCGCAGGACACAGATCGACCATGATAGTTCAAGGGTGATGCCAGAATAGCTTGGCGCCCATAGGCGCCAAGCTATTCTGGCATCACCCTTGAACTATCATGGTCGATCCTTATCTTGCTGTGGTGTGTCTGGGGTAGAATGAGTTAAAGCCGGGACAACTCCCAAATATGGGAAATTAACCTCAGAGCTCAGTGCCTCGACAGTACTACCTATAGCCAAAGGGTTAACCCCCTGGTGCAGTACTGGTGGATCCATACACAAGGGGGTTAAGGACTCTTGCTGTCAGGCCTTTGCATTCATTTACATCTGTTGTTCTTCAGAAGGGTGAGGTCATCGGAATCTCCTGCACTTGAGTGCCCCACACGGGACAGGAGAAGGGCAACGAGGGTGGGGGCCTGGGAAAGAGACAACAGCCCAGTAACGGAGTACGCCCAAAAAAGGTCCTTGGGCGGATGTCGGTCGCAACTGCGACCGATGTCAACACGAAAGACCTTGTGCCTACTGGGAGGGTTAACGACAAAGTTGGAGCTATTTATTCACTTCCAAAACCAATGACAAGTCATGAGTAGTGCCTGGCACCTGCCCAGCAGAAGCTTTTGACTCATTCAAGGCGTCCCGCATCAACAGCTGAGAAAGTGTCGTATAACGTTGCCGGCGGCAACGCTACACGACACTACGTAGTTACTGATAGGTGGTGCTTTGAAGAAATAAATCCTTCACACCTAACAATGATTTTCTCAACTTTTTAAGGGCGTCCTGAAAACCACAACAATGATGACATGACACTGATCGCACAGAAAAAGAGTCAGCACAAATTTTGGATCCAGGGACCATACCCTTTTCTTTTGTCTCTTTTTCGTTTTGTTTTGTTCGGTGTCATTTTTTTTTTAATTAAAATTGAATTCATGTAATCTTACTGTTACTCCTGGTCCTCGCAAGGCATCACATCTACAGTGGTACCACACTTAAGTTAATTTAGTATGCAAATCACGTGAGGATGATGTTAAGGTTTGGTTTTTACTGCCAGTGGACGCAGAAAGTGTTTTCGAAATCATCCTAAATTTAACGTCACTGATCCCCGGGCATCATGGAACATGGATAAAAAAAAGTGGTTTCAGCCAGAGGTACAGATCCTCATGAGCCCATGCAATTGTGGGGGCTCATGAGGATCTATACCTCTTGATGCTGGGTGGTGTTCCGTTTTTCTCGGCAGCAAAGGCGCCAATGCCATGTCAAAAAGTGGGTGTGTGGTGGTGAACAAAAGGGTGGTGTACTAAGATATAGTAGACAACAGGGGTCAGTTGCATGAGCGAGCTTAGTCCTGCGCCAGCCACTACGCAAGGTGCGCCACTATAGCGGAGCAACTTGCTTAGTGGCTGGTGCAGGACTAAGCTCGCTCATGCAACTGGTCCAGGGGGCGAGCTGAGGGTGCAAAGGACGAGACACAGGCGGGGGGCTGGGGGGTAGCATGCCGGTGAAAATAAAAGTTGGTGGGTTTGGGTGGTGGTGGTGGTAGTGTTGGCTATGATGGTGGCGACGGTATGAAGCAGTCACAAACAGCCGTGCTGATGTCTGATAATTAAAGCCCATGGGAGCTCACCTCTCTCCTCCCTCCCAACCGGTTGGCCCGACCAGTCGAAAACTCAAACCCTCCAGGCTTCCTTCCCTCAAAGAGCAAAGAAGTAAACACGACAGACCCTTGCACTGCAGGGGTCAACGATGCTTTGATGTAAATCTGCCCATTATGAATATACCAGGCACAAATCTTCCCAGCATAAATCTACCGAGCGTAAATCTACCTGGCATGAATCCACTCAGTGTAGATGAGTGCTGCCACAAATTCGGCTTATTTATAAAAATGTAAATCTACCCTGTGTAGATCCACCAAGGTGCGAACCCACCCAACTAAGAAATCTGGGCGGAACAACGGCACCACGGCAAAATATACAATGGCTGGATTCACACCTGGCCAGATTCGTGCTTGGTAGATTCATGCTCTGTGGACTTAATTTGTATAGCTGGGTAGATCACACCTATCAATATAACTATAACGAAGACGAGCCCTTCAGCGATCCTTACAACTAAAACAAGCGGCAATGGTTCTCGTGAGCCCCTGCTGAAGCAGGGGATCACGAGAACCAGTGCCGCTTGCAGACGGAGAGCACTGGATACGGGACTGCATTACCAATGTGGGTCTTCCTGCGCGGACACTCTGGTGCCGTTCGGACCCCTAGGGACCCGCAACCCTGGAAACTTCGTAATTACGGCCCGGGCAATTCAGCTCGCGCCACCTGCCGGGCCCCAAATGAGGGTCATCCCTGGGGACCGCCGTCTGCTGAATATGTAATCTTTACGCACTTTCAGACCTAGCGACAAACGGTTTACACTTTCCACGCCATCTTTCAAATGCCGTCTGCGAATAAGTAATCTTTAGCACTGGGTTTTTGTCGACAAACGGCCCAAAGTTTTCTTTACGACAATTTTCTTTCATGAGCGAAATGCAAGCTCAGCTGAGTCCTCTTCAAAGCACAGCTCTGTGCTTCTATGCTAGTTTCAAAGCACTGCCCAAGAGACTAAAGTTTTACTGGAGACGAATCGACCACAGACCCGTATACCCCCGTGCTATGTGCTTCTACAGTGCTTCTGTGCCAATTAAAAACCTGTTCGCTTCTGCAAGAGCAAATGGCACACTGGTTGTCTCCCTCGATTCGCTACCGCTACAGCGGTAGCGAATCGAGGGAGGCAACCAGTGTGAGGGAATAGCTGACAGCGTTTGAATCGCCTGCTGAGCATTACGTCTACGTACAAGCCGCGGGAGATGAGAAAAAAAGACAAACGTTTCATTATTAACATGGTGATTTTCAACGGCAGAGAACTGGAAGCATCAGTCCAAGTTCAGTACTGTGCAAATTCAAACCCCACCGGGTTTTAAATGAGGCCTGTCTGATGCAAATCCTATGCGGCTCCAGCAAGACGATGCCTCGGAAGACACAGCTGACTGATATTCAAAGAGCTGTACCTGATAAGTGATATGTTTGTAGCAGGAGTTTTTCCTGTCACTGAACACGCCAGGCACTACTGAACCAGGAGCTACCATAGTGATCCGTACAGTTCGGACGACTGTACATGTACATGCACTTATGACAAGCAATTTAAACTTGAGCACCTAAACGGCCAAATGGTCGTCATGTTAAGTGCTGGTCCGTGATTTCAGTCCTTGCGGCCTAGAGCCGTTGGCTCACAAGTCACAGACCAGCCACACGTTTGGCCCAGGGAGTGAAACCGATACCCTTTGAAACTTTTCCTGCAGGACTCGCCTCTGAAAAGAAACGGCCGTTCGGTTGGTCCGGTCGGGGTAAGTCGTAGACTTACACAAACAACTCCCTAAATATAAGGACGCTGCTCCTAACTGGTCTCTGACAGCAAGTCCCAGGGCGCAAAAGGCTATCGGACCGAAGTCGGCCGCAGTGGGCCCGCCGGCGCACAGCCGTGCGCGGGCCCACTGCGGCCGACTTCGACCCGAAGGTCCTTGAGTAGGGCCTGCTGAGGAGACGGCCGCCTGGGCCTTATGAGAATCTATGCCTTTAGCAGATGGAACGGTCCGGCTGGGGAGACTTTGGGCCGCATCGCATAATCATGCTCCACTAGGTGTGTGTCCCCGTGGGGGACGCGCCAATAACAGACCACGAGGTCCCTGGCGGGGTGTCCCCAGTCCGGGGGAGTGAGGCCGACCAATCTATCACCATTATGAAGTCCATTTCATGGGCTGTCCCTGCTGCCATTTTATCCGCCTACCGAGGATTGCAGGTATAGGGCAGAGAGAAAAGTAAAACTTGGTCGCCGAAATTATTTCCGGAAGCCGACAGGGTTCCATTTCACCGTGGCTAGAGCAGACGCAGAAGTCTAGTCTGAAATCCTACTTGTAAGAAACACTGGTGTGCATGGCCTGCATGGCTGCTTCTGGCTTTGCCTCCTACTTAAACCGACGAGCGTAAATGGAATTTTCTCCTGCCCATCAAGGCACGTAAATTCTCATGCATCGCCCCTGCTTTGCAGCCTAAAGGTCTGATCTAGCTAGCATAGCTGGGTGACGATCAGGGATTTTTAACAGTACATTACAGATTTTTGAATTGAGATAGAATGGGAGTTCAGAAGTAAAACAGACGAGTTACTCGCCAGTAAGAGACAAATCTTCATGAGCCCCTGCTTTCCAGCAGGGGCTCATGAGGATCCGTGTCTCTTGCCATGATAAGTAAACGGACCTGTTCAGTTTAAAGAAGGATGACAATTTGGGTTTGAACACAACATTACCCAGTTTAGAAGCGAGACAAAAATGGAGTTCCAACAGATATAAACAGAACTTCATACTCTCCAACAAGAGGCATGATCCTCATGAGCCCCTGCTAAAAGCAGAGACTCATTAGGATCTATGCCTCTTGCAAATGGACATGTTCACTGGGACTTATGGGATTTTAGACCGATGCAAACGTGGCTTAATGTGTAGTGGCCAGCAAGAGACATGGATCCTCATGAGCCCCTGCTTTTGGCATGGGCTCATGAGGATCCATGCCTCATGCAGATGAGAATATTCGCTGAGGGGCTGTGGCTAATTGTGGGACAGACTCCCCGAGGACCGAGCACTGGCAACTCGTAAAACAACTTTACCAGCCGCGCGCTCCCTAGGCTGTACCACAGTGAGAACACTTTCTCGGCTCTGAAAATTAAAGTGCAAATTGCTTGTTAAACACGGTGCGTTTTTTGTCCTGACGAAACTTGTTTCAGGGCGGTAAAATCAATAGGGCTGCATGAGACTTGTCACGCACGCCTAATAAGGCGAAAGTCAAGTGACTTGTACGATGAGAATTTTAGTATTTGTGCGCAAGTGATTTTTTTTCTCTACTTTTTCCTTTTTCTTCTTCAACCTGTACTGCCGTACGGTTGAAACGGGAAAAAAAAATCATTTGCAGACAGAAACCGAGACAGGCTGTGTGACATAATCAGATGTGCATTGTCATGTACAGGGGGAGGGGGGTTGGGGTGCGATACAGAAGGAAAAAAGATAGTGTTGGGGGGGGGGGGGGGGGGGAGACAGATTTCAAAGAACTCAAATTTCAACTCCGTGCCCTAATCAGGTGTACCTCGTCATACACAGACAATGCACTTGGGGAGGGGGGGTGGGAGGGGGAGTTGAGGGGCAAGGGAAATAAAGCAAAAGACACAGTGTATGAAGAAAGGAGAGATTTAAAAGAACTCCTCTCTAACATCTTCATTGAAAATGGCAACAAATTATTTCTTTAATCCGTGCAATTTTATTTTTAAACACATCACCCCCAACCCACTCTCAGAAAACTGAAAAATCGTGTCCACAGAATACAGAGCTATACATAACTGGACCAGGAAGATGCTAAGAAAATAGTGCATCCCAGCACCTGTGGGGACTCGTTTAGCACCATCGTGGTGGCCTTGATCTTAGGTCTTCCCTTTGTTGACCGTGTAGCACCTTCGTGGTGGCGCATCAGCATCATCAAAATGTGTTTAACTTGTGATTGTGAATGGTTTTGTTAGGTGTGTTTTAGTTGTATTATGTGTGCGTAGATTAAACTTTTTTAAAGGTAGTGAGATTCTGCATGTATACATGTTTTTGTAACGCGCTTAGAGCCCACTGGGATTCAGCGCGATATAAATGCTCTTTATTATTATTATCTAGCATTTACTTGTCTCCAGCAGCTGAGCGGTGTTCACTATTTTCACTTGCTGTGGTGAAAACAGTTCATTATTCAAATTCACCATCAGGATTACTGTTCGCAAGCTGGCACTCCGAATTAACCCTTTCACTGCCGAGAAAAAGTGAACACAATCCAAACTGCAAGAGACATGGATCCTCATGAGCCCTCGCAGTTGCGAGGGCTCATGAGGATCTATCGTCTCTTGCTGATACCACCTGGCATCCACGTTACATGAGCAGCTCTTTGGCGTCAAATCAACAAAGATTTCAGAATCACAGTCTGCGGGGTAACTCAGTTGCAGTAAAGGGGTTCACATTTTCCATGCAACATCCCATTCCTCGTGAGGATCTCTGACAGACCAGTGCAGTTCGCTGAGAGAGTGAGGGCGGTGACCAAAGGCTGTGTAACTTCAAGGCATCATCACAGGTACCCGACTACTGCAACCCCACCCGCTTTCACGCCCATTATCACAGGTAAATTTAACTGCCCCTTCCATTTCCAGTTCCTCTTACAGTCACTACCTGAAACCACATGGACCTCCTCCGTCTGATAACTACAAACGCTGAGCAACACGCAAAAAAACATAGATTCTCATGGGCCCCTGCACCTTGCAGGGGCTCGGGAGAATCTGTGCCTCTAGCAGGTGGTAGAATGTGTGATCTGTTGTTTAGATTCGCATGCAGGTCATTGCGCTCTGCTGGAGAGGAAGGTTCTACACCCACTCCCTCTCCACAGGCGTGAGAGATAATTACACCACCTGCTGTGCAAGAAAGGCCACTGCCCATGTCATCCTTCTGTGCTTCTAAAATATCTACACCTGGCTGGTTTGCCGACACGGCACATTAAACTCCCCGTGTAAAATACGGGAGTGACATACCTGTAATGACAGTCTTGACGGAACAAAAAATAAAAATTTGTAAATGTGCAAATATCCTCCCCCCCCCCCCCCCACGCCCTTAACACATCTAGCCCAACGGCCGCATTTCCGAAATTTAGAAGGTGCTACCAAAAGACTATGTACCAGTTGCAGGAAATGGATTGATCATGACAATTCAAGGGCAGTGCCAGATGAGCTTGGCGCCTGAAGGCGCCAAGCTCATCTGGCACTACCCTTGAATTATCATGGTCAATCCATCTCCTGCTGTAGAACGTCGGGGCTAAATGACAAATGTCACTTCAGTATGCCGTTCCTGCTTGTCATAATCATTAACCCTTTGGCCATCCACAGCGCTTTTTGCCATGGCGATTCCTGCAGGAATCACCTCGACAAAAGGCGCTACTTACTGGTAAAAGGTTAAATGAATGTCCACTCCAATGCTCGAGTCTGCAAGTCCTGTTTTGTCCCCAATAAATTGTCTTGTTGGCTTCTTGTCACATCCACTGGCAAGCAGTTGAAATTGGACAGCCACTGAACTGAATATAATTACAATAATCTGCAATTTTGGAATCATTATATATTTTGAACTACATCAAGTGCCTTCATGAACATATAAAAATGTTGATGCCATACACACACGCCCACAACCATGTCAAATGTCACTCCATCTGATCTGCATAGGAGTTTACTAACACTGTAAAGGCTGTGTGTACAACACTGACAAAAATCAATGCAGAAAACAGCATGTACCATTTTCCCTCTTTAACCCTGAAAGAACCCCATGCATCTGTTGGGGGCTAGGAAAGCACCGGGGCTGCTGCCATGGCAGCCGGGGATCCTACTGGGTGCCAGAGAGAGGGAAAGTCATCAGGGAGGACCCCTGGGGAGGAGGCTCGCTGACGCACGCTGTAATTAAACCAGCTTTTTCAGCCCCTGTGGGACCCCATGCTGTTTGTGACTAGCCTTCATCCCTGGAAGCCCGGCCATAGTGGTGTCCCCTGGGGGCTAGACTCGCCTTACACAGCCATAGATCTCAACCCCAACGACCCACCTCCATCTGAGCTGGTTGCACCAAGCAAGAGGCGTAGATTCTCAAGAGCTCCTGCAGCCACAGGGGCTCATGAGAATCTATGCCTCTTGCTCATGGAATGGAGGCAGACCTGATTCTCAGGTAAAGGTTTACAGCCAGCCCTTTGAAAGAAGCCGGCTGGAGAAGCACTTCCATCATGGCTTTTACTGCCACAGCTATGTGTTGAAAAATGGATATATATATATATATATATATATATATATATATATATATATATATATATATATATATATATATATATATATATATATATATATATATATATATGTATAATGTGTGTGTGTGTGTGTGTGTGTGTTAGGGGGGGGGGGGAAATTTTCACCTCAAAAGCAAGCTATCCAACACTGATCTATTCATTAACTCATTGGAGACGTGCCGCCTCCGGATATGCGGCTTATGCCGCAAATCCGGAGGCGGCACATCTCCAATGAGTTAATGTACTCCTTTTTATTGAATTTGTGTTGATAATGGAACTCCCGCACCTGACACTGCATGGCAAAGTAAATATGATGCAACACATAATTGTTACACATAACTATTAACTTACAGGAACAGCTGTCAGAAATATATACGGTTACCACTGTATTATATAAAATGTAACAACATTTTTTCCCCTCAGAAAGTCTAGTCATACGATAGGACAAAGCCAACTGTTTAAATATTATCAAAGGTGAAAAGTAAGAATAAGCATCAGATACGAAAATCTATCCATGAGGGTAAATGAAAGACAAGAAAGAAAAAAGGCCAGAATAAATTGTAAAAGAACAAGTTATAACCCATTTAGCCCCGGGACCCTGCAGCAGGAGATGGATTGATCATGATAATTCAAGAGTAGTGCCAGATGAGCTTGGCACCTGAAGGCGCCAAGCATCTGGCACTACCCTTGAATTATCATGATCAATCCATCTCCTACAACTGGCACATAGTCATTAGGCAACACCTCCAGAATGCATGGTGTTCAATTTTCCTTGGCACTGAAGGGGTTAAACTGCAAAAAAATTGAGCAATGCCATAATGAAAATGGTCCCTCATGAGAATAAGACTAGCGCCAACTTGAGAAATGGGACCTTGGCACTAAAAGGGTTAATCCAGCATGACACAGGACTAGCGGTTACATTTACCAACCCAGATAACATTAACAGGTGAAGAGGTAATCATGGCACACTTGTGGCACACCTATGCCCAATCTGACTGCTTCAGTGCTTCTTGTATTGTTGAGAAGTGTGTATGAACCCCTAACCCCTTCACTGCCACTGGGCGCAGATTGCGTTTTTGAAAATATTATAAATCATTATCATTTCAACATCAGAGATCCCCAGCCGTCAAAGGAACATCGACATAAAAGTGGTTTCAGCAAGAGGCATAGATCCTCATGAGCCCCTGCAACTGCAGGGGCTCATAAGGATATATAAACCTTTTGCAGTTGCATGGTGTTCAATTTTCCTTGGCACTGAAGGGGTTAAACTGCTAAAAAATTGAGCAATGCCATAATGAAAATGGTCCCTCATGAGAATAAGACTAGCGCCGACTTGACCAAATCTTCTGAAGCCTTCACCTTGGAGCTACTAAAACAGTGTTATGCAGTGTACAATATGCTACAACTTTTTAAAAAAAATAAAAACAGCTTTAAAACAAGAATGGCAAAGCCCTTATGGCTCATGTGTATGACCAATCCCCACAATAAGTGACTTAATAATAATAATAATAATAATAATGTATATTTTTAAGGCGCCTATACTTTCGATAGAAAAGCTCTAGGCGCCGTACAAATGACATACTAACATACACACACCTTGCTTCCTACAGCACATATATATGCCGTAACATACACACTCACGCAACAAGATATACAGGGAAAATAAACTTAGCAGAGTAAACACGCCAACAAGAAATGCTCACACACACGAAAGATATATGTGTACCATAAAACTAATAACAGATATACTAGGCAGCTCTCACCGACAGCAACACCAAAAACAAAAATAAAATAATTATAACGGTGAATGCATGTTTAAAAGAATAGATGTGTCTTTAAAGACTGCCGGAAACAATTGGCTGGTTCAACATATCTGAGGGAATTTATTCCAAAGAAATGGTCTTTGGTATGAGAAAGACCTCTCGCCAAAAGACTTAGTTCTCACAGTCGGAAGCATAATAGTTTAATGTCTGCTGAGGAACGGAGCTGTCTTGAAGGTGTGTACACATGAAGAAGCTCAGAAAGATAGACAGGGCCAGTAGAAGTAGACAGACAGGTATGACAGATGGACAGAACTTTGTATTGTACTCTGGATGTGATAGAAAACCAATGGAGTGAACGCAGGATGGGTGTGATGTAGTCTGACTTCTTTGCCTTGACAAACCATGCTGCTGAGTTCTGCACCCTCTGGAGCCGATCCAGAAGGTACTGAGGACAGCCACACAGGAGTGCATTGCCGTAATCGAGTCGGGACAAGACAAAGGAGCAGACCAGCGTTTTAGTGGCTTCTGGTGTGAGAAGATGCCTGATGGAGCTAATGCGACGCAGTTCAATAAATGCAGATCTACAAGTATTCAAAACGTGTTGTTTTAGTGTGCGACTGCAATCAATGGTGACGCCAAGATTTCCCACCTGAGCAGAAAAGCCAAATTCTGTGTCTAGGATTGTGATGGACTGCGGTAAGGAGGAAGATATTCTGGTAGACGAACCTAGCATGGCTTCTGTTTTATCTTCATTCAATTTTAATTTGTTGGCTATCATCCATGTTCTAACATCAGAAACTGACTGTTGCACACACTGGATGATGGCATTGACCTGCTCAACATGGCCTGATTTATACAACTGCGTGTCAGAGTACACGTGGTGAGAAATTGGGCGTGCAGCAATGACACACGACAAGGGCTGCATATACATAATGAAGAGCACAGGCCCAAGGACTGACCCTTGGGGTACTCCAAAACACAGAGGGGCTGCAACTGAAAGATGACCACAGACAGAAACAGTCTGTGACCGGTTAGACAAAAATGATTTGAACCAATCAAAAACCTGTCCCTGGATACCAAAGACACGTTCAAGGCGACAGAACAGGTTGCTATGGTCAATCGTATCAAATGCGTTAGACAGGTCCAGCAAAGCTAAAACAGAAACCTGACCATCATCCAGTGCAAGCAACAAGTCATTCATGATTTGTGTGACGTTGACCTTTCCAACAGGTCACTGACATGAGCAAGTGTTCAAGCAGGGTTCAAAATACTTTTCAAAAGTACAGGGCCATTCGGGCCCCCTTTTAGTAAAACAGGAAAGTAAGGGGCTCATGAACCATTAGTCATACAGGTTAGGAAAGCGCATCCGGACTTGAGTCACTAGAGGAGAGAAGAGACACCAAGCTCCTGTTACAAGCAGCAAAATTCAAACGTCTGCAGAACCACCCGATGAGACAGAGAATGTCAGAGCCAACAAAGGGTAGACTCAAGTGCTCCAGCTTCATACATCAGACCAGGATCCTTGAGCGAAGAAATCCAGATCTCCTAGATCACATGCCAAAGGAGATCCCCAAAACCCTTGAGAATCCTCCATGGAAGCGCTCGGCTGAAGCCCAAATACGCGACAGCATACCAAATATCCAGAAGAAGGGTACCCAGTGTGACACAGAACGCAAATCCTACACGATGGAGCACATCCAGACCCACTACCCACAAGAGGTCTGGACCCATGTGTACACGGACGGTTCTGCAATTGACGCTGTCACAGACGGAGGAGCCGGAATCTACATTAAGTACCCAGGAGGGAGAGAAGCAGAGATCTCTCTCGCCACCGGCAAATACGCCACCAACTACAGGTCAGAAGCAGAAGCCCTGAAAATTGGTGTAACAACAGTGAAAAACTGCTCGGAAACATAAGACATAAGACATTTATTCACCAAGTAAAACGTTACAAGGATTTTTGTGTGACATGGCGACAGTAAAATACATCCTCACTTACTACACATGCATTCATCATGACATACACTCAGTCGTCCTGTATACAGCACTAAGATAGATAAACACAATATTACACACATCAGTCCTATGTCACAATCATGGAATCACGTTGTTCCATGGATGGTGATGAACTGAGTACAGCTTCTGGAAAGAAACTGCATCTGAATCGAGAGGTTCTGGCTTTCAAAGCACGAAACCGCCGGCCAGAGGGCAGAGGCTCGAAGAGATGATTGGCTGGGTGTGACAGATCGCGAACGATTTTTCCTGCCTTCCGTTCCATACGTGTTTTGAAGATGGAGGCGACAGATGGAAAGTCACAGCCAGCTATTTTGGAGGCAGTCTTAACAATGTGCTCGAGCTGGTTCTTTTCTGTTGCGGTTGTGCTGCCATACCAGACAGTGATAGAGAAGCACAAGGTGCTCTCTATCACCGCGCGGTAGAACTGTGCCATGATACCTCTTGACATACCGAGTTTCCGCAGCTGTCTCAGAAAGTGGAGACGCTGTTGGCACTTTTTCACAATGGCCGTAGTGTTATTGTCCCAACCCAGATCGCTCGAGATGATGGAGCCAAGAAATTTAAACGAGTCGACTTGTTCTACGGTTTCCCCATTGATGACAAGCATCTGACTCCATTGTGTTTCTCACTGATGCCCTCTCCATCCTGCAGGCCCTAAAAACACCCAAAGACAAGGACCTAAATGATCTGTTTTTGGCTCTCGCCTCCCTTTGTACAATACACATGGTTGTGCTGCAGTGGATACCTGCACACTGCAAGGTGAGAGGTAATGAAACTGCAGACAGGCTAGCAAAGGAGGGATCTTCAACAACCCAAGAAGACAAAACAACGTCCTATGCAGAAGCCAAGACTATCATCAAAAACAAGCAGAAAAGAAAGTGGCTGCGAGAACACCCCAGCTATAACAAAACAGATGGTTATCACCTACTGACCAGACCGGAGCAGGTAGTTATCTTCCGACTACTCACCGGCCATAACAAACTGAACTGGCATCTCGACACCAAGTTTGGAATTGGCCAGTCAGACCAGTGCCCATGCAACTCTGGTAGCATGACAACAGACCATGTGCTACAGACCTGCCCCACGTTCACAACCCTCAGACGGAGACACTGGCCGGAAGAGACAGAGGTGTCCCGCAAGCTCTATGGAGGCCTGGAGGACCTGCGGCGCACGGCAGCATTTATAGAGGAGACCGGGCTGTCCATATAAAAGAGTGTTTGAGGAAGAAGAAGATACAGGTTAAAAAAATATAAACAAAATGTCTGATTCTGCAGAACACTGTTTGCAGGAGGCAGAAGATACCTTCGCGTGATTTACAGACAAGACAGCGAAACATAGGAACTCTCCTTCACGGGAGGAAGCAGCTTTAGCTAAAAGAAGAATAGCGAGCTGCAAACAGCAGAGTGACGTATCGCATTAGACCACTATGCAATGTGTACCGTGCTAAAAATAGCCAGCCACGTGTGTTTGGTGAAAAGTTCATGACCTGTGTTGGAACCGCGCTGATGTGCTGAGTACTGCCTACTGCTGCTTTCAGACAAAGTAGATCTGAAAAGAAGGGGGCACATCAGGCCCCATGGCCAAAGTATGGGGCATTTTGCACTGGGCCCCCGGTTATTTCAAACATGTCAAATGTCTAAACCTAAGTAAAGGGTTGGCTACCAGCAAAATCTGAGTTTTCTCCAAATGTATGCATTTTTCACAAATTTGTTGATCCTCCATGACCCTTGACTCTGTGAGGGGTTGACTAAATTAGTATGCATAGAAAAGTGTTATCAGCTACCTTCATGACAAATGTTATTGAAAAGTTTGCACTTTGATAAAAATTACAAGGCTATCAAAAACTGGCATTTTTCACACATTTTCCGACCTCCTGTGACCCTGGACTTTCTAAGTGGTCATCCAAATTAGTATGCATAGAAAGATCTTACCATCAGGCATCTCTGTACCAAGTTTGGGTTTGAAGTTGAAAATAGTATTTGAGAAGAAACAATTTGTCTAAAAATATGGCTATTTCTGACCCCTTTCTGGACCCCCTGTGACCTTGACCTTTAAAGGTCACTGAAATTCATATGCTCAGAAAGGTTTCACCACAAAGTACCCTTGGGCCAAGTTTGAAGTCTGAGACTTAAATAGTCTCTGAGAAAATGCCAACATTAAAGTTTACCACGGACGACGGACAACGGATGGCATTACATAGACTCACTTTTGATAAAGCACGTGATCCAAAAAACCAAACAAACAAAAAACAGATAACCATTTAAACAAGACACAGTCATCCGTACAAGGTCACCTTCACACCAGATGACTTGGATAAGGTGACAGTAAGTAATATAGTGAAAAGAGGAAACCTGCCTACCTGCCGAGCAAACAAAGTTGCGGTGATCCATGAAGTGATCAAGACTATCAAAGACCGCACTGCAGGTTTCACACCGGAAAACCGATGATGGCCCACTGCCATCTGACCTTGAGCTTGATGACCCTGACTCTGGGTTTTCAGCTGCCAGATTCAGGGCTTGATCTGAAGGTGTTGTGGGCGTGGTGATGTCTCCTGCAGACATCAATTAAGTTCGTAAAGAGTGAGGCTACAAAGTTTTAACAATCCCTCAAGGGAAACAGAATGCAACTGTGACTACAACACTAAACATGCAGCTGGCATTTCAGGGATTTTAAGAAAATGTCTGAAATCGTGCAGTCTGCTGCTCAGTAGTTTTTTCACAGCCCACCATTTTCTGGAAAAAGTGCCTTATACTAAATTTGATACATGTATGAGGGCCTTGTGACACATACAATTTAGACATTAAAATGAACACAATTATCTTCAAAGTTGTTCTGTGGGTTACCAGTGCAACACTCTAAGAAATCTTAAAAACAAGAGATGGATTACACATTATAAACATTTCTAAAACAAGGACTACAGAAATGGACACTGGGGCCTCAGACATCTGTGATTTTAGATGATTCTGTTGGCTGTTGTAATACATTTGTACCACAGCTAGATGAGTCATCGATACCATGCAGATTAAATATAATTCATAAGAAATAAAAACCTTAAGTTTAACCCATTTAGCCCCAGGACCATGCAACAGGAGATGGATTGATCATGATAATTCAAGGGTAGTGCCAGATGAGCTTGGCGCTTCAGGTGCCAAGCTCATCTGGCACAACCCTTGAATTATCATGATCAATCTATCTCCTACAACTGGTACATAGTTGTTAGACGCCGCCTCCAAAAGTTTGGAAATGCAGCCGTGGGGTTAAGAGGGTTAAATAACTCTAAATGATCGTATGAAGCGAATTTGAGTAAAACCATCAAATAGAAAAAATACACTGAAAGAGTAAAGCACCCCAGTGATGTACCATAGACCTAAAACCAGAGAATCAGGCAAACATAGGGAAAACAAGAAAGGCTCATGGCTCACGTGTATGACCTATCCACACATGTCTGACTATAAGGGATGGCTTCTGCACTAACAAAAACCATGTTTTCTCAAAATTTAATCAGTTTTCACTCTTCTGTGAAACCCCCTTGACCTTTGCGATGAGTCGATTAAATTAGGATACATAGGAAGGTCTTATCATCAGCTACCTTTGTGTCAAATCTGATTGAAAAGTTTGCAAAAATTGTGATAATAACTACAATTATTGGCATTTTATACACATTTTGTCGACCTCTTGTGACACTTGACCTTTTTCGAGGGGTCATCTAAATTAGTATCCATAGATAGGTCTTACCATCAGGTATCTCTGTAGCAAGTTTTGGTTTGAAGTTGTGAATAGTAATTGAGAAAAAAATATTTCTTGTCAAAATAATTTATGGCTATTTTTTAAACTTATTTCCTGATCTTTTGTGACCTTTGACCTTTCCGAGGGGTCATCCAAATTAGTAAGCATAGATAGGTATTACCATCAGGTATCTCTGTAGCAAGTTTGGGTTTGAAGTTAGGAATAGTAATTGAGAAAAAACATTTGTCAAAATATGGCTATTTTTTTAAAACGTTTTCCTGATCTTTTGTGACCTTTGACCTTTCAGAGAGGTCATCCAAATTAGTATGCAAAGATAGGTCTTACCATCAGGTATCTCTGTACCAAGTTTGGGTCTGAAGTTATGAATAGTATTTGAGAAAAAACATCTTTTGTCAAAATGATTTTGGACCTATTTCTTGAGCTCTTGTGACCCTTGACCTTTCCGAGGGATGGTTGGTTGTACATTGCTCAACATCCCGACAGCAACAAGACTTTCTCAGGACTGCTTGTGAAAAAAACCTTAACAGAATATTGAATGTATGTCGCCAGCCGGTCTAATATGCTCAATAAAGCTAAGACCATTTAGCAACACATATCCAATATCAAGAGCTACAGAAAGCGCAGACAGTATGGAAAGTTTAAAAAAAGGAAAATACAGGTGAATGGACCAAGGGTAGACAGAAACACATGCCCCAGGATAGAGGGGAAAACCCACCCTGTGGGGCTGACCAGGGTGACCCTGGGAACTAAAAAGTAGTTAACCCCACCCAAGTCCCCCAGGGCAGACCCGGGTGGGGGTTTCCGAGGGATCAACCAAATTAGTATGCTTAGAAAGGTCTTACCATCAGGCATCTTTATACCAAGTTTAGGTTTGAAGTTGTGAATATTATTTGAAAAAAAATCATCTTTTGTAAAAAATATGGCTATTTTCTGAGCTCTTGTGACCCTTGACCTTTCCGAGGGATCAACCAAATTAGTGTGCTTATAAAGGTCTTGGACTCTTACCATCAGGTATCTTTGTACCAAGTTTGGGTTTGAAGTTGTGAATAGTATTTCAGACAAAAATAAATTATGTCCAAAAATAGCTATTTTTGATAATATATTTCCTGATCCCTGTGACCTAGACCTTTGTGAGAGGTCACTGAAATTGGTATGTTTAGAAAGGTTGTGCCACAAAGTATCCTTGGGCCAAGTTTGAAGACTGTAGCTTGAATAGTCTCCGAGAAAATGCCAACGTTAAAGTTTACCACAAACGACGACGGACGGACGACCACTGGCCCAGAACATACTCACTTTTGCTTCGCACCTGAGCCAAAAATCAATGCAAACAATAACAAGCACCCATCTAGCATCGTTTATTCCTCTGCATTATGTTACTTCTACCCAGTGAGCATAATGTCCTCAGACTGATGTTGGCAGGATTCATGTTATTTAGAAACCCGATCAACTGAAAATGCAGCATCAAGTTACTTTCCAAACGTTGTAATCTCTCCGTTCATAACTGAATTGATGCATAGTAGGAGCAATTCACTCCCATTAGCTTTTGTTTGTATTTGCGGAGTTATTGGCATTTACAATGTGGCAAACATGGAGATTTACAGCAGACCTTTTTTACTTTGGCAAAATTTATTTCTTTTGATGTTTGATAAACTTATTTCCTGTTCTGCATGTACAGTTTAGATCAAATCTAATAGTGAAAATTTAAGACCAGAAGAGGTTTTATCAGCAGCTGAAAATTTACAAAATGTGGTCTATTAACATGTGACATAATAATCCGCTCCAAGTTATGAGTATTTTCAAGTGTAATACATATCTTGTCTGCTGACTTTGGTAAGTTTTCTACATCAGTACTGTGAACTGTTCCTGTAGATCACTGGCCCGCATGCGCAGAGTAAGACGGCCCACATCAGCCCAAGGTCCATTTGCTTACTGGGTGCTTATTCTAAAGGTTAAGCCTAACAAGTGAGTCTCATCAGACTGCACCAATACCCCAGTAAGCAAAGGTCCTTGGGCCAACGTCAGCAGCAGTGGGCCTACGTGTGTGTGCGGGTCCACTGCGCAGGTCCATTGCGGCTTTACGTCGGCCCGAAGGTCTTTTGCTTACTGGGACAAGGCTAAGAATAAGACTGGAAGCCATAAAGTGCTCACCCTCCCCAGGGGTTCCTTCTCCGGCCTGGCTGGTCACATCTGCCGGAGACACATCCACTGGGACCTGTGTCTTGGCTGATGGGCTGCAGTCTTCTTCTCTTCCCACTTCCTGCATCCCCTCCACTGAAATCGTGCAGGGAGAATCTTAACGCCAAGAATTTATAACAGACTTCCAGTTCCATTCATGCGAATGGAAGTCACTTAGTTCTTGGAGATAATATTAAAGGGTTAATGAAAGGGGTCAAAATATTAGCTCATTGACTGCAGTCTTCTTCTCTCACAGCCTCCACCATGCATTCCACTGAAATCGTGCAGAGAGAACTTCTCAGATTATATAAGCTTTTAACACCCAGTACAAACTGACTTTTATGGAGGTCACTTAGTGCAGGGAGTTACAGGGTTAGCAGAATGAACACACAGTACGATTAAACAAATCCAAAACAAACAAATAAAATATGCGTTGCTTCATGAACAGTGCAGATAACTGATAAGCCCCCTGCCCCACCCCACAAAATGTGTCACAAAATGACCACGCTCTTCTCACAGATCAAACACCAGCACCCACTCCCAACCCACCACAACGCCACCCCCCCACCCCCACCCCTCCTTGGCTGTGTGCAACAGTTATTGCTACAGAGTTCTAAATACATATTATTTTGTTAGATCAGACTGACTGAACACTAAACAGTATTCAAATGTGAATAGTCCATCCGTTTAATTGATAGATAATACAATCATTAGTCATGACTGTAAAATACATGTACTGTCTTTCACACCATAATTGTCCATGTAATGCATAATTATGGTGTACATTTAAACTGTGCCTGCTTCAAAATCCACACAACCATAGCTTTAAATCATTTAGTCTATTTCTATCATATACTCTGCAAGTACCACATTATTTTCGCTTATTTGTGTGCTCTTATTCTCTCTTTCTCTCTCTCAGACGCAAAACAGCAAGAGAAGTGAATTTTAGCCCTTCCCCTGTAAACCCAAAGAGGGAAAGCTTCCACATGCACGAGGTACAGAGCTTCATGACACCCCTCTGGCTGTTGGTGCCCCCGTGAGGATCTTTACCTCTTGCAGATTTTTGCTAGGAAAAATCAAAATGTTATCAGTGTTCGTCATCCTGAGGAGACCGACGATCATTCAGCCTTCGACTGCTAAAACCACCGCCCACCCACGGCTGCCCCGGGCCCCCTGGACAGCCCGGCGACTCCCCGGACCCATTATCTGAGGAGATTGGGGTCAAATCCCAGCACGGCACCTCCCCTGGGGCGACCCTCGAACGATCGTTGCCGCCCAGGTGAGCACGGTGGAGGGGCAGGGTACCCCAGGTATGCCACCCCCTCTCTCATCTCTCTCCCCGCACCCCCTGCCTCTGATAAACATAGGCTCCGGCGCGTTGCCATGGGAACACAGACCTCATGGGGCTAGGTGTATAGCGGCTCTGGGTGGCTTGACACATGACAGAAAATTGTGGCGGCTGCCATCCCAAGCTGTACATACTGTGTGTGTACATAGTCCCTCATCCAGTTCCGGACAAATGCAAGGAGCATAGATTCTCATGAGCCCTGCAGCTGCAGGGGCTAATGAGAATCTATGTAAATGCCTTGATCATTTTGAATATATTTGTTCCTCAACAGGATTTAAGTTTGCGACAGTGCACACTGCCTGTCTTCGTGGTAGACAGCCTGAACGACAGAGGACAGCAGATACTACGGTGTGCACTCAGGGGACACTTTTGTTATCTGCGGTACTCATTATCTACACCAAAATGTAAATTACTTACTTAAGACTGACTGAAATAAAATGAAACTCAAAACACTGAAAATATGACTGACATGCAAAACAAAATAAAACTGGAAACATTTTTTTTTTAAGTTGACTAAACAACTACAAAAATCAACATGTGTCGAACAGCCCTTTCGTACAGTGGCGTCGACCACTGACATGCTACGTGTGATTACTAATGTTCAGACAGCATGGCACAGCTGCAGTGTGGCCTTGCAGTGCGGCTGAATTGATCAGTGTTCAGGTCATACTCCATAGGTAATAGCTGTCCCTGTCCCCCATAACCCACCCGCTGGGGTCATCCATTATCACTCATGTTCCGTGCTTATTCTAAAATACCCGTGGATGTTAAAACCCTGATCAAACTAAATACTAATGTTAACTTATAGGTACGTTTACTATCTAACAACACAGGCTAAAGGCATACTTACATTTTTTTAATCAGATAACTTTCAAAACCTTGGTAGTTATTAAAAGCTGGTTTCCTGAGTAAGCGTGACTGACAAAAATAAATGAAACAAAACAAATATGCCATGCTTTTCACTAAAAGCACAACAAACTGTAAATTTGCTTAAACTGTGCTGTCGATGTTACTGGGGCACTGACCTTTCATTAAAAAAAAAAAAATGAAAAGACATTACCTTTCGAACAGTTTTTACGTTTTCTCAGCTCTTCAAAATGAACTCACAGCAAAGCTCTTTCCGGTCTAAAATGTCAGTTTTATACTTGTGGCTCTAGACAGCGAAACAGAACTCTGTGCATCTGTGATGATACCATGCATGTGAAATGTTCACAATAGATTCAACAGATAACTTGGCCACAGGACTACACTGCAGTGAAATCAAACTTCAAAGGAAATCAATGACACTTTACACTATGTATGCCAAAGCATGGCAACTGCACACGCAAAACACCAAGTGAAACGACAATAAACTGGTTTAGCTCATTACTGAGACAACTATATATAATGTGATCTAATTAATATCATTGAGGATTTCACCTGAACTTTTATAATTATATTGATTCATTGCAAACTAAAAAATAAAATGTATTCCGTGAAATACCACTAATCTGTGGCAGCTGACTGTGACTGATAAACTGTCTTCTCAGAAAATAAACCTTAAAATTAACTGCAAATCCAATTGTGAAAATCACTGGTGATGCCTTTAATTATGAATCTGTCATCTTCACAACACCTTAGCCCTTACTCCTTTGGCGGCTCCACTCTCAGGTGTAAACAGCAAAGAAAAAGGTTTCCTTGATATATCATTACAGTGCATGCATTTGAGTAAATACCGGCCAAACTGTCTAAATAATCAATGCTACGTCTACTAGCAAAGAAACCACAGTCTAGACAGCCTAATGTGAAGACTTACATTTGCACGACTTGGGACGCGCTTGCTTCCTGCGTGACATCGCGGCGGTGGTTGTGGTCGGTCTGGTAGACTAGTGATGATGGTAGGACGCCGCAGCGCTATGGCTACATCGCCCCGACTGAGCTCCGCCGCGGAGGCGCACAAAGCAGCATTTTGCTGAAAGCTGAAGCTCGGCATGTGGGCTGTGGCTACGTCATGAAATGAATATTGAATTGCCTGAGAGCTAACAACACCCAAGGGGCTCCTCCCCCGGGGCCCAACCTTTTGCACGGGCTCGCAGCGCCAGCGTGATTGAGCTGGGCCATGCGACCCCCTGGGGAACATAATACTGGGGATATTTTTGGTCGGTGGCGGAAGAGCCGTGTTTCAAGATAACACATGTCACGAATCCACTGTCCTCGGGGAGAGAAAAGGGCTCCGTTCCACGATGTATGCGGTGCTCGCTATTTCCCAGCAGGGGTTCGCGCGAACATTCATATTGTGGATCTCGTGGGTTGCGCTTGCGCGATGGTGTCGTCTGCTCTGTCAGGGGAAATCACTCTAAAACCTTTTTAGAAAAGATCGCCTGCAGGTGATGCTGGTAGAATGCTGACGCATATTTATTTGGAAAATCATTCAACTCCGGGCAACGATGCAACATAATATCACCTCCAGGCGGAGGAAACATTAAAGATTGAAATAAAGCTGAAATGGCGGAGCTTGCGGAGATGCCTTGAAAGTAAAGGCGGAGAGTGATCGGAGATCCCCCCTGGGGAGAACAGAACACGGGAGCGCGGGTCGTATAGTTGCCGACAAAAAAATCAATATTCTTTGCGCCGAGTGTTACAAAAGCTGATCAAGTCGGTTATCTCTGCTGAATATGTGTCATCAGTTTAACTTTAACGGCTTGCGATGAAATGTGAAAAACTGGAAAGGAAAATGCAGTGGCGTAGGAACTTGACATCGGCCGCTCAGCGGCTCCGAGGCGGCCAGGACTGATGTCGCCGGGCCGTCAGCAAACACACCACACCGAGTCCGGGACTGAGGAGACTGACTTGGGGATCGGGAGAAGGGGCTGGGGGTGAATACATTTAAATATGGTATCATTATTACATTTAAATATGGTATCATTATCAGGCCCTTTTCTCAGCTATATATATATATATATATATATATATATATATATATATATATATATATATCTTGGCTTGACTTCGCGAACGAAGATTTTATAGGATATGTATATGTATGTATATATATATATATATACATACACAACTGCTGAGGTTCCGCTTGACATAGCGCCGCCGTGAGGTGGCCTTAGTTGCCTGCTCGGCGTTAAACCCAAATAACTAACCAACTAACTTGACATAGCGGCCGTCTGGTTTCAGTATCAGTGGAAGCGCTGGGGAAGCCGGACCAATGATAGGGTCACGGTACAACATGTTTAGTTTGTGTGTGTGTGTGTGTGTGTGTGTGTGTGTGTGTGTGTGTGTGTGTGTGTGTGTGTGTGTGTGTGTGTGTGTTTTAATGGGACGAGGTATGCTCAAAGGACACTGTGGATACATCAATCGGCATAATGCGAACTAGTGCGGAGGTATGACAAAGCCATACCTGGCCCTCCGCTAGTCATTTTCAAGTCCAGGCTGGGCGGCGCCGCCTACGCCACTGAGTTCACTTACCGCGCTGAGCGGAATGACGACTGGAACTGACTACTGCCAGATCCAACAGCTACAGCCCTTTAGTGGCGTGCGGGTAACAATCGAAATACTACCAAAACAAACCTTTTTCTCAGTTGGCCACTGCGTTATTTGGGTAAATCAACCACACACACACACACACTGGGCACACACCCTCACTTTGGTCAGACACATGGCAACCACACACGTGCGCGCGCACCTGATTAGTCGCCTGAAAACCTTTCTGTCTCAGTGTGGAACAAAGACGTAAATATAAACCAGCAAGAGGGATCACTGAGTAGATCTCCATGAACCCCTGCGTCCGCTGGGGCCGTTCATGAGAAATCTAGATCGGGATCGATGCCCGGCTCAGTCCACAGGCATAGGATGATTCAGTGTTGCGGCGTAATTGTTCACCTCTTAAATGCCGGCACACGGTTAGTAGTAACCCCAATGCGAAAAAGGACATCGGGCCCACGGACGTCGGCCGCCGTTAGCTCGCGCAGGGGCATGCGATGGGCCGACGTTGGCCCGATTGCCTTTTGCGCTTGGGGAAATAGCTTCAAGAGGTGACTAATTACGCAACGGTCATCCCTTGCATGTGCCTCATTCTCACAGACGGCTGACAATGGCTCTCTGCCAGAGTGAGGACCCTGTTTAGACTTATCTGAGTGCCGGTTCAGTACGAATGGTGATGATGACTAGTCAGTACTCGGATACAACAAAATGCCACGTTATAACCGAAGTTTGACCGAGTGGAACCTCTTTCAAGTTGTTTGTTTGTTTTTGTGTTTGTTTGTTTGTTTTTAATCCGGTTTTTGTTATACCCGACGTCAGCAGTAGTAAGCAAAAAGCAGTCGACTGTAGGTCAGTGTCAGTTGCTCTCATCTCCTATGCAGTGGACTATCGAATGCACAAACTTGAAGGCCATCGGGCCGACTTCGACCGCCGTTGGCCCGCGCACGGCCGTGCGCGGGCCAACGGCAGCCGAAGTCGGCCCGATGACCTTTTGCGCATTGGGAACGATCCGGTTGCGGCGGCCGCAACAGTCATTCCAAATACGTAATTTCACTTCCAGCGCCAGAACAACGCAAAACATACAACAGCAACAATGATAGCTCAACAGTAGTGCATACCGAGTCCCGGCAGTTCTGAAAATTGTAACGTCTGCTTGTTAACAAACAACAGTATGTGCTCTCCATCCGCATTCACAATGAAGAGGCTGGAATTTAATTTTTAGCCTTGAAAACCCTTGACCAAACCATACAGTGTTTTGTTTGTTTGGTCGTTTGTTTGGTGCTTTTTTGTTGTTGTCGTTTAAAAAAAGAAAAAGACAGGTGTGTTGGGTGTATGAAGGTGATGTTAGCGGCCAGAAAATCCAATACATTATCGTGCGCATAATATATTGCGCTATAGACAAAGCTACACTACATTAAACGTTTTTTCTGTTATTGTAAGATGCGAAATGGACTTCGAGTGTGCCCTTCACCTAGTAATGCTCTGACAAGCGGAGATATTGATTGACCATGATAGTTCGAAGAATGGTGCCCGACACAAACACGTACTACGTGCGTATGGCCGTGCACTGGGAGAGAGGAAGGCCGGGCGCCGGTGTGAGGGGTGGGGGCAGGGGGAATTTGAGGGGATGAAGTTTGTGTTGAGCTAAAACGCTATCTGGCGGCTGAGCATTGAAGGTAGATAATCAAGTTTTCATTCTGTACCCTCAACAAATTTAAAGTATAACAAAGGCTGGCCAGGGAGACGTAGGGGTGACGTTTGCGGCTTTGAACCCCTACAGGCTATTAACTCATTCTACCCCAGACGCACCACAGCAAGATAAGGATCGACCATGATAGTTCAAGGGTGATGCCAGAATAGCTTGGCGCCTATGGGCGCCAAGCTATTTTTGCATCACCCTTGAACTATCATGGTCGATTTTTGTCCTGCACTGCAATGCAGTATTCAGAGGACAACGGCAAAATGTAAGGATTTCGGTGTTGGGGTAGAATGAGTTAAAAGGGGTTAAATTCCTTCCTCCGACTGCAAGAGGCATAGATACTCATGAGCCCCCCGCGACTGCGGGGGCTCATGAGGATCTATGTCTCTTGCTGAGACAAATTTGTATTCGTGTTTCTTGAACACTTTTGGCTTTTGGTCGTTGAATGAACAAACATTTCCGAAACAAACATGTAAGCGTGTTTTTGGTCTGGATTGATTAAACATGTACCTGCAGTGACACAGAAGGGGTGAGGCGGATGAGGCACAGATCGTTTTTCATTTCAAGCCAAAACACTTTCAAGTGGTTGGGGTGGGTTTGGTGAGAGCAGGGTGAAGTTTGATTTTAAGCCAAACAAATTCAAACGGCCAGGAAACTTGTTTCAGTATGGACTGAGGTGTCGCAAGAATTTTAATTTGAAGCAAAACAACAAAGGCTTAACACCCAACAAATGTGGCTGACTGAACTGGTAGTTCAAGCCAAAGTAACTCAATCTATGAAGTATAGGTGAATCATGGACGAATGAAATTTGATTTTGAGTCAAATCATTTTTTTGTTGTTGTTGTTGTTTTGTTGTTGTTGTTTTTTGTTTAATGGACGAACATGCAGTGAGATGATCTTTATTTGTAGACAAACGAACATCATAAGTGGGCGAAGAGGAAGGCGTAGAGGGATGCGTTTCACTTCAATTGATCTCTCCCTTCACCCACACACCCACCCGCCTCCTACACCTTCCTCCCCCCCCCCCCCCCCCCCCCCAACCCGGGGTCGACGTCGGTCGCAGTTGGCGGCTGCAGCCTACATCGGCCCTCTGCTCTGCTTGGGTATCACCTAGCAGACGAAACGTTTGGCGTGAACGAAGGGAAGCAACCCGGTTATTTTGTTGTCCACCGGCAGTCCGTTTCTCCTCACATTTCTTCCCCTGCACCAGTATGTCATCTCACATTGCAGTGGTCAAATACTGACCTAATGATTAGTATGGCAAGAGGCAGCTAGTCCGTTTTTGTGAAAAACAAAATTTTCATTGTAATCTGTGGAAAGCTTTAAAAAAAAATTAGAAAAACAACTGGTAGCTCAGTCGAACACTCACTTCCAGAAACAAATGAATCAAAGTGTATGCCGTTCCGGTGCCTGTTGACGGAACTGACTGTGTTTCTTCAGTCTTCGCCAGTTCAACACCAAAAAGCCCTAGCTGTCCCAGGATAATACATTCAAAGTGGTGTCAGCAAGAGGCATAGATCCTCATGAGCCCCCCCCCCCCCCCCCGCAACTGCGGAGGCCCATGAGTATCTATCTATACCTCTTGCAGTTGAGTGGGTGTGTTCAAATTTTCTCGGCGCTAAACGGGTTAAAACAACCTGCTCCAGGCAATAAAGGGTTAATAGTTTGCAATATTTACGCTATAAGTGTTCTTAGTACATGTACGTCTTACAACAATCCTGTACAATACGGGAAACTAGCGTGTGACGTTGGAATGTCGTAAAGAGTTTCTGTTTGTCTTCTTTGATAAGTAGGAGAACTCCCCCTTTGCGCACAATGGAAATAACACACGCCTCTTACGTGTGTCTACTCACTGCATGGATCATTGTGAAAAGAAGGGGATAGAAATCCTTAGTTGGAACAAGACAACATTGAGAACACTGGCGAAATCGGTTCAGCAGTCCAAGCCCGCCATGAAGAAGGCAACTTTAAACCTTACTGCCTAGACTGAGCCGTAAGGTCCAAAATCACGGACTACCACAAACTAACTGATCATGCTGGTCCATCTATTTCAACCAGTTGGCATTGCAAATGAAACGGAGAGACACCGTCTACTATTAAATATCAATTTGTAACGTGCCAGTGATCTAAAACATATTTGGCCGATGGTCATGTGTGATGGTATCATTTCAGTTGGGCTTTACGGCGGCGCTATACATCCGTAAGGTCCAAAGTCATGTATAGGTTGTTTGACATCACCAGAGCGCTCGTTTTTCGCAAATATCACTATTTGTGGTACGCGAGTCGTTGCGGTCTAAAGCGTGCGCATGCGTGCGCGAGTTGTGAGTGCGCGCTTAGAGTTATAATTATTATCAAATAAGCGCATTATAAATATCGTAATTATTATTATTATTAAATCTCCACAAAGAACCATTGTTCTATATTAGTCCATAAGCTAGCCTGATCTACCGTGCACCCCCCACCCCTGTTTTCTATACCCTAAATAGAGCCCAGAGAGATCAAAGAGAAATGAACAACAACGCAACAGCAACAACTAAACGCCGCGCATATATTCAAGATCGGCGTACTGTGCACTTTGGGCCAGCTGCATGAGTGAGCTTAGTCTTGCGCAAGCCATTAAGCAAGGTGCTCCGTTATACTCATGCAACTCACCCCTTGTCCGTCTAGGGTTTGTCGCGTGATTTGCCGGACCCTGTATCGAACAACAGGCAAAGCCGCGCTCAATGTGAGCTGCGATAGTCTCACGGATGAGCGGCCGCCTCGCATGATTTATGCGTGTGCTCATGAGAATCTGTCTCATGCTGACTGAGTTGCCTCCGTAGTAAGCGATTTGATTTTTAATTCTATCTGAAAACAACAACAACAACAAAAACTACCACATTTTCTGTCATTTTGTCCATTTCAATCCGCTTAAAAATCTACTTTTGTTTTTAACTCTTTGTACCCGAGGTACGAAATACGCACATTTTGGGGTTAGACCTCTCAGGAATGCATTACAATTCAGGACTGAGACAGATCGACGCCATGACAGTTCAAGAGTGGTGGCAGCATAGCTTGGCGCCTACAGGCGCCAAGCTATTCTGCCACCACCCTTGAACTATTATGGTCGAGCCATATCTTGCTGTGGTGTATCGCGGGCAGTATGAGTTAAAGAGGGAAATCGAGGCTGAGGGATCATCTGACATCGGACGGGTCGAGTCGATATGATTTACTACACCCCAGCGCCCGGCTACAGCAGGGGATGGATTGACCATGATCTTTCAAGGGTAGTGCCAGAGTGGCGCTTTGAGGCGCCAAGCTCTTCTGGCACTACCCTTCATGGATCATGGTCGATCCATCTCCTGTAGTGCCGGCGTACGTCGCTATGTAAAAACCTCCAGACAGGATTTGGGAAATGTGGCCGTGGGGCTATGTGCTATTTTTAAAGGACACGGACTTCCAGCTCTCGCTGATTTCGTCCGGGGGGGGGGGGAGGGGGGGGGGGGGGGTTTTGGGGGGTGGGGGGGGGGTGTTATGTTCTGACTGTTTGTCGCTAATATCCGCGCATCGCTTTTGAGGCTGGGTCGTTGGGGAGGGGGGGGGGGGGAGAGCTGTTGTTCCCTTCTTTGTTCTTTGGTGGTGTCTGGCTCCTGTTTCCTCCTTTGGGGTCACAGACCAGGGAGGGGGAGGGGGCGGCCAGGGACCGGGTGATTGGTGATGGTGAGGATGATGTGCTATCTTTTTATTAACCATGGGGAGGTGGGGCGGGTGCGGGACCATGAGGTGGAGTGGCAATGAGGGTGACCTGTGTTTGCCGTTCGGCCCTGTCGAGCCCACGGCACTTCGCGAGTGGATAGTTTGAGAATACTGAAGTGGGGAGGGGCCGGTGGGGGGCGGGGTCCGCCACCGCGCGACTCTGGGAGGGTGTTATCCTGCGCATAGGGCACCACCCATTATCTATGTTTCTAAGGAGTGCATTGACGATGGATGCTAATCCTCCTTTGGTCGGGCCTAAGTTAATTAAGTGTCACAGTTTGTCCCTCCTCCGTTCAGGCTGGACTCCAGCCGCCCGGATTTGCCTGCTTTCTAATTTCTCCCCGGGTCTGTCCCAGGTTAGTCCCGGGGGGCCCAGTGCTCATGCAAGCAAGCAAGCAAATTTAAAAGGGATTTCGTCCGGGAGGGGGGGGGATTGGGGGGGTCTATATCTGACTGTTTGTCGCTGATGTCCACGCATCACTTTTCCGTTCATCTCTCATCATGGCTGCCCGCGCTTCCGGAGGCCGGGTCGTTGGGGGAAGAGCCTGAGTTCCTGTGGGGGTCCGGGTTCCCGGCGTCTCCCTGGCCGGTGGTGTAAGTTCCTTTTCCTCCTTTTGGTAGTCACAGTCCAAGGCCCGGTTTTTTTGGCACCGCCGTTATTGCCTTCTTTGTTTGAGGGGGGTTGATTTTTACTAATCCCCCTATAAGTGTTTTTGTTTTTTCCTCTGGAAGGGGGGTGTTGCACCCTCCATTGCCCAGGGAGTGCATGGACGAAGGATGCTAAACCTCTCTGGGCTCCCTATTTATTTTGATGGGTGGCGACCGTACGCAGGCGAGCGGGGAGTCACGCGGTGTCGGATTGCCATCGTGGGTACCTCGACCCCCTGGGTTCTCTTAACCCCCCTATCCCGCAGAGTGGACCTTCCAGAGTCCTCCTCTGCATCCCAATACGGGGAAGATGGACCCCGGAGCCGGCCACCAGCCCCCGGGCGCTTCCCACCGAGAACTCGGTGGGGGGGGGGGGGGGCCTCAGGTGCCCGCCGCCGGGACCCTCTCTCCGCTGGGAGGGGGGGGGGGGGCAATTGGTCAAAAGGCCTCCCGGCAGAGACCTATGGGGCATTCCCTCCGAACTCCTGGGGGGGGGGGGGGGGCAATCTTAACGTACTCATCCAGTGCCGGCTCATACGCTGATGTACCTCTTATAATAATATAGTACCGTTACGATGTACTGCGCACTCATAGGGGCCTGACGAATGGCGGCTTTAACTTATGCAAATCCGCTGCGCCACCGCGTGCGCGCGGCCGCTGCGTAAAATTACTAAGTAACATTGTATTGATTGAATGCAAGACGAAGCGATCACGTGATACGCAACTAGTGGGTTCGTCTGCTGCAGCCGCCATTTTGTGCAGCAGAGGTGGCCTCGGTAAAGAGTAGCGATCGTGATCGTATCAAGATAGTAAAGGGAACTGTCTTACGGAAGACCAAGACATACTGAAGAGATGGACAGAGTACTGCTCAGATTTGTACAACCACCGAGCTGCAGGGGACCCAGGCATACTTGTCAACCCACCTGTGACCAACAATGGCAACTATCCCATCCTCCGAAAAGAAGTAGAGGCTGCAGTGAAGTCACTGAAAAAAGGGAAGGCAGCAGGAGCAGACAACATCCCTGCAGAGCTAGTCCAAGAAGGGGGAGAAGACACGATAAGCGCCTTACTAACAATCTGCAATAAGATCTGGCAGTCAGGGGATTGGCCCACACCATGGACCCAGTCACTTATAATAACTATCCCCCAAAAAGGCAACTTACATCAATGCCAGAACTATCGCACGATCAGTCTTATATCCCACCCAAGCAAAGTCATGTTAAAGATCCTACTGAACAGGCTGAAGCCACAGGCAGAGGAAATCATAGCTGAGGAACAGGCAGGCTTCAGACCAGGGCGCAGCACAACTGAGCAGATCTTCAACCTGAGAGTTTTATGTGAGAGATACCTCCAGCACCAGCAGGACCTCTAAAGGGCTAAAACTGACGTCCTGGAACCAAGCTCAAAGATGTGTGAAGAGCTCCCTTTAGATACCTGGACATATGGAAAGAGCCAAGTTCTAGACAACATAAACAATGTTTCAGGACACTTTGCCAAAGTTGCGGCACTGCACAAAGCCATCTCGCTGGATATTATGCACAAGCGCTACCCTCACAGCAGCTGTGGTACCGCACAAGACGCCGTGCGGAATGAAGGAAGTGGCGTATACATCTGTTGTGCAGACCGCACTACTACCTCCCTCTCCTCAGTTATCAGCTGGCGGCAGCAGCTCCAACTGGCAGATCTGCAGGTGCTCAACACAGCAGCAGAGCACTAGCTAGGGAAATGCAGCAGCTTGATCCACTGATCTCACCAGGAATCTTCAAGATAGACTGGATGTCCTGTCCACAAAATAGTGCTGCAGTGGATTCCAATGATTCTGAAGTAGCTGGGAATGGAGAGGCTGACAGCATGGCCAAAGCAGGCGCCAGACTTCACTACCTCAAGATCACAACCTCCTGTAAAGAAACCAAACCACTACAGCAACAAAGTGATTGGCAACAGCAGCAGCTGCAGCCCGTGGGCAAACGACATCAACAAGCTGAACAGGGAGAGCCAGGCCACCATCTTTCATCTACGCACTGATTACTCTGGACTCACCTCGTGAGACTGGGTCATGCGGAAACAGCCCTACGCGAATTTGGCGGCGAAAATCAGTCTCCTTAGCACATTCTCCAAACCTGTCCATACATAGAAGCGGTCCGCTGGCAGTTCTGACCAGAAGAGACGCCCCCGTACACCAAACTCTGAAAACATGCTGCCGAGCTCTTGACAGCTCACCTATTTGCAGCCAGAACAATATAAGATTTAAAGACGGCCATCAAGAAATTGAACGTTGCAGAAAAAGAAGGTGGAAGGTGTGATCTCGTGGTGGACATTGTTTTGTCTGTTAGAAACCATGAAACTTTATTACGCGTATTCTTATTTACACATTTCTAGACGAAAATAAATGAAAGGAAAAGGGGAGACCTTACTAGACCCGCCTTACGCTAGGTAAAATATCACCTAAAAGACCAGCCAGTTAAAAATAGTTACAATTAAATTGATGGGTCACATTGAAATTAATGAAATGATAACAAATTTTTATGCTCAATGTGCATACATTTTTAAGAAAACTGGCAACAACAAAAATTTAAACAGAGGAGTATGACGTAAGCAATTTTTATGATCATTTTGCGTTCCTTTGCGTATTGGTAAAATGGGGGTAGGGCAGCAGATTCAGCCACTGTGGCCCCTAAATGCATCACAGCATCATAAAATCAGGTTGGGAGTAACTGTGGTACTCTATCCTAACCAATAAAACCTAACAAAGACCTATCAGCTCTATACAAAATTTCTGAGGGCATCGGAAACAATGTACGTTAGTTAATTCGGCAATTTTAAATGGAAAAAAGCTATCATTCACCACAAATGTACCGTAAAGGATGCCGACTTTCCTCATTTTCTTGCACTTTATGCTCACATTATTGAAATTTAATAGGTAAAGAAATGTCAAAATGAAATGGAATAATTTGAGTAATTTTGTTTAATTAATTTTGTGTATTTTTACAACTTGGGGGTAGGGATACAAAATCAACCACTGTGGCACTCACAGTAATCACAGCATCATCTAGTCAAGTGTATAATAATTGTGACATCCTGTTTTAATGATGTAAGCCTGAAAATGGACCGCCAGTGCTATAGAAAATGTCTGAAGGCATCTGACATTATTTTTGTCTTTTGTTTTTTGCGATTTCGCGGAAATGACAGTTTACTGGGTGCACAAATACCTTCACTGTAAGCCAGAGATTCAATATTTTTTCATTCTGTTTTTTTTTGCAGAGGATGCAAACGGTGTGCTTTAACATAATATTGCCTGATTTGGGCTTCTGGAATCAATTCTGATTTATTTAGAGGAAAATGTTTCCCAACCTCATTTTAGCAACTGCGAAGAGCGTGAATGGGGATACCCTTGCGCCATCGGTTATATCTCTGGTGTGTTCCTAAGGATTTTCGGGACATACTAAGGTACACTTTGAAACCCATCTTATCGAGTACTGGGGGGGGGGGGGGGGGGGTGTGCACGGTAGATCTGGCTAGCTTATGGACTATATCAATCTTGGAACAAATATCATTCAGTAACAGTTGACCTAATACGACTTACTTTTTAAGAAAATCGAACGATGTGTCAGTTTTGCTGTACAGTCGTAAAATTTCAAAATTTCTTCATGAAATGACTGATTTTACATCCCTAAATGTGCCCCAGATATATTAAGCTCAGTATAAGAAAAATCCATTTTCACCTGATTTGGCCAAGTCGGTTTTCAAACGTGAAACAGTGCAGGGATACATGAAGTCTGCATGCTTGACCTCGATATTGAAATCTCTCGGGGCTCTATTTAGGGTCTAGAAAACGGCTTGTTCTTGTCTTTCACCAAATCTTTACGACTATACAACAAAAATCGACAAATCATAGGAGTTCAGTTTTAAAAAAAAAAAAATCACCATATTAGGTCAATTGGCACTAAATGATATTTGTTCTTAAAGTGGTACAGAAAAGTGTTTCTTTGTATGTAAGAGATATTTGGCAAAAACGTGGGCTCCGATGTCAAACGGCCTATACGAACACATGATGCCATACGTTCCATAATCACAAACCGGCAAAAGTGCATTCAGTACAATAACAAGTGAACAAACTTGAAACGACTTGAAAGAGATAGGTGGTTCTACCAGCAGCAACACAGTTTGCAGCTGAAGTGGTATAATTAACCCATTGAACACCACGGCCGTATTTCCAAATTGTGGAGGTGTCACCTTACGACTCTATGTACCAGTTGCAGGACGTGGATCGACCATGATATTTCAAAGGTAGAGCTCGATTAGCTTGGCGCCTTCAGGCTTTGGTATCAATTTCAGCCCACTTAATCAAATTTCAAATATAAACGATTTCAATTTCCAAAACTTCAGTAGCTCGCTTGAGCTTGCCCTTAGCACGACGTGAATGTTCTGTGTTTATGTACAGTGTGTGAGTGAATGCGCGTGATGCACGTGAGCGTGCTTGTTGGGTTCAGTTCGCGGCGGCGCTTTGAGCCGATTTTCAATTGGGATAAAGCGCCTATTTAATGCGCTGATTTATTAATTAATTATTATTGTCGATCCATCGCCTCCAGTAGTGCATTGGGGCTAAACGGGGTAACTCATTCGAGACGTGCCGCCTTCCGATACGCGGCATAAGCCGCGTATCCGGAGGCGGCACGTCTCGAATGAGTTAACTTAGCGACCTGCTCCAGGCAACACTGAACTCATTCAGCCCCAAGGCCGTATTTCACAACGTTTGGAGGCGTCATGTAACGACTATGCACCAGTTGCAGGAGATGGGTCGACCATGATAATTGAAGGGTAGTGCCAGATTAGCTTGGCGCCTGTCGGCGCCAAGCTAATCTGGCACTACCCTTCAATTATCATGGTCGACCCATCTCCTGCTGTAGTGCGTCAGGGCTGAATGGTTTAAAGGGTTCAGTAATAGTTCGCAATCGTACGTCTGCAAATCATGTTCTTAGTATGTCTTACAATAATGCTGAATGAAGGGCTGACATACTTTATGAAGTTTGAGTGTCGTAAAATGAAAGACTTTCCTGTTCTTTCCTCTTGTTTGTTCGCAGTAGAGTTCTCAGTCAATTGCCAGTGCGCACGGTATAGTGACAAGGGGCAGTGGATAAGTAACCTCTTTTACGTCAGTGTACGTCACAGTGCACCTACTGAAATACACGGATCGTGAAAAGAAGGATATAAAGGTATCAGTTCAGGCAAGACAGCATGGATAACCCGTTGAATCGGCGTATACTTTAGCAATAAAAGTCAGTCACCAGACATGGAGCAGAGCGCTTTCGCGGCCCTGAGCTGTGGCACATCAGTCCATACTGGCCGTCAGTGTCTCCCTCGATTCGCTGCATACGGTGTACTGACTACATGATAACATGCCGGGAGTACATCGTTGAATTGATGGTTCAGAAAATGTATTCAAAGTTGCTTCGTTCGACGCCACCGTCTGACAAATCCTTGCCGTGAGCAACGTTTACATTTTGACGCCCCCAAGTCGGCCCAGAAGGACACGCATGTACGAACGTGAAATGCCGGATTGACGAACATGCCACGCCCACTTACATTCTATTTTTATCACGAGGGGCTTTTGACGGAAAAGATTCACTGCGTCTGCGCGATGAGGTGTAGTTCAACATCCGTCAAGAGGCGTCATCACACCTCAGAAGATATGGCAGCAACCCTGCAAACTATCTTGGATACAGACAGCGAAGATGAAATGCCCCCTGGCTGGGAAGAGAGGGTAACGGTGGAGGGAAAGGTCTACTATGCAAAGTACGTACTATTGTCCAAGGTGCTCCTTGCTCTAAAACTGTGTAGGTCTGCATCAGTGTTTGCAGCATAACGAAATTAATTTTTAAAAAACAGGAAAACAAGCAAAATGAGATGAACCATGCCCTCAAAGTCCCTTCTGTATGAGCTTACATTCATTGTCACAGAATTAGCGCAATATGCTTGCAAACATGACGTGATTGATGCTGAAATTATTTTATTGAAAAAGCGTCTTTTAGTTGCCAATCTGAATCAATGTCTGAGTTAACTTTGTTTAGTGCATTTTGTGAATATTTATTTAAGAGTGGCGTACGTCTTTGAATCGTTTTAGGAAAAATGCAATCTTCTCATTAATGCCCAACAGATTTTTCATAAATGTATAATTGTGTTGTCCCTGTCTTTTCTAAGCGTGTTTCTTTATCGTTCAGTACTTCTTTGTGTCTACATAAGCCTGTAGTTTCTCTTGACTCTCAGGTATGATTAGGTCAATTTGTGAGTACAAACTACCTTTTCATATCCTATACTCAACATAAATTGCAGTACTACCATGAATGATGTCCACCTCACAAAAAATGCATGTCTGTATCTCCAATGCAGATGTGCATGTGGCAAGGGGAAAACTTGTTTTACGCTGGACCCATTTCAGAGGGGAATTAACCCATTTGATTTAGCCCTGGGACCCTGCAACAGGAGATGAATTAATCATGATAATTCAAGGGTAGTGCCAGATGAGCTTGGTGCCTGAAGGCGCCAAGCTTATTATCATGATCAATCCATCTCTTACATACAACTGGTACATAGTCATTAGACAATGCCTCCAAAAGTTTGGAATGCGGCCGTGGGGTTAAGAGGGTTAAATTGGTTACAAAAACAGTCATAAACCTCTGAGTTTGCTTCTCGTACCTCCTGTGCAAGGTGCAAATAACTGGGTAGATAACATTTATTCTTGTGAATGTAGATAGTTATAGATGTATGTAAACACTTTGTTTCCCCCAAAATGTGTCAAAACCTTCTTCCCAAAGAAATTATTGCAGAAAAAGTGGTTCACATGTGATGGCAGAAGTGTGTCAAAGTGGGCCAGTGGTCAGCCATCCGTTGGCTGTCTTCCATGGTAAAACATTAACGTTGGCATTTTCTCGAAGACTATTTAAGCCACAGTTTGTAAATGTGGCCCAATGGCAGTTTGTGGCAAGACCTATAATAAACATACCAGTATTCAGTGACTCTCAGAGTTCAAGGTGATAGGGTCAAGGATAAAAAAGGTCCAAAATAGTCATATTTTGGCTAAATTGATTTTTCTGAAATACAATTTTCAACTTTACACCCAAACTTGGTAAAGAAATACTTGGCAATAAGACCTTCCTGTGCATACTAATTTAAATGATTGCTGGAAAGGTTAGGGTCATGAGAGGTCTGCAAATGTATGATAATGAGACTTTTCCATGATATCACTTTGGTTGACCCCTCTGAAAGGTCAAAGATCACAGCAGGTTGACAAATGTGTTATCCATCATCCATAGTAACTTTAACATTGCATTTTCTTGGAGACCTCTCAAGCTGCAGTCTTCAAACTTGGCCCAAGGATACTTTGTCGCAAGACCTTTCTAATCATAGTGTTCATACTATTTTTAGTGACACCTCACAAAGGTCAAGGGCTATAGGAGGTTGATAAATCTGTGAAATGCATAAGATGGATTTCACTAGTACAAAAGGTGTTAAAACACTTGAACACTTGCTCATTTTAGTGACTAGTTGTAAAGATCAAGGTTGCAATGGTCAGATTATCTCTGTGGATCAGCTATGCACATGAGCTATAAGGGCTTTTTCCATTCTTGTTTTTAAATGTTTTTTATGTTCTTTTCAGTCATGAGACAAAATGCACACAGTGGACACATCCTGTGACAGGAAAAAAGAAAACTGTGAAAGGAGGTACATGTAATTTGTAATACAGTATATTTGATGGACTGTGGATGACATATATTGTATTTAATAATAATAATAATAATAATAATAATAATAATAAATAGTTCTTGTACAGCGCAGTTCTCCAGGAAAACACTGGACTCACTGCGCATGCACAACAGCACACCCTCTCTCTCAGGCACGCACAATTATACACTACTTTAAACCACCCCATCCCTTCCCAAAACCTTACATCCACTTCCCTCTAGAATCAGAATAAAGGCAGTCAGTCAACAGTTAGCTAAAGGTGAGCTAAATGTTAAATGCCCAACAGAAAAGAAAAGTTTTGAAGTGAGCTTTGAACTGTGACAAGGTGGGCAGATTCCGCATTTCAATTGGCAGCGAATTCCACACACTTGGGGCTAAAAAGGTGAAAGAACACTCCCCGACAGTTTTCATGTTAAGCTTCGGGATTTTAAAAAGTTTTATATATGCATTTAAATAATTATCAGGGATGCAACTATACATTAATTATTTCTGCAGATGGGTCAAATGTCGTGGGTTTGCCAACATGAATAGGACATATGTCCACCATATAGAACTTGTATACTGACATTAGTGACAAGCAAAAGAAATGTGACATTGTTCGAGTCATCAAGTGTTTCCGATGACTCCAGTGATGTCAAATTTCCTTTGCTTGTCAGTATAGTGGGTCATCATGGCACAGCATTCTTGTTTCATGTGATATTATTAGAATAAAACAAGATGCAAGTGTTGTACGCAAAACAATGGGAACTTGGGCAAAGAATGGCTGATGACAAAGGGCCAGCAGTAGTAATACATGTACACAAAAAGATAATATTGCTTGAGTGGTCACTGCCCACAATGCAGTCTTAGACTGCTAATGTGCTATGTAAAATATGAATTCCAAGACAACAGAAAAGTGATCGAACATAGGCAGCTCCGCCTCGCGCTGGGACCATATGGCGTTGAGGCGTGTCCCCTGGGTGGTGGATAGGGGGTCCCTCGTGAGAGGGGTGCACCGAATGAAATAAGGTGCCGTGAACCAACATGGTCTAAGGGAAGGTGACCCTGACAGAAAACCCCTGGTCCTCCTAGTAAGGGGGTTGGGCATGGGGGTAGCTTCCCCATCCTGCAAAAAAGGAAATAGCTACAAAAACGCCGACGAAAAGACTAACGGTAATTCCTTTCCTGGAGGAGGAAGGTTCTTCTACCAGAAGACTTATGACGTCCTGTGGTGAAAGCCGGAAGTCTTCGGAAGCCACAGGACCGAGCTGCCTCTCTCTATCCAGGGATACAACCATGGGCACATGGAACGTCAAGACCATGTACTAGAGCGGCAAGGCCACCCAGATAGCAGCGGAAATGCAAAAGTACAACCTTTCCCTGCTAGGTATCAGTGAAGCCAGATGGACGCAGTCTGGCCAGAAAAGGCTGTTAAGTGGGGAGATGATTCTGTATTCAGGTCATGAAGAGGAGAATGCCCCCCATACAGAAGGTGTAGCATTCATGCTGTCACCAGTGGCACAGAGAGCGCTGATGGGCTGGGAACCTCTTGGGCCAAGAATTATCACAGCAGCCTTTAGAACCAAGAAAAAGCTCAAGCTGAACGTCATCCAGTGTTATGCGCCCACTAATGACAGTGACGAGGAAGAGAAACAAGAGTTCTACGACCGACTCCAGAGTGCCTTGGACAAATGTGCGGAGCAAGACATCACCATTGTCATGGGCGATTTTAATGCCAAAATAGGGGAGGACAACACCGGATACGAAGAGGTGATGGGGTGACAGGGACTAGGCTCGGAGATGAGTGAGAACAGGGAGAGGTTTGTAGACTTTTGTGCTCTAAACCGACTTGTCATTGGAGGCAGCATCTTCCCACACAGAAGAATACACAAAGCAACTTGGGTCTCACCTGACCATACAACAGAGAACCAAATAGACCATATCTGCATTAGCAAGAAATTTAGAAGATCCCTTCAAGATGTTCGAATGAGGAGGGGAGCAGATGTCGCCTCCGACCACCATCTGCTTACCTTAAGAATGAAGCTCAAGCTAAAGAAAAGCCGCACAGAGACAATAAGAAGACAGCGCTATAATGTAGGCCTCCTGAGAGAAACTGGAGTTAGAGAAGAGTTCAAACTGGTGCTGTCCAACCGGTTTCAAGCGCTACAGGAGCTAGTAAATGAAGAGGAGGCGGTCACCACAGAGCAGCAGTGGAAGGCAGTTAGAGCGGCGCTAAACTCAACCTGCAAAGACACTGTAGGGTTCAGGAAACACCATCACAAGGACTGGCTGTCGGCACAGACCTTGAAGAAGATAGAAGTGAGGAAGCAGAAGAAAGCAGTTGTCAACAACAGTCGCACGAGAGCAGCCAAAGTAAGGGCACAGGGGGAATACTCGGAAGCCAACCGCGAGGTGAAGAGGAGTATCAGGGCAGACAAGAGGGCCTACACAGACAGCATGGCAGCAGAGGCAGAAAAGGCAGCAGGCAGCGGCAACATAAAACAGCTCTACGACATTACCAGAAGATTGTAAGGCAAGTATGGCCATACAGAAAGACCAGTAAAAGACAAAGAAGGCAAGCCTATTGCAGACAGAGCAGACCAACTCGACAGATGGGCCGAGTATTTTGAAGAGTTACTGAACAGACCTAGCCCACCCGACCCCCCCAGACATCCAGCCGGCAGAGACCAACCTACCCATCAGCTGTGACAGACCCAGCCGGGAAGAGATCAGAAGAGCAGTGGCATTTTTGAAGAACGGCAAAGCAGCAGGCCCAGATGGCATCCCAGCGGAGTCTCTGAAAGCAGACCTAGAGACAACAGTGGAGATGATGTACCCACTGTTTGGAAAGATCTGGGAAGAGGAGGTGATGCCGGCTGACTGGAAGGAGGGGTACCTAATCAAGCTTCCCAAGAAAGGCGACCTCAGCAAGTGTTCCAACTACAGAGGAATCACCTTGCTGTCAGTACCAGGAAAGGTCTTCAACAGGATCATCCTGGAGAGAATGAAGAGCTCTGTTGACCCCCATCTGAGAGACCAGCAAGCAGGATTCAGGAAAAACCGATCATGTACAGACCAGATCGCCACTCTCCGCATCATTGTGGAACAGTCTCTGGAGTGGAGCTCCCCGCTGTACGTCAACTTTGTGGATTATGAGAAAGCATTTGACAGCGTGGACCGAGAGACTGTGGAAACTCCTACGACACTACGGTGTACCCACAAAGCTCGTCCACCTGATCAAGAGCGGCTACGATGGCATGACATGTCGCGTGATCCACGAAGGGCAGTTCACCAGGGAGCTCCAGGTCAGAACTGGTGTCAGGCAGGGGTGTCTGCTGTCTCCGTTCCTCTTCCTACTGGCCATAGACTGGGTCATGAAGATGACCACAGAGCACAGACGAAGTGGAATACTGTGGACACAGCTTGACGACCTCGATTTTGCAGACGACTTGGCATTACTGTCCCACACTCAACAAATGCAGGACAAGACCACGAGGCTTGCTGACATCTCGTCCCAAGTGGGCCTCACCATTCACAAACAGAAAACAAAGACAATGAGGCTGAACGCAACTAGGGAAGAACCAGTCTTGCTTGCTGGCACCCCGTTGGAGGAGGTGGAGTCCTTCACCTATCTCGGGAGCATCATAGACAAAAAAGGCGGCACTGATGCAGATGTCAGAGCACGAATCGGTAAAGCCAGAGCAGCCTTTCTCCAGTTGAAAAAAGTGTGGAGTTCCAGAGAGCTGTCACAACACACCAAAGTCCGGATTTTCAACTCCAATGTAAAAGCAGTTCTCCTATATGGAGCAGAGACTTGGAGATTGACAAAAACCACAGTCAACAGAGTACAGACCTTCATGAACAGTTGCCTTAGAAGAATTAGGAAAATCCACTGGCCAGAGAAGATCAGCAACGTCAGACTCTGGGAGAGAACAGAGCAGATAACAGCAGAGAATGAAATTGGGCGAAGAAGATGGGGATGGATTGGTCACAGTCTGAGAAAGCCAGCTTCCAGTATCACTAGGCAGGCATTGTCATGGAACCCCCAGGGAAAGAGGAAAAGAGGTAGGCCGAGAAACTCCTGGCGTCGAGACCTCCAAGCAGACATCAAGAGACTGGGAACCACCTGGAATAGAATCGAAGGAGAAGCACAGGACAGGAGTTGCTGGAGGTCTCTCGTCGACGGCCTATACCCGGGTAGGGGTGACAGGCGTAAGTAAGTAAGTAATAGGCAGCTCCGAGGCAATTTTAATAGGACATTTGACCTACTGGCACCTACATTAATCAGACATTTTAGCCCTACAGTCAGACTGTGACCGATGTCCGACACCTAGTTGCATCCCTGAAATATATGTATGTACATAAACATAGACATTTTAGCCACATTCCCTAAAATACTACATAATGTTTGTGTGATTTTTGAAAGAAAGAGACAGTGTGAGTGTGTGTGTGTGTGTGTGTGTGTGTGTGTGTGTGTGTGTGTGTGTGTGTGTGTGTGTGTGTGTGTGTTCATGTGATGGTCATTAAATGCTGTGTAATTTTAATTTCAGAGTTGCCATATGGATGGGAGCGATGTTTCGCAGATGATGGCACAGTATTCTTTGTTGAGTACGACTTCTTCTTTATAATTTTTTTTATTAATTATGTGATGATTTCTTAAACATTGTTGTTGCTGTTGTTGCGTTCCTGGGTCACCCAGCAGGGTGGGAGGACTGTGTGTATGGCTCAGCCACTGCTTTTTATTACCCCACCATGTAGGTGGCCACACTCTGACTTCAGAGGATTTTAGGTCTTGCATGTCGGTAGCAGTTTTAGTCACGAAGATTCCTGTCGGAATCATCGCGACTAAAAGTAAAACCGCTACTGACACGCAAAAGCAGTTTTAGTCACGATGCTTTCTGTAGGAATCAGCTCGACTAAAACTGCTACCGACGTGCAGAGGGTTAATTACCCCACCATCTAGGTGGCCACACACTGACTTCAGAGAATATTTTTTAAGTCTCTGATTCTAGAGAAAAGAAGTTATGCTGGGTGCTGACCATGGTTGATGCTAAGCCACACATAATGGAGTTATAACAACAGTAACTGTAGCCTCAGTGTTGACTGAAGTCAGCTAATGACAGTAGCCTTTGCCAGAGGCAGATTCTTTTTTAAAGTACAGTATGTATATTCTTAATAAATAATATTAAAGCAATTCTAATTTGTGTGTATGTTCAGAGAGTCAGTTATGGGTTTGCGTCTGACATTTAGATCACTTATATCAGGTGCAGGACTCCCATTAGTGCAAGTTTGTAGGGAGTGCCTGGGACCCTCCCGCTGGAGTGATAAGGGGTCCCAGTGGCACCTTTGGGGGTCCCAGTAAATCTACAGAAGGTCCACTCAGATTCCCCTGAAACGTTGCAAGAAACGGAGATATTTAGATCAGTTGCTGTGTATGGTGGTTCAGTGACCGAATATGTACACTCTTTTAGTTTGTCTTCGGGGTTGAGCGCGGACCTTTCACTCAGATGTTATAGTCTGATCCTCAGGACCCCATAAACAATACGGTACATCCCTGCTGCTTTAGAGCGCATCAGGGATGTGCATTAACCCTTTTCATCCTGATACACCCATTACTTGAAATGAATCAGGCATGGGAATTGTCTGCGAAATTCCGCAAAAAAAGAAGAGATCGTCCGCGAAAATAAAAAGGCGTTTTCGCGAAAAAAAACATTGTGGGTAGCAAAACGAGCAGAGCACTGGTTTAACATCGCGAGCAGGATATGATGCGGCAGGCTGTGTCCGCGACCCGCACTGGTGGCTGAGTGCGCCGTGCCGCGCAGTAAATCTAGGTGGGCAGACGTGCATTGTATTTGCCTAATTTTGGTCCCTGAAATGAAGGCATCGTGACAACCCCCCTCCTCCCTCCTCCCCTCCCCCTTCCCCTCCCCCTCGCCCCCCCCCCCCCCCCCCCCCCCCCCCCCCCCCCCCCTGTCGTTCGATTTTTCGGCTCCAGCCAGGAAGAAAGGTCTAACCCCCCCCCCCCCCCCAACCTGTCATTTGATTTTTCAGTCGCAGGAAAAAAGGTGTCTAGCACCTACCCCCCCCCCTGTCGTTTGATTTTTTGGCCCCTGGAAAGGAAAGCAAGGTGTAGCTTCCTGGAGGCCTGAAGTTGAAGGCCTAGTTTCAGATGATTTTTGCTTCGGCAATTCCCATGCCTGATGAATTTGACTGACAATTCAAGGTTGTTGCCAGGAAAGCTTGGCGCCTCAGGCGCCAAGCTATTCTGGCACCACCCTTGAACTAAAACAGTTGATCTATCTCCTAATCTCTAATGTAACCTTCATAGGATGACAAGCAAATGTTACAAAATCAGCCTCAGGATGTAATGGGTACATCTGAGGTAATCACGAGTAGTGTTAAATTTAGACAGACTTGTAAAGAAAAACCACGTGGGCCAGCTAAGGCTGATGTCGGCCTGAGGACCTTTTGCTCACCGAGCTTCCCCTTTGATTACTCAGAGCGCATCGCATGCCGGACACTGCAGTGTACTGGCTTGCATAATAATAATAATAAAGAGCATTTATATCGCGCTGAATCCCCAGTAGCAGTGGGCTCTAAGCGCATAATACTGAGACTGAGCTGTATGACTATAACGCGTTTGAAGAAGCAAGACTTGACATTTGAATTCTAGATTTCAGCGTGAAAGCATAGCCATTGCCTGTGTACATTTATACCTGAATATGCATGTTTAGCAGTGGACCCTGTATGTTGTAACCTTCCATTCAGCCATTACACAATAGTAGGATAGTGCAAGGGTAGTGCCATAATGCCTTGGTGGGTAAGAAAGCTGTTGTGGCACACCTTTAGAACTGTAAATATCATTGTGGATCTGTCACCGGGTTGATGAAGATGTCCTCTAGGGACAACTCCCAAATGGAAATTCCATCTTCAGGTTCTTTTTTTTTGTGTGTGGACCCTGACACACTACAGCAGGAGATGGATCAACCATGACAATTCAAGGATAGTGTCAGATTAGCTTGGCGCCATTAGGCGCCAAGCTAATCTGGCACTATCCTTGAATTATCGTGGTCGATCTATCTCCTGCAACTGGTACATAGTCATTAGGTGACACCTCCAAACTTTAGGAAATGCAGATGTGGGGTTAAATGCAGATGTGGGGTTAATTGGGATAGATGTTTGTTCCTTGTTCACAGTCACATGAACCAGAAGACAACATACACAGACCCTCGCTTGGCGTTTGCACAAGAGATGAAAGAATCAGCACTGGATTTTCGACAGAGATTTGACGGGAGCAGCACAGCACTGCAGATTTTGCATGGACGAGATCTGATGGGCCGTTACGTGATCGTCACTGGAGCCAACAGTGGAATAGGTATGTCGGTTGATAAGACACTACTTTAGAGCCACCATGGTGAATCCACAGAGCGGGTATGTAGGCAACAGGTTAAGACACTACTATTGAGCCATCAAGTGCAATCCGTGTATCATTCTGAATTATGTGTTTGCAGTTAATGCGTTTTAGCTATATCATATCCCTAGACATATTTTGTAATAAAATTGTGACAATTTTTATCTCATTTTTGTAAAATAGCGTAAGATGAATTAGCATGAAGATGCAGTATCCCTGGCATGTCTCAGGTTTTCTGCTTATTAAACTGGCTGGCAACACATTCAAAATTCTGTTACGTTTTTCTTTCACAGGCAGTGTCGGCACATCCTGAGAAAGCCTTGTTGCTGTTGGGTCATTAACCCTTTTAGCCCTGGGACCCTGTGGCAGGAGATGGATTGATCATGATAATTCAAGGGTAATGCCAGATGAGCTTGGTGCCTTCAGGCGCCAAGCTCATCTGGCACTACCCTTGAATTATCATGATCAATCCATGGACCTCCTACAACTGGTACATAGTCGTTGGGCAACACCTCTAAATTTTGAGAAATGGGACCTTAGGCTACACGCGTTAAGCAATATGCAACCAACAAACCAACCATCTATCGTTCTGCCCTAAAATGGCAAAAGACAGCTAGTTCTAGTTCATTTTTGTGAAAAGCGAGATTTTCATGGTTATACAATGAAAATCTCGCTGTTCAGAAAATGGACTTACTGTCTTTTGCCAAATTAGGGTGGCATCGTTTATGCAGGGCAGTTGACCTGTAAGTGGGCCTTATCATGACTTTCCTCAGTATTAGTCTGCAAATGCAGGCACCTTTTACCAGCAAGAGGCACAGATGTTCAAGAGCCCCAGTGTGGCTCATGAGAATCTTGTCCTCTTGCAGATGGAGGGACCTGGATGAGTGACTTGAATGTAAAAACCTTATCATTCGGAATACACCAATGTGTGAAATAAGTTTGACTAAAATAGTTCAGGCACCACCCTTGAACTAAAGCCATTGGTCTGTATCCATATCTGTAAGTACTATAATGTAGCTTGCATATGGCTGTGTACAAATTTGAAGCTTTTAGCCTCAGTATGATATGGGTTAAGACATTTAGCCCCAACACCCTACAGCAGGAGGTGGATTGACCATGATAATTCAAGGGTAGTGCCAGATTAGCTTGGCTTCTCTAGGCGCCAGGCTATTCTGGCACTACCCTTGAACTAAAGCCATTGGTCTATATCCTTATCTGTAAGTACTATAATGTAGCTTGCATATGGCAATGTACAAATTTGAAGCGTTTAGCCTCAGTATGATATGGGTAAGCCCCAACGCCCTACAGCAGGAGATGGATTGACCATGATAATTCAAGGGTAGTGCCAGATTAGCTTGGCATCTGAAGGCACCAAGCTAATCTGGCACTACCCTTGAATTATCATGGTCAGTCCATCCCCTGCAATTGGTACATAGTCGTTAGGCAACACCTCCAAAATTTGACAAATGGGACTTTGGGGCTAAGAGGGTTAACTCATATATTTTGGATGTTTCCATTTGGCAGGGTTTGAGACGGCACGCTCCCTCGCTCTTCACGGAGCAACAGTAGTGATGGCGTGTCGCAACATGAAGACAGCGCAGGAATGTCAGGCTGCTATCTTGACAGAGAACGCTAAAGCCAAGGTGGAGGTCATGCACCTGGATCTGGCCTGTCTGCGTAGCATACAGGAGTTCGCTGAGGAATACAAGAAGAATGAGTGGTATGAATTCTGCTTTTTTCTCTCAGTCAGCCCTCTCCAACTGCAAAATAAGTTTATTCTTTTGCTAGAGCAGATCCCTATATAGTTGTGTACTTTGACCTTTCTTTTCAAGACATTTGCCATCCTTTTGGTCTACCGATACGGTAGACTTTGAAATGGGGCTGGTCGGAGCGCATTCCGGAGCATGCACATGACGTTTTTGGTGCACGGGGCAAAAAATTATCAAAGAAGTAACAAGATAAAAATGACATCACGTCTAGTTACACAAACCTTGCGAGAGAACGTCTTTTTGGCGCCAAAGCGCCGTGTGTGTGTATGTGACAGCGACTAGAGCCCGTGTTTGAGGACGGACAAGCTTGAAATTTTAGGATATTGTCCCTAAAAGAATTATCTCAAGACCTTTTTTTCGATGTTTTGATTAAGATGCTCATTGGTGAGAAAATAGCCGTTTCACAAAAACCGGTTGATATAATTTTTCTTATTTTTACTAGATATTTTGCAAATAGCTAGAAAAAAGGGAGATATTGAATGAGTTCATTAACCAGCATCGTACCTCTAGAACTGTTTGAGTGATAATTAAATCAATTTAAAAAAATATATTTTCACGTTATTGGGATTAATTTCACAACTTATATGGGTTAATCTTAAAACAATTGAATCTTTTTTATGAAAAAAACAAACTTCTCATTAATAATCGCATGATTTTTCGTATACAGTATTTACATAAGCCTACAGTTTGTCTCGGCTGCCGGGTACGATTAGGTCAATTGTGACTTGGTCAATTTTCTGCAGCACTCTTTCGGAGTCATTTGTAAAAGAGCTAACATAACTTTAATTTTTATTTTACGATAAAAGCTATCTTCTCATTAATACCCGCATGATTTTTCATAAACAATGCTATTTGTCCCAGCCCTGGAGTAGGATTAGGTCAAATTGTGACAGGTAAGCTCTAGGGATGAAAATCAGCAAGAAAATTGCAAAGTTGATCCTCTGATACGTCAAATGTTAGTACTGTGATGATGATGTATAACATCGAGTCGTCACTATGAACATGGCATCGTGGGGCTAATGATGCCATGATGTGAAGCTTGAAGTGACGTCATTTTGCTGCTCGTGCTATTATTCTTCAGAATAGCTATGCTACCGCAGAACACAGAGCTTACGAATGGCAGGAATCGCCGTGTGTCCATCTTTATTTATGTGTGCCAGTGTGTGTGGATCGGAGGGTGGGTTAGAGTAGAAGGAGATGGATTCCTGTCGCTACACGAGCCCACAGAGCATACTAATTGTGGGAAGCGCCGTGTGTCTATCTTTATTTGTGTGCGCCGACGTGTGTGTTGATCAGAGGTTGGCTTAGAGAGGAGGGAAATGGATCAGCATTATAAGCTTAAAAATATGAACAACTCTGAATGTTTCTAAAAGATAAACGCATCTGAGCTCCAAACAATATGGTAGACTTTGGGATGAAATCCTCATCTTGTTTTACCTCACATGGTATGGGGACGTAGCTTATTGGATAAGACCCTGCGCTGGCAGTCGTAAGATCCTGGGTTCGAATCCCCTGGTGGGCAGGAATGGGATATGGACTTTTCCTCATTCCCATCGAGTCAAATTTGCGTACAGACTCGGTTTACGGTGCCTGTCTCGCCTTCGTGTGTACAGCACGCATAATGATCAAATACGCACGATAAAAATCCCATTACCACTATTCAAAAAGAGAAGGCCTGGTAGGGCCGGTGGAATGGAAACAGAAATATATAACATGCACCAAAGTTAATAGCAGGGTGGAGGTTTGCACATAAAGTAGAGCTTAGAAGAAGCAGGCTTTCAAAGCTCCAGCTTCCATCCTGCGGTGCCTTGAGCATCTTTAAATAGATGGATATGTGCCCCTCTGAGACACCATACCATGGTCAAATATCTACAGCTGACTTTGACAAGGCTGGAAGTAACAAAGTCAGATATATAACAACACTTTTTCAAAGGTGCTGAAAGCATTGTTTGTGTTTGAATTTCTTCACTTATAACAAACTTTGGATATAAGGACAAGAACAGTTGGGTCCCCAAGCAATTTGTTATATCTGAAGTTTACTGTGTTAGGAATTTGAAGTGACTTATAAGATGAACTAGCTCGGTTGGGTCCCCAAGCAATTTGTTATATCTGAAGTTTACTGTGTTAGGAATTTGAAGTGACTCATAAGATGAACTAGCTCGGTTGGGTCCCCAAGCAATTTGTTATATCTGAAGTTTACTGTGTTAGGAATTTTAAGTGACTCATAAGATGAACTAGCTCGGTTTAACCCTTTTATCCCCAAGGTCCCATTTCTCAAATTTCAGGGTTTTGCCGAACAGCTATGTAACATTTGCAGGAGATGGCTTGACCATGGTAATTCAAGGGTAGTGTCAGATTAGCTTGGCGCCTGAAGGCACGAAGCTAATCTGGCACTACCCTTGAATTATCATGGTCAAGCCATCTCCTGCTGTAGGGATCCGGGGCTAGAAGGGTTAAAGCAAAACAGAGTATACTCATGTATCTACGAGGAATTTTAAGTGACATAAAATAAACTAGCTCAGTTTAAAATGTAAAAAAAACTAATTTTAAAAAAAAAAAACAGAGTGTTTCCTGGTCTTGAAATTGATCTCATCTGAAAGAAAATGTATGGACAATCCTAACCCTTTCCATGCAAGTGGTCACTGGTTGTGATTTTGAACCCTCCACCCAAGAACATATACACAAAGAGGTGTCAGCAATAGGCATGAAGACTCATGATCCCCTGCCACTGTGGGGGCTCGTTTGGATCTACCCAGTAAGCAAAGGCCCTCGGGCCCACAACGTCTGCAGTGGGCCCACTGTGGCTGTTGTGGGCCCGAAGACGTTTTGCTACTGGGGTATGTCTCTTGCTACGCACGTGCATACAGTATGGACTTCTAGCATTTCTCACCCTTCTCTCCCTTATGTTTGTCACTCTTTGCCATGAGACAGTCTGCATTGCTTGCACACCAGCATTATAAAAATAAAACAATAACTACTAAACTTACTGTCTTTTGCCCTGGCTCTAGGCCTCTGCACATTTTGATCCTGAATGCAGCTGTGTTCGGCGTACCATGGGGACTGACCAAAGATGGACTGGAGCAGACGTTTCAGGCCAACCACCTGGGACATTTTTACCTGGTCCATCTCCTGCGACCCCTGCTCATCCATTCCGCTCCTTCCAGGGTCATTGTGGTTTCCAGTGAGTCTCACAGGTAAGGGAGAGTTTTATGCTGAAAGCCATAAATGTCGAAATTCCCAAATTTGGGATTGTTTTCTGAAGAATATGTATGTGTTCAGGTAACGTCAACTTTTTTAGTTTGAGGATGGTGTCAGAGTAGCTAGGCATCCCCGTTTGAGTTGTGTGCTAAACACTGCATCCTAGTTAAAGGCACATATTTGGCTACAGACGCAGCATGTTGTCACGCTGATGGCCAGGATTCAAATGCTGCACCTTGAATGCGTGTGCATTTATATTCGCTGGTGGACAGTTTAATGAGGTAGGTGGACCATGTTAGTTAAAGGGTTATGCCAGAATAGCTTGGCGCCTAGAGGCGCCAAGCCATTCTGGCACCACCCTTGAACTAACATGGTCGACATGTCTCTTGTTGTAGCGTATCATGGATGGATGGATTCATGTATTAGCACTATTGTCTGAAAACATTACCTCCCTTTGTCTGTAAGGCATCAACTCCCTGGCACTTATTTGATTATCTCCCTTGCATTTGTATTGCACTAATCTAGAGTGAGTACCGGTAGCGTTGTGTGTTCAGGTTCACACAAAAGTGTTCATGGTGTAAACCTGCCAGTGATTATCCTCTTCACTGCAAGAAAAATGTGAACATTATTGCAAGAGGCAAAGAACCTCAGAAGCCCCCGCAGATGCGGGGGCTCATGGTTTATTTTGCCTTTTGCTGACCCTGGTCATCCATGTTCCTTGGATTGACGGGATTATCCATGTTCCTTGGATTGATGTGATTATCCATGTTCCTTGGATTGACGGGATTATCCATGTTCCTTGGATTGATGTGATTATCCATGTTCCTTGGATTGACGGGATTATCCATGTTCCTTGGATTGATGTGATTATCCATGTTCCTTGGATTGACGGGATTATCCATGTTCCTTGGATTGATGAGATTATTCATGTTCCTTGGATTGACGTGATTATTCATGTTCCTTGGATTGACGTGATTATTCAGTGTTTCATTTGGCCTTTCTTTCTAAGACATAATTTTGCCTCCACTGACAGTGAAAGGGTTAAAAAAAGCAGGCAGTTTATTGTGTTGTATATACATGACTTCTTTTATCAGATTTTCTGGTCTGACCAAAGACACTGTGACACTGGACACACTGTCTCCTCCGGCCAGTAAGTACAGCGGGATGCGAGCTTACAACCATTCCAAGCTGTGTAACGTCCTCTTTGCCAATTCTCTGCACTCACAGCTGTACATGCAGGGTGTGACGGTACTGTCCCTGCATCCGGGCAACATGATGAATTCCTCCATTGCGCGTTACTGGTGGGTCTACAGACTGCTGTTCACGCTTGTCCGGCCTTTCACCAAGTCTATGGTGAGAGTCTCAGTCATGAACTATTTGTGGATGTAATTGTGGAATCTTCCTCATGTTATCGTTTGTCCATCATTATACAGGTCAGCCTCTAGTACCCAGGAGGCATAAAGTCAGACCACGTTATTCATGATCGCATTATTTAATTGCTGCATTCACACAGACTTGTGAAGAAAAACTACTAGAGGTTCTCGGGCTGACATCAGCCTTAGCTCACTGTGCCTGGGCAGCAAAGGCCCAAGGACTTGTCCTTATCCACGAGCTAAAAACGTGTGTATAACTTCAGATATCGTGGTATACTGGAACACTTAACCCTTTGGCTGTGGGTAGCAGTAAAGGAATCGTCATGACAAAAACTGCTACTGACAGCCAAAGGGTTAATACTGAGGCTAACTTGTACTATATCCCTCATTATGGGTTCTGTACTAGATTTAGTGTGTCTGTGTGGGAGTTCATTTTGTGTGTGTCTCTCCAGATTCAAAATCTCACCTCACTCTTTCTGTTTTCTTTTCTTTTCCAGCAACAAGGAGCGGCCACCACAGTATACTGTGCAGTTGCAGATGAACTTGAAGGGGTGGGGGGACTTTACTTCAATAACTGTTGCCGCTGTGATCCAGGCGCCAGTTCCACTGACCCTGAGCTGGCTGACACACTGTGGAAATTCTCCCTCAGACTTGTGCAAGAAAAAGTTGGAGATACTAATGCGTGAGGTTTAACCCTTTTAGCCCTGGGACCCTGCAGCAGGTGATGGATTGATCATGAAGATATGCCTCTTGCAGTTGGAGCAGACTGTATGAATCCACAGAGTGTTTCAAAGTCTGTGTAATGTCTGACCTACTTCTGATTTAAGGATGACGTCTGTTATTTAGCTCAGTGTGATAGACAGATTGAATATGGTATATTAAGTTCGGGGGTAATTCAAGGGTCGGGTAGTTGAAGCGTGATGCCAGATTAGCTCGGCACCTGGGAAGGCATCAAGCTAATTTGGCATGACCGTGAACTGTGATGGCCACTCCATCTTGCATGAGTGGAGCAAATATTCATGAACCCTTAGGCTTCAGTAGTGCTTATCGCGATGACTCCTGCAGGAAACGTCACGACAAAAAGCGCTACCACCAGCCAAAGGATTCACTATTTTTGTGGTGAGACAAACTGAATCCAGCACATGTATAAAATTCTAGGGTCGAGCCAGACCACCATAATTACCGTAAATATTTTCCACTTTTTCCATGCAGATTTTCAGATTTATCAGCTCTGGTTGAATATTCAGCACTTTTTTCCCGGGTGCCAATCTAATCAGACACTAACCTTTAACTATTGTGGTCACTCCGTCTCACTCAGGTTTGATGATTATTCATTTAAATTTTCATATTAGCTGGAAGTCTGGGAAGGTGCCAAGCTAACCTAGCACTACCCCAGAAATAGTTTGGTTGTTCTATTTTTCAATAGAGTGGCGTAAATTATCATTGGCATTTTATGCAGTGTTTATGATTATGCCCCTTCATTGTACATTGGGGTGTGTGTAGGCACCCAGAGTTGTGTTTCTGTGTTCATATCTCAGTCGTATGTTCAGTTGTCAAAACGTGACTTATGACTTCGTCTAGAGTACACGTACTGTAATAATCATATGCTGAGCTTTAAAAACAGTTAGGTTTTGTCAAGAATTTAGTTTTATTGAAATGACTTTCAAAACTTACCATATAGAAAGTAGCAGGATAGCCTATTATTTTTGCTGTTATGTCTTCGATTCATTTTTAACTCATTCTGCACGCAACACACCACAGCAAGATATGGCTCGACCATGATAGTTCAAGGGTGGTGGCAGAATAGCTTGGCGCCTACAGGCGCCAAGCTATTCTGCCACCACCCTTGAACTATCATGGTCGATCTGTCTCCTAAATTGCAATGCAGTCCTCAGAGGGTTATTTTTTACCTCGGGCACAAAGAGTTAAGCAGAGTAATTTTAGTTGGTTACATCTTATGTTTTTTTTTCCCCATTATTGTTATATGCGAAGACAATTATATAGGAGACAGCTTGACATGCCCGCACCTAAAAAGATACCAACTGTGATGCTTATTATGTCATAATTTTTAAGAACAGGAAAACAATACAGACAGGTTCAGAGAGAGGGAGGGAGAAAGAGAGAGAACATGTTTGTTTCTATGTGTGTGTTTGTATGTGTGTGCATTTGTACATGTGCTAGTTTGAGCTGTGTGAATGTTTTCCAGGTACAGTTATATTGGATTTTTTTTTAATATTTGCATTTGAAAATAAAAGATGTATTTTTTTACACTTAATGTATATTAACAGTCTTTCGTTTATCATTTTTCTGTTTGATCATGTTTTACATTAGAGGGATGGGTTGTTAGCCCTTTGGCTGTTGGTAGCGCCTTTTTGTTGCAATGATTCCAGCAGGAATCATTTGCTGGAATCATCACAACATTGTGAGTTGTGCTCATGCGCTAAAGGACAGCAGAGAAGAACAGCTCCTCTTCTTTTGTCTTTCCATTTTCTCTTCACCTTTCTGGATTCTACTTTTCTCATCACGCTGACGAATTGACTGCAGTTTTGCACTTCTTCTTCCTTCTCTCTCTCTCTCTCTCTCTCTCTCTCTCTCTCTCTATCTATATATATATATATATATATATATATATATATATATATATATATATATATATATATATATATATATATATATATATATATATATATGTATATGTATATATATATTATATTATATCTCAAAAATATAATATATATTATATTATATCTCAAAAATATAATATATTATATCTCAAAACTGGTGCTTTGCTGTCTCTTTTCTTCAAAACCTCTCTCTACACAGCACTTTGAAAATTCAGCACTGGATGGAGAAATGAACTCTACAAATGAACATCTTTTTAATTCTGCTTATGATGACTTATTCGTGTGTCTTTGTGTGTGTGTGTGTGATCGTGATCATGTATGTGCACATACACACCAGTGTTCTTGTGGCTGTTTGGTTTTGCTCTTATTTTGTTAATATTTATTTATTTGTGTATTTATTTTTGCATGATGTTGAACCCTTTTAGCCCTGAGGTCCCATTTTTCAAATTTGGGAGGTGTTGCCTAACGACTATGTACCAGTTGTAGGAGATGGATTGATCATGATAATTCAAGGGTAGTGGCAGACAAGCTTGGCTTCTTGGCCCACTCTACAAGAGAAACTGTACGGGCCTGTGGAGGCACTACAGAAGACCGCAGATTTCATTTTGAGAGCCAAACTCCAAGTGTGACGGCGTTCGAGAAGAAGATCAGCAGCAGCAGCAACCAAAAACACTACCATCAGTCAAAGGCCTAGTTTTCACATTTCATCTCTCATTCGCCAAAATGTTACATGCCTACCCTAGATGGACACTCCATAGTGAGTGTGCAGAAAATAATAATCAAATTTATGTTGACCCCCTTGTGCATGCAGCCACCGGTACTGTTAAACCCTTTTAGCCCCGGGACCCTGCAGCAGGAGATGGATTGATCATGATAATTCAAGGTTCAGGCGCCAAGCTCATCTGGCACTGCCCTTGAATTATCATGATCAATCCATCTCCTACAATTGGTACATAGTTGTTAGGCAACACCTCCCAAATTTGAGAAATGGGACCTTGGGGCTAAAAGGGTTAACAGTGTCCGTGGATGCATGCAAAAGGGGTTAAAAATTCATTGATCTGCTGAAGTACATATCGACAATGGCAGTGTACATGAGAAAGGTGATAGATTGCGTTGATCTGGAGGGAAAAAGGGGGGAGGGGGGGGCATGTACAGATTATATTATAAAAGCAGATTTTCTTGGTCACTTTCATAACTGTCTCTCATACCCAGATTTGTGTGCTGGGCCCAGTTGCATGAGTGAGCTTAGTCCTGTGCCAGCCACTAAGCAAGGTGCTCTGCTATAGCAGAGCACCTTGCTTAGTGGCTGGCGCAGGACTAAGCTCATTCATGCAACCGGTCTGTGATTTTGCACCTTGTGGCCTGAGGCTGTAAGGTGCAAGATAACGGACCAGCTCACTTTTGACAACTGATCAATATTCTGTTGATAAGAATTTTGTAAGTGCATGTACATGGTTACATATATAATTTTATGTCTTCTGCAAATTGATTTAAAAATGATTTTCTCTTTATTTGGGTTTGCAGAGTCATCACAAGTCAAGCATCTGTTGTTTTGCTTTTTGCATTACAGCTGGCGAGTATTGAACCATTTGAGATAGGTCATGGGTAGTACCTGATTAGCTTGGCGCTGGGGGAAGGCCAGACACTACTGTTGAACTATCTTGGTCGATCATTTCTTGCAGCAGGTACAGAGTTGTATAAGACATTTCCAGATTTGAAAAAAAAAAACCTTGGGTGTTCCAAACCAGCTTCCAGCCTATCAGCAGGCACTTCCAATCATATCTCACCCCTCCATCAATCGCCAGGCTAATGAGGCACTACCATTTAAAGATCTAGGTTGATCCAACCCCCCAACCCCCCCCCCCCCCCCCCCTCTCCAGCGACTTGTATGAAGTGATTATGAAATTTATGAAATGCAAACAACTTTAAACTGGAGTGAAAGTGACAATGCAGGTTACAACGTTTATCATTTTGGACGTGTCACCGCAGCCATGATAGTTCAAGGGTAGTGCCAGATCAGCTTGGCGCCTTCCTAGGCGCCAAGCTGATCTGGCACTACCCTTTGAACTATCACGGTGGATACACTGCCCACAGCTGCCGGTATTATGCACAGACAAACGCAGCCCAAAGTTGCCACAGCAATCCTGCAGCAGGTCATGAGGCGAGTCATAACTTGTACACAGACGCAGCTAAAAGTTGCCACAGCAAATCCTGCAGCAGGTCATGAGGCGAGTCATAACTTGTACACAGACGCAGCCCAAAGTTGCCACAGCAAATCCTGCAGCAGGTCATGAGGCAAGTCATAACTTGTACACAGACGCAGCCTAAAGTTGCCACAGCAAATCCTGCAGCAGGTCATGAGGCAAGTCATAACTTGTACACAGATGCAGCCCAAAGTTGCCACAGCAAATCCTGCAGTAGGTCATGAGGCGAGTCATAACTTGTACACAGACGCAGCCCAAAGTTGCCACAGCAATCCTGCAGCAGGTCATGAGGCGAGTCATAACTTATACTGGGGCGCTGCACTCCTGTTGGCGCACATTCCAGCCTTTGTGGCCAAAGAGTGATAAATCCTTCAGTGTGAGTTCGAAATAGCTCAGGCGGTTAAACGTCGGAGCAGGAGAGTGACGGGAATCGCCGGGTCGTGGGTTCGAATCCCTTCCCGGCCCCGGTAGCTGGACTCACAATCCAGGGGGAAAAACGGATTTGTTCAATAGCATTATCCGTTGAAAGGTCCTGGTAAATAAAAGTGGCACAGTTGGAGTGCGCCTGAGTTGGTGAGTGTTCAGATCGTACTCCATAGGCAATAGATTTCCCTGTCCCCCATAACCCGCCCGTCAGGGCCGTCCATGATCACCTCTGTGCTGTGGACGTTAAACCCGAACTAACCAACCAAACCTTCAGTGTACCGAAAGCGCCGGGCAAAATCACCCACCATATTCCCATGAGCGGGGGCTCGCATGACGAGAATGTCTCTTGCTGGCTCGAGTTACCAATTGTGTGCGCACGTCTTACAGATGCAGAACTGACTGGCGTATCGTACCAGTGTTTGGCGGTAACCAGCCGCATTGTATATACGGTAACGCGTTGCCGCCGGGTTTTCGCAGAAGATGTTAACCGCTTCACTGCTGGAACACGGTGAACTTAGCCCGTTTAGTGCCAAGAACTGACGTGAACACCACCCAGCTTGCAAGAGGCATAGATCCTCATGAGCCCCCGCAGTTGCGGGGGCTCATGAGGATCTATGTCTCTTGTTGACATGACCACATTGTACCCATGTTCTTGGGACATTTAGGGTTGGTTTGGGGGGTGGGGCCTGTGGGGGGAGGGGGGGAGGGGGGGGGGGGCTTGTCTTGAACTGAGATTGCGTACAGTCTGCATCAGCTGGAACTCGGTGAACGCCGCCGTGAGATGGCCTTAGTTGCCTGCTCGGTGTTAAACCCAGATAACTAACTGGGACTGAAAGGGTTAAAACTCTAATGCAGCTGCGAGAGACACTGATAACTGTTGGGCCCACAACTGTTGGGTCCCAACATCGGCGTCGACCCAGCCTCGGCCAAAGTGACATACTGCTCACAAATAGTAAGGTATATTCACTTTTCAGCTTGAATTACGGAAAGTCCGCAGGATCGGTATAACCAATGATATAAGCCATCCCACTGGCCTACAATTCCACCACATTGGTGTGACATATAGTGCTCGCAAAAAGTAAAGGATGTATTACTTTTAGCTTGAATTATCCGCAAAAATGTAGTGTAAACATAAATCAGACCAAAAGGTGACTGCAGATGTAAGGCGTTTTCAGACATTTTAGTAATTCATGCTGAATTTATGATATCCCTTACTTTTTGTGAGCGCTATATGTCACACCAATGTTGTGAATTATAGGACAATGGGGATGGTTAACCGTTATTATACCCATTCTGAGAACGCGTAGTAATTCAAGCTGAAAAGTTAATGTACCTTGCGACTGAGGCTATTTTTAAGCATAGTATCGCTCTGGCCTAGAATAGGGAATGGTTCTGAGAGGTCATTGTTGAGTCTGACCTGGCCTTGCTGGTCCTCGTGTAGCTGGACAATCATGTTGAGGCGTAAAGCAGGGCTGCGTGCTGGCACCGACCCTCTTCACCATCTTTTTTAGCATGATGTTGAAGCAGGCCACAGTGGACCTCGATGATGACGATGCCGTGTACATCAGGTATCGTCTCGATGGCAGCCTGTTCAACCTCAGACGACTGCAGGCCCACACGAAAACCCTAGACCAACTGATTCGTGAGCTGCTTTTTGCTGATGATGCTGCCCTCGTTGCACACACAGAGAGAGCACTGCAGCGCATCACGTCTTGCTTCGCAGATGCTGCCCAGCTCTTTGGACTCTATGTCAGTCTGAAAAAGACAGAGGTCCTCCATCAGCCGGCGCCCAAGACAGTGTATCGCCCTCCTCACATCACCATTGGCGAGTCTGAACTAAAGTCAGTGCACCAGTTTACCTACCCTGGCTGCATTATCACGTCGGACGCCAAGCTGGACAAGGAGCTTGACAGCAGGCTGGCAAAAGCGAACAGCGCTTTCGGGCGACTTTTCGAGCGGGTGTGGCACAATCAACAGCTAAAAACAGGCACCAAGATCAGCGTGTACAGAGCTGTGGTCCTCACCACCCTGCTGTATGGTTCCGAGTCCTGGGCCCTCTACCGCAGCCAACTACGACTCCTCGAAAGCTTCCACCAGCGCTGCCTGCGTACCATCCTGGGCATTCACTGGAGTGACTATGTCACCAACGTCGAGGTCCTTGAACAGGCTGAAACTGTGAGCATCGAGGCTTTGCTGCTGCGGACACAGCTCCGCTGGGCGGGGCATGTCTCCAGGATGGAGGATCATCGCCTACCAAAGATCACCCTGTTCGGCGAGCTTGCTACTGGACACGGTGACAGAGGGGCACCAAAGAAGAGATACAAAGACTGTCTCAAGAAGTCACTTAGTGCCTGCCAAATCGACCACCACCAGTGGTCTTCGCTTGCTGCGGACCGTGACACCTGGCGCTCCACCATTTACAAGGCAGCTGTCTCCTTTGAGGACTCTCACAGAGCTAGCCTTAAGGACAAGCGGCTCAGGAGAAAAAACAGAGATGCCGCAGCTCAGAACCCTGGCCATACCTTCCCCTGCAGCCACTGCGGTCGAACCTGCCTGTCTCGGATTGGCTCCGCAGCCACGAACAAGCCTGCAGACGTCGTGGGCAACTCCTATAAAATCTTCGTTCGCGAAGTCAAGCCAAGAAGAGAATCGCTCTGGCCTAGGTTGGGTCGACGCCGAGGTTGGGATCCAACAATAAGAACTGAGCTCCTCATCAGCCCCCCCCCCCCCCCACCCCCCTGCCTCACGCAAGGAGATTAACTCATTCGCGGCCAGCCGCATCCGAATGCGCGGCACAGGACGCGCATCCCGGCGGATGCGGCTGACCGCGAATGAGTTATCCCTGTCACTGGCTGCATTCATGTTCATCGTCCTCATGCACACGAAAACATGATTATCCAGCTGTAAATCTACTGTGGTCTTATTTGTTGCGGCGTCTGGCGGTAGTGAAAGACTTAACCCTTATCATTCGCAATACACCAGTGTGTGAAATAACTTACTTACGCCTGTCACCCCTCCCAGGGTATAGGCCGTCGACGAGAGACCTCCAGCGGCTCCTGTCCTGTGCTTCTCCTTCGATTTTACTCCAGGTGGTTCCCAGTCTCTTGATGTCTGCTTGGAGGTCTCGACGCCAGGTGTTTCTCGGCCTGCCTCTTTTCCTCTTTCCCTGGGGGTTCCATGACAATGCCTGCCTAGTGTTACTGGAAACTGACTGGCTTTCTCAGACTGTGACCAATCCATCCCCATCTTCTTCGCCCAATTTCATTCTCTGCTCTTATCTGCTCTGTTCTCTCCCAGAGTCTGATGTTGCTGATCTTCTCTGGCCAGTGGATTTTCAAGATTCTTCTAAGGCAAAACTAGTGTGAAATAAGCCTTTGACTAAAATAGTTCAAGGGTAGTGCCAGAATAGCTTGGCGCCTCTAGGCCTCTAGGCGCCAAGCTATTCTGGCACCACCCTTGCACTAAAGCCATTGGTCTATATCCTTATCTGTAAGTACTATAATGTAGCTTGCAAATGGCAGTGTACAACTTTGAAGCTTTTAGCCTCAGTATGATATGGGTTTTAAGCCTGTGGCTGTTGATAGCGCTTTTTGTCGAGCTGACGCCTGTGGGAATCGCCTCAACAAAATGCGCTACCGACAGCCAAAAAGGTTAATCCTTTGATCGGTTGTGTAACCTCAGTTTCGATATCAAGTTTACAAGGCTCCTACGGCCCAGGTGTTGGAAGTGTCGATTTGAAAGTATTGAGGATTAGTTACTTACGCTTGTAAGCAAAACAAGATGGGATGAACCATAACCCTCTGAAGTCCCTTCTATATGAGAGCTGTCCTCGCTGTCAATGGTCTCTACCTTTTGTCTTTGATCTGATTCTGATGCTGAATTATCTCCTATTGAAAAAGTCTCGCAGATCTGCCAAAGCGTCAGAGAGCCTGGTTCTACAAGGGGCGCAGGACATTGTGCCGTGGAAATAGAACGACACCACGTGACTCTGACAAACAAACATTTGATACGCTTAACTTTAAACAGAGAAAAGAGCCATACAATAGAAAGGAAGGCAAAGAAACAACAACAAAAAAACTTTAACCCTTTTAGCCCCAAGGCCCCATTTCTCAAATGTGGGAGGTGTTGCCTAACGACTATGTACCAGTTGCAGGAGATGGACCGACCATGATAATTCAAGGGTAGTGCCAGATTAGCTTGGCGCCTTCAGGCGCCAAGCTAATCTGGCACTACCCTTGAATTATCATGGTCAATCCATCTCCTGCTGCAGGGACTCGGGGCCCCGCCGCTAAATGGGTTAAACTGCTACGAGTCGGGTTTTTTTTTCCAGTGTGATGAGGGTCGGGTCGATAACATAAGTGTACACACAACACCGTCTGTTCACTGAACACGCTTTCTCGGCTCTCTTTCTCCGATGTAGAACTAAATCGAGATCGATCCCGAATAGAGCGGCTGAGCGCGTCGACTCGGCGTACAAACACTCGCACACCCCACCTACGAGTACAGCTTGAACTTTGCATGGCCTGAATAAAAACGTGCTTGGATAGTGCGAGCCGTTCAAATGTGCGCTGGTTTGTGATTTTGGACCCAAATCACAAACCCGCACAGAGAAAGCTTCTGTAAATTGAAGAAGTTCTTCTCGTTGCGCGCTTAGAGCTCGCCGAGTCTGGGGATTTAGCGCGGTACAAGTGCTCTTTATTATTATTATTATTATTAGTGTATTATTAAGTTAACCCTTATCATTCTGATACACCCATTGCTTGAAACAAATTTGACTGATAGTTCAAGGGTGGTGCCAGAATAGCTTGGCGCCTGACTGAGGCGCCAAGCTATTCTGGCACCACGCTTGAACTAAAACAGTTGATCCGCCATCTCCTAATCTGTAACTTGGCCTTCATAAGACAATAAGTAAACCGGCTTTAGAAAATCAGCCTCAGGATGTAATGGGTTAAGCTCGCATAACCGAAGTTTTATTATTATTAGAACCATTCGTGCACATAGAAACCTTGCACTAGAACCATTCGTGCACATAGAAACCTTGCAGTACTAGAACCATTCGTGCACATAGAAACCTTGCACTAGAACCATTCGTGCACATAGAAACCTTGCACTAGAACCATTCGTGCACATAGAAACCTTGCACTAGAACCATTCGTGCACATAGAAACCTTGCACAGAAATGATTCACTGTCGTGTCACACTAAAATTCATTTTCCAAGTTCTTTTCACTAGTGAAAGGAAAATTTTCAACGGGGAGAGGGGGGACGGGAGGCGGCAAACCAGCCTCCGCCGGAAAAATCAAAGAACGTGTGGGAGGGGCCGAAACCATAGTCGTCCTACCTAGAAGGAAACAAAATATATTGTATCCCCCCCACCATGAAATTTTTTTTTTTTTAATCCAAAATTGAGACGGAGCAGGCAACACTCTGCTTCTCCTCTTTCCCCACCCACCCACCCCCCCAGAAAAAAAGGTGTTTTTTTTTTTCAAAAATTGCGACGGAGCGGGGGACATTCTGCTTCTTCTCTCGCCCCCATCCCCCTCCCCCTTTCCCCCTTCCAAAGAAAAGAAATCCAAGGGGCCAAAGTTTCCCAGTTCAGTCCTGCGCCACTGTTCGAGACCTCTTTTCGATGGCGGCTATTACTGTTAGAAGGCCTGTTTGACAGGTTGTCCTTTAATTAGTAAGCGATCAAGTTGGGGAAAGGTGCCGAGCTGACGGATCATAATGAGTCGATCCATCTCCCATGACTATATCAAATAGACTATCTTACACATGATCCAGCTGACTGGAAGGCTTACGTACCAGGTTGTCGCCAGGAAATAATTTTGAGAGATCAGTGTATGTTGTGCTGGCGACATATGGTAGCGATAACGGATCAGGCAACATGGCTTGAGATGCGTATAATATCTATACTGACGAGCAAAAGAAGTGCGACATCAATCGAATCATCGGAAACACGTCAGTGTTTCCGATCTTTTGATGTTGCATTTCTTTTGCTCATCAGTACAGAAGCCCGTTTTGATGACCAGGTGTTGGAGCGATGACAATCAGGTAGATGTAGGATTATACACTCCGCCGTCTGTCCTCCCCCCTCCCATACCCCTGCCCCATCTCTCCCTCCATCCCCCCCCCCCCCCCCCCCCCCCCCTGTCCGTCTGTACGCGCCCCCGCACACGTCTTCACAAAAGCACAAAAGCATACTCACACGCACGCGATCACACGCAGGCACGCAGGCATGCACACAGACGATCATCCGCGCGAGCTGCCATGACGCCCGTACTGTGACCTATGTTGTTAGTTCGGGGTTCCCGGCACCGGGGTGATAATGGACGGGCCTAGCGGTCGGCTCACGTTAGGGAGGACGGGGACAGCAATTACCTATGAAGTATGACCTGAACTGACACTGACAAATTCGGCCTCACTGCAACTGTGCCACTTTATAACGGACATGCTATCTGAACAAGCCCGTCGTTTTGCCTGGACGTGTACTTATGTAACTTTAGCCCAGTGACATGATCATCCCCAACCCCCCCCCCCCCCCCCCCCCCCCTTCTCCGAACACCCTGTCCTCTTCAGTTTCCTTTCCACGAATGACAGGGCCCCAAACTGAATACCTGACAAACATGATAAAGCGGAGGGTGCACCGATCGCTAGAGTACGAAAAATGAAATGAAATGGAACTTATTTTACAAGGATAAAAGATTAGGTCACAGACATATTTGGCAGTCTTGTCCTTGCTACAATCTACAACAAATATAACAGTAACACACACACACACACACACACACGCCATCACACACACACACACACACACACACACACACACCTCATTCTCTCGCTTGCACCCACAGGTCAATGGCCTAACAGTACAAAAAGATACACATATGAACAGGATATAAGACTACAGAGAGAGACAATGACAATGGATCCTTTATTTGACAACGGTAAAAGTTTTGGTAGTAACAACCATTTTTCGAACTTGCCGTTGCTAATCTACTGATTACTGAGTTACCATCGCACAAATTATTTTATACTACTGAATAGGGGAACAAAAATTACTTGATACAACACAAGCCAATAGAGAAGAAAAAAATGTAAGGGGGAAGTGACAGGAATTACCAGCTTTACTAGTCGGGCATAATGACATGTGAGGTTTAATTAAAATAATATTGTATAAGAATACACGCAACGTAATACGCATACATAACGCATGCACATTTGTGACCCTCTCTCACGCAACCAGTCTTAACTCGCAGGGAGCCGACCAGCACTACACGCAATAATATGTGGTGGGGGTCAATCTGGGTCATTTTCACTTTTTTGCAGAAATGTATTCTACATACACCAAAGTATCGTATGGTTAAATCTTTATCATGAAAAATGCCATTAAATAGGTTTAAAATGATTTTAAAAGTCTGCCCTTGGCCCCAATTATGCTGCACACAGAAACTTCCCAGGCTGTTTTCTCAAAATGGCCGCCAGAGGCTTTAACAACTTTAAACACTAACAACTTCTACAATTTTTTAACTACAGCATACAGTCATATGTCACAGTAATCAGCAAACATTGTAGTTTTCAGAAATGTATATATGTCAAAACATCCAAAATGCGAGTTAAGACTGATTTTGTGAGAGAGGGTCACATTTCAGCACGCCACTTTCTGTCTCTAATATACACGTATGCACGCACACACACACACACACACACACACACACACACACACGTGCACACACACGCGCTTGCGCGGCTTAGGACGTTAAGCTAGTCGGTCATATGAGTAGCTGGATACACACACGCTGTATCGAATAAAAATGAGTCGATAGAAAACTGGGATACACGCAATTAATGATCTAATCAGAATAGTATTTTTCAATATGTGCACAATCACGGGGATGCTGCTGACAAAATAAGTACTTGATGAGACTGACTTCACAAACGAGACTGAAGAAAGTAGCTGATGTCGTGACGTTTCTAGGCAAGGCATTCCAAAGACTAGAGCCAGAGAACGTCAAACTCGTTTTATAGAGATCAATTCTAGGTCGCGGCACAATAAGGGATTTTCTTTATGTGGAGTATGTTGATGACTGGACGGTAAATAGTCTTGTGATATATCGGGGTATCTTATCGTTTAATGCCTTGAACATAATCATTCCCTTATTGTAAGTTAAATGATCTTTTAGGGGCAGAATTTTTAAGGCTGCCAATTTATGGTCAGTAGTTAAGCTGGGATCAGGGAGTATTAGTTTTGCAGCTCTCCGATGTAGAGAGTTCAATCTTTTCAAATTGACTATCGAACCATCCCACACAGTAGTGGCATAGTCTATATGTGATCTAATATGGGCATTGAAGAACAGTTGACGTGTCTCCATATCAGTAATGTGTTTAAGTTTTGCTAAGATGTACATATTTCTGGAGACAATTTTACAGACATTACTGATGTGTGGCTGCCACCTAAGCTGAGAAGAAGTACCCAACGGAGAAGAAACTGGTTGTCCACCGTGACTCCTAGCAGGCGATGGTTAGTAACTTGGCTGATGGTTTTTGTGGAGGGACGGACTGAGTGAGAGAGAGCCGAGTTGGTGTTTTAGGCGGGTGCTAATTACCATGCTCTCCGTTTTTTCCGGGTTTAAAATCATAATATTATAACTGCACCATTCATCAATATCTTGCAGTGTGTTTTGCAGTCGTGAATTGATGTTTGATCTATCCTTATCTGGCGTGTGTACAGCGGCATCATCTGCAATCATATCACATGTAACGCTTTCATTTTTTTTTTTATCGCAAGAGGAAGATCATTTATGAACAAGCAGAATAAAAGGGGACCAAGAATAGAGCCCTGTGGTGCGCCATGCTTCACTAACCCTTTATTCGAGTATGAGCCATTTAGTAATACATTTTGTTTTCTGCCTCCAAGGTAGGATTGGAGAAACAACGCCGAGGTGTTGGTATACATGGATACTTTCTTGATCAGTATTTCGTGGTTTACCAGATCAACGGCTTTACGAAAATCTAGAAACATGACTCCTGTAAGTTTTCAGTCGTTGATGGAAGATAATCAGGTGTCTATCATCTGTATCAACGCAGTGTGACATGAGTGTTCTGATCTGAAGCCCGACTGCAAAGAATAGATTAATTTTCGGTTTTCCAGGTATATAGATATATGCTTGTGAATATGCCGTTCTAAGGGCTTGGACAGAACAGGTAGAAGTGATATGGGCCTGAAATTATTAATTTCACTAAGATCTTTAGATTTAGGTAGAGGTATTACTTTCGCGTCTTTAAATGCATCTGGAAAACAATTGAAATTAATACCGAGGTTGTAGATAAAAGTGATACTATCTACAATGTATAGGAGGGATATCTTGAGTATTTTTTGCACTAATCTCATCCAGTCCTGATGATTTTTTTTTAATTTTCCAAGGATGTAATCAATTTACCAACTTCATGGTATAGTGGTTACTTCTATAGTGGTTATGATAAAAGGTTTTGTGCCGGCAGTTCTCTGCTTGCAGAAATCGACTACGGTTGTCCGGGCATACATAGTCATGCGACTTAGTTCCCGACGGGATTAATGATTCTGCGACGGAGAAGAAGTGCTTGTTGAAGCTGTTTGCTGTGAGATGCGGCGGTACTACGGAGCTGTCGGTGCTTTTATTCGTGCCTCTAGTAACTAAGAGAGAGAGACTGAGAGAGAGAGAGCAAAAGGGCTTCGGGTCGACTTCGACCGTCGTTGGCCCGCGCACCAACGATGCGCGGCGGACGAACCGCGACGACCGAGTGTCGGCCCGAAGACCCTGCATACACAGAGCGGCACCGGAGCGTGACCACTCACGCTAACTGTATGACCTACCAAGTACACAGCGTAACTTGATCATTGTCATGAAACATAAATGACTCGGCTCAAACACCGACAAGTGTATCGGCGAATCTATACCGGCCCCCTCAATATGCAAGACCTGCAGCGAAACCGGTTCACCTCAGTCGATTTGCAAGATCAACAGATCCTGGTGAGCCCGGCTTGCAGATAGCCGGGGGCTTATTTGGATGTATCCCTATTGACGCTGGAACCATTTATTGTGCTTGCCGGGGGCTTATTTGGATGTATCCCTATTGACGCTGGAACCATTTATTGTGCTTGCCGGGGGCTTATTTGGATGTATCCCTATTGACGCTGGAACCATTTATTGTGCTTGCCGGGGGCTTATTGGGATGTATCCCTATTGACGCTGGAACCATTTGTTGTCAGTGTTTCTCCGTTTAAGGTGGCCGTCAGGCAATCAACGCTTCAACCCCTTCACTGCCGAGAACCAAACTGAGCACCACCCAACGGCAAGAGGCATAGATCCTCATGAGCCCCCGCAGTTGCGGGGGCTCATGAGGATCTATGCCTCTTGCTGGAACCACTTCGTATCTGCGTTCCTTTAACGGCTGCGGATTTGTGACGTCAGTTTACGATTTCAAAAGCACAATCTGCGTCCACTGGCAGTGAAAGGGTTAACACTCAGACAGAGGGGGACATTCCATGATTTTTTACTGCTGTACTTTGTAAGAATACAAACCGGTCTGCGCTGAGCAGGCAGATCGACCACGATAGTCCATTAATGATGACTGATTCCGGCCGGCAAAACTGACTTTGCGCATAGCGGCTCAAAAGCTATACTGGCATCATCCTGTTACACTGTCATGGTCGCTGGATCGTCTGCGGCATGTTCAAGTCTTGTAGTCTCAACGCTGCAAGGGTTAATACAACCTACAAGAAGCATGCAGCATGCATTGGTTCATCAAAAACTTAACCTTTTACTGGTTGTCGGTAGCGGGTTTTTCTGGTGTTGTTGTTGTTGTCAAGGAATCACCTCGACAAAAACTATGCTGCCACCGACAGCCAGTCTCGTGCGGAAGCAAGCGCGCGCCCTGTGTGTGTGTGTGTGTGTGTGTGTGTGTGTGTGTGTGTGTGTGTGTGTGTGTGTGTGTGTGTGTGTGTGTGTGTGTGTGTGTGAGGGGGTGGGGGGGGGGGGGGGCGGGGCGCATCTACAACAACAGTCGAGTTCGTCTGGTTTTAGTCAGTTATACCCATCGGGCCGATGTCGGCCGCCGTTGGCTCGCGCACAGCCGACGTCAGCCCAATGGCCTCAGTTGCACACGGGGCCGAGTACCCAGGCCACGGTCAAAATAATAATAATAATAATAATAATAATAAAATATAACAAATTTTACACTGCGTCTCAATGTGTAGGCTACAGTTTTACTTTACAATCGCATTTCAGCTTCTGTTCACTGTGTGAGTTCACTTCTTCAGTGAACCGACAAAAAATAAACACTGTGCCGGCATTGACACACGGCATTGTGAAATTACACTTTCTGTCATGAGTAAGGTTTGTTTGAAACGACGGACTCCCGGCAACAACAAAATGACGAGAGTGAAGTCAATGGCGGATAACGGTCCACTGACCACCAGCCCTGACGACGCACTGTGAGCGCAGGAGATGGGTCGACCAGTGATGATACTTCAAGGGCAGTGCCAGATTAGCTTGGCGCCTGTCTGCGCCAAGCTAATCTGGCACTGCCCTTGAATTATCATGGTCGATCCATCTTCTGCAACAGGTGCATAGTCTTTAGATGACGCCTCCGTCCAAAATTTGGGAACTTACCCGGACTGAATGAGATAACATGCAGCTAGTGTCTTTGGCTTGACTTCGCGAACGAAGATTCTATAGGGGTTGTCCACGACGTCTGCAGGCATGCTCGTGACTGCGGAGGCCAATCCGAGACAGGCAGGTTCGACCGCAGTGGCTGCAGAGGGAGGTCTGGCCAGGGTTCTGAGTTGCGGCATCTCTGTTTTTTTCTCCTGAGCCGCTTGTCTTTAAGGCCACCTCTGCGAGATTCCTCAAAGGAGACATCTGCCTTGTAAATGGTGGAGCGCCAGGTGTCACGGTCCGCAGCAAGTGAAGACCACTGGCGGTGGTCGATTTGGCAGGCACTAAGTGACTTCTTGAGACAGTCTTTGTATCTCTTCTTTGGTGCCCCTCTGTCTCTGTGTCCAGTGGCGAGCTCGCCGAACAGGGTGATCTTTGGTAGGCGATGATCCTCCATCCTGGAGACGTGCCCAGCCCAGCGGAGCTGTGTCCGCAGCAGCAAAGCCTCGATGCTCACAGTTTCTGCCTGTTCAAGGACCTCGACGTTTGTGACATAGTCACTCCAGTGAATGCCAAGGATTGTACGCAGGCAGCGCTGGTGGAAGCGTTCGAGGAGTCGTTGTTGGCTGCGGTAGAGGGCCCAGGACTCGGAACCATACAGCAGGGTGGTGAGGACAACAGCTCTGTACACGATGATCTTGGTGCCTGTTTTCAGCTGTTGATTCTGCCACACCCGCTTGTATAGACGCCCGAAAGCGCTGTTTGCTTTTGCCAGCCTGCTGTCCAGCTCCTTGTCCAGCTTGGCGTCTGACGTGATGATGCAGCCAAGGTAGGTAAACTGGTGCACTGACTTCAGTTCAGACTCGCCGATGGTGATGTGGGGAGGGCGATGCTCTACCTTGGGTGCCGGCTGATGGAGAACCTCTGTCTTTTTCAGACTGACCTAGAGTCCAAAGAGCTGGGCAGCGTCTGCGAAGCAGGATGTGATGCGCTGCAGGGCTCTCTCTGTGTGTGCAACGAGGGCAGCGTCGTCAGCAAAGAGCAGCTCACGAATCAGTTGGTCTAAGGTTTTCGTGTGGGCCTGCAGTCGTCTGAGGTTGAACAGGCTGCCATCGAGACGATACCTGATGTACACTGCATCGTCATCGTCGAGGTCCACTGTGGCCTGCTTCAACATCATGCTAAAAAAGATGGTGAAGAGGGTCGGTGCCAGCACACAGCCCTGCTTCACACCGTTGAGAATGGGGAATGGTTCTGAGAGGTCATTGTTGAGTCTGACCTGGCCTTGCTGGTCCTCGTGTAGCTGGACGATCATGCTGAGGAACTTTGGGGGACAGCCAATTCGCTCCAGGATCTGCCACATGCCTTGCCTGCTCACAGTGTCGAACGCTTTTGTTAGGTCGACAAACGTTACGTACAGCCCTTTGTTCTGCTCGCGGCACTTCTCCTGAAGCTGTCTCAGCACAAAGACCATGTCGGTGGTGCTCCTGTTGGCTCTGAAGCCACACTGGCCCTCTGGGAGGTGGTCTTCTGCAATGGCAGGTACCAGCCGATTCAGGAGCAGCCTTGCGAGAATTTTCCCGGCAATGGACAGCAGGGTAATTCCACGGTAGTTGGAGCAGGCAGACTTCTCTCCTTTGTTCTTGTACAGGGTGATGACGACTGCATCGCGGAGATCCTTTGGTAGTGTTCCTTCCTCCCAGCAGCAGAGAAAGAGGTCATGGAGCTTGTTGTGCAGTGCTGGGCCTCCATGTTTCCAGATCTCTGGTGGGATTCCGTCAATGCCTGCTGCTTTGCCACTCTTGAGCTGGTGGATGGCTGTGAGGGTCTCTTCAGCAGTGGGCGGTTCGTCCAATTCAACCTTTACTGGGAGGTGTGGGATTTGGAGGATGACTGCTTCTTGAACAGTGCGCTCAGCGCTGAAGAGGTCCTGAAAGTATTCCGACCAGCGGTTCAAGATGGAGTTATTATCTGTGAGGAGTGCCTGTCCATCAGCGCTTCGCAGGGGACTTTGTATCAGGTGCCTGGGGCCATACACTGCTTTCAGTGCTTCGTAGAAGCCCCTGTAGTCACCGTTGTCAGCACAAAGCTGGGTCCTCTGTGCGAGTCAGTCTGGTCCACCACTCAGATAACATGCAGCTAGTACCGTAAGCATAACGGACAACTACACCAACCCGCATCTCCGTGAGGCACAGATCGACCACCGCTATGGCTCGGAGGACTCTTGAGGATCTGTGCCTCTTGGAGATGGTTGGAGTGTTGTCTGTGCTTATGGTACACGCTGGTTCTCATTGAATGACCGTCGGATTTCGTCCGTCCGTCCGGCCAGCGTCGGTAGTAGTTGGTGGTAAACGCGAAACTTCACCCGCTAAAAATCTGCGGGGCCCAGAACGAGAACTCGTGTGAGCGCGTGCGGCGCCGAGCCGGAGTGCCGCGTGTATGAGTCTATAAGCGCAGCATCTCCTTGGATGAATGGCTATATGCATTTTTAAACGGTTAAACGTTTAGGGCTTAGCGTCTTTTGTCCACCACGAAGGTGATTTCAAAGACGGGGCACCGAGAAGAGGTCTGAACAAATGTTGACCCCAGCTGGGTTTGAACCCACGACCTTTCGGACGAGAGCCTGAGTCGAACGCTCCACCAACCGTACCCAGCTCCCCGTTCTTTGAACAGTGATTGTGTATAGATTGTTTTTAGAGTGCCTTGTATTTTTTTTTTTTTTGTTTTTTTGTTTTTAGTTAAAACAAAAACAAAAACAATTTGTAAATTGCGTTTTTGTCAGTGATCAGTTATTTTTGTACAGTTAGCTTTGGATAAGCGACTAGAGCTCCACTTTTCTGAGGTTAGGCGCTATGCAAGTGCTCATTATTATTATTATTTTAGAACTCCACCAGCAGGTGCAGACAGACCGTGGAAAAACCTGCCAATATACATCTTCGCGCTAGTAAAAAGCTGGATCGACCGAGATACCGTAACCCCTTTCGCGGCTGCCAGTCATAACGAATTGCGCCATCTGAAACCACACGACATTCGCGTCAGTGACGAGCACAGATGTAAATGGGGAAAACAATAGCATAAATAACACGGGGCTAGCAAGAGACATAAACTGCGGGGGCTCATGAGGGTTTATGTCTCTTGCAGCTGGGTAGCGTTCGCGGCTTTGCCAGCACCGCCGCCACGACTGAAGCCGCACGCTAATCAAGCCCTTTCAATTTAAGCTATCACGGTCGAATCATACCATATTGCCATGTGGCATAGTGCTGCTTGTGCGTCAATTGCAGTGCTTAGCTTGTAGCCTTATGCAGGCCATTGACTGTCTAAGGTCGCAGATGGATGGAACGACACACGCTTCGGTTGCTTGTTGCTTCAGTGATGGCCGATTCAACAACCCGGTTAGCGGCAAAGGTGCCGTGATCGTCGGGCTTACGTGTACCTCTTGCGTACTGGAGAATATGTTCTACACAATCTCGTGAGCCATATCGGTCGATCAAACTCCCGTGGTGACTCCTGTTGAACCGTTAGGGCAAACCGACAGTTATTTCATGCAAGTGACGACTGATGTTGGCTGCAGACGTGAGTGGGCTAGAAGTTTCAACTTGACTGGCTGCCGCATAGACGCAACGCAGATGAATATTGATGCTGACGGTCCGCCTGTAACGGAGTGTGTGGGCGCGCGCGTGTGCGTGTGCGTGTGTGTGTGTGTGTGTGTGTGTGTGTGTGTGTGTGGTATGGAGAGAGATAGTGTGTGCTGTAAGAGAGAGAGAGAGACGGTGAGAGAGAGCAGTGGCGTGCGTAGGACATCATTCAGCACAGCTTGACAGGGCAGGGCCTTGCCTTCATGTGTGTGTGTGTGTGTGTGTGTGTGTGTGTGTGTGTGTGTGTGTGTGTGTTTGTGTATGTGTGCCTGCGAGCGTGCGTACGTGTGTGTGTGTGCCTGCGTGCGTACGTGTGTGTGTGTATGTGTGTGTGTGCCGCGGTGTGCGCGCGATGGTGTGTGTGTGCCCGCGTGCGTGCGTATGCGCGGCTGTGTGTATGTGTGCGATGGTGTGTGTGTGTTCCTGCGTGCTTGCACGGTACGTGTGTATGTGTGCGAGTGTGTTTGCGCGATGGTGTGTATGTGTGTGTGCGTGCGTGCGTACGTGTGTGTGTGCGTGCGTAAGTGTGTGTGTGTGTGTGTGCGTACGTATGTGTGTGTGTGCGATGGTGTGTGTGTGTGTGTGTGTGTGTGCGCGCGCGTACGTGTGTGTGCGTGCGTGCGTACGTGTGTGTGTTTGCGTACGTATGGGTGCGTGCGTGCGTACGTGTATGTGTGTGTGTGTGTGTGTGTGTGTGTGTGTGTGTGTGTGTGTGTGTGTGTGTGTTTATATTTACACTCATCGTTGGCCCCACGCATACGCATAACAAAACAATGTTATCGTTGTTGCTGTTTGCGTACCTCTGCCGAACACTCTCAGGATCACCCCTTCAGGTTTTCAGGTCACGATGACTGTACTGCTGTCCCACCAGTTAATGGCAACTTACAAACTCCAATTCAGAAGTTGGTCAGTAAGCACCCAATGCGCAAAATACCTTGCTCACGTGAAAAAATAAAAAATAAATAAATAAATGAAATGCCAGACTTCGCCTCAATGTGTACAGTTGTACTTTACAGTTGCATTTCTTCTCTTCACTGTGTAATACTGACAAATCAAACAACGATCAAACAATGTGTTAACTCATTCGAGACGTGCTGCAATCGGATACGCGGCTCTATGCCGCGTATCCGAATGCAGGACGTCTCGAATGAGTCGATCTGATCGACCTGCGCCGGTCGCAATAAAATGACATGACCCCCAACTCACCCTCTGTCAGTCTGACTGAGACATACTAGACAGTAATAGTGTCAGTAACGTCACCATGCGTCACAACGCACTCAACGCCTTCACTGGCGAGAAAAACTGAACACCGCCAGGGGAGTATCAGTTACCTGGGGGGGGGGGGGGGGGGGGAGGGGGTCCAACTTTTTGTTTGGGACCTTCAACCGGACACAAAAGGCGTGTGTGTCAACACTCTCGCCACTCGCCAAAATATCAAAGAACTGTGTGTGGAAGGGGAGGGGCGGGGGTGGGGGGTGTATGTCCCAAAACACCTAAAGGGGACTTTGTTATAGCATTTTAAACAATTTGGGTGGGCGTGGGTGGGGGTCCGGAACCCCTAGTATCCGCCCCCCACAGATCAGCCCCAGACCGCTCAACTGCAAGAGATCCGTTAGCATACCTCTTGCTAAACCATTTTTGTATCTACGCCGGTCCTTCTGACACTACTGGGGATCATCTTTGCCGTCGATTTTTCAATGTTTCAGGAGACACAAGGTGCGTATACTGGCAGTGAAGAGTGGCGGTGAAACCCTGTTTAACCCATTTAGCCCCAGGAGCCTGCAGCAGGAGATGAATTGATGATAAATCAAGGGTAGTGCCAGATGAGCTTGGCGCCTGTATGCGCCAAGCTCATCTGGCACTACCTTTGAATTATCATGATCAATCCATCTCCTACAACTGGTACATAGTCGTTAGACAACGCCTCCAGAAGTTTACAAATGCCGCCGTGGGGTTAAGAGGGTTAAGGAGCAGATGTAGATGGTCAGACAAGAGGCGTAAATTCTCATAACCCCCTAGCACCTGCACCGGCTCGTGAGAGTCTACGTGCCTCTCGCAGAACGAAGGGCCTCGGTGATGAGCGCCTGTGATGGTCAAACCCGCCCTGGAATGACACAGACACTTCCACCGGTCCACAGCTGGTCAGTTATTACTGCAGTATGTCATCCGCTATAAGCACATCTTTCAAACTGCCCAGGCGTCAGTAACGGACTCCGTATGAATGGCATGTCCCTTGAAGGGTCCTGGTAAACCAAAGTGGCATCTGAATTGGTCAGTGTTCAGGTTGTACTCCAGCCATAGTGACACGCAATAGCCTGTCACTGTCCCCCTTAAACCCGCACGGCGCAGAGAGGCCGTTCATTCAGTCACAATTTAATGTCCTGGACTTCAAACCCCGAACTAATCGGCCAGGACACCTGTCAAACACTGTAAGCCTGCCTCACTGAGTTCGAGGTATTCCCCAGATTTGGGGAGCTTGCCCACTGATGACTAACGACGTATCACTAGTTAACTCACTGTACCTCAAGGCCGAAGTTCCCAAATTTTGCCGTTGTCCTCTGAAGACTGCAGTGCAGTGCAGGATACAGATCGGCCATGATAGTTCAAGGGTGATGCCAGAATAGCTTGGCGCCCATAGGCGCCAAGCTATTCTGGCATCACCCTTGAACTATCATGGTCGATCCAAATCTTGCTGTGAACGGTGTGTCTGGGGTAGAATGAGTTAAAGGGACATCTTAACCCCTTCACTGCCCGTGGACGTAGATGGGTCGGTTCATCTCCCGTCAGTGGCGACTCCAGTTGAACTTTTCGGGCATATTCAGCGTGTTTTTAAATAATTCAGTGTACATTTTTACATGAAAGATCTGCAGCCGTCAAAGAAATACGAACACAAAGTGGTTCCAGCAAGAAGTATAGATCCTCATGAGCCCTCGCATCTCAGTTGCAGCTGGGTGTTGTTCAATTATTTTTCTCAACAGAGAAGGGGCTGAGGCCGGTGCGCAAGACTAGTGTCTGGAGAGGCGCCCTCAAAAAACTCACCTCAGTCTTTCAAAAGTTCTAGCACTATACCACCACACTCCCCACCCTAAGCAGACTGTCGTAATGTATTTCACTATTTGTGGTACGTGAGTCGTTGCCTAAAGCGTGCGCATGCGTGCGCGAGTTGTGAGTGCGCGCTTAAAGTTCTAATTATTATAAGATAAGCGCATTATAAATACCGTAATTATTATTAATTATTAAATCATTCTTCGAAAACATCTCATTTCAGTGGCTTGTATCCTCCTTTCAAGGTCTGCTGTGAGGGTCCATGACTCGCAGGCATACAAGAACACTGAGATGACTAAGGAGCGCATCAGTCTGATCTCTAGCAGAGTGTGATGTTTCTGTCTTTCCATATGGTCTTCAATCTTGTCAGTGCTGTTGTTGTCTGCGCAATCCTGGACAGTATTTCTGGTTTTGATCCCTCATCTGTCACAATGGCTCCTAAGTATTTGAATTTCTTAACTGTTTCCAGTTTTTGGCCTCCAACCATGATTTCAGTGCCAATGCCACTGGCGTTATTGGTCATCAGTTTGGTCTTCTCTGCACTGATTTCTATCCCATATGCAATGGCTGTACTATCCAGCTTTTCCACCAGCTGAGCTAGCTCCTTCTCTGTTCCTGCAAGGCCATCAATGTCGTCCGCAAAGCGCAGGTTCGTGATTGTTCTGCCTCCAATACTGACAGTTCCTTCATGATCTTTCAGAGCGTCCATCATGATTCTTTCCAGGAAGATGTTGAAAAGAGTAGGTGAGAGCAAGCAGCCTTGTCTGACTCCAACTGTAGTCCTAAACCAGTTTCCTATTTTGCCGTTGAAGCAGACTGCGCTAGTGGCCTTGTTGTAAAGGTTTGCTATGACTTTGATCAGGTTGGCATTGATGTTGTATAGCTTCATGGTGGACCAAAGGGCTGCATGCCACACTCTGTCAAACGCTTACTTAAAATCCACAAAGACATGATAGAGGTCCTGCTGGTGCTGGAGGTATCTCTCACATAGAACTCTCAGGTTGAAGATCTGCTCAGTTGTGCTGCGCCCTGGGGTGGGTTGCATATGCTTGCTTAGCGCGCAAATTTCTTGCTTAGCGCTAAGTTCGCAAGCTTAGCTGAAAATGTGCGTTGCATGAGCGTGCTTATCTGCTGGAGCGAGCTTAGTGGCGTGCTTAATTCTAAGGACGGTCCCCCCCCCCCCCCCCCCGTGCGTAGCGGCGTGCTTAGCTGAGGAAGAGTTCTTAGCTGCCGTGTTAACGCGAGAACTTGAAATCTGAGAAATGTGAAATCACTCTCTTAAACCTTGTAGAAGAAACAGCCTTCCATCTAGGATAGAGAAGGAAGAACACGAAAAGTACGTGACGGACATCTGGGAATTATCGGTGAGAAGTTTGCATAACTGATTGCAACTGACCCTGCACACCGATGTGTGTAACCCAACACCCGCCGTTGTCAGAGAGATATAGATCCTCATACTATGGGAGCCTACACGGTACTCCTTAACTAATGTACATCTACATTAGACTGACAAGCAGGCTTGCCTGCACGAAAAATTTGCTATTTGCTCTCTTCGACTTCTTGTTTTCCATCGCCGCCATTTCACCCGCGTTTTGTCTACTTCGTTTCCGTTAGGTCAGAAGAAGCGAAAACCGTGCGTTTTTATTGGCCGATTTCTACAATCTATGATGACGTAGGGGAGAACCCCACCATAAGCTATAAATAACCTATCCCCGCTAGCTAAGAACTCGTTCGGAGCTACGCACGTCGCTAAGTCGCTCCATGCAACAGAAAACACTCGCGCACTAAGCAAGAGCTTTACTAAGCACGAAAGGCCTTAAGTCAGCGAGCTTAACACACTATATTTAAGCACGCTACATGCAACCCACTCCAGGTCTGAAGCCTGCCTGTTCCTCAGCTATGATTTCCTCTGCCTGTGGCTGCAGCCTGTTCAGTAGGATCTTTAACATGACTTTGCTTGGGTGGGATATAAGACTGATCGTGCGATAGTTCTGGCATTGATGTAAGTTGCTTTTTTTGGGAAGAGTTATTATAAGTGATTGGGTCCATGGTGTGGGCCAATCCCCTCAGTGACTGCCAGATCTTATTGCAGATTGTTAGTAAAGCGCTTATCGTGTCTTCTTGGACTAGCTCTGCAGGGATGTTGTCTGCTCCTGCTGCCTTCCCTTTTTTCAGCGACTTCACTGCAGTCTCTACTTCTTCTCGGAGGATGGGATAGTTGCCATTGTTGGTCACGGGTGGGTTGACAAGTATGCCTGGGTCCCCTTTCGAAGGCTGCTTGGCATCTCATACAGAGATCACATCACAAACGAGGAAGTGGGAAGCAGAATCAGGCAAGCCATCGGGCCCTATGAAGACTTATTAGCCATTGTGAGAAAACGCAAACTGAAGTGGTATGGGCATGTCAGTCACGCGTTCAGCAGGGCTTGCCAAAACAATCCTGCAAGGCACTGTGCAAGGAGGACGAAGGAGAGGAAGACAGAGGAAAAGATGGGAGGACAATAATATCTCAGAGTGTACAGGACTCAAGCTGGGCGCGCTGAGAATGGCAGAGAACAGAGTGGATTGGAGGGAGCTGGTTGCAAAGTCATCAGTGGTGCCCCAACGGTCGGCAAGACTACGGGATATAGATAGATAGATAGATAGAAATCATTCTAGCACCACCCTTGAACTGATCATGGTCGATCAGTTGTAGTTGTGTAAGAGCTGAATAGCTCCAAGTGTCTTGGCCAGTTTTCCCCTTAGGTTTCTGCAATCTTGTTGATTCAACGTCAAATAGTGCACGCCCTCTCAGAAACACGTCAGTATTCAACTCACTGCGGAAGTGCATGGTGTCCGCAAGAGGCATAGATCCTCATGCGCCCCCGCAGTTGCTCACGGCCGGGATCTATGCCTCTTGCAGTTGGTTTGTGTTCAGTTCACTTTTATCGGCAGTCATGGAGCTAACTTGAAAGGGCCGGTTCAGAGGTCATGTGTGCTGTAATTTGATGTTTATGTACGGCAGTTTCAAGCAGATCTTGCAAAACCAGACCAGTGAAATCACTCAGCTTACGGCCGTCAATGCCTAACCACACGAATAAAGGCATGTCAATTCAGTAGTTGTAACAATAAATTATTTAGTCTTGTCCAATGATGTGCAAAAGGCCAGAGTCGGGCCGACGTCGGCCGCCGTTGGCCCGCGCACGATGACCTTTTGCGCATTGGGTGCTTGCTGACCAACTTGACTGGAGTTTTTAAGTTGCCATTAACTGGCCGGTGGGGCGACGAGTCCGAAATCGCTCAGGCGGTTAAGCGTCGGAGCAGGAGAGCGAATCGCCGGGTCGTGGGTTCGAATCCCCGTCCCGGCCCCAGTCAAGTAGCTAGGGGGGGGGGGGGGGGGGGGGTGGGGGGGGGGGGGGAAAGACGGGCTTGTTCAATAGCATGTCCGTTGAAAGGTCCTTGTAAATCAAAGTGGCACAGTTGGAGTGCGCCTGAGTTGATCAGTGTTTAGGTCGTACTCCACAGGCAATAGATTTCCCTGTCCCCCCGTAACCCGCCCGTCAGGGCCGTCCATGATCACTTCGGTGCTGTGGACGTTAAACTCCGAACTAACCAACCAACCAACCAGCAGTAGCGGAGTGAGATTTACAGGACTCATTGCGACCTGACGGCCTGGCCGGGACACAGGCGAAAAAAAAGCCTGACCAGAACATAGGCGAAGTATAACCGGACGGTGGTTTAAAATAGAGCCTGTTTCGGAAAACAGGAAACAAGAATTGCACGCCGTCAGTCTTGGGCACAATTAAAAACCCGGACATGCCGGTTCGGGTTTTATCTATAGTCAGTGTGTCAAACGGTTGACTCAAGTTACTTCTGAAATCATCCAGGCTGCTTCCGGATTTTGTCAGATTTTTCGAGATTAACCCTTTTAGCTCCACGGCTGCATTTCCCAAATTTTGAAAGTGTTACTTAACAAACATGTACCAGTTGCAGGAGGTCAATCAATCTCCTGCTGAAGGGACTCGGGGCTAAATGGGTTAACTTTGATTTTGTTCGCCTGTCAACATCAGTGATGCCTTTAGCCTACTTAGTCGGTGCCATCTCTTGCCCATGGACCAAATGACGGCTCAGACTTATGGCCGTAATCATCATGTGTATGGAACAACATCCGGTGCATCCATCACAACTGAATGTTTAAGTGACAGAACGTATAAACTCACAGGCACACGTGCGTGTAGTGACTTGCGATGATTTCGCTTTGTAGTCATGCTGAAAGTTTAGTGTAAAACAGTTCTGACAGGTCACTGAGCTAGACTTTTACGTGGGGGATTGGAAAGGGGGGGGGGGCCTGTCGGGGAGGGGAGGGGAGTGGAGGAGGATGTCAACGGTCGTGTGATGATGACAACTGAGTGTTGGCGTCTGTGATTTTCAAATGGACCTCATTCTAAGCGCGTTTTTTTCTTCGTTGGGATTCTCTTTGCGGCATTTTACTACACGCTTAGCGGGCACTCACCACTGTTTTAGCCCGCGGTCTGAAATTACGATTAAGAGCCGTAACCACTGTGACAAAATCATTGGGGCAGTAGGCCTCTGCCTGGACAGTCAGAAATATAACTTAAAATATCCTTCAGTAGTAATGACACTTAGAAGAGGGTCTTCAGCAGAACTGCCGCGTCAGTCGTAGGTCCTGACCACGTTATGGCGCCGGACTATACCCAATGCGCAAAAGGCCATCGGGCCGATGTCGGCCGCCGTTGGCCCGCGCACGAACGTGCGCGGGCCAACGGCGGCCGATGGTCGGCCCGATGGCCTTTTGAGCATTGGGGACTGACCTGGGAAGGAAAAGGACAGCAAGTCCATGTTGTGAAAAGCGAGATTTTCATTGTAACATAATGAAAATCTTGCTTTTCACAAGAAATATACTTACTGTCTTTTGCCTTCACATCAGTGACCGCGGTCTATATAGTCTGCTGGAGACTGACTGGGCAGCCATCAGTGATAGTTGCAGGACAGTGCATGCAAGCATGCGGCAACCACTACAGTCAGCCCGGGCTTGTAATGTTGCGGCGGTCGATCAGGCTCAGCCAGGCATGAGTGGCATGAGTGAACTTAGTCCTGAGCAAGCCACTGCGTAAGGTGTTCTACCATCATTCTCACAGACTCAAAATGGCAGGAAAAAAAAAAAAAAAAAAAAAAAAACCTGCGCAGGTCTGGGAAGCCAGCCCAGAATGGCACTGGGCAATGACCAACATACCTTGGGTCTGCTGCCCAGGACATGCTGGAGTCCTGGAGAGAAAGATCAAGCGGACACCCTCGCTGGCAAGGCAGAAATTACACTTGGATTACGGATGGGCATACCAGACGTGGTGAGAAACACGAGAAAGCCGCATTTTCAGGGACAGAGCCCGGCATCACAAAGTCGATCGCCTCCGGAGCAGAGGTGTGGAGAAAGACGGCAGGCCCTGACCAGACTTGAAATGACATGAGAGATCCACAGTAAACCAGACCAACGTTGGTACGACATCGAAAGGCGGAACTCAGATGGGAAGGGTGAAATGCGCATGGACCTTTCCGAGTGCAGCGATCCCCTCTAGACCGAACTGAACTGAACTGGCGCAGGACTAGACTCACTCATGCCACTAACCACTTGTGTAGGCTGAGGTTCGTTAACGATGTGCTAAAATTGATAATCTTTGTCCTCGATGACTCAGTGTATGCGAAATGAAGGCGGTAATAAACAGCAGGCCGGTTTCATCATCACTCTCTCAGTCTCTGTATAGGCGTGGCTGTGTGTGTGTGTGTGTGCGCGCGCGCGCGTGCGTGCGTGCGTGTGACGGTGTGTGTGTGTGTGTGTGTGTGTGTGTGTGCGGCGTATGTGTGTGTGTGCGGCCGCGTGTGTGTGTGTGCGGTGTGTCCTCTGTGAGTGTGACCGTGTATGCGGAGAATGTGTCAATTTAGAGAGAAATGAACCGAAACTGTATTTTTTATGGATAAAAAATATTCGCACGGACCTTTTTTAAAATCCCTTCTATTTATAGAAGGGACTTTTTAGGACGGGTCGCGGTGGGGCGAATTTAATGATGTCAAAGGCGGGCAGGCTAAACCTCTAACAATTGAAGTAACAAGATAATAATTACGTCACGTCTAGTAACGCTAACGGCCTCGCTGCTGAACGTACAATTGGCGCGAATGTATGAGTATGTATGTATGTATGTACGTATGTATGTATGTATGTATGTCATGTATGTATGTATGTATGTATGTATGTATGTATGTATATGTATGTGTGTTTCTTATGTATGTAAACTAGAGAACCTCCGATATTTCTGTACACACAAGCTTCACTGAGTGAAACTACTAGTAGGCGAAATATCTTCTTAAGTGGGTCGGGCTAAGAGAGCCTCTGAGCATATTGTAATTGAATAAGACACAAACAACCGTTTACAGGAAGTCGGTTGACCCAGATTACAGTCCGTAATTTTTGTCATATTTACTGGAACGTTTGCATATAGCTAGTTTGGAGACAGACATTGGATGAGTTCGTTATAGCCAGCTTTGGATCTTTTCAACTTCTTTGGTAAAAATTTAATTCTTTTAAGAAAATAATTAAAACAGTAAAAAACCTTCGCTTCTAGAGATGAGTCAGACAGTGCCGGTGACGTAAAAGAAGCAACTCCGTCACCACGCATACACTAAATGACGTCACTGAAATTCTCTCCCTCTCTCGCTCGCTCTTTTTCGCACATATGCGCGCATCTCCAAGAGGCGAAGATCCTCATGTGCCCGGAGGGCGCATGAACATCTATGCCTCTTGAGGATGTTTGCAGCGCGCGCATGCACTCACGCACACGCATACACACACATCGACGCGGCGTTTTCAGAAGAGCATGCTCTTTACAGTACATGCGCACACATAATATACATACATACATACATACATACATACGCATATACGGCGCTTCGCGCCAATGTACGTTCAGCATCGAGGTTAGCGTAACTAGACAAGACGTAACTCATGTTTTTCTTGTTACTTCAATTGTTAGAGGTTTAGCCTGCCCGTCTTTGACATCATGGATATGCTCAGTATTAAATTCGCCCCACCGCGACCCGTCCTAAAAAGTCCTTCTATAAATAGAAGGGACTTAAAAATGCGTCATGAATGACGCGTATCACTATGACGCATTGGCACATCTGCGAGGCTTTTTCAGAAGGAGATATTTCAACACTCATCAGAATCAAGTCAAAGACAAAGGTATAGACCCTTGACAAGAAAGACAGATACTGATATGAAGGGACTTTGTGGGTTATGGTTCATCCGGGCCATCTTGTTCATTTTTGTCCTGGCAACAAACTAGAGATAAAAAGTATAACATGTTCACAACTCTGCTCTCTCTCTCTCTCTCTCTCGAGAGAGAGAGAGAGAGAGAGAGAGAGAGAGAGAGACAGAGAGAGAGAGGACAGAGAGACAGAGAGAGAACGTTGAACGTTTAGGGCTTAACCGCCCGTCGTTTGTCCACCATAAAGATGACAAAGACGGGGCATCGAAAAGAGGTCTGCACAAATTTTGACCCCACTGAGCTGGGTTCGAACCCACGACGTTTCGGACGAGAGTCGAACGCTCTACCACCGAGCCACCCAGCCTTCCCCAGAGAGAGAGAGAGAGAGAGAGAGAGCGAGAGTCTGTAAACTATGGGAGGTTACTGTTGGTGTTAGGTCAGTCTTTGCCGGCACAACTCAGCCGCTTAGTCAAAGGTCAGTTGCCAACAATAAAATAAACAATCCAATAAACAGTCAAGTGCAGCCATGGGTCAGCTACAGTGAACAATTGTTCTGGGAAATCTTCAACACGCCGCCACACAATTCAGTACCTAGAAACACCAGCTGCGTGGAATTAATAAGCCGCCAACAACCTATGTTATGTGGGTTCTGTTTCCCGGCATTAGTATTACACTGACACCCTCTGACCTTCCTCCGCTTGAACTGAGAAACACGGATGCAAGTTGCGACAAGCTAGATCTGTGTGTTTTATTTTCCCATTAGCAGGCCAGTAACTTTATACCAGCTGCGGATCCTCCTCGCTTAGTGAAAACAATAACAACAACACCGGCCACAGGATGCATTACTGAAGGGCCCCGGCAAAACACTTCGGGTCCTGAAGTGAACTTTGAAACTATCGCATCTCAGTGTAGTAGGCTGAGGTGATATAAACCACACAACTGCAAGAGGCATATATCCTCATGAGCCCCCGCAACTGCGGGGGCTCATGAGGATCTATGCCTCTTGTCTATATTTTACTTATGTCCCGCATTACACACTGGGTGATGGGGGACAGTGCTTCTCGCATCTGGTGTGAGCTTTGACAGCTCAGTTCAGGTTCAATGACCCAATCACCTGCTGAAAAAGCATAGGGCGTACATAAGGATATATACCGCTTGCAGACAAGTTGAATGGCTGCCGGGGCTTACGAGTTAGAGTACACCACATACTGTAGGCTATTTTCTTATTAACATGCGAGTTCAGTGCAGGGACCCATGATGTATCTACGCCATTAGCAGATGAACTGCACTAGGAGTGTATCTGTACACTGGCTAAGACTGATGTGGGACACAGGCCTAAGACTTAGTGATGTGGGAAACACTGGCAACCGTCTGAATAACGCGGTCTGATCCAAGTCAGTCAGTGCCGTGCACTAGGCTGGCTTGTCGTGGTCCTCGGGCCGAAGACAGTTTGCAATGGCACTGACAGGCGTCACTTGACACGACTGAGTCAGTTGCGACCGACGTCGGCACGAGGGCATTTTGCAAGCTGGGTTCCGATGTTTGGGGTAGAGGCTTTTTGCCGGCACAAACGCACACTGGTTGTCGCCCTCGATTCGCTGCCACCGCGCTCAGCGGCAGCGAACTGAGGCCGGAGACAACCAGTGTGACACAACCTACACTGACTGAGGACTGTTTATATAGGTTTGCCGCTAGAGGTTTGACTTCTGGGTCAACAGCCGCGGAAGAGTGGCACTGACAGGTCCCTATTCATAACGTAGGAGGATTTTCACATAAGGTAGGTCTCGCCGTTTAACCCTCTTAGCCCCGGATCCCGACAGCAGGAGATGGCTTTGAAGCGCCAAGCTAATCTGGCACTACCCTTGAATTATCATGGTCAAGCCATCTCCTGCAACTGGTACATAGCCGTTAGGCAACGGCTGTGACCTCCAAAACGTGTTAAATGGGACCTTGGGG